>CM053800.1:39241885-40441885 GCA_028671895.1 Oenanthe sinensis
TGCCGGGCCCAAACATCATTGGGTTCCGAAGAACACCTAACCTTTCTGGATTTGCAGGGCAGTGAACAGGAAAAGAGTAAAGTCATATGGGTGCTGGACAGTGGAGCATCAAGGCATATGACCGGCAATAAGTCCCTGCTAACAGATTTGGTGTTGAGAGCCGGCTCCGTGGTTACTTTTGGAGATAACAGCAAAGGTTACACCAGGGGATATGGCAAGATCGTTTGTGGAAATGTTATCATTGAGGACGTGTCTTTTGTGGAAGGATTGCGACATAATCTTCTCAGCGTTAATCAGTTCACCGACAGGGGTTTTGACGTCAATTTTGGGAAGCATGATTGTTCGATTCGAAGCAAAAAGGATGGAAGCCTTGCTCTCAAAGGAGTAAGGAAGTCAAATTTGTTCATAGCTGACATGAATTCTGCTGATCAGTCTGAAGTCACGTGTTTCTACAGCAAGGCTTCTACTGATGAAAGTTGGCTATGGCATAAAAGACTATCTCACCTGAACTTTAAAGCAATGAATAATCTCGTAAGGAGAGAATTGGTGAGAGGACTGCCGCAGATGGAGTTTACTCCAGATGGACTCTGCGAAGCATGTGAGATGGGAAAATCAAAAAGAGCCTCGCATAAGGATAAACAAGTGAATAGCATTTCCGAGCCCCTACAACTTCTTCACATGGATTTGTTTGGACCCGTTAATGTTATGTCAATGTCAAGGAAAAGATATGCGCTGGTAATCGTCGATGATTTTTCCAAATACACATGGGTGAAGTTTGTGACATCGAAAGATGAAGTGCCACATGAGATCATTAGACATGTACTGGTAATTGAAAACGTAGCAAGTCTGACTGTGAAGACTATCCGATCCGACAACGGGACAGAATTCAAGAACTCAGTGTTAATGGATTTATGCATATCTAAAGGGATCAGTCGACAGTATTCAGCACCGAGAACACCACAGCAGAATGGGGTGGTAGAAAGGAAGAACAGGACACTGGTTGAAGCAGCTAGGTCAATGTTGTATGAGTCAAAACTTCCTTTATATTTTTGGGCTGAAGCAATTAGCACGGCTTGTTATACACAGAACAGAACCCTGATTATAAAGGACCATAATGAGACGCCGTATTACATGATGAATAAACGAAAACCATCTATCAAGTACTTTCACGTATTTGGTGCCAAATGCTTTGTGTTAAGAGACAATGCACAACTTGGAAAGTTTGATGCCAAAGCAGATGAAGGGGTTTTCATTGGATATTCTCTTGAAGTAGTAGCAGCGTACAGGGTGTTTGTGCTTAATGATCGCAAGGTGGTTGAAAGCCTTAATGTCACATTCGACGACTCAAAGCTCCCTTCTATACAAAAAGAAGATAGTGAGCCCAGTTCCCTAAGATTTGAGAATATGGATATTGATGAAGTGGATACAGTTCCTGAGTCTGTAGTGCAGGGTAGTGATCCAACTATAAATAATGAAATTAATCAAGAGTCTAGTGTTTCGCAAATTCAAAACATTAGGGCTGAGGGATCATCTTCCGTCAGACCTGGTACTAACTCAGGGGGAGTCAGTATGCACTCAGGGGGAGCAGCTCACTCAGGGGGAGCCAGTACTAGCTCAAGGGAAGCTAGTGAAAATGCTTCTAGACTAAGTCACCTTCACTTACAAGATCAAGCTGAATCATCAAGAACATTTGCTAGGGATCGCACTTGGAACAAGGACCATCCGTTCGAGCTAATTATTGGTGATCCAGAAGCCGGAGTGACTACTAGAGGAAAAGCTAGAGCTGAAATTGCCACTGAGAATGAATGTCTATACTCAGTGTTCCTTTCCCAGATGGAACCTAAAGTGGTGGAAGAAGCTCTAGATGACGCTGATTGGGTGATTGCTATGCAAGAGGAACTCAATCAGTTTGAAAGGCAGAAGGTGTGGAAGCTGGTACCCAGACCAAAGAATAGATATGTTGTTGGGACAAAATGGGTATTCAGAAACAAGCTGGATGAAGACGGACTTGTAACACGAAATAAAGCTCGCCTGGTTGCTAAGGGTTATACTCAAAGAGAAGGAATTGATTATGATGAAACCTATGCACCAGTAGCAAGGCTAGAAGCAGTAAGGATGTTCTTGGCTTTCGCAGCACATCATGGTTTTAAAGTCTATCAAATGGATGTCAAGAGTGCATTCTTAAACGGTGAACTGGATGAAGAGGTGTATGTCGAGCAACCTCCCGGGTTTATTGACAGCAAATATTGTGATTATGTTTATCGACTCTTCAAATCAGTATATGGCCTTAAGGAGTCTCCGCGGAAGTGGTATGAAACTATGTCAGACTTCTTACTAGAAAGTGGTTTCACCAGAGGAGTAATCGACAAGACGCTTTTCTACAAGAAATGCAAAGATGATCTAATAATGGTGCAGGTATATGTGGATGACATTATCTTTGGGTCTGCAAATGAGAAGCTGTGTGCTAAATTCGCAAAGTTAATGCAATCAAGGTATGAGATGAGCATGATGGGAGAGCTGACGTTCTTTCTGGGCATTCAAGTTAGTCAGAAGAAGGACGGGATATTTATCTGCCAGACCAAGTACATTCATGATCTATTGAAGAAGTATGGTCTCCAAGATGTATCACAAGCAAAGATTCCTATGGCAACAGCCACGAAGCTTGACGAGGACAAAGCGGGTAAACCTGTAGACATCTCAAGCTATCGAGGTATGATCGGCTCACTTTTGTATTTAACTGCTAGCAGACCTGATATTATGTTCTCTACGTGCCTATGTGCAAGGTTCCAAGCGGATCCTAGAGAGTCACATCTCATAGCCGTAAAGCGTATTTTTAGGTATCTCAAGGGAACATCAAATCTTGGGATTTGGTACCCAAGAGATACAGGGTTTAATCTTGTTGGCTATTCGGATTCAGATTACGCAGGTTGTAGAATAGATAGGAAGAGCACTTCAGGAAGCTGTCAGTTCCTTGGAAGAAGGTTGGTGTCTTGGCAAAGCAAGAAACAACACACAGTATCTACCTCGACAGCTGAAGCAGAATATATTGCTGCTGGAAGCTGTGTGGCCCAGATACTGTGGATGAAGAACCAACTCAAGGACTACGGTGTGGAAGTATCTAAGATTCCTATCATGTGTGACAACACAAGTGCTATTGCAATGACCAACAATCCTGTGGATCACTCAAGGACCAAGCACATTGACATCAGGTATCATTTTATTAGAGAGCATGTAGAAAGTGGAACTGTAGAGTTGCATTTTGTGTCTACTGAACGTCAAATAGCAGATATATTCACTAAACCTCTAGACGAATCAACATTTTCTAGATTGGTTGGTGAATTGGGGATGCTTAACACCTGTTAGTTTTGCTACCTATCTGTTATAATTCAGTTTGTGTACATATTATTGTTATTCATGAATATTCATAATTAATAATGTGTACTTAACTTCATAAATGTATGTATTACATCTCATAAAGGGAAGTTAGAGAGTTTCAGGAAATTAATCTTGTGCTGATCTGTGTATCCAAATGATTAATGTCTAATGATGTGATAGGATTTAATGCTATACTTCATTTTGTAATACATGATTTATTTGCTAAATTCCCTGTCGTTTCAACATTGTAAGTTTCTTAAATGGTGTGAAAATTTGTGGTGAAATCTTGTGAATTTTACATATAAATGTTTAATTCACATAATTTCATTAAAATTTTCTAAGGCAAATCTCGATCTGGTTCTGGATCGAGATCGAGATCGAGAACGACTTGTGAAAACTGCTTAAAACTGTCAAGGTACATCTCGATCTATCCACATCGAGATCGACATCGAGATGTAGATCGAGATGCGGATCGAGATCGACATCGAGATCGACATCGAGATGTAGATCGAGATGCGGATCGAGATCGACATCTAGATGAGGATCGAGATGCGGATCTCGAGATCGAGATGTGACTTGTCTTGTCAGTTATTTTTTTTTGGCGTGCAAGTATATATTATAGCATTAAAAAGGCTGTTCATTATTTATATTAACTTTCTTTTTCTCCTTCAAAAGCTTAAGTTCTTCATATACACATGCGTATACATACATTACCAGAGTTCTTTTTCCTGCCATTACATCAAGTTTTCTTGTGATTTTCTTAAACAAAAATCACTAACTGTTACTTAAAAGCATCAATAACTAAAACGAAACTCTGCTAAAATTTTGTTTAAAACTGTTGAACTTCTTGTGTTGTTTTTCACGTCATTACTGTTCTTGCAAATAGTTCTTTAGTTTTTCTTTTCATTCGAGTGAGTTTGGTTTTTGTTTCGTGCTTTCTTATTGTGTTCTTGAGCGAAATAGTTGTGAGTACTACGGTTTAATCCTTAAAGTGCAACTTTACCGCCGTGTTTGTGGTTTTCTGGAAAAATAATTTATTTTGTAACGGCTGTTCACTTTAATTTTCGAAAAACTCAACCGTCAATCTTTAGTGGGGAGTTAAGTGGTCATTAGTGGGGAAGTTAATTTGGTTTAATTTGTGTCACTAATTACGTGGGGTAATTAGTGGGGTTCGTGTACGTTTTTTTTGTTTAAATTTAGAACTTGTTCTCTAAAATTTCCATTGCAAAACCATTTCAGAACATTTCTTTTCTCAAACACAAATTTAAAATGGCAAACCCAAATTTCACAATTCCCAAGACCAACTTTGTTAATCTCTCTGCTGATCGAGCAACTGGTAGATTTATTCACTATCAGTTCTGGATTGAATCCCTCAACAACACATCAATCTTAAGTCATGCCTTAACCGCCTCTCTCATCCTGAATGTCGAAGCCCTTCAAGCTGCTTACTCAACACTAGAGATTCAGGGTGGAAAAGCACATCCAACAGGCCTATCCTTTACTATTGGTGGTGCCAAATATGAAGTCAGACTGCAGAAGTTCAATGAGATTCTTGGGCTTCCTACAGCAGATTATGCTCCGGAACCCACTATGGAGGATATGTTGCAATTATTCACGGAGATAGGTTGTCGTCCTCCAACGGGTCCTATCAAGGTAACAAAGGTTAACACCGGTATGCTACCAGCTGAGTGGGATTATGTAGTTCAGGCCATTCAGCGCTGCATGTTCCCAAAGGACAAAGACTACAGGCCAATGAACAACAGCTGCCGGGTAATACTATATGGAGTGGCACACAACAGGAGAATGAATGTGGGCAAACATCTGTTGATTCAGTTGCTTGAGAGATGGGCATGGGAAAAGAATGCATCTAGGAATCCGGAAGATGGTCCAGTCAAATGCTGGATGCCAAGATTTCTTCAGATGGTTCTGGATGACGTCCTTTCAGAGGAACACAGAAGAATATTTCAAGGCTCTGAAAGGATGGCATGTTTTGATATGACTCTAAAGAGTATCTCCACCATAGAAACCCAGCAAAAGTCAAGACTTTTTGAGTTGCGCCTGACTCCGTACTTCCAGAATCTGCAAGATGAGTATGCTAGGAGGCATGCTTCTCAGTTCACTGCAGTAGAAGCTGAGAGTAGCGGTAACGAAGCTGAAGGTGGAGATCAAGTGCCTAGAAATTTGGAAGAAGCAGGTATGGATGTTGACATGGCCGAGGCAAATGTTGCAGAAGCTGGAGCTGACAAGGATGACGATCTTCTGAGTCAGGTACCTATTCTTGCTGATCTTGATCAATCATCAATTCAACCTGTTTTCTACAGCCGTGGGCCTGAAAACCCCCAGGCTCTATCCCAGGCTGCAACCCCTTCTGTTCATAAACGTTCAGCCAGCCCTAAAACTGGTGATAAAAGGAAGGCAAGCTTATCTGAGTCGAGTGATTCGAGTGGAGGGAGTGTAGGAGTTGTGAGAGTAGTCACTTCAGCAGCTCTGCCACCTCCAAAGAAGCAAAAGGTGGATTCAAACCCAGTGGCAACTACACAACCTGTTAAGGCTAGTTCACCTCTCACAGCCACCACACCTCACGCTGGTGGCTCTCCTCTACAAAACATTTCAACTCATTCGCACTCACCTAGGCATGTTAGTGAGATTCAAGGAGGGGGTCCAGCTCAACAGCCAATAGGATCTGGCCCTACCTCCCCTGAGTTGTCCGCTCAGGGCTCTTTGAGCAATTTCTCGGAAGAGGAATGGCAAACTGAGACTAGCACTTCTGATACTAGTATCTCAGGAAGTTTTAATGAGGAAGAGTCTGTCGAATCCAGTACGGATGACGCTTCCTCATCTAAATCAGAAAACAAGTTGCTCGCAGAGCAACGACATCTGGTGACTGGTGGGTCTACGCCTCCAGAACAGCCCAGCGAACCAGAAAAGGTTCTAAGTGAACAAGGGGATGACATGGTCATAACGCCATCTCCTATCGTAGACACAGCGCTTAAAGGCTCAGTCTCACTGACCGATATCGCCGACCAACTCACCGCTAGTCCCCAGCGATTAGTGGATGAGGCTCTAGTACTGTTAGGCTCTAAACACGAGGGAGAGACAGGGAGAGTAGATCCCTTCTTTTTAGGGATCTTGAGTGAAACAGAACCCGGCGAGAGTAAACAGTCTAACCCAAGCCAAACACCGTCCCCTAAATTGCAGGATCTAGTGGAGAAAGTGGAGGCTTTGGAGGCTGGAGTTGCTGGTGTTACTGCTGCTGTCTCTTCTCACTCTAGAAGATTGGAGGTTGGAGCTCAGTTCATGGAGAACCTCATTGCCGTCCAAAATCAAATGATTGACAAGATAAATAATCTTGGATTGGCACAGGTGGAGGTTGGGAGGTCAATAGATGATGTCACTTATGGCATGTCTCAGGTTTGGACGAAGCTGAATGAACTACTTGATGCTGTCTTTGGACGTAACAGGGTTGGACCTGGTCCTTCAACCGGTGGTGGTGGTGACAATAATAATGATGATGATGCTCCTGATGAGGATAACACACCTAAGGGGGAGAAGGAGGATCAGGGTCTGAAAAAGCTGACTAGTAAGGGTCCGGTGATCGAGTCCTCAAACAAATCTGGTGAAAAGGTGGAGGAGGCTCAACCGGCTCTTAAAGACAAAGGCAAGCAGAAGATAGTAGTTGAAGAAGAAGCTGAGAAAGAAACACCTCTCGTCGATGCATTTATGGGAGACTTTATTGAAGATTCTGATGATGACGAGATGGATGTAGAAGCCTTAGTGGCAAGGAGGTCGAGACTCGAGCAACGGGCAAGAGAGTGGGAACAAGAAAGAGGTCTAAATCCTGGCGGATCCGACGCAGGAGTTGCAGGTGATGCAGGAGACCACTCGGTTGCTGACGAGCATGTGCCAGAAGAAGAAGTTGATGAAGCGGAGATGCAAGGAGAGATTTTCAGGGAAGCCAGAGAAAGAGTAAATGAAGAAGTACTACAAGGGATAGTTGAAAAAGAACTAATGGCAAAGGAGAAGAGAGCGGCTCAGAAAACTCAGCATGAGTATGAAATGAAAAAGATCAAAGATCCTAAGGTCCAGGCTGACATAAGGAGGGAAGGTCCCGAGTGGGACAAGGCTAGAGAAGCCTTAGCTGGACCAAGAGCCTATGCTCATGACTCAGAAAGATTGAGCTTTCTTCTTCATAAGCTAGAAAATCTAAACCCTGGGCTGCTGAATTATCTAAATTGCATAAGACAGGGATGCACCTCCGTGCAAGTCATATTCAAGGAGAAGGCATGGAATCTGATGATCACTTGGACACCCATAACAAAAATTGGGCCGTGTATGGTGGATGAAGCTTTCTTCCAAGAAAGGGGTGCAAGTGAACTGGTAGAATTCGCTCACAAGGTAGACACCTCTGTCAAGACTGGAGTGCTATTTAAGGAAAAATTGTTGAAGATGGCTGAAGACAGAGGGGTTGACATTATTCTAAATCCCTACCAGATCAGATATGTCCATGACAAGGTCTTGAGGATCGTAAATCTGCATGACTCGAAACTAACTCCGAGCGGAAATGTGCTGAAGGCAGTTGCAAAGCTAGTCCTCTCTAAGGGTTTTCTAACAAAGGAAAAGAAGCTGGTGGCTAAGGACTTGGAGAAGCTGATAAGAAGGCAAGATGCTAGATACAAGTTGCCTGAAGCTACACTACCAGTGGTTAAAAAGGAACCTGAAGACTATGCATTCGAGCAGCAAGACGAGGCAATAAGGGAGCATGTGCAGAGATACAGAGATCCAAGGATAGACATTCCAGAAGAAGGGGAAATAAGGGAGGAAGCTGGTGCAGTGGCTAGTGCAAATGTCAAGTTTGTCAAAAGCAAAGCTGAGAATGAGAATGATCTACTGATCTATACAGACAAGCATCAGGTGGAAACCATCATTGAAATCAAGTACGACATCTTTGCAGAACACAGTCATGAAACACTGTGTATTATAAGGGAATTGATTGATGAGATGGATGATGTTGACGAGTTTGATCAGGATTATCTAAGGGTCACGTTTGATAACTTCTGTAAGAGAAGACAACAGCTTGATATTCAGAGGCTACAGCAATGCACCACCGCTATTGTCATTGGATACCCTAAGCAGCTGGTTATAAGGAAGAAAGGGGAAAAGGGGTACCCTGACAAAGTCACGAAGCTGAGGTTTGAAGACATTCCCACGAAGCTTACCACTCGCAGCATGGTTGAAAGGTGGTTGAGGTTGTTTCGAAATTACAAGATCAGAAATCATGTGGAAGCAGAAGGACTTAATCTTCTCAAGAAAAGGATGGATGAAGTCTGCAACCCTGAGTTCATGAAGAAAGAAAAAGCAGCCAAGAAGAAAGCTCGTGAGGAAGAGGAGCGCAAGAAATAAAAGTTTTAATGTATTATGCTTGTAATGTTTCTTTGCGTTGTAATTTGTTTTCTTGTTTTCCTGCATTGTAAAAATATTATCTGTTTTCTTGTGTAGTGTAAGGTAGAAGTTAGTTAGCTAAGTGTCTTGAAACTGGTTTATATTAGGCGTCAATTATTTCGCGAAGTTCGGCGGTGGTAATACTGCTAAAAGTACTTCAGAAGGATAATTGAAGATTGAGTGGACCGTGATCTTAAAGTACCTAGAGAAAATCTCTAGAAGAGCATGAAGCCATTTAATCGAGCCAACAGGTGTCCAATTTTGGCACTTGAAGTATCAGTAATAGACATGAAGTTAATTAATCAAGCCAAGCATTATGTAAGTTGACATGATCTTTTATGAATGTTATTTTATCTTTTTCAGTCCCTGTTTAGTTGAGTTATCCTCATTGTGAATTTGGTTGTCATTGTTAGACAATCAAATAGGGGGAGACTGAAAGGCATAGGTGTATTAACTTGTAACACTTAATTACTATGTAACTCAACTAAGTAAAAGATAACAACAGCAAAACAAGAGAAACTGAAGAAGCACATGGAATCAATCAACTGAAGAAATGGTAATGATACTTGGTAACTACAAGTAACTAATTTGGTTAATCAAGGATGCATAAGTGAGAAGAAGTTCAATCTGAGTATTGCTCATGCCCTAACTTATCTAATGGAGAATCAAATTAATGTCAAAGAAGTATCAAGAAGACCAAAGTGATTTTATGTAATGTATATCAACATCTGGATAGTGTAAAGGTTAATCAACAAATGAGAACTGACATTCAGAAGCAAGAACCCCTACAAGACTAGTCACTTATGAACCAGACCATTGCATCAAGTGTCAGGACATTGGAGGCAAGTTCATGTCAGTAATAGAAGATCTCATTTGAATTGAGTGAGGAAAAGAAATTGAAGAAGCTAGGGAAACTTGCTCATAAAGGTTAATCCTCAATTAGTCACTAAAGAAGGTCAACATTAGATGTGTGCATATTTGCTAAGGCAAATGTCGATCCACAGCAGATCGAGATGCGGGTCGAGATTTATAATTGAAGTAAAACATTGCAAAGGCAAATCTCGATCCACGGTAGATCGAGATCGAGATTCTACCAGATCGAGATCGAGAACTTCATAGATCGAGATCAAGATTCTCCCAGATCGAGATCGAGATTTTCACAGATCGAGATCGAGATGGGTCCAGGCGAAGATCGAGATGCGGGTAGATATGTAACATTTAATGTTCAAGGGACAAGTGGCTTATTGTGAACGGTTGATCCAGAGTTGTTGGGAAAGTACTTTTTGTTGTCGAAGTCCTGATTGGGCCACGTACACAAAAAGGACAAGATCAAGACTACATGACATTATAAAAGCAGCACTTTGTTTTCATTAGTAAAGAGACTTTCATCATCTCTGTAATTCAACGATATTTTTATAAGAGAGAGCATTTACTGTAAAACAAAAAGTGAGAGAGAGGATCAGTTGAATCTAGCTTTAATTGCTGTATTTATTGTTCAACTGATCATGATGCATTTATGAATGTTGTAGCAAATCCATCAATGAATATAATGATATATTCTTGAAATTCTGTGTCATCATTTATTACCTGCATATTGTTTATTCTCTCATTAATTTTTAAACAGTTGTATTCACCCCCCCCCCCTCTACAACACTTTGGACCTAACAAGAAACAACAAATTCTTTCCTTATTTGTAGAGTCCAAATCAGCTACAAACAGGCTTCATTTCCTTATTCCTTGTAAAACAATTTCTTTGGTCTTTCTGTCTGATATGAGGCACAATTTTTTATCAAATTTCACTTTCAAGTCTTTGTTGCAGAATTGAATGATGCTCAATAAGTTGTGCTTCAAACCATTAACCAAAGCTACATCTTCAATGAAAATATTTCCATGAAGGAAACAGGAGTCAAATCATTTCTTTGATTGACCTGTTAGAAAATAAGAAGGGCATGAAATCAGAAGATGACATGAAAATTCTTAAAAAGCTAAAACCCTTCATTAGTGGTCAAGTATCTAAATTTGCAAATGTTGAGTTTAAACAGAAAAGGAAAGATGATGAAGACAAGTATAAGAAGGATAGTGAAGACAAGTCAAATCCAATGAGTAATAAGGATGGAAAGAAGAAGAAGGATGTAGACAAAAAGGATGATAAAAAGAATGATGATTCAAAGAAAGAGAGGCAGTATGAAAGAAAAAAGTCATCCAAGTAGCAAGTTGTTGGTGATCACTCTAGTGCACCTATCAAAATTCAGGGTGCTAGTGTGGTTCCAACAGTTTCTGAAACTACTATAATTTCAAAAACCAAAGAGCCAAAGAGACTTCTAGTCAAGGTTACTGCAAATGGATTTATAAGGAAGAATTTGAAGGAGAATCAAATCAAATGTCAATACTGCTACTAGATTAAATTTCAAGAAACTTACTAGTTCTCTACTAGTGAGGTGTCCAAAATGGAGGAACTAGATTATTGTTCCTAACAAAGGTCTTCACATCAAGCCTATCCAAGAGATTGTTGAATTAGACAAAATAAAAATCAAGCAATGGAGAGCAAATGGAATTTGCAAGGTGGAAATAAGAGACAGAAGAGTGTTTGTAACTACTGTTGATGGTGAGGAAACACTTTTCTATTATGATAAATCAGCCTCTACTACACATGATATCAAAAGGATAATTAGCCTTTATGATAAGAGTTGTATGGAGAACAAATTAAAGATGGTTGCCATTGTTGAGTATATGGTAATGAAATATCAAGCAAAAATTGACAAGGAAATTTATAAGAAAGAGATGATTGAAAAGAAGCTAAGGGGGGATGCTGAAATTGAAAGGAGGTCTGAGGAGTTAAGAAGAATGGGAAAGTGCAGAGTTTTCAAGGATCCTAACAGGGTTGAGATCAAATTCAGTAGCAGAGTAACTACTAAGGTCAGACTCAAGTTTGTCAAGGACTATCCAACTCTAACCCTCAAGATTGTGGTTGATGCATTGAAGGATTCTATTCTCATTGAAGAAATCATGGCAAGACCGGAAATTCTTAAGGCCATTGATGAAATTGAAGAAGAAGTAGAGAAGAAGAAAAAGGCTGAATATGAAAAGTGCAAACAAAATCAAAGGTAGGCTTGATATCTTGTTGTTGATTTGTAAAACTATCTTTTTCCAAATTAGGGGAGATTGGTGGAACAAATGAAGCCTACTATGTATTAAATGCTTGTCTTGTTTAAGCATTTCTAGATTTCTTGTTCTAGGACAAATGACTTATTATATCTCATGTATTCTTGCAGTTAGAAGCATGTTTTTACTATAAAGTCTAAATGTAAAGGATGTAGTCAAGAATAAATGGTAGAAGATTCAAGTTGGTGAATAATGCACCAAATCAAGAAGACTTTGGTAGAATAAAGAAGTTGCAGAATGAAATTATTCTAAGCTAAGAAACCATTCGAGGAGTCAGCCTAGTAGGGAAGTCAAAAGTGATCAACTGATAGAGAAGTCATAGAATGAATGATTAGAGAAGTCCAGAGAAACAAGTCGAGAAGTAAGCCAATTGATATTAATCGAGAACTCACATCACTGAGGTAATTCGAGAAGTGAAGGTCACGATTCAATCGAGAAGTCAGGCAAATCAAGTCAATCGAGAAGTCTAGTTTAATCGAGATGTTATCAAAGAAGTATGCATTTGAGAAGTTTAAGCCAGTCGAGAAGTGATTAAAGCAAATGACTGGTCGAGTTTAGTATAACTAACAAAGTTTGAAAAAGAATTTGAAGTTATACATTCACCCCCTCTGTAAATTTCTGTTAACTCTAATTCCTAACAAGTAGTATCAGAGCCAAGTTGTTAACATATATACAGTTTGAAGATCAAAATGAGTTCTCAAAAGCTAAGTAGCATAAAGATTCCTCATTTTGACAAAGAAAACTACAACCTATGGAAAAAGAAAATGTTAATGTTCATAAAGGCTGCCAACTCCATGTATCCAGATATCTTGAAGAATGACCCCTTTATGCCAGTAACATTGGTTCCTGAAACAACTAGTGGCTCAGAAGTGATACCTGCAACATGGATACCCAAAGATCCATATTAGTACACAGACACAGAGAAAGAGAAGTGTCACTTGACAATAGTCTAATGCTCATACTCATAGAATCCTTAGACATGGTCATGTACAACAATATTGTTAACTACACATGTGCAAAGCACATATGGAAAACCATAGATATTCTGTGTGAAGGAACTGAAGAAGTAAGAGACAACCAAAGGCAAATCCTTGTATCACAGTATGAAGCTTTAATGTCAAAATAGAATGAAGTCATAACTGAGGTATTTGAAAGATTCAACAAACTCATTAATGACCTTCAACCTCATAGAAAGTTCTATGAGACAAAGGAGAAGAACATGAAGTTTTTATTGACTTACTAGAGCATTTAGAGCATAAAATCTCTGCCATAAGAGAAGAGAGAGATTTAACAAAACTTCCACTTGAAACCCTCTGGAATTTTAAAGATATATGACCTGAAGTTCTATCAAAAGAAGTCCATTTTAGCAAATAGAAGAAAGATGGCTAATGTTTCAAGTGCCTTAGTTGCAAATGAACCAACAAGAACTGAGAAGACTGGTACAAGTAAGAAACTGAAGATTGAAGAACAGGAACAAGATGAAAAGGACTCTGTCAAGAGTGAATAAGGTGAAGAAGAGATCTACACTATTGAAGAGCTTGAAGGAATGGACAATAAAACCATGGCCTTCATGGAAAAGAAATTCGGAAACTTAAGATTCAAGAAAAATAAATGTTTCAAACTAAGACCAAATTTCAACTCTTCAAGCAAAGGAAAAGCTCCAATAAGAAGCAGCACCAAAGGAGGGTATAAAACAGGAATAGTTGATAGATCTAAAATAAGATGTTATAATTGTAATGAGCTTGGACACTTTGCAACAGAGTGTAGAAAACCTAAAGCAATCAAGAAGGACAAAGAGTACTTGGAACTGGAAGCCAAGTATGAAGCACTTCTAAAAAAGAAAACGGGAAGGGCTTACATAGCTGAAGGAAAATGTTGGGATGACACAGATGAAGATGAGGAGGAGGAATATGGAAATTTAGCTCTCATGACTAACTCATATGATGGAACATCATCCTCAAACACTCAGGTACCCTCATTAGTCTTAATTGATATGTCAAACTCTCAGTATAAGAAAACTGTTGAAGAATTGAGCACTGAAATGTTTAATATTCATCCTAGTATGACTACTGCATATGAAGAAATTGCTAGATTGCTAAAAGCTAATGATGAACTGACTTCTAAGAATGAGACCTTATAATTGTCCTTGATAACTCTGGAAAACTTGAAACAAGAGAATGAGTATCTCAAAAACAAAGTTATTTGCTCTGAGCAAATTGAAAAATTTCTTAAAGAACAAATTTCTGAGAATGAATTGAAAATAAGATCTCACCAAAACTCATCCATTATTGTTCAAGAATTCCATGAGAAGCATTAGGAAAATTCTAGGATTGGGATTGGTTTTTATTATGACACTCTCAAGAAAAAGAAATTTGTTTCAACAAAAGGCAAGAAAACTGAAATTCTTGAAAATCCTCATATTTTGAAAAATGTCAAGGCTCTTATTTTTAAAAACTCAACAGTTGAGTTTGATGAAACAAGCTTGGTCATAAAACAATAGTTGAATGATTAGGATGCCAAAATAGTTGAAGTTGATGGGCCTAATGTTGAACCAGAAGAGTCAACAATCAAAATTAAGCCCACACTTGTTCAGGGTGAAATAGAACACAAAACACAGGAAATTGAGACCATGCATGCTAAAAAGAAAAGGCCAAACAGAAATGGCAAAATTGGCATAAACAAGTACAATAATTATGCACATGTTGACAATGCATCTAGAAAAGTTTGTAAAAATTGTGGATCAACTAATCACCTCACTCATTTGTGCAAAAAGCCTGTTGTCAATAATTCTGAGTATGCTTGTGGTTATGTCAAACCTTTGATGCATGATGATCATAAATTATGTGATAAATTTGATTGCATGCCATGTAACATGAATGTCATGAATAATTTCTTTAGGCTGAAAAAACAGTTTGTTGAGGGATGCACAAGTAAAGATTTAAGCAACAAAACTGCAAGGCCTAAATCATCCAGTCCTATCAAGAGTAGAAAACACTCTATGTCACCTAGAAATGCATCTAGTTCAGGAAGTACAAATCAAGCAAAGACTCAAAATATAAAAAATGAAAATTTACAGAATTATGTGACTATGACTGTAAAAAAGAAAAATGACACTCATGTTACTAAGCAAAAAGGACCCAAACTAATTTGGGTACCAAAGAAAACTTGATTTGTTTGTGTTTGCAGGGCACAGATAAAAAGAATTTCATGTGTATCTTGGACAATGGATGTTCAAGGCATATGAGTGGTGGCAAAGTCTTATTGTCACAATTCAAAGATGAGATTGGCCCAATAGTAACCTTTGGAGACAACAACATTGGTTTCACTATGGGATATGACAAATTGATTCATGGGAATATTGTCATTGAAGATGTAGCTTTGGTCAATGGTTTAAAGCACAACATATTAGGCATCACTCAGTTCTGCAACAAAGATTTGAAGGTGGAGTTTGACAAAGAATTGTGCCTCATATCACATAGAAAGACCAAAGAAGTTGCCCTACAAGGAGTAAGAAAAGGAAGCCTATTTGTATCGGATTTAGACTCTGCAAACAAGGAGAAAATTTATTGTTTCTATACCAAGGCCTCAGAAAATGAAAGTTGTTTTTGGCACAAGAGACTGTCTCATTTAAATTTCAAAAACATTAATTCTCTAGTCATAGAATGATTGTGTGAGGCATGTCAAAAAGAAAAGATGATTCACAGAAGTAAAGAATTCACCTCAATCACCAAACCACTACAATTGATTCACATAGATCTTTTTGGACCAGTAAATGTCATGTCCATGGCCAAAAAAAGATATGCACTTGTCATGGTTGATGACTTCCCCAAATACACTTGAGTGAAATTTTTGCATTCAAAAGATGAAGCTCCTGGGGTCATTCTTGAAAATTTAAGAATATTAAACAAAGGCCCTAGATCTGTTGTAGCCATAAGAAGTGACAATGGAACTGAATTCAAAAATGCTACATTAAGTGAATTCTGCAAAGAAAATGGGATCACTCACCAATTCTCATCTCCAAGGACTCCATAACAAAATGGAGTTGTTGAGAGAATGAACAGGACTCTTATTGAAGCTTCCAGAATCATGTTAGCATAAGCAAATCTTCCAACCCATTTTGGGCTGAAACTGTCAGAACTACATGTTACACTCAAAATAGGACACTCATCACAAAACCAGTTGGAAAGACTCCTTACCGCATCATGACAAATAGAGGACCATCTGTGAAGTACATACGTGTGTTTGGAACAAAATACTTTGTTCTCGAGGATTATACTGACCATCTTGGAAAGTTTGAAGCCAATGCATATGAAGGAATATTTGTGGGATACTCTTTGGACAAGATTGTCTATAGAGTATATGTGATTGATAAATAGAAAGTGATGGAAAGTACAAATGTGACATTTGATGACTTCAAGTTTCCTGCAATGAACTTGGAAGGTGAAAACTGTGACACATTGAGTTTTGAAAATGAAATGGAGCATGAAACATTTGCAACTGAAAAAGTCATCAATACTCATGAAGACTCACATGTAGACATCTCACATGGAACAAATGAGGAAAGAGGAAATGATGATTTCAGTCATATCCACCTTGAGAATTCTCCACACAACCTAGCATCCACTCAGTGGGAGCTTCTCAAGGATCTTCACCAAATGGCAACAACTTCAATCAGGAGGAAATAAGTTTAAATGACAGAGATGTAGCTCATCAAACTAAATGGAATAAAGCTCATACAGCTGATCAAATTATTGGAAATCCTGATGAAGGTGTGAGGACAAGGAGAACAACCATAAATGAAAGTTTGTATGCTTGTTTTTTGTCTCAAAATGAGCCAAAAAGAGTTGAAGAAGCCTTGTTGGATCCGTACTGGATAATTGTTATGCAAGAGGAATTGAATCAATTTGAGAGAAATAATGTTTGGGAATTAGTGACACTTTCAAAGGATAGATCAGTAATTGGCACCAAGTGGGTCTACAGGAACAAAATGGATGAACATGGAATAGTAACAAGAAATAAAGCAAGGTTGGTTGCAAAAGGCTACTCACAAGAAGAAGGCATTGACTATGTCAAAAGTGCATTTCTTAATGGAGAATTAGAAGAAAAAGTGTATGTGTAACAACCACCTGCCTTTGAGGATTCAAAGTTTCCTGATTTTGTCTACAGACTCATTAAGGCATTGTATGGACTCAAACAAGCCCCTAGAGTATGATATGACACTCTGTCAAAATTTCTTCTAGAAAATCAATTTATTATAGCAACAATTGACAAAACTCTTTTCTACAAGAAACATGGTGAGGATATCATACTTGTTCAAATTTATGTGAATGATATCATATTTGGTTCAACAAATGAAAAATATGTCAAAGGTTCTCTAATTTAATGCAAAGTGAATATGAAATGAGCATGATGGGAGATCTCAATTACTTTCCAGGCCTTTAAATTAGTCAAAGAACAGATGGCATCTTCATAAGTCAAACTAAGTACATAAATGACTTACTCAAGATGTTTGACATGCAAGATTGCTCACCTGCCAAAACTCTAATGTCTATAGCCACAAAGCTTGATGAAGATAAGAAAGGAAGAAGTGTAGACATGAATACCTATCTCTTTGTTGTAGCGAAGAACTAATTTGTTCTTTGGGAACCGGTTCATTAAAACCGAGTGTAACACCCATCCGGATTTATATACGAAAGATATATTCCTCGAAACTTGTCTCGTTTATTTACTTGCTAATTTTCTAGATCTTAACTATTTATTCATAAAAAGAGAAAATTAGTAAGGCAGTCTCTTAAACCCTACAATGACTCGAACCCTCAATAAAAATAATAATTTAATTATCCGTAAATTCTAAAAATAATTTTAAATTGTTGTGAGTATCGTATTCAACCCCCCCTTCTACGATACTTCAGGACCTAACATTTGTCTTGTTTTTCGGCAAACTTCCTTGAAATTAGCTATTTCATACAGTCGAATACTCTGTTAATTTTGCTTTGAGAAGTGGTGATTGACTTCTCGATTAGGTACATGATGAGACTTCACGATTAGTCATTGAATGACTTACTTCTCGAATGACTAGAATTCTCGATTGCATATTTCATTTCATGACTCCTCGATTAGAATAGACTTCTCGAATGGATACTTGAAACTCAGATTTCTCGATTGGTTCAACCTTATCACTTCTCGATTGCTTCTTTGGCTAACTTCTCGATTTGATAAACTGGACTTCTCGAATCATCTACATTTCTTACTTCTCGAATGGCTTCAACATCTTAACTTCTCGATTAATCACCCTTCAATCGAATACTCAGCCAATTTAGAATTTTGAGACTTCTCGAACCAGCTTTAGCATCCTGAATTCTCTACTAGGTTGACTTCTCGAATAGTTATTTGCCTTAGAGAATTTTCACAATGAATAAGAGCAGGTGTGGCGTGGGCATGAGATGTGCTAGGATAAGGCGTACCCTGAGGAGGAGGAGAAAATGGTTAAGTCCGAATAAGAGGGGACCTGGTTCATTGATCTGGTCACGACGGGAGGATCAATCCTGACATCGATCCTCAGATGTGTCGTTGAAAGTTAAGTGTTAGGTCCTAAATCATCATAGAAGGGGGGTTGAATATGATGTTAGTAGATTTTTATTTAATTGTGGATTAAGTGTGTGTTCTTGAGATATAAAAATGGCAGTAATTGAAATACAGCGATTCGGGGAAATAAAGATATATTATTAAATTTATGAGGTGCTACACTTATAATCAATAGATTAGCTTCAATGGGTTCAAACAATATTACAACAAGAATACAATTAGGTATATTTAATGTATGACTTTAATGGAGCTTCCTGTCTGTTCGTGTTGAATGTTGAAGATGAATGAATCAATATATGTATTGATTTCACCAATATATATTCTGTAGACTTTAAAAATCAAACGTAGTTGATTTTCCAATTTCCACCAAGTCATATGTTGCGCTTGCAAGAGTGTGAGTGGTATATAGGCGCCACAAGAAGCTTTGTTGCGCCCCAATTCATTTTTTGCGCCAAGGAAGGGTTTTGTTGCGCCTATACTCTTATGGCCTTTTATAAGCGCCACAAACCACTTAGAATCTTATCCAAATGTTTCCTTGCGCCTAGGATAATTGTTGTTGCGCCTGCACTCGGAGTGCCTTGTATAGGCGCCACAAAAGCCTTGAAATGTTTAACTCTTATTTCCTTACGCCTCTTGTCAAGGTTTGTTGCACCTAAACTCTTAGTTCCTTGTATAGGCTCCACAAAACTTTGACTTAAGCTTTTGTTGCGCCTAGGACTAGTTTTGTTGCGCATATATACTTGTTCCCTTGTATAGGCGCCACAAATGCCTTAGAAACTAAGTTTAGTCTTTTCCTTGCGCCTTGATTGATTTGTTGCGCCTCATACATGGTTTCAAGTGTATAGGAACACCAAAAGTGATATAACTTACCTTAACCATATTCTTGAGATGCTTGAAGTAAATACCATCTGATATTCACTATTCTAGCTTGATCAACTGATTTTCTTTTGATACACCAAGGTAATTCTCTTCTTGTTGTGCTGACGCTTAGTGCACTGGTCTGGTTCACAAACGACTAATACTGAATTAAATTCTCTTGACTTCTATTCTATTTCAGCTGATTAACCTTGACTTGTGAATTGCTTCTGATCACTGAAATCCTCTGACACCTATACTTAAATCATTACACTATCTTTAATATGAAATCTTCTGAGCTCTTATTTGTTGTTGAGGCCTGAACATATTAATGAACTTCTCTCGCTGACGTTCAGTAAGCCTTTCATCTTGAATGCTCTGTAATGATGTATGTATGATTCATGTTCACATGTCCTTCTGGATTTCTATGTTGCATATTAGTATTATTTGACTGTCTTTGATTCTTAGTTGAGTTATCGATATCACTAATACATATTATGTTACATTATGCTTTATAATCTCCCCCTATTTGGTTGTTAGAGTTTAACAAGCAAATCCTATGAGAGGAAAACTCAACTGATACTTACAAGAAAAAGTAAAGTGCAGAAAGACAGGAAATAATATTAATTACATTCTGGATTGGATTATACATTTTCAGATTTCTTTACAATTACAAGAGAAGTTTGTTCCTCTAGCCTGAACATAAAATTCTATGATCTTCGGCTTGCTTGACTTGTATCTAGCTTCTTCTTTGATCTTGTCTCAGAGTATTGTTGCCTTAGCTCTTCTTCATTTTCGTTCAATCTTGCTTTTACCAAATCCCTCGCTTCAACTTCAAGAGTGTTGACATGAGATGGATCTTCTAATCTTTTTAAAACTTCCCTGAGAAATGCAGTTGAATTTGTCTTTGAGATAGACTCGAAGGCCAGTGATTGTCTTTTTGAAAACACGAACACCGTTATTCTTTTTGGAAAGCCTTTCACTCTGGTAGTGTCATGCATAGACTCTTCTGCCAATTTCTCCACCAGGATATCTTGAATGATACTCAAAGCCTTCTTATCTGATTTGATATTGGGTCTCTTTACCCTAGAAAAGACTTTTCTGATGATGTCAGAATTGTTCCTTTTCAGCTTTGAAAGTTCCTTTCTATTCTCCACTCCATCTTTCTTGTACAAGAAGTACTTTGTTCCATTTGGTTAAGTTTGAATGCAAGGTTCAAAATCCTTAACAATTTCAAGTTCTTCAGTGTCATCCTCCTTTCTAACATACATTGGATCCTAATAGTATCTGGTTGTTTCTACTAGATATCTTCCTGACATTTTGATAGCTTTGTTCAACCTGAATGCATAGATAAACTCAGAAGCCTTAAGATCTTCTTCAGTTCTATTCTTCTTGCTTATGAGTCTTCCCTCTACATACTGCATGAACATCACTTGACTTGATTTCAGACCTTCATCTGACAAAGTTAGATTGTGTAGAAATGTTGCTTTATAGTACTTGACCACCGGAGGTTTCTCAAATGTTTCGACATGATCTCAATAATCTTCTTTTCAATTTGATCTCTCAGTATCTCATTTGACTTATATTCCCCAAAGATGACTTTCCTTTTCAGCACATACAACTCCACTATATTAATTTTCTCGAAGCTCTGTGTCGACAAGATTCTTAATCCCAGTGTTGTTGTGTTGACATATATCTTCCAACCGGATTTCAGTGCACTTGCTGACACATTTGTTATTTCTTCTGATAGAGTAATATAGAATTCATGAACATTTTGAAATTTTTCCCTTATGTCTCTGAACAGGTCAAGGACTTCTCTGTATTTCGTCTTGCTAAGAGATAGCTCTTTCTTTTCCAGCATATTCCTTACTTCATCCCATTCAGGATCAACTTTGGATTCAATGTCCTTGATTCTGTTTCTTCTTTCCATTGCATGTTGAAATATTTTCAACTTTCTTTTCATTAATTCTTGAGCTTGAGCTCCATCTTGAGTAACAACTTCATCCACACCAACTAGAAGACAGTCATTATCAAATGCATACTCCTCGGCAAATTCCTCATTGACATCAATACGTGTTGCCTTTGCAGTCTCCTCTATCTCATTCTCAGTAGGAATATTCATTGGTACATAGGGTTCAAAGATTTCACCTTCCTCCAGTTGCCTTACTCCAGGCCTGTAAAAGATATTCGTCTCCCCCTAAGATGTATATTCCATTATCATTTCAGTTCCAACTTTTTCTTGCTCTCTTCTCTCCCCCTCAATTGGGTTATCCTCCCTTTCTTCCGGAATTTTCTGAGCTGTAGAAGTTGATGGTTGAGTAGAAGGAGTTTTCTGAGCCAGCAGTTGTTGCACTAAATCTTTAAGTTCTTTCATTTCATTCCTCTGCTGCTCTTCCACTTCCAAGACCATTCATAAAGAATAATGAATTTCAGTGACTTGGGCCTCCAGATTTAAAATCCTTTGGCTGTGTGTGCATTGTGTGGGGTGTTTATTTGGTCAGTGGGTGTCTCACCGCTCACTGTTATTGTTTGTTCTCGACCCTCAACACTCACACTCAGTTGATCAGGATCAGAGAAATGAAGATCACTTAGGTTGACTGTATCACTCGTCTCATTTAAAGAATCGTGATCTTTTATACCTGCATGGAAATCCATATCCCTTCTATGGGTAGGTTGCATCTCCGCCTTACCGCTTTGGGTGGGGAGAACTCCTTTTTCAAGAATTGGGGGAATTAGACCCAGTGTGGTCACCACTATGGATTCTGTAATGAATGGCAGAGTTGAAGAATCAGTGATGTCAGCTGAAGCTATTGAAAGCCTTACCTGTTCAGAGGCACCCTGAACAGGTTCTACTACCGAAGCAGCAAATACTCTAAGTATAGAGTCCACATCCCTTCTATGGGTGTGTTGTCCCTCCGCCTGATCTGAAAAGGTGGGGAGGACCTCCTTTGAAGGAGCAGAAATTGTAGATTACAGGGGGGTCACTACCTTAGGCAACGTAATGAGTGACAAGTTAGAGCCTGTGGTGCCCCTAAACACCTATGAAGGCAATTCCACTTGAAGTGTTATTGCTACTGACGTAGCTACTCCATGAATGGAGACCTCTTCCCTTCTAAAGGAGATTTGCCTTTCCATTTCACCGAATTGGGGAGGGAAAACATCCTTACTAGGATCTGGAGATGTTAAGTCCAGGGGATAACCACATTTGACAATGTAATGAATGGCTCGTGAGAGTCAGTGATTCCCCCTACTGTCTATGAAGACAGGTTCTGAATTGGAGTTACCAAAATAGTATTGGCTATTGAAGTAGCTGATTGTGTTCCCATCTCTGGTTCAGTTCCCGTACCTTTCAGGAGTTGGTCAATTTCAGAATTGAGGTTACGAAGAAAAGGAATGTTCACAGAGATTGGAAAATCAGGTTCTTGGCTCACAAATGTCTTAGGTTTAAAATTCATGTTACGACATTTTTGAGAAGGCAGAGCTGTAGGGGATATTTCAATAAATTCCTGATTCGGTAGGGATTCACTCCTATCATCTATATCAAGTGTTCTTTTTCTGGTTTCAGGAGAGGATGGTAATGTTTGTTGACCTCTGGTAGTGGTTAAAACTAGTTGGTCGCCAAGTTCATTGTCGGCTTCTAAGGCCACTGAGGGCTCAAGTGTATGCACTGTCGTTTGAGGCACAGAAGTAGATATTGTGACAAATTCATCATGAAGAAAAGCAGAAAATTGAAAATCTAGAAGTATACCTTCTTCCATTTGTTCATCAGAAAGATTAGGAATGTACACATCAGTGTTCTGAGTCTCTTCCAAAGTTACCTCTTCTGGTGCATTATCAGGGATTTGCCTTTGTTGATCTTGTTCAGGATCTGGTTCTTGGTCATTGTCTGAACCAGCTTCATCCATGCTTTTATCCTCTTGTTCAGTTCCTTATTCTTCTTCATTTGAAGCTTCATTTCTTCCAGAGTCATCTCTTTTAGAATTTCTGTCTTTCGAATTGATTGAGTTCTTCTTGCATAGCAATAACTCAATCTGGATCTTCTAGTGCTTCTTCTAATTTCTTTGGCTCTATTTCAGAGAGAAAACCAGAGAATAAACATTCATTCTGTGAAGCACGTCTCGTTTAAACTCCAGCATCTGGATCTCCTAGAATCAACTCAAAGGGGTGATCTCTACTCCACACCCTATGCCTATGTAGATTTGCCCTAAATGATTCAGCTTGATTATCATTAAAGTGCTGAGTCCTGTTAGTAGATCCTTCAGTTTCTCCCCCTGAGCTGTTGTTTGGTTGAGAATGAGATTCTTTGTCACTACTAGTAGTTTCTATAAATCTTTCATTGTTTCTACTACTAGGGTCAGAATTATCATTGTTGTTATTCTCACTTGGTGCTTGATAATCTATTGCAATTCAGGTTCTACTTCACCTTCATCTGAGTTCATATTTTCAAACTGCAGAGTTTCAGTGTTATCTGTTCTTTGCAGACTTGGGAGTTTGAGATCATCAAAAGTTACATTCATGCTTTCAATGACCTTTTTTTGTTCAATCACATAAACCCTATACGCTTTAGATTCCAGATAGTAGCTAAGAAATATGCCTTCATGAGCCTTGGATTCAAACTTTCCTAGATGTTCATCATCTTCCAGTACAAAGCACTTTGCTCCAAACACATGAAAATATTTCAGTGTTGGTTTCTTGTTTTCCATCAACTCGTATGGAGTTTTGTCATGATCTTTGTTAACCAGGGTACGGTTTTGAGTGTAGCAAGTTGTGTTGACTGCTTCATCCCAAAGTATAGAGGTAACTTAGCTTCACTCAGCATTGTTCTTGCTGCTTCAACTAAAGTTTTGTTCTTCCTTTCTACTACTCCATTTTGTTTTGGAGTTCTGGGTGCTTAATATTGTCTTGATATCCCTTTCTCAATACAGAAATCATTCAGGGTTACATTCCTGAATTTTATTCCATTGTCAGACCTTATTTTTCTGACAGGCAAATCAGTTTCTAACTCTATCTTCTTTATGTGATCAATAATTGTTTGAGGGGCTTCATATTTTGAGGCTAGAAATAACACCCACGTGTACTTAGAGTAGTCATCAACAATTACTAGTGCATATCTTTTCCTTGACATAGGCATTACATTGACTGGGACAAATAAATCCATATGCAGAAGTTGCAGTACGTGGTTCAGTAATGTCTGATGAGTCTTTACTTCAGTGAGATGCTTTCTTTGACTTCTCTTTTTCACATGTTCACACAAACCTTCTTGACAGAATTACATCTCAGGTAGACCTCTAACCAATTCTCTCTTAATTAAAGAGTTCATTGCCTTAAAGTTCAGGTGTGAAAGTTTCTTATGCCATAACCAATTGTCCTCTGTTAAAGCTTTGCTATAAAAACATTGAACTTTACCTTTGCTTGCAGAAAATAAGTCATCCACAAAGATATTTTCAATGATAACATTCCAATTTCCAAATTGTCATATCCCATTGTGAATCCATTGTTGTTATCTCCAAAGGTCACTATCGGGCCATCTTTTTCAATCACATCTGATAACAGGGCTTTATCACTAGTTTTAGCTGCAGAAATTTCCTTGTCTTTGTCATCGACTGTGCCCTTGCCCTTTGGTTTAGCCTTGACAGGAGTGTCTTTAGGCTTAGGGACAGGGGCTTCCTTCCTAGACTTATGAGGACTAGCAGTCTTTTCCCTAATATGCTTTCTATTCATGTTTACATCTGTATTAATGCAAGTCCTGGATGATGCATTCATCAAGTTTATGTATGCAAACATGATGTTGAAAGCACATGACATGCATCCTACTTTACCACATGGTTGATGAGGGATAGACATGGCAGGCATGGCAGACATACTAGGAATTTTAGTTTTCACTACTTTAATCTTTTTGCATGCATGCGTAAGATGTCCAGTAGAATTACAATTATTATAAATTTTCTTAGTAGCGTTGAGAGAATAGTCATAATCATTTTTCTTATTAACACCTATCTTGTCATTTCTGTTAGCTTTCTTCTTATCATTCTTGTTGCCTATTTCAGTTTCAATTTGTTTCTTAGGTTCTTCAATTTTTACAGATATTCTTAGGCAACTTCTGTTTATCTTTTTCCTCTTTCTTTTTATCCTCAGCAAGGATTTCTTCTTTCATTAAGATATGTTCTTCATTTGTGGGTTGTATGACAAACTTCTTGTATAGGGGCTTAGGGACATTTTTTTAACACATATGGAATGTCTTGCTTCACAAGACTTCCCTCAGTAATTGATTCCTCATGTCTCTTTCCTGCCTTTTATCATAGTCAAATCATATTCTAGTTTTTTGACCTATGACCTGTTTATCTGTTGCCTCCTTAACAAGATTAGCAGATTTCTTATAAGTCTGAAGTTTTAACTCTAACTTAGAAATTTTATTTCGAAGAGCAGTTTCTACTTCTTGGTTGCATTTGTCTCTATTATGTAGATATTTCATCTTCTGCTTAAGATCTTCTAAGTTAACACATGCAAGTTCTAGTTCTTCATCTCTAGCTTCTAGCATTTTATTCTTTAGAACTAGTTTAGCATTTTCTTCTTCTGATGCTAGCATGCGTGTGTGTATATTAAATATTTCTACACTAAGATCTTCTACAGTTTTCTTGTAATCAGAATTAGACATGTCAATTGTGGAAAGAAATGATACCTTCGATGACTGAGGTGATGCCTCTGAAGAATCTGCCATTAGAGCAACATTTCTATATGTCTCATCTTCATCATTATCATAATCATCCCAGCTCTTTCCTTTGGCTATATAAGCTCTACCCTGATGCTTCTTTACAAGTGCATCATACTTCTGTTTCAATTCATCATACGACTCCTTTCTTTCTTTTCCTTGCTTAGACTTCCGACATTCTGTAGCAAAATGTCCGGGTTCATTGCAGTTGTAGCACTTAAACTTGTTGCGGTCTACCATTCCAGTCTTATAACCTCCTTTATTGAAAGACCCTAAAGATGAACCACCTCAGTTATTGTTTCTGAAGCTGGAACCAATGTAACTTGAGTTACTCTTGAATTTATACTTAGGGTTCCTTTTAAACCTGAGGTTCTTGAACTTTCCTGCCATATAGGCCATTGTCTTGTTTTCCAACTGTTCAAGTTCTTTCATTGAGTAGAATTCATCTTCATTACTTGCTTGAGCATTTTCTGTAAGTTCAACTTCTAGAATCTCTTCTTTATCAGTTATAGGTTTTTCTGTGTTGGTTTCTGTACTAGCAAACTCTTTAGCTACAAGTGGTGTAGTCTTTAACAGAGTTGTATTCTTACTGTCGACTATTCCTGAACCATAAATGATATGTCTTTTCTCTTGCTCCATTTCATGAGTCATGAGCTTCCCATTTGGAATTTCGATAGACATGTCATTTATGTCACTTCTCTCTCTTATAGCAGAGATTTTGTGTTCAAGATGCGATGGCAGTGTCAACATAAATTTTCTGTTGATCTCCCTAAGTGAGTAGGCCTTTTCGTGCAGTGACAAGTCATTCAACAATTTATTGTATCTTTCAAAGACTTGAGTGATACTTTCTTCAGGCAGTGACTTGAAAGCTTCGTAATGGTATGTAAGAATATCCAGCATGTTCTCATTCACTTCTGCAGTACCTTCCATTAGTAGATCAATCGTATCCCACATTTTCTTGGCACTAGTGCAATTTATCACATGATTCAGCATTGTAGTGTTCAGTGAATCCATTAGGATACATTAAAGATGATTATCTCATGCTACTCTTTCTTTGTCAGTGTTAGTGTACTCTGAAGGCTCCTTTGGGGTAAATCCTTGAGGAATCTGTTCCCCGTCATCTGAGACTGTTTCTGGTGTAAGCTTCTGAGGAACATAGGGTTCATTTTCCAAAATTCTCATGTATTGAAAATTAGCTGATTTGATGAAAGTGGACATCTTCTTCTTCCATAAAATGTATTCATTTTTGTCAAAGGCTGGGATTTTGATGCTACTAAGTTTTTGGGTACTCATGGTTACGAAGAATTTTAAATTTTAAGAAATAATTAATTTCTTAAAAATTATAATCAATCCGAATAAAAATTAAATTTAGAGAAATAAAATTTTAATTCGAATTCTTGATGATTGATAGCCTTTTAAAATTTAGTGGATTTAAAATCTTTAAAAAATTTGAAATTGAATTTTCTTTAAAAATAAGGAAATTTCAATATGAATTTTTCTAGATCTAAAAATACACTTTTTTGGAAGACTATTTTTGGATCTTGATTTGTGACTTCAATCAGCAAGCTCTGATACCAATTGTTAGGTCCTAAATCATCATAGAAGGGGGGGTTGAATATGATGTTGGTAGATTTTCATTTAATTGCGGATTAAGTGTGTATATTCTTGAGATATAAAAATGGCAGTAATTGAAATATAACAATTCGGAGAAATAAAGATATATTATTAAATCTCTGAGGTGCTACACTTCTAATCAAGAGATTAGCTTCAATGGGTTCAAACAATATTACAACAAGAATACATTTGGGTATATTTAATGTATGGCTTTAATGGAGCTTTGCATCTGTTCGTGTTGAATGTTGAAGATGAATGAATTAATATATGTATTGATTTCACCCATATATATTCTATAGACTTTGAAAATCAAACGTAGTTGATTTTCCAATTTCCACCCAGTCATATGTTGCGTCTGCAAGAGTGTGAGTGGTGTATAGGCACCACAAGAAGCTTTATTGCGCCCTAATTCATTTATTGCGCCAAGGAAAGGTTTTATTGCGCCTATATTCTTATGGCCTTGTATAGGCGCCAGAAACCACTTAGAATCTTATAGAAATATTTCCTTGTGCCTAGGATAACTGTTGTTGCGCCTGCACTTGGAGTGCCTTGTATAGGCGCCACAAAAGCCTTGGAATGTTTAACTCTTATTTCCTTGTGCCTCTTGTCAAGGTTTGTTGCGCCTATACTCTTACTTCCTTGTATAGGTGCCACAAAACTTTGACTTGAGCTTTTGTTGTGCCTATGACTAGTTTTGTTGCGCCTATACACTTATTCCCCTGTATAGGCGCCACAAATGCCTTAGAAACTAAGTTCAGTCTTTTCTTTGCGCCTTGGTTGATTTGTTGCGCCTCATACATGGTTTCAAGTGTATAGGAATACCAAAAGTGATATAACTTTCCTTAACCATATTCTTGAGATGCTTGAAGTAAATACCATCTTATATTCACTCTTCTAGCTTGATCAAATGATTTTCTTCTGATACATCAAGGTAATTCTCTTCTTGTTGTGATGAAGCTTTGTGAACTGGTCTGGTTCATAAACTACTAACACTGAATTAAATTCTCTTGACTTCTATTTTGTTTTAGCTGATTAACCTTAACTTGTGAATTGCTTCTAATCATTGAAATCCTCTGACACCTATACTTAAATTAGTACATTGTCTTTAATATGAAATCTTCTGAACTCTTATTTGTTGCTGAGGCCTGAACATAATAATGAACTTCTCTCGCTGATGTTTAGTAAGCCTTTCATCTTGAATGCTCTTTAATGATGTACGTATGATTCATGTTCACATGTCCTTCTGGATTCCTGTGATGTTTTACATTACGGGAATGACATTGGGTGCTCTCCTGAGTGAGGGCGCACCCTGAGTATGTTCCGCTCGTGGAGGTTGACGAAAATCATGAAAAATCATCTATACCCCTTATTCTTCCATTTCTATGACCTCCACAAAATCGTTGCTCAAAATCATGCAAACAATCTCTTAATTGGTTTCTCTCCAATGGGAGAACCCTTACCACGACTATTATCACAACTTTGTTCACCTCTTTAATTTTGATTATGAATCCAACCTTATTCACCTCTCCAATCTCGATTATGACTCCAACCTCAATTATGACTCCAGCCTTATTCACCTCTCCAACCTCGATTATGAATTCAACCTTATTCACCTCTCCAACCTCGATTATGACTCTAACCTCGATTATGACTCCAAACTCGATTATGACTCTAGCCTTATTCACCTATCTAACCTCGATTATGACTCTAACCTTATTCATCTCTCTAACTTTTATTATTATTCCAGCCTTATTCATATCTCCAGCCTCGATTATGATTCCAGCTTTTTTCACCTCTCTTAAGCATTAAATCCTTCACTCCGTCCTGCAAAAGAGCCCTACCATATCTATGTTGCAAATATTCTATAAGGTTTTCAAAGATTACTTTGGGTTCAATCTACTACTCTTATCAAGGACTTCATGAATACGACTCAAACTCGGATTCCATGAGGCCGGGCCGATCCACTACCGATATTTTCTCGGAACCTTGACTAGAGGCCAGCACTAGATCCACCTTGAATGCGGGACACGTCCTAATCCCCTAGACGAGGACAACCCGCCTGAGTACAGAGAAAGGATCTTCCAAGTTGAGGTTAACAGCATCCCAAAGCTCCCCGCCGAGGACAACTCGTGGATTACAAAGCAATGGTCTTTAATCATTAACCCCATAGGGCCTTCAATAATAATAAACCCCGGAGGGCCTTCAGTAATAATTAACCCCGGAGGGTCTTCAATAATAGTAACTGAGTTAAGAACATATATACAAACAGGATGCACCCTCCAATCACTGGCATCTGGCCAATATAGGGTGTGCCTACGAACAGAATGCAGCTTCCCGTCACCGGCCTCCTGCCAACATAGGAGTCATCGGAATCCGGTCAACATAGGAGTCACCGGCCTCTTGCCAACATAGGAGTCACCAGTCACCGGTCTTCGGCTAACTTAAGGCGCCCCCAGGCTGGGATGACCTATTCCTCCTAAATTGATAAATCAAGACTTATCCTTGCCGAAATACACTAAGGCCCACTAAAAATATCCAAATGCGATTTTCGGGTGTAATACTGCATAAATGGTGAACATGAAAAAATGGTTTGCATGTCTTTTTTAATACAGCAAATATGCTGGACAATCTTTTGAATTTGAAATTTAAATTTGATCAAATAATTCAAAACGTGAAAACATAGTTTATAAATGAAAACTTGTTAAAGATAATAAATATATAAGCTGTATCTCCTGCATAATTAGTGCAAGAAAGATGCATTATTATGAATTTATGATTGTTAGAAAGATACAGTATTAGTATCGGAGATGCATAAAAAATTCGAATTCAAAAAAATCTGTTGGATTTGATATGTAAAAGTTTGAAAAAAATCTGATTTGAAAAAGTTCCATTCGGGTTCGATCTGGCTCGCGGACTTAACCATGTCATATATTTTTCAAAAAAAATCCGGCCCGACCCGATACAAAAAAAATTGGATTTAGGCTCGGCCTAAAAAAATCTAGATTAGGCCCGGTACAACTCGAATTTTATCCGAATTTTTTAAAAATTAGGATAATTTTTTTAAATTTTAAGTTTAATATTTATCTTTTTATATGATATTTCATTCAATATTTTAAGAAAATAGATAAAATTTAAATATATTTAGTAAAAAATTATTTTTATTTATAAAACTAAAAATAGTTAAATTAGGATATTAAAAAAATAAATCTAGGTCACGCAGGCGGGATCCAATTTTTGCATATCTCTGACTAGGGCCGAGCAAAAATACGAAACCACTAAAAATCGATAAAATATGAACCAAAACCAGAACTGAAAAATTTAAGACCGAAACCAAAATTGATGGTTCGTTTTCGGTTATAAGTAAAAATCAAACCGAAAAAACCCGAAACCTATCCGATTATTAAAATAAATAAATAATAAATTATATATATTATGTATGAATTTTTAAAATTAATAAATACATATATTTTATAAATATAAGTAATAAGAATTGAAATTTTGAACTGACAACAGCTCATTTTTAAATTTTAAACACTAGGATCCACACTTCCCTGGCCAACATGTGGTTGATCAATATCTACTATTTTGTCCAGATTTTGTAGGCTTAAAAACTAAATTCTTTTATTGTAAAATCGTACATAAAATGTATTTAGATGGTAGTACTAGCAGAAAAAAGAATGAAAAAGCTAATCGACGACTAGAAAACAAAACAGAGACAAGACCATTTTGGTAACGCGGAAAACACTTGTAAAAGGATAAAAAACTACGGGTGGAATGTGTCCATCCAAGTGTTTTAAACGAATAAAAATACATATAAATGCTACTCGTCGACTATGCAGCAGTTACTCGTCGAGTGTATGTATCATTTGTATAGGATTGTGGTTTAGTTCCATCTCCCCTTCCTTATCTTCCCCTGATCGTATTTATAGTGTGGTTTTGATATTCCCATGATCCTATTTCCATGCTAGAAGTTGTTGATCACGTTCCTATAATGTAGGGATAGCCTCCTTATCCTTTCATGCACTTGAATTTTTCATGCTTATCCTCTCCTTGATTTTAGCTCATCGGGTGTCACACAACCTTATCTGTCAAGACTTAGTCCACTCGTCAACTGATACTTCTCCTATTTTATAGGGCTCGCAATGTCTCCTATTTTATAGGGCTCGCAATGAATTATTAATATAAGGGAAAATAATATTTGCAATATTATTTTATACAACTGACATTGAATTAATTAATAAATTTTTATTAATTAAAGTAATTAATCTGCTCGTCGGACGCCAAGCAATCTTCACCCGTCATGTTGTTTATTTACTCGTTCATAGAACTTTCATTTGTCAATACAAAACTGGACGTCTAAAAATTTGGTTATAACATCTACCAATATGGGCTGATCTTCCCTGACCAGCCAGTGATTATCTTCTCTTTCTCCTTTGCAAAGAGGTGACACAGTTGTCATTTTATGTTTACCAGGGCTTGAACTTGTGGAGGTCATTTTCGGCCGTCAAAGATCAGGTCTCTTAGGATCGAGTCCCTATCATCCTTCTTGATCCATCTTTCACTAAAAAGGATTATCACCATTTTATGAGATTTCTTTCCCAAACAAAGCCTAAAGTAGCCATAGCACATTCTGATTATAATTTGTATGCTCGTTTGAGAAGGTAGACTTTAACGATGTAATTTAAATTTAGCTACTTATTTTTTTAAAGTCTACAAGTCATAATTATTTTGTTAACTTAGTGTGATCCGGTTTTAAATCCGAATCGATCCGATTATAATCGAACTGAGATTTTTCAAACCGAAATCGAACCGATAGTTTCAGTTACGATTTTGGTTTTAAATTTAAAGAACCGAGAGTATACAGTTTCGATTTCGGTTTCGATTTTACTCAAAAACCGTTGTGATCCAAGCCACTCCCTATCTCTAACGGGTATCATAAGATTGGTAACTGTTTTACAAAATGGGGTCTCGTAATTTGAGGGAGTATTATACACCTGTCTAATTTTTATTTAATAAACATTAAAACAAAAATAGAATTAACAAATTGTTTTTAGTAATATTATAATATATTTATGGGTTAAGGAGCGAAAAAATCCTTGTGATTTAGGCGTAAGAGCGGATAAGTCCTTGTGGTTTAATAAGGCTCAAATAAGCCATTCAAATTAAAACTAATTGTTCAATATAGTCCATCTAGTTAGTTTTTCTTAACTATGATTAGAAAATTACTATATTCATGTATATTGTGACATTAATATTTTAAAAATATATCAAAATATTTCAATTTTAATATTATGACGTTAATATTCATGTATATGGTAACAATATTGTTACACGAAAAAATATATCAAAAAAATTTATATTCTAATTAAAAGTTATCTTTAAATAAAATATATAAATTCTATCTCTTTTAAACACGAACACATATAAAATATGTGAAAAATTATATAAAAGTATTTTTACACAAGATTATAAATAAATTAAAATCGTAGATATAAAAATAAAAATAAATTCTAATCATATAAATATAATATTAAAGTAAAAATAATAAATATTAAAAACAAATCCGTACATTATACGAAATGTAAGAAATTGTGCATATTTGTCTATATATATCTATATATGTATGTAAGTAAATGTGTGTGTTTGTATGTATTATAATTTAATATTAAAATGTCACTCATATTTAGTTAATTATTAAAAAAAAATATAAATATTCGTCGAGTAAGTAGAATTTAAAATTAAAATACAAACTAACATGTAAATGTTTAAAGGTTAAAAATTAATAGTTAAGTAATAAAAAAATGTATATACATACATTAATATTGGTTAACAACTTATTTATTATTTTATAGAATTATTTAATAAAAATTAATTATATAAAAAAAGCATATTAATTTATAAATAATAATGTTATTAATAAAATAATAATAATATAAGATATATATGTATGTATATATATTTATATTAATATAATTAGATATTTAATAATATTTTTAACCATAGTTAAGAAAAATTAATTAGAGGGGTTATATTGAACCATTAGTTTTAATTTGAAGGGTTTATTTGAGATTTATTAAACCACAGGGCGCCTAAACTACAAAAGTTTTTCACTCCTTAATCCCATATTTATACACATACATATTTCAAAAGAAAATATAAATAAATAACTAATATAATTAATAATATGAGAAAAATTTCCTGAAATTGACTTTAAGGAAATTATTTAAGATGTAATTATTTTAATATAAAATAATAATTACATTTTTATATTATATATAAGTTTTTGTAATTTCAATAATATCCTCATATATTTATATGAAATTTTTTAAACTCATAAAAGTTAACTTCAAAAACATTAATCTCTAATAATATTTATTAATATATAATATTTCATAAAATAATAATACATTGAAAAATAAATTGAAATAATGAAATATTATTGTACGGGATTATAAAGTTATTGGAATTGTAACCGGTTTAAAATGAACAAGTTGAAGTTGCTCCACTGTCTTTTTGTGGTGGATCACTAATGGCGGGACTATCAATGGCCATGATTATTATAGTTAAATTTGGAGGTTTTATCCCACACACACGTAAACATGTATAGACAAGCAACAAAAGCATAAACATAAACAACCACAGTTGTTATAATAATATGAAAAGAGAATGATAATACATACAAAACTGTACAGTGGTAATATTATCACCTTACTTTTTTATCATGATATGTTTAATATTTTTTGTTCAAGAAACAACCAAATCTCTGTATATAACAGATAGATAGATACCCACGTCTCTTTCTTCATCATAAATGTTCTGCTTTTTGCAGGTGGTTGTATCTATCTCATTATATTTCTACCTACTACACTTATAAACTCTTTTTGGTTCCTTTTTTTTTGCAAGGGATTATTCACATTTCAGTTTCTTGGTTCTTTTTTTTTTGCAAGGGATTATTCACATTTGAGTTTCTTCATATCTGCAGGTATGAACCTCGAATTAATTCTCATGTTTTTTGTTTTCCTCATTTTTGTATCTTCACACACACACTCACACACATTTAGCATGATGGTCTTATGAGTATGTGTTTTAAGAAATCCTGGAACCATAGAGGATAAGTTTTTTTCTTGCTTTACATGAAATTGAAGATATAATTTTTTGGATTGCAATGCTCAGTAAATTAACCACATATGATTTTGGGTCAATTTATATGAATGCAATCAGTGGCGGAACTAGGAATCGAAAATATACTAATAATAAATTTTAGTGATTATTTGAAATTATTATGTGTTCTTTGTTTATAGTATTTCTATGTGGCTCATTCGGTTAATGGTTGTTTTCATACGGCCTAGTTTTGAGTTTGAAACTTTTTGTTATGCTGGCTCGGTGGCTCCTTTCATTTTTTCTTTATTAGCCTATGAGAGCAAATAAGGCAATTGGGTTAAGACCACCAATTCTGCAAGGCTCCCCTAAAAAATATAGCAGTATTTGTATTTTTTTTATATCGTTGTTATTTTTATTTAGAAGTATATTATGTTTTTTTAATTTTGAATATAGTTATATTTATTTATTTAAAAATAAAACTGACTGTTGTGTATACTTTAAGTATTTAGAAAAAAAAATTAGAGAATCTTTTGGAATGCTTTATACTACAATATATTCAGTTTTTAGTTGCAGTAAAATGTTTTATCTGTGAGAATATATTTTGCAAGAGAAATATGTTTATATCTCGAGTTTCTAATTAACACTACATTTTTATAAATTTAAGTATACATATTATTAAACTTTCACACAAGTTATTTACCTAATAATTTTGTCATAAATTTACACTACAAAAAAGTAAAAAAGTAAAATTTTAATATTAATTTTTGTATGCCTCTAATTTGATATTCCACTTGGGCCTCGAAAATTCCTATGGGTGTGTACTGAGTCACTGAGATATATGCTTAACAGCTGTCCTTGTCATTCTAGCTAGCTCAGCATCCTCAACTAGCTTTCAATGGTTGGAATTACTTGAATTTTGATGATGATTTTGGAAGTACTTCCTAAATTAGTGCTTAGTTTTTCTAGAAATGCGAAAAAATTCCCAACATTGTTGCACAGTATAATAACTTTGGAGAAAACATATCTGCAGATATTGAGATATTGTGAGATACTGTAATAAATTGTAAGATATCTCAATATTACAGTTTATTCTAATATACAGTATCTCACAATATATTTATCTAATATAGAATTGTCCCTTATCAGTGCAGGTGGAGATAAGGTTTTCTAGATCACATTATTGTAATAATATGACACCAATAAAATTTTCATAGTAGAAGTTTCTGTAATCAGCAAGGTTACATAGATGTATAATCTTGCCTAAAGATGTACTACATTAATGTTCTATTGAAATGTTGTGATGACCAAGAGTTTCTTGATCTTATCTGTGTAATTTAATTACTTGCAACTCCTTGTTTTTAAATTTTGCTAGATTTTTTTCATGGGAAAGATAACAGTGACCAGTTTGCTACTTGGATTGCTCATTCATGTAAATGTGGTTTATGCCGATGTAAAGAACTTGAACATATGGCCAATGCCAAATTCAGTGGTCTATGGACACAATAGTCTTTATATTGGTAAGGACTTTGGGCTAAAGACAGACACAAGTAAATATACTGATGCCTCGGGAATTCTGAAGGATGGATTCACAAGGTTAGTAGACATCATCAAAACAGACCATGTTATAGATTATAACTATACTGGATCTGATTCCTCGGCAATCTTACATGGAATCCATGTGATTGTCGCTTCGCCAAATGATGAGGTATTCCTCTATATTACTTGTCCAACCTTACATTGGTGTATGAACTGTTAATATTTATTATATCTTCAGCCTCTATATTATGTTCCTCGCATCATAGATTCTATGTTCTTATGTGGGTTGATATACATGTGTCCAACCAAATATACTATCGTATTACTATCACTAAATGTTATGCTTTTTACATGAGAATGATATTTGTGTTTATATGTGTCCGGTGTCATTGAAATCTTTGTGATGCAGTTACAATATGGTGTTGATGAATCATACAACTTGAATGTCCCTGCGCAAGGAAATGCAGCTTATGCACTTCTTAAGGTTGGTTGAACTTTTATTCTTAAAGTCTACTCTATTTAGGGAGTATATATACTTTTTCCCAACATGCATTTCATTCTTTATCTCATAATTGTCCAGTTGTCCTGTCCTTTGTTTCTCCATCCAGTTGATTTGACTAAATAACTAAGAAAAAAGTGTGATTATATCATTGCCGCTATGCCTTATATATCCATATGAATTTGTTTTTTTATTAATGGGTTGAGGGGGGGTACTTCAATGAGCTTAGAATACGGGGTACTTCAATGAGCTTAGAATAGAAGGATGAAGGGATTCAAGAGCGCACTTGTCTACTGACTTCTAGATTGTTTTTCAGTTGGACGTACTATGTAATGACTTAACATATACTTTCTTCACGAGTCAGATTTGATATCTTCAGCGCAATTCCGATCCAAAACAATTGATGTATGATTGCTGAAAAGTCCTCCTTGTATAATTGTATTAATTTCACCAAAACTTATGAAGTACTTGAGCAAGTTTGTGCATTTAGGAGACCATAACTGATCATAATACTATCAAAAGGGATTATGAGCAACAACTAAAAGTGTACTTGCCTTTATATACTATCTCAAATATAAATGGCATTAATTAGGAAAAAAATAAAAATAAAAATGGCATTAATGTGTTCATACTTAAGCCTGGCCTACTTTATATTCTACCAACCCATATACTGATTCCATGTGCTATTTGAAGTCCCAAGCATTACTCTTTGACAGTCACTTTGCGAATTCCATTAGGTGCTATCCTCTGTTTGACATGAAAAACAAGTGGTACTACTTAACAAATGAAATTGTATCATGTGTAATCTTAGTGGAGCAATATAGTTGCTAAATTAATCATAGACTTTATTTTGTTGGTAATCTAACATGTCCAAAGTGACTTTCATTTTCATATCAGTAGTTTTTGTGGTTAAATGATTGTTCCCTGTCATGGATGTGCACGCGCAGTCTTTGTTTATGTAGAATTATTCAGTCAAGTGTCCTATAGTCATATCAGGCATGCTGCAAAGAAATTTTTTGGAAATGAATATAGTTGAAAGAAATATTTCCAGACATAACTGTTAACTGCTATCTTGATATGTTTACTATTTTGTGGTGCTAATTGATAAGCTTTGACGCTTGATACAGGCACAGACAATTTATGGTGCACTGCATGGGTTGCAGGTTATAAGTTCTTCCTAACAAAAAAGTATTACTTTTCTCTTCTGTTTTTTAAATTATTTTAATGCTGATTAAGTGAATTTTGAAATTATTTCAGACATTCAGCCAACTGTGCCATTTCAACTTTAGCAGAAGAGTGATCGAAATATCTCAGGTTCCCTGGACTATATCTGATCAACCTAGGTTCTCTTATAGAGGCTTGCTAATTGGTGAGCTGCTTCTCTAATTATCCTCACTACAGAAGTTTTAAATGTGTTGTGACTTTTGCAATTCATTTACTCTTGGTCTGACCCATCACACATTTTTTTTGCTAAATGAGCCGTCACACTTTAAGATTATTCCATGCATATAAGTCATTTATGAATCAGCCTCTAGCTAACATCCTGGACTTCTTATTCTAAAAGAATAATGCTTCATTTATAAGTTAAGAGATGCAATCTTTCTTGATTTGAGAAGCTAATAAGTTTGTGCTAACTTGTGATGGAAATGCTGCAGATACATCTCGCCACTATTTGCCATTACCAGTGATAAAGAAGGTTATTGATTCTATGGCTTACGCAAAGCTAGTAAGTAAAATTTATATTCCATTACATCTTTAATATATTTTTTATAATGTGGAAACAATTATTCACTTATTAATGATTGTATTATAAGCATAAGAATCTGTGTCCTGTCCTAGTTTAAATAATGTCAAAACTCTCTTATGTAACATTGTTGTAATAAAACTGAATGCAAAAATATTTCCAACATGGATTATTGAATGGAGCATCACATGTCATGATGTAGGGTAAAAGATTTTCTTAGAATTCTCTCTAAACTCTGCAACAAGTAACAATGATTATGCTGATTCAAATGTTGTGACTGTTGAGATAATGTATGATCCAATCAATCGCTCCCACTACAGTAACAGCGCATGCTACATAGGTTAATCAATAAATTAGCTCCGTGTAATAGAAACAACAAAGTGGAGTTCTGTTCCACAATACCACTAATAACAAAACACATGCCATATGCCATCTTGATTGCTATTCATTAAAAACAATAAAACCACAAACTAGCTCAACATTATCCGTTCTTGTCAAGAAGATTCCAATATTTTCGGTTTCGAACAACTTAGCATAACCACTTTGCATTCTTATATTCTCTATTTGTACCCTATCCAATGTGTTCTCCCTTCGGCTACGGACAGAACTAATATGAATCAGTTGAACTCTATATAATAACACAAGATAGATAGGTTCTGCAGTCTAAATTTGTGCTGCAGCTGAGTCGTCATATGACAGCTTGATTTGCAGTCTAAATTTTTGTTATAGCTCAATCGTTCTGAACTTACGTTCATCACTATCAAACAGGACTAGCATGAACAGTCTATTGTATAAGTGCCATCACATTCCTCAAGTGAAAAAATGGCCAGATGGAACTGAAGAAAATGCCTCCACTATGTGTGGGCCATATCCTGACCCAAAATTATTATTCGTCCACTGTGGTAAAACTAAGAGTTGTAAAACAAGTACTTGTTTCACCTCACATATAATATGAAATAACTAATAATGAAAATGCAAGAGATAGGCCTTGCAAGCAGACCGAGATGTGTGGATTAGAATTGTTTGATTGTTGACATGGGTTTTTTGGAATAGCCCATGCTGTCCTTACTATATTCTCATGTAGGCGTGAGTATTTAATTTTTTGTAATTGGCCTTCAACACAAAATAAGAATGTATATATTGAGCCAAATAATTTCTTTTTAAAATGTGCAGAACGTGTTACATTGGCACATTGTAGATACACAGTCATTCCCATTAGAGATACCTTCATACCCAAAATTATGGAATGGTGCTTATTCTAATGAAGAACGATACACAATGGCTGATGCTGCTGAGATTGTGAGGCAAGTCGGTATTGAAACTTGAGAGTGCAATTTGTTTCTTTAACACATGTCTAAATATTTATGTTAATATTTGCAGATATGCTCAAAGACAAGGGATTAACGTATTGTCTGAGCTTGATGTTCCTGGCCATGCTCGCTCCTGGTAGGCAGTCTTACACAATTCACATCAGGGGTGGATGTAGACTATGTTGAGGGGGTGGAGAGGACCCCGCTCAAATTGACTCGAAACTAATAAAAACTAAACTTAATGTGATAAGAACCCCATTAAAATATATGCAGGAACCCACTGAAATAAGCTGAAAAACTAGTAGGAAGCAAATTTAGAATGTAAAAACATCTCTTATTTATATTAATATTATACTTTATTAAATATTATCGTATTTTTTTATATAAGGAACCCACTGAAATAAATTCCTGGATCCGCCACTACTTCACATAAGATTTGAATTCCCTGAAATCTTTTTTTTTAAGAATTTGCAATTGAAAACAAAATCTTAACATGTACTTGAAACTACCACATGCAATATATTGATGACTGTATTTGTATTATATATGTTTGTCTCGGCCCTGAAATAGAGTCTTAGGCCATGTTTGTTTCATAGGATTAAATAGGGTATAGGATTATAATCCTTTAAATTTTTTAATCCTATGTTTGTTTCATAAAAATTTATTTGGGATTAGATCAAGAATTATAATCCTTTGAAATATTAATATCTTGTTTGTTTTCATCGGATAAGGGATAGGATTATAATCCTCTCTAATACTTGGTTGGAGGAGGTATTATTTAATCCTCTCTAACAAGTCATTTTTTAAAGGATTATAATCCCTTCATTATAATCCAATGTCAAACAAACAAAGGATTAGAAAATTTAAAGGATAATAGTCCAATCCATACGTTAATACCTCAAAACAAACATAGAATTATAATTTAAAGGATTATAATCCAATCCTCAACTTAATCCTTCGGAACAAACATAGTATTGGATAATTTAAAGGATTATAATGCTTAGGGTAATAGTGAAGGATTATAATGAATGGATAATAATCCCAGGATTATAATCACATGAAACAAACATGGCCTTAGAATTAAAAATTTGACGAATAAACACTTGTAAAGTTAGCTGAGGTAGATGAAATGTGCTAAAACATAACGAAATGTACCTGTGGTAGTGTAAGTGGTAGTTTCAAAATTGTTATGTCAGTCAAAATAATAGTTTGTTGTGAATATGGGTTATATATATATTTAAAATGATTTTTAGACGATATATTGAAGCATAATATATTTTTGAAGAAATATGTACGGCTATTAGTCCAATTCTGATCTTTCAAAGGTTTTTTTTAATAGATTCAATGGCTTTTTTTTAATAATATTTGAAGACGTAGTCTTATTGTTTTTCGTGCAACTTAACAGCAATTGTTAGGATAATATTAATCTCTTCTCTCTTGAGGTGCCTATAGATTATTGAATAATTATATATATTTAAAGCTTAGGTAAATACATGAAAATTGGATCTTTCAGTTGAGAAGTCCTAAAATATGTGATACTACTGAGCTATTTGTTGTAATTTCCAAATTTGAGGTTTATAAGTTCTGCCGCGTGCTCTATTTAATTTACAATTGGAATATAACAATCAACTAGGTACACTATCAAATATTTCCATGCATGAAAAGTTACTTTACTATAAATACTTTAACTACTTGTTAAGGAAACTAATTGGTTTGTTCTTAGGGGGATTGGTTATCCATCCCTCTGGCCATCAGACAAATGTATGGAGCCACTTGATGTCAGCAATGAATTTACGTTCAAATTAATTGATGGGGTTCTCTCAGGTAAGTTGGTACCTTTCATCTTGAAATTATTGCCTTTGACTTGCTGATGACAATGTAAGAGCAGTTAACATTCTTAATCTCACTCAAATTTCAGATTTCAGTAAAATCTTCAAATATAAATTTGTTCACTTGGGAGGCGATGAAGTCGATACGCGTGAGTTTCATTCTGTTCAATTTTATAGATTTTACAGTTCATGCTAAGTCCTACCATGATAATTCCATGGTAGAGCTTTATATAAGTTATATTGGAAGAAACATCCATCTAGATGTGTTTACATTGTTTATAAGCTGTTTACTGATATTCATCATAGACTATGCATGGAAGTAAATCACTTTTCTTTCTTTGGAGTATGGTAAACTAATAATGTCCTAGAGAAGTTCAAATTCAAAATAGTGTTGCTTAATATCACGAAACTATAGTAGCTTTATATATTGTCTTTATTATGATGTTTCAAATTAATACTTGTTTCCGTCTTTCATGTTTCTTAATTCTGATATTTTTTGATGTCATAGAGCCAGTGTAGACTGGTCTTTAAAAAATGTCATGTATTGTTCAGTAAGCAAATATTTTTGTTTGCAGTAAACATTCTTGCAACAATAATAAGACGATGTAACTAAACACATACGTGAAACATCAATTTATTGTAACCAAGTCCATGGAGTCACACCTTCCTTCCACTATATTTAATCACCGTAGCTTGCTTCATTTAGCTAAGAAGAAGAAAAAAGCTTGGAAAGTTTGATTTCCGAAAATTCTGTAAACTGCTAGTATACTACCATAAACCATTAGATTACTGAATAAAGTTGCTTGTTTTAGCTTTATACTCCCATCACATTCACATCTTCATATTTAAGTCTTTTAGCTAGATATGATGGAGTAAATGCAAGAAATACTAGAGACAAGCTCATGTTGTAATTTTCTATCTCTCGTATTAGCCTTTATAATAAAAAATGAAATTGGAAATTTGTATCTTAAGTTCCAACAATATACTGTATAGACTGGGTGCAATTCCATATTCCATCGCAAAATTATGTGATAGACTCCTCGTCAACATCTATATATTCATCAATAAGCATTTTTTAGCATATTTTCACATTTTTTACAGATATTTCCAGTTGATTTTCGTTATTGTATCATGACAAATAACCAATACATTCATTGTGTTAATAATTTCAGATTGCTGGGCAAATACATCTCATGTGAAAGAATGGTAATAATCTTGAAACCCCGGTTATCCCTGGGGATACAAATTAAAATTTGGACTGCGACATAGTTCTGATGAAATGTGTGAACAAGTACCATGAATATTGTATATCTTGTTTTGTTTTCCTTTCAAGGATATTAAGTTTTAAACTGTATGCATACTATGTAATTTAAAAAAGTTTACACTAACGGCCTTTATTTGAACTTCATAACACGTTATATCATTCAAGTTGGCATTCCTGGTTCCTCTACTCACATCTCAAAAAGTAACCAATGCTGCTAGAAATATTTTGTTCAGTTACGTGGAATCCTGCAGTTGATAAGACAACAATCTGAAACAGCATTTTTTCCCCTATTAAAGCCCAATTATAGCATGATAATTTATGTGATCAAGTCATGTCAGTCATTTATTTTTATGTTAGTGACTACTATGATAACTATTTCATTATGAATGTGATTATTGTTCTATATTACAGGTTAAAGAAAAAAGGAATGAATGACACAGACGCTTATGAATATTTTGTCCTGCGAGCACAGAAAATTGCCATGTCCCATGGATATGAAGTTGTTAACTGGTAAATATCATGCTAAAGTAAATTGTTTGATTGTATGAGTTTGAATCTAGGTTCAGTTATAACTTATTGCAGGGAGGAGACTTTTAATCACTTTGGCAGTAAACTGGACCGCAAAACTATAGTCCATAACTGGTAATTTCTTCAAATTTCTCACCTCTTTATATGACCACTTTTAATCATTCTTTTCATGAAATTGAAAACATGTATTCGTGTTACGCATTAGTTCACACTATTTTTCACTTTATGACAGGCTAGGGGGAGGTGTTGCTGAGCAAGTGGTTGCAGCTGGGCTGAGGTGCATAGTAAGTAATCAAGACAAGTGGTATTTGGACCATTTGGATTCCACGTGGCAAGATTTCTACATGAATGAACCACTCACAAACATTACCAACCCTGAGAAACAGAAATTGATTATTGGGGGTGAAGTATGTATGTGGGGGGAACACATTGATGGCTCGGATATTGAACAAACAATATGGCCACGTGCCGCGGCAGCAGCAGGTACTCTTTTGCATTCCTCTGATGATTATATATAAGGTTCAGAACTAAATATATATCTCCAAACTTTATAAATCATATTGAAAAACTATTTTTTGTTCTTGGACTAAAGGAAACACAAGTGACACAAATATTTGTTAGGCAACAAATATATTGTAGTACTACAGTTTTCTGTTGCCTTTGGTAATCCATAGGGTGTGAAAAATTTACAGTGAAATCTAGATCTTAACCAAACTAAGTTATCTCTTACAAATCTACTTGTTTGCCGAGCCAAAATTCCAGTACAAACTTAATGCATGTCATCTCCCCATCTTTAATGGTAGTCATACATTACTTGGTCATCAGTTAGTTCTGAAGAAGTAAGGATACGTGTGGGGGTTGCTAGTGTGTAGTGTAGGGATATATTCAATGTTATGCATGAAAAATCTATTGAAAAAACTAAGAATTTTGATAATTGAATCAAATGTATAACTTAATCATGCAAAACACAAGAATTTTAAGCTGGAATTTTCATTTTTTGCAGAAGTTAGTGTAAACATCAATACTTTTTTATATGCTAATTAGCATCAATACTTTGATGTTTGTGAAACAAGATACTTAACACTCATATTGAGTATGATTTGTGAAAATAACGTTAAAATTTGGGGTTGTGTAAGTATCCCCGTATCCAACACGGACATCGAGTCTCAGAGGATCCAGCACGGAATACGTCGAGTAGCACAAGTATCCAACATTCCAACTTATTTCTTTTCCCTTTGAAGAAATTGTTCGAATTTTGTTGGCTTCTTTATTGATCAGCAAAGATTACTCAAAAATTGATCATATCAATAAGATTATCTGGTCATATGCCCCAACTAAATATCTACTGAAATACTGTTTCGTTTTTCATTGCAGAGCATCAACGTACATTTATTTTTGATGTCCTCTTCTGTGTATTCTTACGCGGCTATTATATCTATGCACTAAAATAAGTTGCAGAGCAAAAGTAACACTAATCATAAAATGTAAATATATGTTAAATGGTAATTAAATTATTAGTTTACTCTCATTTAGTAAAAGCATGCACAAAACCATTAATCTTAACTAGTTAATTATCATAATTTAAGATTATCTATATTAAAAGCAGGATTTGAATTAGTGACTATATACTACAAATAATGACTTGACGTTTTCTATGTTCATTTTTGTTCATTGAAGAGAGGTTGTGGACATCGTCCCAGCAGCTGGCTAAGGATGCAGAAGATGTATATTCAAGATTATTGCACTTTAGGTGTCTTTTAAATCAAAGAGGCGTTGCAGCTGCACCAGTAACTGGCTATGGGCGAATCCCCCCAGGAGAGCCAGGCTCGTGTTACCATCAATAGTTAGATAGATGGATTACTTCCCAGTTCATCAATAATAGTAGAAATGGAGATATAGGTAAAATTTGGAGTGATTTCGTCTTACAACTCATTGTTCTTGGATTCTAAAGAGTAAAAGTTAGTTGTTTGACAACATGTTTTCCTATGTCCAATTGCTTAAACATTTTCATTTACTTGCTATAACCAGGGCAGGTGTTCTTCACATAATACATAAAAATGCATATATTTGAAACACACACACACACACAAGTCTGTCTCTCTGACCCTCTGTGTTAGTGTGAAGACATATCCTGATAAACATAGAGTTGGCGTACTGCATTTAATTATGTGTGTTCATTCATATGAAGATAGCTAGCGGCCGGGATTAGAGAAAACATGGTTCCCTCCGTCCAAAATTAATGTCCTCTTTGACTTTTTTGATGAAATTGATCAAGGTTTGACTGAGAATTACATATAATATATAATTGAAAAAATTATAAAATTATATCATTGAGAAGTATGTTTAATTTATTTTAAAATGTGCTTTTCAGTTTTTTGAAATCATAAAAAAATAATTCATAATTCTTAATCAAAATTGAGTTAAATTGATCACAAAAAAATCCCTTACTTAGACAAGTGTACAATTGACTACTAAAAAAATTAGATAAATTTAATGTCTGTTAATTAATATTAGAACAAGAGTTTAATTGGATCAGATACTATTGTACTATATGAAACTTTTTTATATATAAAAATACAATCTCTAGATAATTGTAACTTGTAAGCATGATCGACTATCGGGTCGATCTAAAATGTCGATCTAAAACATTGTATACGATTTTAACCATAAACATTAAAATATCTTTCATTTGTACTTTTCAAAAACATTCATTTATTTGTATATCTTGAAGAAAAAAGGTTTTTTTTAAGAATATCTTTTAATAAAAACAGAAATATTGGAGACTTCGGTTCAAAAATACAATTTTGATTTAGCGAAAAAGAGCAATTTTACAAGTTAATATAACTAAAACATAATATTTGCAACATCAATCCACCTTTTGCAAGTTGCAACTGCTATTGAGAAAAAAAAGTAGTTGGTTGAGATTTATGTACTCACAGAGTCACACGTCCTATTTCAAAGAAGTTATAAAAGAGATTTAAAATTAAATATTTTGTAGAGGTAGTAATTTATTTTTTAAATAAAATAATTTTTTCTGAATAAGAGAAAATTTCATTAAATCAATGAAATATCGACAAAATTGTCTCCAACAAAGCTAATGGAGGAGACTAATAAAGCACAAAACCATTGAGCTCGCAAGATAATATAGCAATACTATGAGGTACCTTATTTGCCTGCTTTCGAACAAACACAACCGAACTACCAACTCTATTTTGAAGAATGATACGACAATGCTTAATGATATCTCCCAGCTCCGGATGATTACATTCTGCCCTGTTTACCGCATTGACGCTTTGCAACGAATCACTCTCAACAATAACCTCATGTGTTATCAGCTCTTGAGTCCGCTGTAAAGCCTCCACAACTCCTACCATTTCAGCTTCAAGGGCAGAAACTCGACCTGAAAACCTCATGGTTTTACTGCTAAGACAGTGTCCCCTGTGATTCCTAAGAACCATACCATACCAACTGAGAAATAATTATCCCTTCAAAAATTTTTGAGGCATCAATATTTATCTTTAACGACCCCTCTGCTTGTGGCCTCCATCTCTTTTAACTAAATCTGTATTCATTATGGCGTGTCAAGTTCTTTTCTTTATAAAAAAACCGATCTATTTACTAGGAATTTGAAAAAATATTTGGGATTTATAAAGAATTTAGGGTCATACAACCCGTTGTAAACTAGGAACAATGCGGCGCTATGCACGGCTTAAAATCTTTTGTTAAAATTTTATGTTTGGTAATTGTTAAAAATTATTTTAATTTTTTTTAGGTGATGAATTAACTCTGTTAAAAGTCGACAGCCCCTCTTAAAATATGTGGTTTTTAAACACCGACTCCCTTGAAAATCATATCTAAAAGTGTTGTGCATATCAAAATACTATATTTATCAAAACACAGTCATCTTATTCAATATTTCATGAAAATTACTTAAGATATATGTCAGTTTCTTTATTATATACTTTTATTGATATTATTACTTTTTAATTTTATACTATTTTAATTATTAATTCAAATTTATGTTATTTTATGTCATATATTATTTTTAGAATAAGATCATGTATAAAGAAGTTAGGGTTGTCACACATTAATCATTACCTATTAGCATGTTTTATTAATTGTAATATTAGATAATAGTAATTATAAATAATTGTAATATTTTGGAATAAAATAAAAATTACTAAATATGCTAAATACGTACTCCTTCCATCCCAAATTAGATGTCCTATTTTGATATACATGTTAAGATGCATGGACTATATAGCTCTTTAAATTATTTTTAAAATCATTTTCTTTTAAATAATAATTTGATACTTAAATTTTTATTTACAAAAAAAAAATTAAAAAAAAATAATTTAAGGAACTATCTAGTCAATACACTTTTAATATGTGTATCAAAAGTAAAGGAAACATCTAATATAGGATAGAGATAGTACATTTTAGAAGCGGACACCCGAGACCCTTGCTGCACATTTCGACTATAAGTCACTACATGCAATAAAACAATTTAATGAGTTGGTTTATTTTTAATACCTTTTTAAATATTTTCTTTTTTTATAATTTATATAATTAATATGATTCTAGCTATAAAAAAATTGATAAATATATATTAATATAAATTAAATATTGAAATTGATTTGTATTGAGTAAATAAACTATTGTGAAATGAGTATAATGTATGCATACTTACTCAACTCCAACCACATTTTTTAATTAAATTTTAATTAGAATACAACCTTATACAAATTCTTTTATTTAATTAAAATTAAATAACTCTATCACCGATGTATTTCTTCTTTTATACAATTATTCACGTGTAATATTGTATTATATTTAAATTATAGGTTATATTTTCTATTTTAAGAATACTACTTACACTATAATTTTTATTTAATATCCATTCAACTCAATTTTTTCACCATTCAAACTCTTTAATTTATTTATTTTATGAATATTAAAATCAAAAAAATATTTAATATATAATAATACTGTATAAATAGTATTGTATAAAAAATATACAAAAAATAATATAAATAACATTGTATATATTCATTTTCAAAAAAAAGCATTGTGTATATTAAATATTTTTAATGCCATGTAAATTTAAACTACTTTTGTTTAACTTTAATACAAATAAAAATTATGCTAAAACATTAAGAATTATAAAAATCAAACCATTCAAACAAAAAAATCATTTGAGAACCAAACAAATAGGCGGCATAAAAATAGGGAGGGGATTCACCAAATTATAAGAAAATGAAATATTAAGTCGCCATACATAACTTTAGTGTTTTACCGTATAGTTAAAATTGATATTTTTTAAATTTTCTTTTTCTGAATAAAATTTTAATATTTAAATTTTAATTTTTAAAAAAAAAAATTAAAAAATATTAACTTGGTCAAAACACCTAAAATTACGTAAAAAAAATCAAACGACCTATTTACCATAGGAGTATATACATATAGATTTGTAATATAAATATATTGATTATTAAATTTTTTAACATTTTAACTTTTTTTAAAAAATATTAATTTTGACCGACCATTTCAATCAACTTGGTCAACTTTTTCGGTCTCGTCCGATTTTTTAAAAAATGTTCTTTGAACTGATCTCCGCTTAATCGAGTCTACCAAATAATCGAAAAAGATTTCTTAGAACACTATTAATAATAATAAAAATCTTATTTATCCTCTTTTTGCGTCTTTCCCAACAAGCTAATTATTCACTCTAAAACCTCAGCTTTCATGCCAATATTGAACAATGGATCAATAAAACAGTGAACCAACGCACTGAATCAAGAAACACAAATAGAAATAAATACTGTAATAAATTTAAGGGCTATTTATAAGTGATCAAGAAACAGTAAGTAGGCAAGTAATACATATAATTATAGAATTAAGGACTCAATTTCATCCGTAAACAAGAGCAGAATTGGATCTGATATATATATATATAAGCCTAACTAGATAGGGAACTAATTAATCGATCAATACAGTTCTGTATATTTATAGCTAGGCATGCATGATGCATGATAATTAATTAATTAATTTCACCTCTCATCTCCTCCAGCAACCCTAGGTTGAGGAAACTGACTCATGGGTCCAATTCCGAGAAGATTACTAGCATCATAGCTCATCCCGGTTCCATCAAATGTCCTAATCACCTGTTGCTGGTGAGGAAAGAACTGGTGATGATGGTAGGGGACGGAGGAACCTGTTGTTCCTCCGTTCCCTATCAGATTAATCCCGAGATTCTGATGATGATGTGTAGTTGCAGCAGCTGCTGCAGCTGCCGCGGCTATAAGTCTATGACTAGTAATACTCCCCCCACCAACACCAACACCAACACCACCAATGTGATGGTTCTGATACTTGGAGAGTTCGGACTTGGCACAGCTGAGGTCCATCTGGAGCTGACGGAGTTGGTGCTGGAGGAGCGAGATGACACCAACGCAACCATAAACAGGGTCACGGATCCGCATGTCTGCCTGATAAGCTAGAGAGTTGACAGCATCTTCGCGTTGGTGAGGGTGCAATTCGTTAAGAAGTTTCGTAACATTGCTGGCTCCGAACACTTTGTGTACACTTGCAAATTTTTGTGGCTGGTCTGGTGGGAAGTATGGTGCAAAAACACACTCCGGTTGGCATTTCCGACGGAGAAATTTGCATGCTGCACATGGTGAATTTGAGGTAGAGGCCATTTTTCTTTTAATTTTGTATCCTGCATTAAAAGATTAACAAGAAAATTCGGAGGAATTAATTATACACAGGTATATATAGATATTTATCTATATATGTCACATCTATCAAAGTCATAAAGACAAGGCCTGTTAACGATTGTGATTTGTGGTAGTTATACGAGTACAATCTTAGTATGATGTTTCATCTACTTACTATTTATATTATTTATTTCACTTTTTGTTTAACCTATTCATATTATTTTCTGTGTGTTGCAAAAAATATATTTTAAATATATAGTTAAATCATTTTTAAACTGTATTAATGTAACGTAGAATTAACAACAGCAAAAGAAAATGAGAAAGAAACTATGTAGAGAAGTTAAGAGAGACACACGTATTAATTTGTATGAAAAAGATGAAGAACTTGTTAACGAGATTCAGTGTAAAATGGCTCTAAATTTAAAGCTTGAAAGATTTTGTGTGTGTGTGTAATTAAAGCAGCAGGGGAAGAAAAAAAAACATATCACCTTTTCTAATTACCTAGGAAGATCCGGCTTTATTGCAACCAGAAAACACAAGGAATGCGATGGAAGGCAATATTATGTCTTTCTAGCCTCAATTAATTATAAGATCTGTGAAAAAGAAAAGAGAGGCATCATGTAAGTACAAACACACAGACACTTTTCTGTTAATCACTTGCACACACACCCATCTACTCAACTATGAAGAACAAAAATCTAGAACAAGGTAAAGTCTCTCCCTCCCTCCCTCTCTCCCTCCCTCCCTCTCTCTCTCTCTCTCTCGCTCTCTCTCTCTCTCTCTCTCCCTCCCTCTCTCTCTCTCCTTCTCTCTCGAATACTTGAAGTTTATTGAGCTTGATTCTAAAAATACAATGCACACATGAAGATATATAAGAGAGATCCGTCTATAAATGTATTAGGGTTTCATGAAAGAGCCATTTGATGAAGAAATAAAGAGAAGAAAAAGAAGATTAATTATTTGAAGATCGGATCTCGTGAAAGGAAGAAAAAGAGTTCTTTGTTTCGCTATTTCCAATAAGAGTTTTATGAAGGAAAAAAAGAGATAGGTTACTTAGTTTACCTGTTAGGAAGTGTGAGACTTTTAAGAAAAGGTGGGGAGTTCTTGGGATGAACTCATATCTATATACATACACATGTAATAATAAGAGAAAAGAATAGAATAATAATAGAAGTCTCAAATTCTTCTATTCTTTCTTGGGAGTTTGTGAGAGGCTAGTCTAGGCTTTCTCGATTTTCTCAGTCAAACCCAATTTTATATTTTATTTTTGTTATTTTATTTTTATTCTTTTGTGGTTGCCTTGAATGCACATGCAATGATATGGACTGATCAGTGTCTGAATTATAGCTAGAAATTTATATTTGTGATTAAATTATTTAAAAAAATATCGAATCCAACGACTTATTAATGAATATGTTATTTGTTTGTGAATTAATTGATATTCACCTACCAAGAAAGAGAGAGACAGAAGGAATTAAGCTTGGAAACCCTACCCTCTGTGTGTACTGTCAATTCTGTCTGTATGTTCCGTTCCATCGTTTTCCTTTTTACTTCATTTCAACGATAGATACATACTTTTGAGTGTATGCACTGCATACATACATGATACATGAGCCCATAACGTAGCTGGTTGAGAATAAGCACTTATTCACAGTTATTCGCATTTTTTTTGTGGAGAGTAAAAAAATCTTAGAAATAATATTTTAAGCACGGATAAGTATTGTTGCTCTGATTAAAAAATAAATTAAATATTAATATTATCTGTGATAAAAAAATCGCCAATGAATGGAGAAACAATAGCGTGTTAGAATATAGGTGTTGATATATCAACATCCTAAAGTTATTTATATACACCCTTAATTTGTTTTGGACTAAATTGTCCTTACCTTATATTCTATCATTTTTTTATGGATCATATATTTTATTGTGCTAAATTTATGTTATTATCGGATTGTGATAATCGAATTATTCATACCTGAATTTATAAGATAAATTTAAAAATTTTATATTTTTATAGACTTTATTATTTTTATAATTTTTTCTAATTTTATATCAAGACAACATAAAGTTTTGTTCATTATATTTAATATTTCTTCTGAACACATTTTCTTAGAAGATTATTTTAACACGCTAACTCTTTAAAAAACACTTTATGATAGGATCGTAAATTCGAGTCAAACTCAATTAGTTAATTGTTCAATTTTTTATTATTTATTTTTAAAATGCTCATTAATTATTATTACAGAATTAAATTTTTATCCAGTTAATTTATTGTCATGTAAAATTAAATTAAAGTTGAACCTCGATTAAGTAATAATCGATAAAATAATAATCTCGTCAAAATAATTTTTTCCCGTCCAACATAACGGAGACTTGTGTATTTTTACTCTCTATAAAGTAATTTTTTTCCTTACCCCCAAAGCTATTATTTTAAAGAATTTTAACTGTATAAAAATTTAAAAAATAATTAGAAAATGATTTTTAAATATTTTTCTTACATTATTTTCCGAAAATATTTGATGTTTTTTTTGGGAAGAGAAATTACAGTTATAAAGAAAAATGAATAATAATTCAAATCATTTGGTTTATTTATGTATCTTTCATATTAACATTTCCATTATTTATATTAACAATTTTTATATTAAAATATTAACCAACTGGTATGAAAATTATAGGCATGGCAAGGAGAAATAAAAACTCACTGAACGTGGGTGAAAAAAAATGAAAGAAAAATAATTGAGTAAAGAGGGTAAGTTAGTCCAAAATAGAATGAAGGTGTGCATGAATAATTTTAGGGTTTGCATGTATCACTTCCCTGGAATATATATATACCACTGATTATACTCCTTTTACAAGACGGAGCATCTCTATTCTGCAAAGAAAAAAAAAATTAGAGCATCACTATTGATATTAGCTAAATTGCTTAATTAAAATTTGATTTTTTAAATATTTGTAATATAAATTTAATACCCCCTCCGTCCTTCCTTTGACTTTTTAGGCATATTTTAATGTGTATAAAAAACATACCTAGACAAATTATTTTTTGAATTTTCTTTTTTCTATATAAAAATTTAATATCTAAATTTTTATTTAGAAAAAAGAAGTTTTGAAAAATAATTTATTTAAATTATGTGTAAAAAGTTAAAAGAACAAGTAAAAATGGATGAATGGAGTATTTGATAATAAATAATAAAAACAGAATTATATAGTCTAAAAACAAATTTATTTCACACATTAAAAGTTTTATTGTCAATTTTTGATTAATTTTCTATACTCATTGACTCCTGTATGGTGAGAGTGTGCCCATGAACACACACGAAAACCTTTTACTTAATGCTTTGTATTTGGCTACTGATGGCCTTATCTGCGTTCGAATTTTAAAAAATGAAATACCAACCGGCCGGGTTTCAGGGCCCTAAATACCCACATGTGTGACATGCTGATCTGTGCTATATGCCGGGGAGTCGAACCACAATTAGCAATCCTGAAAATTTCTTAAACTACCACTGAAGCCTAACTTTTAAAATAGCACAGTAATATAGAAATCTAAAAAGAACCCTAACTTTTAAAATAGGTGTTTTGGAAAAAAATAATTCAAAAATAGATAAATTCCAACCTTGACCTATTTTACAATTAATCCTTATACTCTATATATAGTATGTGTAGAGCTTGAAGCACCGAATAAGTCTATATTACTAATTATTATATAAATTTTAATTAGGAATTTAACCTTTTTATTTATTCATATAACAAAATATTCTCACGAGACAAAAATAATTGCGAATATTATTCTTTTATAACTCAAGTGCATGATCATTTTATATATATATAAATACCTGAAAAATAAAGCCCTAGTTTGCTCAACAAGCTAGTTTTGTCTATGCTTTCATTGTTGTAAATATATGGAACTAAGGCCTCGTAATACGTACAAGTTTTTAAACAGAAGGTTTTTCATATATTTTTCACGGAATACTTAAAAATATTATTTTAAGGGTCCTTAAGGTTTTCTTTCTGTATGTAATTTTTAAGTTTAAATCTAGTTAATTAGGAAATTATAAAAATGTAATAATTTTAAAAAGAAAAGTGATTCTACTGTTCAAAAATCAAAATAAAACACTGCTTGTAATGCAAATCAGTGAAATTTAAAAGTTCCGTTACTTGGCAAAAAACAAAAAATCTCTTACTTAGAAAAGTGAAGTAGAGCCTGTTTGACTAAGTTTTAAGTCGGGGTTAAAACTGTTTCTAATTGAAAAATGTCTGTTTGTTTGTGTAATAAGCTACAAACGGAAAGTCAGAAATAAGTCTAAGTCAGAAGTATATGTACTTTTTTCAATGACCTTTTTTTTACATTTTGATAAAAGTTATTCATATTTCATAAATTACTCATAACCAACCACTCGTATCAATTATATATCATGCAAATGGGGTTGGGCAATCTTTACATTTTCCACCTCACAAGGGAAAGAATACTTAATGCTGATATATAAGAATAATTTAAGTTACAGAAGAGAATAAGCATATAAAGATGGTGACCCCAAGCCCCTGCCTAAGAAATGGAACCTTGTAAGCCTATTAATTAGAGACATATATACATGTAATGTAACATATGTATGCATATTGCATAGTAAGAGGGAGAGAGAGCATGAAACAAGGTCTGTCATACAAATTGCAAATATAAGTATTAGTTTTTTGGTCAAATAATAAATTTTTGTCTCATTTTTATTTATAGAATTTTCGAGTCCTGGCAAATTTAAACTAATTTATCAACACTTTAAATATATACATATTTTAAGATATTTACTATAAATAAAATTAATCAATGTTGGAACATTTATAAAAATAAATAAAACGTGTGAATTATGAGACACATATACTTATATTTTATAAAATTATAGGGGATGGGCGGGGGGAAATCGCCCAGGACGAGAGCGGAGGCTGGGGAAACGCTGAGAGAGAAAGACTTTTGTGAGGGTACTCATCAACTCTCTCTGCCATACACACATATTGTATATATCATATTATAAAATAATATCTATGCAAAAAGATTTTGTAAAAGCAGTTGTGTAGCATGTTGATGTATATTGACATGACATTTCCTATGTGTTTTTCCTCTAGTAGGAGTAGTAGTAAATAGTAAGTATGACGAGGTAATCCCAAATGTTTGCTTTTGTTAGCCCTTTCATCCATCCGTTTAACACTGTCTCTAGCTAATACCCTCTTGTGCCCTAGCTAGCTAGCTGTTCCTACTACTTACTAGTCATTAGTACCATATATACATACCATATGTCAATATATACCTACATGCTTATGTACATACTACCACTTAAATGCTGCGAAACCAAAGTTGTTGCATGGTATTTATTGTTATGCCTTTCAATTTTCAAAACTAGTATTTACTTCCAGATATCTTTGATACTTTCGCTTTTTTCAAAATTTTCCATGTTAATGAGTTGATTCTAGATTTTAATTTTATTCAAAAACATCTCCAAAAAACCTCCTAATTTACTCTTACAAATGATATAAATTATAGGCTTTCTAATAAGTTAATATAATTACTTAATCTGTCAACTTCAACTATTAATAATTTTTATATTTGTTTATAAATAATATTTTATTCATATTTAGTTTCAATTATAATGAAATAATAAAAAATAAATAAAGGAAAGTTAGTATTTTATTAATTAAAACTAAGATAACAGCACGTACTAGTGATACTTTAAAAAAGGAGAGAGCGGATGCTTAAATTTTTTTAAAAAAATTCCTAAAAATCTCTGAAGTACTTATTTAAATTATATTTTTTATATTTCAATTTAAAATTTTGTTTAAAGAGTATGTTCGGACCGACCTTGCACAAGCAATTTTATTAAAATTAATGTAACGATCAATCGATCATTAATTTTAATGGTAAATAAAAATATAATCATTACTATTTGTTTTGTCTTATCATTCTCTTATAAGAAGATATACATACAATTAGCCTCTACACGGATGGGGTTGGGCGGTTTGATAGATTTTAACAACTCAATTCAATTTAATAGGATTTGTAAATATCCAACCTAACCTATAAAAATAGAATTCGTAAATCAACTCATTTAATGTATTTCGGTTTGGATCGGATTGATCGGGTTAATAAATATATAAATAATTTTTTTATCAAAAAAAAATAAAATTGAAAATGAAAGTTCAAAACAAATTGGTGATAATTCAAAAAAATATTACAATCATTCATGCAACACAAATAGCATAGGTCTTAAATTTGAACTGCATCATAACATAGATGAATCTATCATTAAAATTCAATGATATTGATATAATGATATTCTTAGACATTTGAGTTATTTATTAATTATCTTATTTTTAATCGGACCGGATTGAATTAAATCAGATTTTAAAAATCAAAACTCATATCTAACTCATTAAAATTGAGTTGATATTTTTTCAATCTCAGTATATATCAGATTGAAAAAAATCGATTTGGATCAGTTGAAAAATGACCAATTTGAATTGGATTGTTTGGGTTATCCAAAGCGTGTAGACGGGTGTATACAACCCCTACATACAACTCAAACAAAACATCCCTAATTTAAGGTACGTAATTAAAATGGTGGCCAGATTTTTATCATCTTTTATAAGCTGGAGAAAAGCCAGCCAAATGATCATATTAGAGAAAAAGGAACCTAAAATACATTTTAGTTAATTTTTTAAGATTTTAGTATAAAATAATAACATATTACTAAAATTTTAAATGAATCGTGATTTTACAAAAATACTCCTCCCGTATTTGTATATAAAATCATATGTATCTTAGGTAACTTACCTAAAATATTTCTTAAACTCCCTAATCTCAATCATATATCCCTAATCTAATAGTAATACTAGGTATCCCAAAAGTTATTCCAAATTTTCAAATGAAGTGGCATTACATATGGCTTGATTTAATTCGTGGGCACGCAGAGTCTCATATTATTATAGGAAATTTACCAATTACGCACATGACAATTCAGCATTTGGGACAATTTTTGGGAGAATTTTTGGGATACTTAGCATTTTTCCTAATCTAATTATAACATGGTTGCTAAATTTTATCTCGGTCACATTTTGATAATTGAATTTTCAATCTCGCAATTTAATATTTAGAAAATTTCAATTTTTACAGTTAAAATTAATATATTTATGTATTTATTAGATATATTACATATATAGATATTAATTAGAAAAAAAAGTATTATTCACATAAATATTCACATAAATATTAACAGACGACTGTTATTTTCAAAAAAAACAGTCGACCGTTATATATTACTCTAGATAATATTTAATTACGCGTCGAACTAAAAGGCTAAACTTTTTTTTTGAATAATTAGGTTTATAGAATCGAACGATGGAGGATAAACTCCCCCGTACTCAACGGGAAGGCTAATTAAAATAGAATCTCTACAAATATTTTTCCGGACGAATATCATGAAAATGTGTGGAAGTTTTTAACACCACATCATCCACGATCAAACTTATGGGTCAGCCCATCAAAATGGTTTACAGCCCAGGCCACCCTGTAATCAGAACTCTAGGCCCAAAATCTAGAATATCTATACTATATTATTAAAGACGAAAGATTAAAAGTTTTGGTCGGTATGGTACTAGGTGAACCATAGAAAAGATCTTGACCGTCCAATTTTAAGTGAACCATAGAAATAATCTTAATAAGATAGTATATCTTTAAATTACAATTTACATTACAATATTTATATTGTATTATTATTAAGGAATATAATTTTCAAAGATATTTTTAATTTTCAAAGCAAATTGTATATAAACTAAACTATCTGGCGTTTGGCTTGTATGGGCCTGAATTCAGTACTTGCACTTGGACTTCCAGTCTGAACTAGGTATGAGCAGAACTGGGCTTTCTTAATTTTTATGTGAAATAAGTACATGAGGTGTTCAAAAAAAAAAAAAAAGTACATGAGGTATATATTGAGGTGACTCTAAGGGTTTTTTTAATTTTTTTCTAATTGTATAAATTATTAAAATTGTATAATATATTTTAATTGTTTAAAATTTATCATCTTATTCGGTTTAGTCGTTCAGAATTCTCTATCTAATAATGACCATATTTTGAGGGATTATAAGTCGGTAAAAATTTATGATGTGTACTCGAAACTAGTTTATTATCGGTTTCATTATTAAATATTTACTCCGTCTATTTTTATATAAGTATTTGTTTTTTTGGAAAATTACATAAAATTTTCCTATATGTATCTTTTATTATTATTCTATCCATGTTATTTTACATGTATATTGTGAAAAAATTGTGCCTATAAAAAAACTTAGTTAAATAATTTGATTTTTTTCCAGTCATAATAATTTCTTTAAATTGAATTGAATTGTTTTTATGTTCAAATTAGTCAAATATTTAGAATATTAGTGTAACGGTAAATTTTGGAAATAAGTTCAAAAAATTGTTTTGCAAGAAGAGAATAATTAATATATATTTTGGGACAAATTTTATTCCAAAAAAGACTTATAAAATTGGAAGAAGAGGGAGTGCATAAAAAATAAGAATGCAATTAAGATTCATAATAGTCAAATCTTAGAAAATTTGAATATAGGGATAATTTCAAAAAAAATATATTTAAATTTGTATTAAAAAATTAAATAAATATGCACAAATTGTATTTTGAAAAGAGTAAACTGTAGTTAAGAGAAAGTAAACGAAGAGCGATACGTTATACCTAACTCTGTGCGACTTACGAGTTAAGAATATGTTAACTAGTCTTGATAATAAGCCTTAAGAAAGTGCAAATACTGTTCGTTAGCTTAATTATACTTCTCTAGTAGATGTATAATCAAAGATATTATCAACTTCTTATTTCTAACTTACAAAAATATAACAATTTAATCTTTTTTATTATTAACTAACCTAACAAGTGTTATTTTATTTGTATATATTCCTATAAAATAATTACTAGCACACTCGTCGACCTATGTTGCTTCAGCGAGAGTTCAATCTTCTTGGTGTATATACAATATTAGAAATATTATATCAGAGAGATCATTGAAACTCACTTAACTATATTAATATAATATATACAAATTTAAAAACAAATTGATTTTTTTTAGTATTAAATTTATTGCACTGAGTTTTACACTAATAAATACAATAATATGCTAAGGTTCAAATAAAAATTATTAGACGCGAACTACTCTCAAAATAAAAACTCCAATTTAATTATTAAGGTTGAATAATCTATATTATATATTTAATTAAATGCTAATACGCGTTAATAATTTTATAAAAATATGAAAAATATGTTCTATAAAATTATAGTAGTAGAGAACACAAAATAAAATATATATTACAAAATATATGTTTAAAAATATAATAAAATATAAATTATAGAACATATTGTGTATTTTAGATACTCTTTTCGCATGACAGAACATAGTGCATATTTACATTAAAAAATATAAATAATAATTATTAGATAATTCCTATAATTTCCTTTGTAATGCTGTCCCCCATAAAACCTTACTCTATATAAATAATTGGTAAACAGTAAATTAGATAAAACAGACTTTCAGGAAGTCTTTGGAGCTCAGCTGTGTGTATATTAATTACAGACTGTACCTTTCAAAATCAGTTACTGAACTGGCGGCTAGATTGAATGCGAATATGCGATGCAGCGGTGTTTTAAACATTTCTCTTTAATTTAAAATGGTCATATGAATTTACACTGTTAAAGTTGTTTTATGTCCTTCTCTTCCGACCAGTTGACGTGTTTATCAATAACTTCTTGAACGGTGTAGTACTCTCCTCGTGAAGTTCAGGGTTTTATTTATATTTATTATCTTAATTTTTTCAATGATGTTTTTAATTATATTTTCTAATATTATGTGTATAAATATTTTTATATTTGCTTTTAAGTCCGTTAATAGATCAGGTTTGGATCGTATGATATTAAATTTATTTATTTATTTTGATCAGATCAAGTGTAGATTGGATATTTTAAAACTCAATTTATATCCAGTTTATTTGGATTATGGTAATTACATAAGTTATTCAATATAACTAATGTTTTTACTATTTTTTAATTAATATGAGACCAAGGCCCTGTTTAGTATTGTTGTTAGAGATAGTTACAACAGTTTTTTGCTGAAAAATTGTCGGAAATGTGTTTGGTAAATTCTAAAAGTTACTGTCTGAAAAAACGTTTTTGGTCTAAAAGCTGATGTTAGCAAAAGCATATCCCCATACTTTTGAAAAAACTGCTTTCAATTTTTGCAGTAAGTAGATGTCAGTTTCATCATCAATCTTTCTCAAAAACATTGTTTTTACATATTATATCTCAAAATATGCATAAATCAAAAAAATTATCAAACAGTCATTTAATTTTCCTGACAATAGTTTTTCCACCAGCATTTTTTTTCACAGAACAACAATTTTCAACCGAACTCCCAAACGGAGCCTAACACTTTTAATATTTATAGTTTAAACAATTAACTAACATTAGACTATATAGTTGTTGGTGAATTGTAATGATATTAATATACATCATTTGTTGTTGATATTATCATGATAAACCCCTTCTAAACACTTTAATACTTTAATAAAACTATTAACTTAATATGTTATCAAAACTCCGAACAATATTAAGTTGTAAATTTTGATTCCATATCACTCTCAATTATGAATACGAAAAGCAATTTATTATCCCAAATACGAGGATTCATGATCAACGAGGAATGGCACAACTCAAATACAACCCCCTTCACACAAAATCTTTTGTTTCTTTCAAAAAATTTAGGCGTGCATTTATCAGTCACAACGCAAATATAATCCTCATATTTTTTTTGATTTTTTCAAAAAATTTAAGCATGCATTCATCAGTCAATTTATAAGGGGATGACACATGAGAAATATTTTGTCATTTTGATGAAAATGGAACATTAATAAAAAAAATGAGATTTTTAGGAGCTACATGAATCAGCTCAAGAAAAAGAAATGAAATCTCGATAAGAAGATAACCATGATTGTTCTTCAACAATGTATTACAAATTTATATTTTTAGATGTTTTTTCACCAAAACACGTCCCCTAATTCATTGAAAACCTTCAAATACTACAAATTTGTATTTTTAGATGTTTTTCACCAAAACACGTCCCCTAATCCATTGAAAACCTTCAAAAAAGGGTTGATGGGTACATCAATGTGGAAGAAAACATGAAAACGATAATCTCATAAGGATAATAAGGACAACTGAAATTTCACAGTCTAAGATAATGAATGATAAATGCAGCTGATAAGTACTATGATTAAGCACTTAAGCCTCAAATAAGAATGATCTTTTTCATCAAATAATCATTTTTAAATGCTTCATGGAGCCGGATCTATATAGACATTTAAAAAATGAAGAAAATCAATTATTGAAACTTAATAACTTTTACTCTCAGTTCCATAAAAATACAAAACCGATAAATATCAACAACTCAACAATAAAATTGAGTTTTTGATCAGAAAGGAGGGACGAATTTCGGAACTGAAAATATAGAAATATAGATAATACAATACTATAATTAGGGCGGAGGAAAAAGTTTAAATAAAATCGAAACAGTTAAAAATCGAATCGTATAAAATTGAATCGAAATCGAAAAATTAAAAATCAAACCGTTATAATAATTTTGATTTCAATTTTAGATTTTAACCGAACTGAAAAAAATTGAGCTGAACTAATTATCAAAATAAATAAATATATATTATATTTAATTTATATGATGATTCTTGCTAGTCCTTTGAACAATTTTTTACGGTTAACGTTCCTTACTTAGCTAGCTAGTTAATTAATTATAATATTATTATTGGTGCGTAGATATTTTGTATTGACCAAAGTACTAGCCAATACTCTATTTTAAGCTTCAGCAGAACAATACATAATTCTGGACCTTCTGGTGTCTGAATCATATCAATTTATGCATACTAGACTTCAGTAGTGATTTAAAACCATGCTTTTGAGTGCATTGCTGCTGCGATTAATGTCATCTAATTCCAGGGCTCTGTGCTTTGCCGTTCATTTAAATTGTAATCTATATATTCTTTTCTCATTTTTATTTCATTCGATTTTATAATCAAAATTGAACCGGTCTTTCTAAAATCAAAATCGAAATTGATAATTCGGTTAAAACTGAAAGTATATAATTCCAATTCCGGTATAATTAAGATTTTAAATAATTCGCGAAAGGTGTATGCCATCACTTGTCACGGGCATCGAACTTCTGCCATCACTATTGACCAGTAGTTCAGTAGTTATCCAAAATAGATTTCATAATTTCTGGAATACAAAATCTATTCAATTTTTATTTAAAAAAATATTAAAATAATTTTCAATACAATAACTATAAATTTTACATCATTAAAATGAATATTACACGGAGTAACATAATATAAAAATAAATTTTATATAAATGCAAACAATCATTCTCAATCTTATTACTTTCCACACAATAATAGAGATGGTGGGCACTGGGCAATATCCAGTTTCCAATCCATATATCCATTGATACAGTACAATACCCGGTTCAATTATTTGAGTTTCGGTTATAATCTATTTTCCACATCACCTCAATATATATATAATAATTTCTCAAGCAGTCATTATCAATCCAGTGGTGATGCGAAGAAGTAACGTAACTAATTCGACCATTCTTCACTCATTCTCGCGACAAATTTGACTATAGACATATAATTATCTTCTGTCTTCCAATATGTCTATTAATGTACTGTAGGAAAATATGTGTTTAAATCTAGCGAGATCAATTATTGTAACATAAAATATCCTTAGTAATAATTATACAATTTTTTCCAAAAAATATCATCTCTATTTTTATAGGTCAATAACTTAGAATTTCAAATTCGTACCAATTGTTTCAGGGGTTTGAGTAAAATTAATCGATTTGTTCGTTCTTTATAAAATAATGTTTAGATGATCATATTGGCACACTTTCGATCAATTTGAAAAGTTAACCCCTCCTATATATGGAGATGATGTACATTATTTATGACACAAGTGTATAAAAAAATGCTCGGATTTTATATTGGATTACGGATAGTCGGATACATTTGTTTATATAAAATTTATGTATGTTTTTCTAAATTTATTTATGAGGAGGGTAAACGAGAGGATACGATATTTACTAACGCTAGGTGCAGAAAAATTGTAGACAAAAAAAAAAAATAAAGGCACATGAGACGTGAAAACGATATTATTAGACAAAGAGTTTAATAATAATAATAATTGATTTACATAAATAGTATTAATAATTAATTTTATTTAGATAAAGTATCCTTATATATTTAACTTGGTATATATTTATAATTTGAACTAAGGGTATGATTGCCTTTCAATAAATTAATCTTTCGAAATAGTTTTATTTTTTATAAATCTTTAGAATACTTTTTAGTATCTGTTCAATAATATTGATATAGGAGAGAATTGAATCTAAGAATTTGGGGACAACAAATATCTAACTGAAATATAAATATACTTTTTATACGATTAAAATATGTGAAAATTTTCAAAATCCAAAAATAATAAAAACCTGGGAAGGGAGTGAAAAATAAACATGTTACCCATGCAACTAATTAAAATTTCAACCAACTACATGATTGCGAATTTGATAACAACATACAAATTATATGTACTTTGACGTTTCTATATAAATTCTATGTCACCAAAATTCAAAGTAAAAGTAAAAGTAAAAAAAAAGATAATGTCGTAGAATCAAAAAATCTGGCCATGCCATACGAGATTTGACAGAATATTATAAAGAAACAAAAGGCAGACAAATACGACATGTTAGGTAAAGGCAGGTGGGGTGCTTTATATTTATACTTAAATTGTGTACCACACATCAATCTATGAATTGTTTATATATTTTTGATTATATTCTAAAGATTTGAGACTTGAGAGAGGATAGAAAAAATATAAAGGTGATAAATACGACAGAGATGGCTAATGAATGTGGCTTGCTTCTTGTACTTTGGCTTTGCATTTGTTTTTGCATCTTAGCCGCCTTGCAATAACTCAATTGCAAACAAACAAATTTAATTTTTGTAGTGGACTAGTGGTACATACTATTATACTACAGTTACATCGAATTTGAATTATAATTTTTTGTATGTAAACAATTTGTTTTTTGAATATGTGTGTATTATATAGCGAAGTCGGTACCAATATTCGATCTTTATCTTTGTTAACAATAATGTTTTTATTTATCTATTTTTAGTACCTCTAATTCTGAACTTTTTTTGCCCTGAAATAGAAACGACCATTAAATTTAACTACAAAATTTGAAGTCCCGTCTCTCCTTTTATATTTTTTTGCTTAGCCATTGGATCCCATGTTGGTTTTTATTAAATCTGTATCTATATTTATATATAATCCAAATATATCAATTTCTAGTGTTATTATTATTATTTTTGTTTGAGGTAGGAAATCGAGAAAAAGAGAACCCTAATTCATAAAAATATCATTGAATCTAGAAAAATGTACTGAAAATAATGAACGCTAGAATCCACTAAAAACAAGATAGAAACTTCCAACGGCTTATTAATTTCGATAATAAATACTTCCTCCCTCCCCATTTTATTTGGTTGGATTTCTATTTTAATTTATCCAAAAAAATTGTCTTCTTTCCTTTAATAGTTTAATATATACTTAAATTCAACACATACCTCTATTAATTATGTATTGGTAATATACTACTCTCGTTGTCCCATTTTAACAGTTTTTTAGACATTTACACATAGACCAATTTTTACATTTATTAGAGAGTTTTAAAGAGTTTCAATGCTTGGTGTCTAGTGAAATATTTATAAGAGTAGTCAAACACAATAATCAAACACACTAATGTGAGTAGTATCTCTATTTAAATTGAATAAAAAATGAATATTGCACGGGGTACTATGAATTGCAGTGAGAATTATAAGTGTCATTAATAAGGAAATAATTAAAAGTCAATCACTTTTTAATAGTAAACCAAGAAAGTATCAGTTATTTTGGAACAAAAACTATTTTCTAAAAAAGTAGTTAAAATGGGACGGAGTGAGTAATATTTGTATTATTCAACGCAAAAACTCTTCATTTGTATCACTGCATTAATGCAATTATAAGGGTATTTTAGTTAAAACAATGATAAAATTTATTTTTCCTTAATATGTATGTAAAAGTCAAACAAGTCAATTAAAATAAGACGGAGGGAGTATTAAGTAGATGATTAGTTTACATGATTACCCTCATTAAATGATGAGTTGAATTTTTTATACATTTGAATTAGTCAAACATTGGAAATAGAAATATAAGGGTATTATTTGAAAAAATCTTTATAGACTTGTTTTGAAAAGAAAGAAGGACAAGTAATTGAGGACATTTTTTTTTTCAAAAGGGACAACTAAAAGGGAACGGAGGGAGTAATTGTTAAATACATGGGTAGATAGTAACTCTATGATAGAGTTATCCATTTGTTGTCCCCAAAGTCTTGGGTTCAATTCTCTCATATATCAATATCAATATATTGGCTCTGTTGGTAAGAGCAAGTGAAAGTTATTCTGTATACCAAGGTTCGACTCCCTCAGGAGACCCTTGGCACGCTTGCCCTTAGTAGTTGAGTCCATGTTTATCCGGTTATGGGTGAGGGCAGTCTAAATCCCAGTGTTGAAATTCCGCATTAATGTGGGGTAGTTTCTCATTATATATATATATATATATATAGAAAGGATACTAATGAGTATCCTAAAGAATTATTCAAAAAATTTCATTAAGAATACTCAGATAAAATTATGTTAAATATGATGAGTGTTGCAGTATGAAGTGCAAACAACTAAAGTAGATAAAGAAGACAGTGTTTAAACTTTCAAAAATAATTTTATTATTTTTGTGTTTGCTACAACTGACTGGAATGTTAATTCCAACTACAAAGAAACAAAAACAATGAATTTGTTAATGTTTCTAAGCTTGAGAGAAAATCTAGCTCAATTGCATAAGAAAAAGTACTTGTGAGATATGTGTATTTATACTGAAATACATATCTCACTTACAGGTGAACTTATCATTTATCCTAAAATAAACCTTGAAATAGAAACTGTTCTTTTCTTGTTCAACCATGTCTTCATTCTATTTGTAGATAAAGTTGTACTAAGATGACAAAAATCTTTGACTCCTTCCACACACTTTATCTTTTTATTTGTCTTCTCTCAAGTTGCAGTAGTAGACTTCAAAGACTAGATAGTAATGTCCAAATAATTTTTTGTGTTTTCACTATCTATTCTACTATCTGAAACAGACTGTCAGCTTCACTAAAAGTATACTGTCAACTTCTAGCTCCTCTTTGGTGACAATATCTTTGGCTCCGCACACTTTGTTGTCAAGCCTAGATAGATCCCTGAAACTTACTGTCTCCAAAGCTGCTGTCAACTATTCCCGCCAATGATGTTGTCAGTAATACTTGATGTCTGTGAATCTTCATTCTCCGTCAAGTTCACTGTCAACGTAATAGTTATTTTCGTCTGTTCCTTTGTATTGTCACTTGAATATGTTGTCGTAGGCTTGAGTGTTGAATGTTACTGTCGATGATTTGACCCATGCAGTGCCTGAACACTTTGTGAACTTCTAATTCATGGATCATGTTATTACATTTTTACAAGACAGTAACTATTAAACTTACTGTCACCTATTTGTGCTTTGTTAAACATGTTGTTACAAGTGACAACTAAACATACTGTAAATACACATATGACAGTATATTTTAATTAGCGTATTTATAAATTAAGCTAAGTAACTTCTTGTTGATAACAATGTTAACACCACAATCCCTAACAAATTCCACCAACATGTATGGAGGAGAAAAAAACAGATCATAACAATTAAGTATACATGGGACTCTAGCCATAAGGTAAGCGATTCAAAAATAAAATAAAACAATTATTTTTTTTGAAGTCAACGAACTTTTCATTAAGAATACTCAGATAAAATTGTTTCCACCAACATGTCTCGAGGTGATAAAAATAGATTATAGCAATTAAGCATACATGGGATTCTAGCCATAAGGTGAGCGACCTGGTTTTCTTGCTTTCGAATATGACGGAGCAGTAAATCACTCATGTGTTTGAGCGTAAACTTATAGAACTCTAGTGTGTGCCCAACTTCCAATTGATACACCAAATTATTGTGCACTGCATTTATCAACATGAATGAATCACATTCGATGATGACTTGATGAACAGCCAAATCATCGATCCAGTAAATGGCCTCATGCACTCCTCTAGCTTCAGCTTCTATAACACTAACATTATCAGGGATCTTCAGATTTTTTCCCTTCACAAACCTTCCCAATTCATCTCGAATAACCATGCAACTATGAACGAATCCCCTCCACTATATACAGAAGCATCCACATTGAGCTTTAGCCAAACTATTCCTGGAGCGATCCAGATGGTACTTTCTCTCAGTGATGTATGCGATGAATTACTACTCTGCATAATCTTTTTCTTCACTGCTACCTGTCATTCCACTATTTATTTTATACTCATGTCCATAGTTACAGCTAGTGTAATATGATTGTTCTCCCAAACTTTTTTGTTCATGTTGAACCTAATACCCCACAAAATTGTGGCAATTCTTTCAACATTCTCAAAATTTTCAACATTGAGCTTATCTAATAGCCAACAAGGAGCTGATTCAACCATAATCATATAAAAAACTAGACCAATTCTTTGTCAACATTGATTAGCAAAACTGCAGTCGAAGAAAATATGTAGGAGGTGTTCAATATTGTTCTCACACATCGGACAAACAATGGGAGTTGAAACTCCTTTACTTCTCAATAACTTTCTGACTGGAATGTTATATTTGCAGAATCTCAAGAGGAATGTCTTTACTTTATGAGGTAGGTCCAAATTCCATAACTTGTTCCAGCCTTTCGAATATGAATCATTGGCACCATTTATGTTTTGCGAAGCCCAATAATGATACCTTGTTTTAACTGAGTAGACCCTATTGCTCGATTCAATCCAGGCCACTATGTCCTTTACGTCGTTTTGAGGGATTCTAGTTTGGAGAATCAATTGAATATCAACTTCATGAAAAGTATGTTGTACCTTATGCACATCCCAGTCTTTACTATTTGGTCGAAAGTAATTCCACATTTTATCATATCTGATGTTACTCATATGATTGTTCTCCACACAATAATCAATTTTCCCTTTGAGCCAATGATCTATAAAAATGGTAATATCATTTCCATCCCCCAACACCCACCTAAACCTTCATGAAACTTCTCATTTGCCTCCCAAATACCAGTCCATATGAAACTCGAAGCATTACCTTCGGTTGCCTATAGAATATGAGTATCAGGAAAATAACGCGCTTTAAAAATTCTAACAAACAACGATGTCGGATTATTGATGAATTTTCACACGTGTTTGCCTAGCAGAGCTAGATTAAACCCTCGAAGATTACGAAAACCCAATCCACCTTTACTTTTTGCTACAAACATCGTGTCCCAAGCTAGCCATCTGATCCCCTTCATGTTACTTGTATTAGAGGTCCACTAGTAATCATTCATCATTCTTTCGATTTCTTGACATAAAGAATTTGGAATTAAAAAGCAAGACATGCAGTATGATGGGATTTATTGAGCCATGTTTTTTACCATAACAGTTTTACCAGCTTTCGATAAAAGCTTATTGCTCCAGTCCTGAAGCTTCATCCACAATCTCTCTTTTACAAAATTAAAACCCAGCTTTTTTGACCAGCCAATAAGAGATGGTAGACCCAAATACTTATTATCCCTCAGATCATTACTAACCTCAAGGATGCCCTTTAGCTCATGTTGCTTATATCTTCTTACATTAGCACAAAAAAGATCCTATTCAACAAAATTTGGGTTGATTGAGCTTCATTCACTATAGCTTTAAAAAATAAAAAACTATCATCGGCAAATAATAAGTGAGTAACCTGAGGTGCAATTGAGCTAATGAAAGGCAGAGTGTCTAAACTTGTAACACTATAACTTATATAACTCAACTAAAAGAAAAGATACTTAACTGGAAGACAATCAAGAACATGAAGCTTCAAAGAAATCAATATTAAATGAAGACAAGGTAATTGATACAATTCTACATGTTAACTATGATCAAACAAAGAAGAAATCATTGAAAGAAGTTCAAGACAGATTTGTTCATGCCTCAGTGATTTGTAACTTAAAGATTCAAGATCATAACTATCAGTATCAATAAGACTAATTGATTTCAAGTGAATAAGAAGGAAAACAATAATTGGAAAGCCACATTACTAATTGAATATGGTAATCTATTCAAGAAGTAGAGACACTATCAAGACTAGTCACTTATGAATCAGACCATTGCATCAAGTGTCAGGACATTGATAGCAAGTTTATGTCAGTAATAGAGACCCAGGTTCAAGAGCTTGTTGAAGAATATGGAAGACATAAAGAAATCAAAAGTTCAAGATGTTGCATTGAAGCTTCAAGTTGAAGCCCAGAATTTTTCTAAGTACAAAATGTTCTACATAGCCAAGTAGAACATTCCTATGTAGAAGTTCTACTTAAATGTTCGAGATAGCCAAGTAGAACATTCCTATGTAGAAGTTCTACTTAGATGTTTGATATGGCCAAGTAGAACATTCATATGTAGAAGTTCTACTTAGATGTTCGAGATGGCCAAGTAGAACATTCATATGTAGAAGTTCTACTTAAATGTTCTAGATAGCCAAGTAAAATATTCCAATGTAGAAATTCTCAAGTAGATGTTCTACATAGAGGGCAGTTTCAACATGACACATGGCATCATCTAATTGGCAGATTTCCAAGCTTTCAAGATAAGATAAGATTTATGTGGATATCATTGGGCCACGTATATCTTAGTCTTTGAAGACTACAGGACATAGATTACAAGTAGTATAAATAGAAGTACATGTGTATTAACTGAGTGAGAGCAATATTGTCAAGAAAAACACTTGTAAAAAAGAGAGAGAGTATTCACAGAGATTAGTATCATTTACTACCCTCTTTACTTCTGGTGTACTTTGTAATGAATGTTGTAGCAACCCTTTCAAGTTATATATAAGACATATATTCCTTGAATCATTGTGTTCATTTATTACATGGTATTTATTGCTTCTTAAATTTGAAAAGTTGTATTCACCCCCCTCCCCCTCTACAACACATTTGGACCTAACAGCTAACCTAACAACCATGGATACTTTCATTTTCCGAAGCCTTAATAAGAGCATAAGACAGACCCTCAACACAAAGCATGAAAAGATAAGGAGACAAAGGGTCTCCTTGCCGTAAGTTTCAACTCGGTTTAATTGGCCCAACAGAGGTACCATCGAAGGAGATCATATATTGCACTGTTGCTATGCTTAACATGATCCACTTTATCCATTTATCCGCAAACCCCATAAGCTACATTCTACGTTTTAAATACTGTCAGTTAACTTTGTCACAGGCTTTAGAAATGTCAAGTTTTAGCATCACTTCACCCACTTAGCCAGTGTTTTTCCTTTTCATGTAATACAGAGTTTCAAATGCCACCAAAACGTTATCAGAAATATTACAACCCGGAACAATTGTTGACTGATTCTCAGATATTGTAACTAGAATATATTTAAGCCTGTTTGCAAGGACCTTAGCTAAGATATTGTATAGGACATTGCACAAAGCAATTGGACGTATATCAATCATTTTTTCAACATTATCTTTCTTGGGTGTAAGAACCATGTTCGTTTCATTTAAATCAGCATGAAATGAGTAATTCGCTAGCCACTCACAGAAACACTTGAATATCTCATTACCAATTAAATCCCAGAAATGTTGAAAGAATGTAGGACTAAACTCATCCAGGCCACCAGATTTATCTAGGTGCATCTGTTTGACAGCATTTGTAGATTCATCAAAAGTTATAGTAGTAGTAAGCCTTTCATTCTGAGAACTCGTGATTACTCTTGTTTCACTTAAGTTCTCTTGCACTGTCACATTGTTGTCCCCTGCAAAAATACCTTTAAAATACTATACTGCCATACAACACATTACTTCATGATCATCAACCATCTCGCCCTCAGTTGTGAACAAGTGTGAAATATGATTCTATTTCTTCCTTTTAAACACATGTGCATGAAAGAACTTTGAATTTGTGTCCCCATCAGTCAACCAAAAAGCTTTAGCACGTTGTTTCTGGTACATCTCTTCATGAAGCAGCAAATCTTCCAACTTTTCTTTTTCCTCAAAATAAAGTTTTACACCATCTTCGTCATATCTAGTAACCAGCATATTCATGATCTCCTTCTATTTTTTTACTTTATATCTAAATTTGTGGAAGAAGTTCCTTCATTATTTCTCCATAAACGAAGAAATTGAAAGGACCTTTGGAAGCAAATTAACTGCAGGGATTGTTTTCCAGTAATCTGAGCCCTCCTGGTGAAAACTTGGCTCTTTAAGGCATGTGTTTTCAAATTTAAAACGAAAATGCTTCTTAGGAACTGAGATATTTAGAGGTTTCAAGATAATAGGGTCGTGGTCTGAAATGATAGTATGCGTGACAGACAATTTACATAGAGGAAGCTTACGCCACCAACTGTCGTTAGCAAAAGCTCTACCAAGTCTTTCCCTCACCCAATTTGGGGACCCCTTGCTTTTTTCCCAAGTAAACTCTCTACCAACTAAGTCAATCTCAGATAACATACAATCATCAATCGCCGAACGGAATCCATCCAGAAGAGATTGAGGATGAGGATGGGGGCCCTTCTTATCAGAAACATTTAAAATATTGTTATCACCGATTATACACAATGGAATTTGAGCTCCACGATCTAATTGTCTTAAGAAATTCCAAGAATCTTGTCTTCGAGAGCGCTCAGGAAAACCATAAAAGCACGTCAACCTCCATGATATGTTAGACTTCTACATGATGTGAATATCAATATGCTTATTAGAGTAGTCCATTACCTGATAGGCAATAACAAGCTTCCACATTATAGTCAAACCTCCCACTCTACCAACTTTATCTACTACAAAAGAGTTAAAAAAACCAAACTTTTCACTAAGATCCGTAATTACTTTCGAATCAACCAAAGTTTCAGCTAGAAATACAAAATCTGAGTTACGAGATTTTAACAAATCTCCAAGAATATGAACTGCTCGAAGGTTCCCCAACCCTCGACAATTTCAGCTTAAAAAATTCATGGTGCCTCGCTAGCTTACTTAACAAGTTTAGCCAAAAACAAGTTTGAGGGGATGCTGAACAATCCAATCTAGAAAGAACAACTTCCATATGAGTATCGTTCTCATCACTTTGTTTCTTCTCGGTGAAACCTTCATCGGTATCCATTGTTATATTTGAAATTGACGCGCTTCTTCTTCTTTTCATGTCTTCTATATTTAGGCCATAATTTTTCTCCTCTTCAAGCCCAATACGAAGATATGAATTTAATTTGCGCCCATAATCCACTTCATTCCCTCTCTGATTTATCACTACGGCAAGTTTTTTTGGATTATCGCTCTCATCCCGCCTATTTTCACTCCAAACAATTGGACCAATATCTTCATTTCTTGAAAAATTGCCCGAGAATCTTGGGATATTATTTTCTCTCCCAATTCTCGCCGCCCAATTTGTATCGTCCTCTTCTCTCAGGCCACTCACTACCACCCTGTCCAGCCCCCTTTCGTGAAGGTGCCCTGAACCATGACCCCCACTCATTCATTCATTCCTTCCATCGGTTATCAATAGACTTCCTGCAGAACCGATCTATATGTTTGACTAGCCCATAAGCAAAACAGAAGTCACCTAGCCTTTCATACTTGCATGACAAAATAACCTCGTTTTCATTCTTCCTTTTGATTTTTTTCTTCCTTCTCAATGGTTTTATAACATCGATCTTTATCTTGATCCTCATGCATTCTCTTCAAATACTCGTATTATTCTTTGCATCATACGTAATAAACTCACCAAAAAAATTTCCCAACTGTTGACCCACTACTTCTGACATGAAACCATTTGGTAACTCATATATTTGAATCCATATATTCATGAACCATAGTGGCACTTGGGTTCCTCTCCTGGTGGAATCTGATTTAAGAGCAACATCGCATTATCAAATGTTCACGGTCCTCCATTCTTCATTTACCCACAGCTTGTCTTCTTTGTGATAGAATTGAAAAAGATAGATCCCTGGCTCCAACTCTTTGATGTTTATTCACATCGTAAGTTTCCACATGTCTGCCATTTTTGTTTTCATAGCTCTAGTGTTTATGTTCTTTTCTGTGAGAAATATGCCTACCAATTAAACAAAGATCGTACTTTTTGATTTCCTCTTCTATGTCCCCTTGAAAAACTAAGTCCTCATTTTCATCCTCCTCTACGTTGAGATTCGCTAACTGTTCGTCAATATTTTGATATCTTGCCATCATAATACTCCCACGATTCTGAAAGATACAGAAAAACAGAGGGAATAACTGTGAATCAATCTGGCAAAAATACATTAATATAATACGAGTGATTGTGTGTGTGAGTAATAGAACAGTGTATGACTATGAATTAAAGCTGCTAAGATAAGAGGATATGAAACGGAAGATGTCTCGAGTCCAGTGTGAAACTGTCTCCTTAAAGCTATTTCGCATCTCATCGTATGTTTGAGTCGATAGCCTCTCAGGATAAAATGAGAACACGATGATTTTACGAAGAACAACACCTTCAGCGAGCTTGAACAGAGTAAGAAAACTATCACCAGGAAGAGATGATTATTTGAGGATGGTTGTGTTTAGGTTATCAGAGATAATTAACCTAAGATCGAATAAGATGTATATATAGACTTGAGAAAACTTGTGCGCTACACAATTGCCTAATTAACCACACATTTACCTAATCAATCACGCATTAATTAATAAAGAAAATCGATTGTCAAAATCAATTCGTAATCAATTTCGAATTAATAATTATTATTATTATTAAAACAAAATAACGAATTATTTATTGAGTTAAAGCCCTGTGAAAAATATTATTTTAGAAAAACTGGTCCGGAATTATTCGGCCCAAATTTTGTTGCATTGGTGTCCGCATGTCACTCACGTGGAAGGCCCGAATGCTTGCGAAGCCAGAAATTTGTCATCGAAATCCCATGATTTGCACCCCTACGCACACGTGGGTGGTTGAGCAACACATACTAACACAACTTAAACACTACATAAGTGTTCTACTATATAAAATCATGGAAACCCCTTTTCTAATTCAATATGGGATTCAAGTTTTCATTCTTAATTTTCCACTTTCAAGGAACCAACTTTGGATAATCATATCTCATTCATTCCTTGGTAATTTTGAATACTTAAATATGCGTTAGAAAGCTCTCTCGAAGAAGAAGTACTTTAATCATAACTTGTTGCGCGCACACACCCAAGAAGAATTTAAACTTAGGCTCAAAATGACTTGAAAATGTGAGGCTTCTACCCACATTTTCCAACTAACAACAACCTCTCACAAAACGGAGAGAATCATATTCACAAATGAATGATTAAAAAACAATTGTTAAATACATTTTTAAGATATCACCTTAATTATTTATTTTCTAACAAGAGCGGTCCATAAATTCGATCAATCTCACGTATCTATGGCTAAACAAACAAAATGAACTGAGTTTTATATTTTTTAAAAATAAATTCAATTGTATTTTTTAATCTTTAAAATCGGTTCAATTATAATATTAATTGAGTCGAACACAATCTATTAGCGAAAAATTACTCTTTACAAACAAATCGTATATATATATATATATATATATATATATATATATATATATATATATATATATATATATATATATATATATATATAGGGTCCTGCTCAAATTGAAAATAATTTAGAATAGAAAATAGAAAATAAGATCTACACCACATATTCAATCTAATCTAATGGCAAGGGGGAACATCCACACACAAATCAAATACACCCTCATACACTCAATCCCACATAATCCCTCCGTTTTTAATTTGATTTTTCCCGTTAATTAGTGAAGTTTTTTTCAAATATAACTTCACCACGTTTTTCTCCATCTCCCAACAATCAGTTTGCATACCATATGTGATATATTCCGGTGACTTTTATTTTTTCGACGATTTCCATTATTTTTTGTGAACCAATGATATACTCCCTCCGTCCCGGCCAAATGTTTACATTTGGTCCGGGCACGGAGACCAAGGATAGTGGGTGTAATAGTGATTTTATTGTTAAAATAAATGAAATAGTGGGTGTAATAGTGTAAAGTGTTGAAAAAGTGGAGTGAAGTAGTGGATGTAATAATATATTTATTGTTAAAAGTTACTATTTTTAGTAATGTAAAGAATTGGGTGGGACGTCCCAAAAAGGAAAGTGTAAAGAATTGGTTGGGACGGAGGGAGTATAATTTAGTGATTTTTGTAATACAAATTAGTGATTTCTATAATACAAATTAGTGGTTTCTGTAATATAATTTAGTGATTGAAGTTTGAATCTGATAAGTGACGAATTTATTTTAATTATAAATTATATTTGCCGAAATATAGCACATATGGTATGAAAACTGATCGGTGGGAGATGAAAAAAAATGTGGTGAAGTTAGATTTGGAAAAAAACTTTGCCAATTGACGGGAAAAATCAAATTAAAAACGGAGGAGAATAGACGGGATTGTGTGTATGAGGGTGTATATAATTTGTGTGTGGGTGCGGCAGGTATAATGATAAGGTTTTCTATTTCTCATTTAAGCTATTTTCTATTTGAGCAGGACCCTATATATATATATATATATTTATTTACTCAACCAACTCCAATTCATTAAACATAATTCCAACCATTTAAAATATGACATCCGGAATGTCAAATCACACACCAATATTTTAGAATCATATGGGTTATATTCAAATGATTAAATTACAAAAATTCTAAAACTTCCATATTTTTAATATGTAATATTAAATTTAGTTTTTAATCAAAAATCAAAGATTCAGGATTATATTATACTTTGCACAAATAAAATTCAATTTGATTAATCATTTATATAATGGATCCTGTTTTTATAAACAAATCGAACCCACCTCTCTAACATAATTTGTACCAGCAACGAGTTTTTGTGAAATAAAAACACAAAATTAGTTGAGATAACTATCATTAAATGTTCAAGTTTGAATCATCAAATACACTGTATAAGATATTATTAATGTTGTCCAAGTGCATGCCCTTTTAGGAGCACAATGATATGATTGAGGGAAACCTAATAATCCTAGATGATTATATATTTATATCTATCATATGACAACTTAGCTAGAGCTTCACTATGAAATGGGTTCACAAAATATTTGATTTTACATCTGCATATTTAATATTCCTTCTAGTTCAAATTATTTATTTTTTAATTTTTTTATATATTTGAAAATGCAAAAAATAGACAGTTCTATAAATTACATTTTAAACTTTTTCTAATTGAAAATTCAATATTAACTTCTTATTTAAAAGAATTTGTAAAATTAATTTTTAAAATTATATCTTTAATACATTATATATATATAAATCAAAATAATAAATAATTTAGTACCGGATCGAATAATAAAAGTTGAAGTTAGTTTTTTATTTTCTTAGATACAAGTTGAAGTTAGTCGATTAACATTACAGTATTGTTTATGTACATGCTTTAGGAAGGGGTACAATTTTAGGAGGCGCACTAATGGTGATATGTCATCATCAACATTAATATATAACTGTAATGACGATGGAATTACAAACATACATATATGTATGGTTTGTGTTAGGAATTACAAACATACATATATGTATGGTTTGTGTTAGGTTAAAAAATTATAGTTAAAAAATTTATATTAAAAACTATATACAATGCAATGACAAAAAGAAACCATATATAACTGCAAATGTTAGAGGCCAAGGTATCCTTTAAACCGGATTGCAACAATACAGGCGTCTAATCAATTAATTACGGGGTATTTTTCTGATATGTATTATATTTAAAAGTTGTTTGCTGTCCTATTTTTAGTTGTATTTTCATATACTTCCCCCATACAATATTTTTCATCTTAACAATTTTAGAAGGACATTTTTATCATTATAACTCAAAATAATTGAAATTTAAAAATAAGTAATATAAATGTAATATAAATGTAATATTTAACTAATATTTATAAATTCAATCCTCTAAATCTAAATGTGAGACCAAATTATTTTATTGCATAATTCTAATCTATACTATATTATTATAACTCAAAGATTAAAAGTTTTGGTCAAATGTGAATCATAGAAAATCCTGACCGTCAATAGAAACGATTTTAACCATTCAATTTTATTGAAATCTAATTTTAAAAAGAATATATATCATACATACAACTCTAACCCCGATAGTCCTCCTTTTATATTATATTTAAATTATATTCTATATTTTTTATTTTAAGAATCCTACTTATCCTGTAATTTTTATTTAATATATCATTACAGTTTATGAATATTAATATATAAATATCATTAAAATAACATACAACTCTAACCCCCGATAGTTCTGTTTTTATACAACTCATCACAAATAATATTATATTATATTAGCATAAATTCTCAATGTTATAAAATTTTATAATAAATATCAATAAAATATAATATAAAAAATAAATTTGCCTAAATATTAATCATTCATCTAGTGCTCCGCACAGGTTATAAGCTTGTATACATTAAACATATAAAATTTAAAATAAAATTTCTCCTTACAATTTTAGTTTCACAAAAAATTATAAATAAAAAAGATAAATAGTGTTAAGATCTAAGCAACCCATATTTTATATATACATATAATAAAATTTGAGAATTTAATCGTATCATTATTCAAATAACTATATAATAAAGAACATGTATTACAACACTCATTTTCAAAAAAATTGAATTACTACAAGATTAAGACTTATGAAAATAAAATAATTATATATCAACTCATCTATACTATATTATTATAGCTGAAAAATTAAAAATTTTGGACCTGAAGCATATAAAAGATCATGACCGTCCAATTTTAAGTGAAACATATAAACGATTTTAACCATTCTATTTTAATAAAATCTAATTTTAAAAAAATTATATATCATACGTACAACTCTAACCCACGATAGTCCTATTTTCATACAACTCCAGATAATATAATATTATATAATATTTAAATTATATTTTATATTCTCTATTTTAAGAATCCTACTTATCTTATAATTTTTATTTATTCTAAATTATCTGATTACTCCATCATGTTTGAATTAAACAATTTTTTTATAACAACTTTGTTATCTATATGAGATCATATAACTAAAAGATATGTATAATAAATAAATTTTTAATAAATATATATATTATTTGGATTTATAAAAGTTAAATATGATACATAGTATTCTGTTATAATTGGGACATGCCTAGAATAAAATTTCAATTAAACAATTTTTTTGTAACAACTTTGTTATCTATATGAGATCATATAACCAAAAGATATGTATTAACTGAAATTTTATTCTAGGCATGTCCAAATTATAACAGAATACTATGTATCATATTTAACTTTTATAAATCCAAATAATATACATATTTATTAAAAATTTATTTATTATATATAATTTTTAACTATTATAATAATAACTCTTTTATTTAATTTATTATCACTCACATCGTTAACAAATTTATATAAAATATGACAATATAGCATGTATATTAACTTAAATTCTCAACGTTATAAAATTTTATAGTAAATATCAATAAAAAATAATATAAAAAATAAATTTATCTAAATATTAGTCATTCATCATGTGCTTCGCACGGGTTATAAGCTTGTTAATTATTAGTTACAAGTCATATATAAAGTACGTTAAGTAATCTAAGGGTATATTAGTCTTAATATTTATATTTAAGTGTGTTAATAAGGTAATAGGATATATTCATAAAACAAATATAAAAAAAGACATATTGATAAATGACTCCATTAATTTAGGACATATTATATAAACTCTCTTAATCATATCCTTATCTAAGGGTTTATACAATTTTATTCTTACCATAGAACCTTCTATCAATTTATAATTGTTAAGTTAATAATTTTTAATAGATTAATATTTTAAATATATTTTTTCAATTTCAATATAATAAAAATAATGTATATTTAAATTTGATAACTTAATAAAATTTAACGAGATTATATATCTATATATATAGGCTAGAGATCATTGAGGAACTAAAATCTTTGGGTAACCGAGTAACTAAATCTGGATCATTGGAGATAAATTAACTTATTTTGAATCGACTGATAAATGGTGTCGGCAGTTAATTTTATTTTTTATTCTTTTCAATCAATATATATATATATATATATATATATATATATATATATATATATATATATATATATATATATATATATATATATCAATAACAATACATCAATATATCAATATATATATATATAAAGGAGAAGACGAGGTCGGTGAGGTGACGCTCGTAAATCATCTCAATATATTTTTATAATTTTCTTGAATTTTTGAAGTAGTAAATATTAAAAATTATAAAAAAAAATCTAAGTTACTTTATATTCTCCTAAACTTTATCCTCAAGTCAAGTAATTATTATTATCCATGATATAAGTTTCAAAATTTTAGAAAATACATTATTATACGCAAGGTAATTAGAAATTTTAGAAAAATCATTAAATTAGTAAAGTAACAGTCTCTAACAGGCCAGACACACAAGAACCTGTTGATCAAAGTTCAACAGAAGCCACTGTACCAGCAAATGAAGTCAATTTGGATCAGGGGTACAACCCACAAGAACCTTCAACTCAAAGGGTTGAAGAAGTTGTCCAGGCCCCAACCACACAAAAACCATTCAATCAAAGTTTGGATGCAGACACTCAAACACTGACTGCAGATCCTCATGTTGCTGATGCTGAAGGCCAAACTCTGGCAGAGTCTAGCACACAAGAACCTTCACCTCAAAGTGGTGAAGCAGCTATTGAACAGATTCTGGTCCCACAAGAACCAATCACCACCAATGTGATTGCAGACCCAACTAAGGAACAACAGCTAAACTATGAGTCATATGCTGCAAATGCTGAGAAATCAAGCTCTGATGTTAATCCTTTGGCATTATCAGTTGTAATACTGGTTCAACCATTATCTACAAAGCCAATGGACACTACATCAGACTCTACAAAACCACAAGGTATAAACTCTAACTTTTCTTCAGAATTTACATACTCTGATAGTATAAGAGTATTTCTATGCAGACATACTGACTATTTCTTCTGATGTCAGAAAGGGGGAGAAAGTAGCTAAGGACAAATACAAAGTGGAAATTGTCTCAAACTCTAATGACAAACCTGGAGGAGGTGATGATGACTTAGCTGATAAAAGCCAAGGGAGTCATAAGGGTGGAAAGAGTATACAAACTCAAACTCTGACTGATTAAATTCTGATTCTCTCATAATCTGGAAAAGTTCAAGACAGTAAGCGAATTTTGATGGAACTTGATTTTGTAGCTGATATTGAACAAATTAAAAGGGATGAAGAATTGGCTAAAAGGCTTGCAGAGGAAGAAAAGCCTGAAAATATTGAAGAGGGGAACAAGAAAGATGCAAAACTGACAAAAAAGCTCTTTGAAGAAGAAAATACAGGATTGGATCCAGTTGCTGCAGAGGAAGAATTGAAGAAAGCTGGTATTGACAATGCTCAAGTCCAGTCAAAGAAAAGAAGATATGTAAGTTCAAAGAAAACTCCAGCTCAGAAGAAGGTAACTGCTCAAACAAAGCATGTTGTAATTGCACCTGTCAAAATTCAATTAAGGTCTGTAACAAAGTCTAATAAAGGGATGAGTGCAGATGTTGCAAAGGCTCAGTCATCATAATCTTCTCAGAGTGTTCAACATAAAACTTCATCAAAGCCTAGATCTCCTCTAACTATGCAAGGGATATCTTTTATTCCAGGAGGAGTTAGTTTTGAAGACGAAGAACAAGAACAACAAACTCTGGTCAGGAAGAAAACTTCTGACTTATTGTGGACAAAGTCTGAAACTCTGACTCTGAATGCTAGATTTGAAAGAGATAAAGGAGGAATCGGAAGTTCACAAGCCAAGCTCTATGAAGGAGAAGTAAATGCTTTCAGAGATCCTTATTCTCTGAAGCCACGTAATTAGAGTTTACTCGATCAGAGTTTGTTAACCGACAGAGTCTATGCTGGTCAGAGTTTGGTTCAACAAATCAGGAAATGATTGGAGATAAAGAAGGAAGTGTTCGAGTGAAAGTCTATTGCCTTTATGGAAGCTATCTTTTATGAGGATAATGATGGAAATCGTATATTTGTATTTATTGATCATTATCTTTGTTGTAATTAGATAGGTAGTTGTGTACTATATAAACACAGGATTAAGTTTATATTGATGTATCGTTAAAGTCATATCATTATCATAACCTAACAGCTCTTAAGAATATCTGGTTTCTTGATAGAGTTTTGTATTAAGTTTATCAAAGTTAATACAAAAAGTTCATATTTTACATACTTGTATTCTAAAGTTGATTGTTTGGTATTATTATATTCAACCCCCTTCTATAATAGTTCATTATATGGGTATCATTTTATTAAAATATAGAACACATAAAAAAATACATCTATTTTATTTTGGTGTACAAAATAAAAAATATGAAAATGGTATAAAAAATAAACTATAAAACACAAAATAAAATTACAAATAAATATCACAGGACAAGAAAAAAATGAAATAAATTTTTAATTTACTTGATAAATAAAATAGGAAACAAATTTTTAATAAATGAATAAAAATATTATAATTAAAAATTAAAATTCATTAATATGATATATGTTTTTTTAAGCAATTGTTTTTCACTTACCATCTTTATCGTTGCGTGCAATGGCAGTTTGTAATCTATCTTCTTCAATCTTTCAATCTTATCCATCTATTTCATTTAAAGTATTACTAGCATCTTTTTATGATCTAAAAACTTGTAAGAACTCTTAATTTGATCTAAATTGCATGTGTTGGAAGAATACGGACAGATGATTGCTTGCTCGTAGGGATCAACTGTCTATATATGAGATGTTATGGATTAAATCTTTTTAAAAAAGGGGGTTTTTTTTAAAAAAAATATCTAAGGATAATTTTTTTGTAAAAATACTGATTTTTTTAAAAATAATTTACAAAAATATGATTTTTTTTAAAAAAATTTGAAAAAATACGGTTTGCAACCGTATTTGTAACTGTAATCAATCGAAATTAACCACAAATGCAATTTTAAAATTTAGTAAAAAAACTATTTTTTGTTGCATAGTATGTTAATTAAAAAGTTTTACATTTAAATTGAAAATGTAACCATAAATGCAACCAAAAATAATTTCAATTATATTTCAGGAAAATAGAAAAATAAGTACGTTGTATCTGATTGCTTTTGATTGCAAACCGTATTTTTGTAAAAAAAATTAGATGGTAAAATCGAAAAAAAGTTAAAAAAGTAGTATTTTTAGTAATTTTTTTTTTTTAAATAACCTCATTCATGTAGGAAATAATTTTTGTTCAGTTTTTTTTTAAAATATACTAAATTTTATAATGTATTAAACATATTTTTTTAGAGAAAAACATAGTTCTAAAAAATTATTTTTAACTTTTATTGAATGATTTTTAATTAAAAATTGAAATTAGTGTAGCAACCATTTCAACGAAACCTAATCCTTTTTAAAAGAAAATTAGAAGATGGAGCATCCGTGAGAACTGAGAAGGGACACAAGTATGATAGTATTTTTTTGACAGAATTGATTATTAAACAATGTAAGCCTTTTCGGGATAGAAAAATAATGCAAGTTAATGACATAAAAGATATTTTTTTTGACTAAATTAGTTTATACCTTACAAATGAGTATTGTTATGCAGGGTGAGCGATCGTATAAGACCCTCGAATTTATACAAACTTATATATATTTGTAACAAAAGTATTATGGTTTTTTAATAAAATTGAGAAATATTGATAATATTATAATAAATATTATATTCGTTAAACTTTATTTTTTATTTACAATATTTTTTGATGATTTATTTTATTTAAAAATATATAATTTAATCATTTTAATGTATATTGTAGTACATAAAAGACTTAATTTTAAAATTTTGCATATGGCCCCAAAAATGTTTGTTACGCCCCTGTTAAGAAATTATTTGAGTCATGAGCCAGAGTCAGGACCCGGGACAACAGAAGATAAATCTTCAATCACTTGACTATCCAATCGTGCTCACATAAAAAATATTTAATTAATTATGTATTTATTTTTCATAATTTATAAACCTCAAATATAATATATTTGTTGAAATTTGAGATCAAAAGTTTTCTTTTTGTATATAAGTTTGACTTGTAATAAAAACACACAGATTTTTAGATAGCAAATCTTAGTCTTAAGATTCTAATTCTCTTATCTTTTATCTCAAAATAATCAATAATTTGCAAGTTTCTCAAACCTTTATATACATAAATATTGGATAAAATATTTGAATTGTCCAACCAATTGATGGGCGATGGCTCATTGAAGACGCATTGAGCCACTTACCTTCGTCCAAGCGACTAAGCGAGAACAAGTAGCAAAATGGTATTTATATATTCATTAAAGCATATAAAGTATTCGATTGAATATCCATTAATTTAGGTATTTAATTTACAGTTATATCATAATAAGAATTTTGGGTAAATATAATCTTGGGTAAAAATTTCTACATTTCTCTTTTAAAGCGATTAAGGCCCCGTTTGGTATTGCTGTTGCAAACAGTTACATCAATTTTTTGTTGAAAACTTGTCAGGAAGGTGTGTGGTAAAATTTAAAAGATGCTATCTGGAAAAGAATTTTAGCTTAAAAGATGCGGTTAGAGAAAACATGTTCCCCTATACTTTTGGGAAAAAGTTGTTTTCAGCTTTTACAAAAAGTAACTACAATTTTCATCATCAAAACTCCCAAAAACATTAATTTTATATAGTATATCTTAAAATATGTACAAATAAAAAAATTACCAAACAATCATCTAATTTTTCTAACTGCACTTTTTTCACCAACACTTTTTCTCATAGCACACCAGTTTTGAACCGCAATTTCTAACGGACCCTAAATAGGTACCTGAAAATATTCGGGGAGAATTAATGAAATAGATATTTTTGCATTTTTTGTATAGCAATATAGGGCCAAATAATTGATATTGTAATTTTTGTTCAGTAAATTATTAATTTTTACACTTTTTTTTGAAGAAAAATGGATTTAATTCAATAATGAAAAAACATACGGCATCTACAAAAATGGTCGATCGTGTCAAACAAATATAAAATAAATCAAATCGCCAGTCTTCATGCGTATACAATCAAACGATATATTGAAGATGATATATTTACATGTACCCGTTTTGTCACAACTCATTTGAGCTATCGACCATAAATACAATCAAATGCAAACTTTCATCACTAAATCAAAATCAACACTCACAATAAAAAACTTAGATATGAAATACGAAACCACAATAAAAAATAATCAGTCCACTCTCGAATCCAATAAGCTCCGTTTGAATCAAAGACGAAAGAGAACACGAAACTCCGATGCTTTTAGATTTAAAAAACAAACTAAACAAATTAAATGGGTAGAAATTAATTCTTCTAAAAAAAAAAGATTATTAAAGGAAATAAAAACAAATAAAATAAATTAAAAAATTTGGGGCGGAAGCCCAGCGGGAGAGATGTAAACCAAGGAGAGCATTTTTCACACTTTCTTAATTCTCATTTACATCAAAATTTATATTTAATATAAATTATTATTTTAACACACACATATATGAATATATAATATATTTCTTAACAGTTAAATTTTTAAGAAGTAGGTGATCTAGAGTTCATTATTTATCACAAGTCGACCAATTTTCGAGGACCAACGAGCTAGTTTACCAAGCATGTGGGTGTAAACTAATTAAGTTGTAAGATATAAAATATTTATTATTTACACATAAAGTAATTATTCGGATACCTACTACGCAAAGAAACTAGTATTAATTCTCTCATGGACCCAAATGATCTATTAAATTTTTATTCACAAAATAAAATTTTAAAATAATTAACGGATCCATATATTTAATACATTTTTAAATTTGCATAAAAAATAAACTGGATAAATAATTTGGGACGGAGGAAGTTTTAAATATCATTTCTGGAAAATAGGTGTACAATCTGCTCGTAAGATCTCGAAAATGAGTATGAAAGAGGCTATAAGATACTGTAGTACTTGTTAAGACAGCTTAATATCTACATCGATTTTGATATTTTAAAATTTTGATATATGAATTATGATTAACAATGTGATTTGTATTTTGAAATAATCAATCAGCGGCTCTATTTCCTGCACTCCTGGTTCTCAAGTCAATGGCGTGATCCTCGAAAGGTTCTTCATGACATGTGGCATATAATTAATCGAGGGTAGATGTGAGTAGTTCATTTTGTTTGTTGAGAAGTCAATTATATAACTTGTTTTTTAATTAAATTTTCGATATTTATTTAGTCCTCAAAAATATATATTTTGTTCCTATCTTATCAATACAAGAAGAACGGGTAGAAAATTAAAAAAATCTGTCACAAAAATTAAAAAGTGACCAATGTTATACCGTACATTGCAACAAAAACATTCCATTGTAAATTGAATTTTTTTTAATTTATTTCATTTCTCAAAAATAATTTAATAATTTAATACCCACATTTTTAAAACTAATTTTAATAGATTTTATGAATAAATAGGTGCCTAAACTCTAGTTGCCATAATAAAGGTCATGAAATGAGTTGTAATTCAAAAATTCAGTTTAATGTCCTTGAGGGCAGTACAAATCAAGAATTAGAACACAATTCAAAGTTAACAATTTTAGAAAGAGTTGCTCAAAATTCCTCTAAGTTCCCTTCCATGATTCTGTGCTAGAGACCACCTCAGGATCCTCATGCACCTACTACATGTCTGTGAAGACTCTCAAGTTTGCGAGCACAGTAAGCACAATTTGATCATCTACAAAGTTTTTGCCTACATTGTCACTAGACGGTCTTTAGAGATCTACATCCAAAAAAATCTTTCAAATGCCAGATTAAATACACTCACTGCGGATTTACGTTTTTTATTTCTGAGAAATAAGTATTTATTTATAGAGGGAAAAAAATACAATTATATATTTTTTTGCATAAATAAATATTTATTTTTACAAAATAAGATACTTTAATGCGGTACATGTACAACACCGCTTTTTAAACGTGGATCTGCATTTGGTCTATCGATTTGATGAGATTTTATTAGTAAAAATTGATTAATATTTAATTATTGAATATAAAATATTTATAGAGAAATTATCAAGGTGCTTTCACTAAAATGAGCGTTTCGGTCAGTTAGAATAACAAAATTGACAGATTGTGATGGCCGGTTATATCTTGGTCGGTAACACCCAATTAGTCGGTTTTAACACGTTTAACCGACCATCCGATTGGTCGGTTATGTTCTTTTGTGTTTTTTAAGAGGTGGGGCCATATTTCATACGTGTCAACACACGTCACTAAAGATGGGGTCCAAGCTGACGTGTACATACACAAAACCAATTGAAAACGGTCAATTATGCCTTTATATATTGATGACTTTTATTGACCAAAAATGTGCACAATTGGTCAGGTTTCTAGCTGATGTTGTGCAAAAAAACCATAATCGACCGTATCATAACTGTTGTGGAATAAAAACTAGGGTAGTTAATGCGGTGTATGTCGGAGCTTAACGAGCTTTAATGGCTGCACTTGTGTTTCGTAGCTTAATTCTGCCTTCACAAGATGCCTACGTATCTCTGTTGGGTTTAGAGAATCAAGCTAAAACGTAGTTCTAATAATGAGGGGTTAGGCCCTTTATATAGACGTGGAAAGTCTAAGAATTAGAGTGGGTTTAGGAACCTTGATTGATAAGGTGTTTCCTAGAAGGATTCTGGATCCTTTGTAGAAGCAGTTTCCATGTAGGAATAGGTTTCCTTGTAGTTGGACATAATTAATTAGCTGTATACTTAGCTAATTAATTAATTACGAATTTATTTATTAGTTAGGGTTTCAAGCCTTAATAATTGGGCTTCCCCTTTGGACCAGATTAGGTACAATTAATGCCACATTAATTGTGTCTTTAGGGCTTACTTTCAACCCATATCATTTGCCCCCCAACTTCTGTAAAGTGTGCAATACTTTGTAGAAGTTAAGATTCATGACCCTGTTGCTCAAGTTCCTATGAAGAATTTTTACAATTCTTTCCTTATGCTCAACACTATTTTTCATCAATTTTTAGGGACTTTTCTCTAATTTTAGAGAATTTTCCCAAATTTACTGGTACCCACAGGTATTTTTTCTTAATTTCTAAGAATTTTTCTCTATTTTTAGAGTATTTTCTCAAATTTATTTGCCTTAAAATCATTTTAATGATTTTCTGGCATTTTTTGATGCTATTTTCGACCAGGAATCCTAGACGAATCCGACCAGGATCCTGGTCGGTTTCAGGTTGTCCTGGAATCCTGATCGAGCAGGGTTCCTGGTCGATTTTTCGACCAGGATCCTGGTCGATCTTAGGGGATTTTTTAATCCTGGTCGAGCAGGATTCCTGGTCGTTTTTCGACCAGGATCCTGGTCGGTCTTAGGACGTAATTTAATCCTGGTCGAACAGGATTCCTGGTCGTTTTTTGACCAGGATCCTGGTCGGCCTTAGGTCGTAATTTAATCCTGGTCGAACAGGATTCCTGGTCGTTTTTTGACCAGGATCCTGGTCGGTCTTAGGACGTAATTTAATCCTGGTCGAACAGGATTCCTGGTCGTTTTTTGACCAGGATCCTGGTCGGCCTTAGGTCGTAATTTAATCCTGGTCGAACAGGATTCCTGGTCGTTTTTTGACCAGGATCCTGGTCGGCCTTAGGACGTAATTTAATCCTGGTCGAACAGGATTCCTGGTCGTTTTTTGACCAGGATCTTGGTCGGTCTTAGGACGTAATTTAATCGTGGTCGAAAGAGATTCTTGGCCGGATCTCGATCAGGATTCTGGCCTACCTTACTCTTTTAGCTTGTTTTAGTTCAAATCGACTTTTGGGCCAAAGGCCCGCCAGGCCCAATTAGTTTATGGGCTTTGTGACCGGCTATTGGGAGTTCTACCGGTTGAACTACCGTTTTCTTCGGCTATAAATTAGTGAAGTGAAAACTTCACTTTTCACTTCTCACTTCCTCAGTAGAAATTTCTCTCAAAATTTTCACTCTAGAGTTCTTTAGCTGAGGCGATTTCCGGCAAAGCTTTTCCGGCCAACCTTCATCTTCCTCGTGCTCCAAGCGTTCATCCCTTGAATATCAATGGCGGATTCCCAGGATGCTGCACAACAGCGTTTGCTTGCTAGGGCGGCAAAAAGAGGTAACGTTGTTACCGTGAATCCTTCTTTTTCTTCAATTTCCGAATTGTTAGGAGTTATGGGCGATGAATTTCCCACCTTAGCCGAATTAGATGCCTTTAATTATAAGAGTATTTTTACGAACCAAGCTCACTGTGATAGATTTACTAAGTTGTACAAATTGCCCACGGGCCTGAAGTTTGTTTTAGCTGAACCTGGAGATCGGGCCTGCCATTGGCGGCCCAATAGGTTGTGTATTTTTAGGGATGCCATGATAGGTGGGCTTAGATTCCCCTTCCACGAATTTATTATTAGGCTGTTAGCAGAAGCCAGGGTCAGCCCGTGTCAGTTAAGCCCAAATTCCTGGCGAACCCTTCTTTGTTTTATGGTTCTCTGTCTTAGGAAAAATTACCCCCTATCTGTCGCTGTTTTTAGAAGTATCTTTCAATTTAAAAATAGCCCATCAAACATATTGGGCTGGATTTATATAAACCATAGGCAGGGAGTTAACCCAATTTTTAGCAACAAATCTTTGCCCGATACCAACCCAGATTGGCGGAGGGACTTCTTATACTTGGAGTGGGAAGGGGGTGATTGGGGCACCCTCTTTAGATCCTCGTTTTTCAAGGTTAAAGATGGTAATCCAGGCTAGATCCAGCTGACTCCTGAAGAGAAGCTCATAATCGATGATCTCAGCTAAGATAAGGGTCAAACCCACTACAGGAAGCTCCTTGAAGAATTTTCACTGAAGGCTGTGGGCCTATCTAATGTGTCTAATAATGGTACATTTCTTTTCCGGACTTCTTGTTTTTCTCGATTTTTCTGAGTTCAATTCGTTTATTTTCTTGTCTGTTTTGCAGCCGCGGAGAATATTAATTTTCATTTGGGCGTGGGGGACCAAGAAACCCACAAGATGCGCAAGGCCCGGGAGGCTCTTGAGGGCCCAATAAAGGAGCCTCACGTTCCGGCGTTCCTCCAACATTGTGATAGGGCCCAAAATAAAGGAAAGGGCAAAAGGCCTCGTGAAGAGGAGGAGGATCCGGACACCGCAGCTTGGAGGCCCAGCTAGGGCATTCGAAAGCAGGACACTGTCGTGGGGAGTGTCTTGAACTCCGTTGACTGGTGCCAGAACTCGATTCCTCCGGCCGATGAGGCCAAAATTGTTCTAAAGACGGATATTGAGGAGGCCGAGTCTCTTGGTTCTCAGGCCGTAGCTATGGTAAAGCCCAATCACTTTGTTTGTACTTAAACACTTTTGTGTCTTTCTAGTTGTTTGACGTGAATGTGTTATTTCTTCAACAGGTTAATACCTACTTTCAGACCATGGCCCATCAGGCCAAGACTTGGCGTTTTTCTGAGAAGGCCCAAAGGGCAGGAAAGGTCAAGGCAGAGGCCAAGGTGGCCAACTTGGAGAAGAAATTGCTCGAAAAGGAGCAAGAACTGGTTGCGGCCCACGCAGAGCTGCAGGAGCTTAGGGCCGGGAAGAAGGCTGTGATCGACGAGTACCTGGACTCGGAAGACTTTTACGCTTTCATTGATAAACATGACGATATGGTCTTCCCGGCGACTTGTTCTCAGGCCTGGGAAAAATGCCTTCAAACTATTTTGGCTAAGCATCCCGGCTTATTCGATCCTGCCGAATTCCCCTGCCCTATGGGTCAGCCCCTGGCATTGACTTCAACTGCTGGAGGGACAGGTTCTGGAGACTTGTCAGGGGGCGAGGCCTTGGATGAGTTTGATCGGGTCTTCGATTCTACTCCTGAGGCTGAGGATAACGCTCAGAAGGAAGCGGAAGAAGAAGAAGAAAAGGCCGAGGAGGGAGAGAAGGATGACGACACTGAAGACTTCCCTTAGTTTTATTTTCCTGTATTCCTTGTATTCCTCGCATTTCCTTTAAATTATGTAATCCTGAAGACTTTTTATTTATAAAAAGCCCTTTTGTTGTTTGTCTTCTTCTTTTCGTGCCTTAATATATTTGACAAAATACATTTTATTGGGCTTTAGAACAAACGGGATGTTAATCGAAGGGCCAAGCAGGCTTCTTTTTGTCATAAAAGAACTAATAAAAATTGCCAAACTAGGCTAAACACCCAGGTTTTTGAAGTGCTATAAAGCTGAGAATTTTATTAATAATGCCTTCGAGGCTAAAGTGGGCACAGCCCTTACAAAATGAGAATTTTGTCTGGAGCGAAAAGCTCTTACATCCTAATGGTTTCATTGAACCTTATTTCTACTTAGTTCCTACTAAATATAAGAACTCATAGTTGAATTCTTTAAACATAATAGACTTTCAGGTTTGAAGCATGCCAAGTCCTTGGTACCTCAATACCTTCTAGGGTTTCAAGGATATAGGATCCTCCCCCCTTTACTTGCTTTATCTTGTACGGCCCTTCCCAGTTGGGGGCTAATTTGCCTTTGGGACCTACCCCGGAAGCTTCAGCTTTTCTGAGGACTAACTCCCCTTGTCTGAAAAATCTTTCTTTGACTCTTAAGTTGTAATAGAAAGATGATTTCTTTTGATATTCGACGATTTTTGCATGAGCTTTGTCCCTGACTTCATCTATCAAGTCTAACGCAAGTTTCATTCCTTCTTCATTTTCCTCAGGTTCAAAGGCCTTGATTCTGGGGGATACATGTGATACTTCGACTGGAACCACTGCCTCGGCCCCATAAGCCAGGAAGAACGGAGTTGCATCAGTAGTAACTTTATGGGTTGTTCTGTATGCCCAGAGTATTGGCAAAAGCTCATCCACCCAAGTGTTGGCAGAACGCTCGATCCTTTTCTTGAGACCATCAAGGATGATTCGATTGGCTACCTCAGCCTGCCCATTTGCTTGGGGGTGTGCAACAGAAGTGAAGCGTAGATTGATGTCATTATCAGTGCAATATCCTTTGAATTCTTCATTGTTGAATTGGGTGCCATTGTCCGTCACCAGTATTCGTGGTATTCCATACCTACATATGATGTTTTCCCAAAAAAATTGAGCTACTTGCCTTGTGGTTATCTTGGCTAATGGTTTAGCCTCGATCCATTTAGTGAAGTAATCGATCGCAACGATCAGGAACTTTCTCTGTCCGCTAGCTATTGGAAAGGGTCCAAGGATGTCCATTCCCCACATTGCAAAAGGGATAGGGGAATTGATGGACGTCAACATCTCAGGTGGTTGTCTCACAACCGGTGCATGCCTTTGGCACCTGTCACATCTTCGTACGTATTCTTTCGAATCTTTTATCAAGTCAGGCCAGTAAAAACCAAGGCGGGTGATTTTATGGGCCAAAGCCCTGCCCCCCAAGTGTTGGCCACAGATTCCTCCGTGTACTTCTTTCAAAGCCTCATGACCTTCATCTGGCCTCAAACATTTCAAGTATGGAATAACAAAAGATTTCTTGTAGAGAATTCCATCAATAAGAGCGTACCTTAAGGCCCTCACGGTGAGTTTTCTGGCTTCCATGGGGTTGTTAGGAGTCCATCCATATTGAAGGTGGGCTCTAATTGGGTCCATCCAGCAACTGCCCATGCTTATCGGGGCTACCAGCTTTGCATTGATGCTGGGGGTCTTCAAGATTTGGAAGTACACACTCCCCACATGTTCATCTGCTTCTGATGTGGCGAACTTTGACAAGGCATCGGCCTTCGCATTCTCTTCTCTAGGAATATACTCAATCTGACATTCTTCAAACTGCGTCATTATAGCTTTGACCAACCGGAGGTATTTGATCATGATTTCTTCTCTTGCTTCAAAATCCCCATTCACTTGGGATATAACCAGCTTTGAGTCTCCACGAACTTTGAGATGCTTGACATTTAGGGCTTTGGCCAAACCTAGGCCTGCTATCAGGGCTTCATATTCGGCTTCATTGTTGGTTGTTGGGAAGTCAAGCTTGATAGCATACTCAATAATGAATCCTTCGGGACTTTGAAGTACCAAGCCTGCGCCGCTAGATTTTATTTTTGATGCCCCATCAAAATTGAGCACCCAATATTCTTTAGGAGTCTGTCTTCCTTTTTGTGTTGTTTCCTCTGTTTCCTTATTGTCCTGCCCCCCGACTTCTTGGTCGTCAATAGTATATTCGACCACGAAGTCAGCAAGAGCTTGGGCTTTAATGGCCGTTCGAGGCTTATACTTGATGTCGAATTCTCCTAGTTCAATGGCCCACTTAATCAGTCTTCCACTTGACTTGGGGTTGTGTATGATATTCCTCAAGGGTTGATCAGTTAATACTTCGATTTTGTGAGCTTAAAAATAGGGGCATAGTTTCCTCGAGGCCATTATCAAGGCCAGCGCAAACTTCTCAATTTTGGAGTAGTTAAGTTCCGCTCCATGCAAAACCTTGCTCACATAATAGACTGGCTTTTGAGTTTTCTCTTCTTCTTTTACAAGGACAGCACTCAGGGCCTTGTCTGATATGGCCAAGTACAAGTATAGGATGTCCTCCGGGCTAGGCTTGGCCAACAACGGGGCTTTAGCCATATATTTCTTCAGTTCCTCAAAGGCCGTTTGACATTCTTCTGTCCACACGAAATTTTTAACTTTTTTCAACGTCTTGAAGAAGGGTAGACATTTATCCCCAGACTTCGAGACAAACCTTCCCAGGGCAGCAACTCTTCCTGTCAATTTTTGGACGTCCTTTACTGTTTTTGGAGGTTCCATGTCGAGTATGGCCTTGATTTTGTCAGGATTGGCCTCAATCCCTCTTTTAGAGACCATCATTCCTAGGAATTTTCCCGATCCCACGCCAAAGGCGCACTTTGCAGGGTTGAGCATCATATTGTGGTGTCTTAGCACTTCAAAAGCCTCTCGCAGGTGCTCAACATGATCGGCCTTATCGAGACTTTTGACTAGCATATCATCAACGTAGACCTCCATGGTTTTTCCAATGAGGTGCTTGAAAATTTTGTTTACTAGCCTTTGATAGGTGGCCCCTGCATTCTTTAACCCAAAGGCCATAACAAGATAACAAAATACACCAAAGTCAGTGATGAAGGATACCTTGGCAATGTCATCTTCGTCCATCCGGATTTGATTGTATCCACTAAAGCCATCCATAAAGCTTAACATCTCATGTCCCGCCGTGGCATCTATGAGTGCATCAATCCTTGGGAGGGGGAAACAATCCTTTGGGCATGCATCATTTAAATCAGTGAAGTCGACGCACATCCTCCACTTTCCATTGGATTTCCTGACCATTACAGGATTAGCAAGCCATTCGGGATATTGAATTTCTTTAATGAATCCAGCCTTCAAGAGCTTTTCCACCTCTTGCTTTATGGCTTCCTGCCTTTCTGGAGCAAAATTTCTCTTCTTCTGCTTCACCGTTTTTCGCTGTGGATCCACGTTGAGTTTATGAGTGATCAGTTCAGGGTTAATTCCCGGCATATCAGCGGCTGTCCAAGCAAATAAGTCTCCGTTTTCTTGCAAGAACTTTATCAATTTTTCTTTCATAGGCTCTTCTAATGAGGCCCCAATGTAGGTTACTTTCTCTGGTTCTCCTGGAACTAAAGGAATTGGAACCAAGTCCTCAGCTGGTTTCCCCCTTTGTTCTTCATTTTCTCTTGAGTCCATGTCCTCTATTGGTAGGACTTGCCCCCCGGCTCCATCGGGTCTCAGGGCTGCCACGTAGCAACTTCTCGCCATTTTCTGGTCTCCTTTCTCCTCCCCAACACCGTTCCTGGTGGGGAACTTGATTTTTAAGTGATAACTTGAGGCTACAGCCTTAAAAGCATGCAAACCTGTTCTTCCAAGGATGGCGTTGTATGTAGAAGATGCTTTGACCACCAGAAAAGTTAGCATCTGAGTGACCTCTTTAGGTTCTCTTCCCATTGTCACGGGTAGTTGAATGGTTCCTTCTACTTTTGATTCCACTCCATTGAAGCCATAGATGGGAACATCCGAAAGGGTTAGCTGGGAATCGTTGTATCCCATCTTTACAAATGCATCATGGAACAAGATATCAACAGATGCTCCATTGTCTACCAGGACTCTTTTTACCTCTGAGTTGCCTATCAAAGGGGCGATAACGAGGGGATCATCATGAGGAAACTTTACCCCTTCTAGGTCTGAGTCATCAAAAGATATAATCGCCTCCGTCCTAGCACGTTTAGGTGCTTCTCCTACGACTTGCATAACTTCTCTTGCGTATGCTTTTCTTGAATTCCTTGAAGTCCCCGCAGTAGTGAGTCCTCCGAAAATCATATTAATAACCGGCCCTCTAGGTTGAGGATTCCTATCTCGGCCATCATTATTTTTCCTGTTATCGTCGTGCCTATCATGACTCCCATCCTTGGTGTACTTGGAAAGTTTTCCTCTCCTGATAAGGAATTCGATTTCATCCTTCAATTGTCTGCAGTCATCTGTATTATGCCCGGTATCCCTATGAAACCGGCAAAACGCATTTTTGTTTCTTTTCTCAGGATCAGACTTTAAGGGTTTAGGCCATCTCAAGTCCCGATCTCTTTCAATATCCATAAGGATTTGACTTCGAGGTGCATTCAGCCTCGCATATTCAGCAAATTTCGGCCCAAAGTTATTTTTCTTAGGAGGGGATTCGGAATCCTTATCCGTCTTGGAGTACTTGTCTCGGGCGTCATATTCTTGATCACCCTTTCTCTTCTTGTTATTATTCCCATGTGTAGCCACTGATATAGTGGTTTTCTTCATGCTTTCTTCTGCCTTGATGTATTTCCCTGCTCTGTCTTGGAGAAGAAGCATGTTTTCAGGCGGGTGTTTGGCTAGAGATCTCTTGAAATAAGGATCAGTCGTCCCCTGTTGTAAGGCTATCATAGCCACCTTCTCGTCTAAGTCTGGGACTTTTAAGGCTTCCTTGGTGAAGCGGTTCAGGTAGTCCCTCAGGGATTCGTTCTTTCCTTGCTCCAGATTCATGAGAGAAGCCGAGCTTTTTTCATGCACTCTTCCACTTATAAACTGGCTTATAAAGGCCTTACTGAGTTCTTTAAAGGACCCAATAGAGTTGGGAGGTAATCGGCTATACCATCGTTGAGCCATGCCTCCCAGGGTTTGGGGGAAAGCCCTGCACTTCACAGCATCATTGATGGGTTGTAATAACAAAGCATTCGAGAAGGTCCTTACGTGATTAGCTGGATCGCCTGCGCCATCGTACACTTTGATGGTGGGCATCTTGAACTTACTTGAGATGTGAGCGTTCATGATGGTTTCGGTAAAAGGCGGCGTGGGATCATCAGGATCTCCGAGAGGCAATAGTTCAGTGGGGTCAGTCCTAGTAATTTCCGTTCTTCTCCCTCGCGGGGTTTCATCCAGTTCTATGATGTCGGGAGCTTCATACCTCGAAGTTGTCCTTCTATCTTGTCGATCCAGACTTTTCTTTAATTCTTTTAGTTCAGCCTCATAGGAAGCAATTTTCTGTTCTAATGTCCTACGGGACTGTGAACGCCGGCTTCCTGCGGGCTCTTTACCAGGCCTTCTTCTTTTAGGATTGACATCAGTGCCTTCTGAGCTTTCATCATCAGTTGAATATGGTCCTGAGAAATCACGGACATCTTCTCTACGCCCATAGTTTTGCGGGGGTTCCAACCCTCGGATGTAAAGAGGGGGATAAGCTTGGGATATTCCAAGCCTAGGTTGGGCGACAGTGCTACTAGGGATAACAACAGTAGAAATTTGTGCGTGTGGGGGAGCAGTAGCAATAAAGGGAGTTTGAGTTACCTGGGATAGTGGGTTGGATCCATGGACGATTTCCTCAGGATTGGTGGATTGGACGATCTCACTAAACGGACCAAGCCTTTGAGTATTAGGACCTTGGGTTCCAGCGGGAATAGTGGTGGTAGCAGGGACCTCGGTAGTTTGAGTTTCATCAGGAGGGATGATAGCAGTCGGATCACCTGTGGTGGGGACGATGTCTCCGTCAGTTCGTCGTGTTCTTGCCATGGTTGATGTCTTTTCCCACAGACGGCGCCAAATGTTGTGGAATAAAAACTAGGGTAGTTAATGCGGTGTATGTCGGAGCTTAACGAGCTTTAATGGCTGCACTTGTGTTTCGTAGCTTAATTCTGCCTTCACAAGATGCCTACGTATCTCTGTTGGGTTTAGAGAATCAAGCCAAAACGTAGTTATAATAATGAGGGGTTAGACCCTTTATATAGACGTGGAAAGTCTAAGAATTAGAGTGGGTTTAGGAACCTTGATTGATAAGGTGTTTCCTAGAAGGATTCTGGATCCTTTGTAGAAGCAGTTTCCATGTAGGAATAGGTTTCCTTGTAGTTGGACATAATTAATTAGCTGTATACTTAGCTAATTAATTAATTACGAATTTATTTATTAGTTAGGGTTTCAAGCCTTAATAATTGGGCTTCCCCTTTGGACCAGATTAGGTACAATTAATGCCACATTAATTGTGTCTTTAGGGCTTACTTTCAACCCATATCAATAACCGACCATCTATTTCGTGCGGTCAGTTTTGCCCTCTTTTGTTGTAGTATTTTGTGTTTTTCCTTTTTTAATTAGTGTCATTTCATATTTTTAACTTATGAATGACACTATTGAAATATGTGATTTTAATAAATATATCATTTTGTTAGCTAAAACGTTGACCAAACATTAAAATACAAAAAGAATGATATGCAAAATACAAATTAACTTAATTTTTCACAATTATAGCAGTTTTATGCACTTAGGAACCAAATGATCAAAATAATTTATAAAAGATCGTTTAAACTAGCAAAAATCAGCCTAAATTATCAAAAGGGTATCACTCATAAATCAAAACCCGAAATGATAATTTGAAAAAAGTCAAAAAAGGGTATTATTAAAAAAAATCTATAAAATTAATAGAAATAATATTTAATTAATGATTTTATTAACGGAATAGTAAATTTAATGAAATCACATATTTCAGGAGTGTGACTTATAAATTAAAAATATGAAATTAATCACATCACTCCAAAAAACCAAAAACAGAAAAGAGCTTTGTCAAAAAAAAAACAGAAAAGTGCGGTTGTCCCCTATCTATATTTTTGCCAAATACCGAAGTGAAATACTATTTGTTAAATAATTACAGATGGATAGATGTCATCCGATCTGTTCGTCAGATCCACCGATAATGTGAAAAATAATTGTATTGAGAATTGAATAGCACAACTAAGATATTTCAATTATTTTATTTCATTAATATTCGGTTAACCAATGCTAGCATTATCATTACTCATTAGAGTATTCTCAGCGGAAATCAAAATTTAAAGTCAAAAAATAAGCCCTTGTTGTGGGAAGTATACTTGTCCCTTATTATATACTCCTAGACAAGAACATACACGTTTAGGGATCCGAGCTTCAACCATTATTCTACATTCTCTCGCTTTAAATTTATTCCAAAACTTGATTTTGCCTAGCCAGATAATTAAATACTGCAGCTTAATTAAACTATAAATTTACTATATATAGTTAATTATTTCACAGTTTACAAATATAAACTCGAAAAATTATCTAAGATCACCCTCGGAAATCGGAATAGAGTTTCTTTTTTACAGACATCCCTGTTGTATCCTACAGAATGCATGGAAGACTGATAAAATGATATACAATGAAAGAATATGAACATTTCTAAGAAAGAAAGGGCCACAGTAAGGTAGATTTCATTCCCACACCCTTTTGAACAAAAAAGAAAAAGACACACTGAGATAAATTGAAGCTGACAAGCTATGTGGTTCTTTTTTGTCTAAATTTGAGTCTTTCTCGAATGAAGAAGATTAAAGCTGCAAAAAGAGTTGCGTGCTTCCACATGCAACTTCAATTATTAGAAAAAAAGTCACATGCATAATTATTATCAACATGTAAATATGTAAATATATTTACCAACAAAACTCTTCCAGGAGTGGAGATATAATGGCTTTTAAAACATATACCTCCCATTTTTTTTATAACATTGGATCTCCTCAATTTCAGCCGACTCATATATAATAATAACACCTTGATGGTATAACAACTACTTTGTTTTCAGGTCAACATATAAGGTATCTGTAACCCTGTTACTTGGACATATGGCTATGAATGTATGTTCGTATACATGGAACACGTCAATTGCAGCCGGCAGCTGCTGGGTAATGTTACTAATTAGCTGGCTGTTAGTTCAAATCGATTTATAAAAATATAAAAAAACACAGAGAAAATTGGAGGTATCAGTTTTACCGCTACTCAAGCGAGTAAAAAAAATGTTATTAGAAAATGTACCCAAACATTTCGAAAACATAATCGAATCGATGATCATTTGGTCATGACTCTTGAGTTGCGAAATATAACTTCTGAACCGAACTGCTCAAATTTATAAAATTCTGCGGTATAAAGTCAGAGGGTGTATTAGTTACCTAAGACCCACATCAAATTCAGTATTATCTAAATCTACCTATACTTGTATAACCAGCTCCAATTCAGGGGTTAATTAGGACCCTATACTTTTTGTGAGTAGTAAGTAAAGTTTTGCATATGTGTAATGTATGTAGCAGGTGACTCGTGAAAAACTGTTAAATATTAAAGTGACCCAAACATTGTGTTTTAATAATTGGTATTTTTATGTTTGGATTCTTAGCTGTAGAGAACAAAACCAAATTTGCTGAACAATTGACTCTACTAATCAAATATGGACTAATTGAATTGGTCCCTAAATGACAGCTCTCTCCTAACGACTATCCCTTGCTAGCTTTTTGCTATATAATCTTCCACAATGTACCACTAAAGTCATCATCAACTCATAAACTCTAAAGGGGTCCTCTCTTAAACCACTCCCCTTTCTATTGTTATCTAATAACAACATTTCAAACATTACTGGCCGGATTATAAAATTTTCCGGCAGAAAATGAGGGATCAGGGCAGCCGCCCCTACAGGGGTGGGCTAGTTTTATTGTTCTTAGTAGCAGTGTCAAACATTATGGGAGCCTCAGCAGATCCCTACATTTATTCTTCACCACCTCCTCCATATGAGTACAAGTCTCCACCACCACCTTCACCATCACCACCACCACCATATGTGTATAAATCACCACCACCTCCTGTACATTCTCCTCCACCACCTTATGTGTACAAATCACCACCACCTCCGGTGCATTCGCCACCTCCACCATATGTATACCACTCACCACCTCCTCCGGTGCATTCTCCACCTCCACCATATGAATACAAGTCACCACCACCTCCGGTGCATTCTCCTCCCCCACCTTATGTGTATAAATCACCACCACCTCCTGTGCATTCTCCACCACCACCATATGAATACAAGTCACCACCACCTCCTGTGCATTCTCCACCACCACCATATGAATACAAGTCACCACCTCCTCCGGTGCATTCTCCTCCTCCACCATATGAATACAAGTCACCACCACCTCCGGTGCATTCTCCTCCACCACCATATGTGTACAAGTCACCACCACCACCTTCTCCTTCCCCACCACCACCATATGTGTACAAATCACCTCCCCCACCTAAACATTCTCCTCCACCACCATATGTATACAAATCACCTCCCCCACCTAAACATTCTCCTCCACCACCATACTACTACAAGTCTCCTCCACCACCTGTAAAATCCCCACCACCACCATACTACTACCACTCTCCTCCTCCACCAGTTAAGTCACCACCTCCACCATACCACTACACTTCTCCTCCACCACCAAAGCATTCTCCACCCCCACCATACTACTACAAATCTCCACCACCTCCGGTAAAGTCACCACCTCCACCATACCACTACACCTCTCCTCCACCACCAAAGCATTCTCCACCACCACCATACTACTACAAGTCTCCTCCACCACCTGTAAAATCCCCACCACCACCATACTACTACCACTCTCCTCCTCCACCAGTCAAGTCACCACCTCCACCATACCACTACACTTCTCCTCCACCACCAAAGCATTCTCCACCACCACCATACTACTACAAGTCCCCACCACCTCCGGTTAAATCACCACCACCACCATACTACTACAAGTCTCCACCACCTCCGGTAAAGTCACCACCTCCACCATACTACTACACCTCACCTCCTCCACCAAAGCATTCTCCACCACCACCATACTATTACAAGTCCCCACCACCTCCAGTTAAGTCACCACCCACACCATACTACTACAAGTCTCCACCACCACCAGTAAAATCACCACCCCCACCATACTACTACACCTCCCCACCACCACCAATTAAGTCACCACCAACCCCATACTACTACACCTCCCCACCACCACCAATGAAATCCCCACCTCCTTACTATCCTCACCCTCACCATTCATTTACAGTCAAGGTTGTAGGAAAGGTTTACTGTTACAGATGCTATGACTGGAAGTACCCAATCAAGTCCCATGCAAAGAAACACCTCAAAGGTACACTAATTTTATTTAATAATAATCATCATAATTACATTCTTCAGTCTTAGGAATATATGCTTTCAGCTACCCTCCTCTTTATTCGGCTATATATCTCACTGATCATTGCTCATCACTAGTTATTATATTGTCCACACACATGCATGCTAGCTCATATCACACTTTTTTATAATTTTGAAATAAATCTCCCACTAGAATTTAAACAACTTGATTATCAGATCACTTATAAAATATAATGTTAATCATGCTTTTATAATTAACTAATCTTAGTATGTTTCGATTTTTATTAAGCACTTGGGAATTGGACACCATCATATCTGATTGGACGAAACAGATATGATCTGGCTAGCAACCACTCAATCCAATTTGTTCACAAAAAAGACACACACAAAGACACACACCAGTGAAATGACATAATAGAGTCTTCTGTCTATTTTTAAGACAACTACATGCAGGAAAAATTCATACCACATATAGTGCAAAGATGGATCGATCTTTGATTTGAAAACAATAGCATATGACATATATTCGTATTTGAGAAACGTGGGCAACTTGCATATAAGTTAGAAGTTAGAACTAAGATAATATAAATTAGTTATAACAACTCACAAAGGATAAGAGGACAAAATAAGTCATTATTAAAAAACTGAATTAGGTAAGTAATAATTTAAGATTTTGTCAATAAAGCTAAAAGGTTTGGTACTGATAATTCAACATGTGGAAGCAGGTGCTGTCGTTGAGGTGACATGCAAGGCAGGAGACAAAGACGTGGTGGCATATGGTAAAACAAAGCTTAATGGTAAATATAGCATCACAGTTGAAGGATTTGAATATGGAAAATATGGAGCCGAGGCATGCATAGCTAAGCTTCATATGGCGCCAAAGGATTCTAAATGTAACATACCAACAAACCTTCATTGGGGAATTAAGGGTGCTAAACTTAAAGTGAAATCTAAGAGCAAATATGAAGTTGTTTTGTCTGCTAAGCCATTTGCATATGCTCCTAAAACTCCTTCCAAGAAATGCTACAAGCCTACACCAACACCTGTGACACCACCTTATGTCTACAAGTCTCCACCTCCACCAGTGAAGTATCCACCAACTCCTTACTACTACAAGTCTCCTCCACCACCTACGAAATCCCCGGTGCCAACTCCTTATTACTACAAGTCTCCACCACCACCAACAAAGTCTCCCACTCCAACTCCTTATTACTACAAGTCGCCCCCACCGCCATCACCTTCTCCACCACCTCCATACTATTACAAATCACCACCACCACCTGTAAAGTCTCCAATTCTACCACCATACTACTACAAATCACCCCCTCCACCAGTGCATTCTCCTCCACCACCTTACTATTACAAATCACCACCACCACCTGTAAAGTCTCCAACTCTACCACCTTACTACTACAAATCACCCCCTCCACCAGTTCATTCTCCTCCACCACCTTACTACTACAAATCACCCCCTCCACCAGTGCATTCTCCTCCACCACCTTACTACTACAAGTCCCCACCCCCACCAGTACACTCTCCTCCACCACCATACTACTACAAGTCCCCACCTCCACCAGTGCACTCTCCTCCCCCACCATACTACTACAAATCACCCCCTCCTCCAGTGCATTCTCCTCCACCACCTTACTACTATAAGTCCCCACCCCCACCAGTACACTCTCCTCCACCACCATACTACTACAAGTCCCCACCTCCACCAGTGCACTCTCCTCCCCCACCATACTACTACAAATCACCCCCTCCTCCAGTGCATTCTCCTCCACCACCTTACTACTACAAGTCCCCACCCCCACCAGTACACTCTCCTCCACCACCATACTACTACAAGTCCCCACCTCCACCAGTGCACTCTCCTCCCCCACCATACTACTACAAATCTCCGCCTCCACCAGTGCATTCTCCTCCCCCACCATACTACTACAAGTCCCCTCCCCCACCAGTGCACTCTCCTCCACCCCCTTACTACTACAAGTCCCCACCCCCACCAGTGCACTCTCCTCCACCCCCTTACTACTACAAGTCCCCACCCCCACCAGTGCATTCTCCCCCACCGCCATACTACTACAAGTCACCACCACCACCAGTGAAATCCCCACCACCTCCATACCACTACTCTTCACCACCACCACCGGTGCATTCTCCTCCACCACCATACTACTACAAGTCCCCACCTCCACCAGTGCATTCTCCCCCACCACCATACTACTACAAGTCACCACCACCACCAGTGAAATCCCCACCTCCACCATACCATTACACATCACCTCCACCACCTGTGAAATCACCACCACCACCGTACCACTACTCATCACCACCACCACCTGTAAAATCACCTCCTCCTCCGTACCACTACTCATCCCCACCACCCCCCGTAAAATCCCCACCACCACCATACCACTACTCATCACCCCCACCACCCGTCAAATCCCCACCTCCACCATACCACTACTCCTCACCTCCGCCACCTGTAAAATCACCTCCTCCCCCATACCACTACTCATCACCACCACCACCTGTGAAGTCGCCACCTCCCCCATACCACTACTCATCCCCACCACCCCCAGAGAAATCCCCACCTCCACCATACCATTACTCATCTCCCCCACCACCAGTAAAATCCCCACCCCCACCATACCATTACTCATCTCCCCCACCACCAGTAAAATCCCCACCCCCACCATACCACTACTCCTCACCCCCACCACCAGAGAAATCACCACCTCCCCCATACCACTACTCATCACCACCACCCCCTGTGAAATCACCACCCCCACCAGTTTACATTTATGCTTCTCCTCCACCCCCAACACACTACTAAGGTCCAATCGCTCAGCCACTTCCATCCAACATTCAAGTATGTCATCTCTTTCACTACATGAACTATTAGCATATTATTCTCATTCCACCTTCAGATACACTTTCATCATATTCACATACTAATACTTTTTGTTTGTTTGTTTGCAGCTGCCAGCATAAACCAACATAGAAGACTACAAAATAAATTCTCAGAACCAGATAATGATCAAGTTAATAATAAGGTCCTCAACATTGCATTTCAAAGCTTCAACCTTTTTGATATGGACCAGTTTGCATTTACATCATTAGTAACACTCTTACATTTGGGGGTTGTTTTAGCTTCAAACGGTATTGTCTTTAGGAGTTTGTTTTTTATCTGGTTAAGTGATAAATAGTAAGTGAGATGCATGGCACAAGTTTGTATGGTATGGAATAAGGCTTTATTGTGTGTATTCTTTCTTTATTTCAAGAGTGTTTGTTTCATGTAATTTATTTGTAACAATATTATTATTACTTGATGTCCTTATTCTACTTTTGATTGATCTCTAGATTCCGAAATATAGTAACATACTTTTCCTAATTATAGTAAACTATATACATACAATCATATAAATTATATCACTGTTAATAATTAGACATTACATGGCACATTGTTTATATAACAAGACCATGCATAATTAGAGCTTGTTACAATTTATTAATGATCCTAATATAGTAACTATAGTCTATAAAGGTCCCGTTTGGCTGGACTTATAAGTAACTTATAAGCTCAAAACGTTGCCATATATGTACTTTTTCTGAAAATAAGTAACTTATTTTCAAATTTGGAAATAAGATTTGATCTTAAATTTCTAAAATAAATATTAATTTTCAAAAAAAATATGAAAATACTTTTTTAAAAAAATAACTTATTACTTGTAAGCTAAGCCAAACACCCCCAAAGACAGAGCATAACTTAATGGCATATATATGTACAGGGTTGTTTGAAGATCACTATCAGTGACCTTAATTTGTTTCTTGCATTTTTTCCATAGAAAAAGTTTTTAAGACCAGCTCTGTGATAGAGTGGACATTACCAAATATCAGTTATGTATAGTACAACCAACTAAAATCAAAATTTATCAGAAAAATAATTATGTTATTCAAAAGTTTGGATGTTACTTATTTTGTTGCACAAAAAGAGATTACAGAGTAATTCAAATGATTTAGCATTATATGAATCTTTATCCTGGCAAAGAAGTGGTGAAACTGGTTCTTCAGAACCATCAATCATGGAAAGTAAAGCACTGAAAATATGATGATATGCATAAAGCAATATTAATGAAAAGCATAATTTTTTTTTGAGGTGAATGAAATGTATCCAACGGTGATAAAGCAATATGCTAGAAAATGGATTCACAGGACTGTTGTGGATCAGACCCCTTTGTATAAATATATTAATGAAACGTCTGCTAGATATGGGAAACAAAAATATTTGAACTTATTGCATGCAATAAAGCTTGGAATCTCATCCAAATCTTGTAACTGGTTCACAATTACAATATGATGGATAAATAACATAAATTATGCGGAAAAGATAATATAAAAGCACTTCTTACACCTAGATAATTAATTTATCAGGACATCTCTCGGATTATATCTATACATAGAAAAAATTCTATATGACTAAAGGGGCAAATTAAGTATAAAGCATAGCCCCATTTCATTTTCCTCAGCATGCAGTGTCTTAATCTTTGCGACAATAAACCATTTCTAAACTTTCCTTGGCTCTGTGAACTTTCGATTGAAGATAGAAGCTCCCAACCTTGGCATTGTTTCCAAATAACGTATTGTATTTCTGTTCATTGAAAAAGAAAATCATATTTTGTAAAGGATAAATGTACTGTGGAAGATAAAAGACATCACAACTTTACATATACAGAAAAAATGGAACTAGAATGGAGCTAAAAAGACAGAGGAACACCATATATTATAGACTTACTGGAAGCATCCAGATCATCGTTTTTTTAGAACTTTATTTGTTCTCTCTTTTATGTAAGGAACCAGAAACTAAAGAAAATCAACTTTCCCTTGTGTTTCCTTTAGTCACATAAATGAGTACAAAAATCATCAAAACTAACCTGCAAAACTTCCTCCCAAGAGGACTCCATGGAGGCACCAAGAATTTGCCTCGCCTCCTGCTCCGTCATAGCTTTGCTTGCGTTACGTACATTCTGCATTGTTTCCTGAGCAACACCAGAATGTTTGGCATCTGCCAATACCCATTTTCAATTTGCTGAGAAAAACTAATCTTTGCACTTGGCAAGATTCCATGAATTTGTATATCCATATATATCTCAAATATTTTGTGCTCTCATATGACTCAGAAGTGATATAATATATTAACATTTAAAAATGAAATGGTTCATACAAAAGTCAGCTCTTTTCATCTAGCGTTTATTAATCTCAGAATACTCAGAATACCATTACATCCTTGTAGGGTGGGATGGATAGGAAAGGTGTTTAGAAGTGTGTTAGAAACAGAATATGACAAGTATATAATCAAATCCAATACAGGACCCAATAGAAATGATTTCTGTAGCATGTAATTATAATTTCTAATATACATTTATATGTTAAACAAATCTAATACAAAGTGCAAATAACACAGTTAACTAGTTAAGCATTTACATAGTAGACGTATTAGTTATTCTATACAAATGGGCCAATTATTGTTGCAGTTTATCTTCCTTAAAGGATTTAGTCAGAATCCTTTATTTCGTTTATTTCTCTTGCTTGTATAAGAACATAATTATATAAAATATATGATTGACAGTTTTCTGCCCAGTTAGAAAATTTTAATCTAACACGTGCGCATTAATAGTAAGAGATAAGAGGATAAGACTCGCCTCTCTATTCGTTTATAACAGAAAATATTTAATATTAAATTTGAAATAACAACCAGTGCAGTAGCCAGTAGGGATGGCAACGGGTCGTGTTCGGTCGGATTTTAGTGAAATCCAAATCCATCGGATTTCAGATCGGATCGGGTTTATTTCGGGTATCCAAAATTTTATAGAAAAATGTAATCAAGTTCAATATCATTAACACACGCAGACAACAATAATCACATTTATAAATTACAAATGATTAAATTTCAAAAGGTAGTTAAATAAAATATATTATACGAATTGTGACATTAATTTATCATTAATATATAATTAACAACTAGCTAATAGTTCAGATACTGATAAAAATGAAAAGTTTACGTAATATAATACTAATAAAATCTAATATAAGTTGATAAAACAAAGAACTAGTTCACTAAATGAGTATTGACTATTGAGTAAAAATTAAATAATAAAATGAACATATACAAATTATTTATCTTATATCTATGTATATATATATAATAAGTTATATTTATAATATTATATATAAAAATATATCGGGTTTTTATCGGGTTTGGATCGGTTTTCGAATTTCGGGTCAGGTATCGGTTCGGTACAGTGATGCACAATTCACGGGTCGACCCATGGATCCGTAACTGGTTTGTCTGTTCCAGAACATGGGTCGACTTTGACCCGAATCGATAGGGATCATGCACCAATTTGCTATTTCCGCCGAACTCCATCAGATATGTTCCAGCTATTGAAAAGAGACGAGAAACGAAGAAAAAGGATGACTGATGAGACGATGACAACTTACTCCTTATGTTTACATGTGTGTGTACAAGTGTATATAAAGACAGAAGCTGAAGATGAAGAAGGTGGGAATTGGGCAGTTGCATTATCGAGAAGCCAGAGGACAGCTTATTAGTGGAACTCCAGCTGTAAAATGAAGTACTAATGTTATTGAATTTGTTTTTGTTTGAATGCCTCTAATCCCAATGTACTCCCATTTGTTTATTTTTATAATTCAGGGGCATTAGTATACTCTATATTAATTTTATTATGTTATTTTAATATTACATAGAAGTTATGTTAGTATTATATTATTTCTTTATTATAGTTAGTAGCTTGAATATAAAATTTCATATATTTATATGTTGATTTAAAATTTTAATTTTAGATTTAAGAAATATATAATTCATTTTAAAATAAACAAAAATTATTATTGTAGTTTATATTTGTTTTAAATTTTTTGAACGGATAGTCAATGTTCTAAATTAAAATAGATAAATAACAATATCATATCATTTTAAAAATACATATACTGAAAATATGATTATAAAAAGGATCCTTCTATCCAGTGTTATCAAAAGCGCGCCTAGACGAGCGCCTAGGCACAAAGCGAAGCAAAGCGCACCCTAAGCGCTTGGCTATGGCTGAAGCAAGGCAACTTCAAAGAAGCGCGCGCTTGTGGCTGCAAAGCGCGAAGCGTGCAAAGGCGAGAAGCCCTAAAAAGCGCGCTTTATTGAAGCTGAGCAAAAATATATAGGGCTTTATTATTATTGGGTCAGTTTTAAGGCCCAACAAATATAGCCCAAAGCAAAATAAAATTTTAAAAACCCGAGAGAAGTAAACAAGCCGCTTTAAAAGGAAAAGAACCCTAGATTGTTCAACACAATTCAGAGCCTAGATTGAGACTACGCTTTGAACTGAGAGATAAAATTGACCCTATCTCATTGCTTGATGTTGATGAAAGCAATGAGTGGCTGGTTGGAAACCTAGATGGGGAATCAGATGAAGACAATGATCTTGTCTTTTCTGATGATGATGGATTAGGATGGACAGCAGTTGCAAAAGCTTCCGGTGCTGGAGAGCCTCACTATAACTCTCGTTCACAATCAAAATCAACCTCAAAATAGAAACGGAGTCAAAATCAGTTGTTTGCTTCAAATTCAAGTAAGAGTTCACATAAGAGACATCGACATTTAGTAGATGAGGACGAAGATGAGGAGGAAGAACAAGAGTTTGAATATGGAGGGACCACTTCTAACACTTGAAGATAATTGGGATGAAGAATTTCAAGATGAAGATGATTTGGATGAGGATTTCGATGTAGATGATGAATGAAACTTTTACCACTAACAATATTGCAAGTTTGGAACTTGGATGAAGATGATGACTTGGATAGCCTGGAACTTAGTTTTAAACTTCAAATTTCGAATCTTGATGGTAAATCCCATCTTTTTTGCCCTAGAAGTATAATTTAATATATTATAAAGTATATATATTATGTTATTTTTACTCTAGAAGTGTGATTTAATATATTATGAAGTATAAATTATAGTATAAACCTAAGTCAATATATGTATAATCCTAATTAATATATTTTATTAAGTGTGCGCCTCGCTTTTGCGCTTTGCGCCTAGGCTCCAGAAAGGTTTTCGCTTCGGTGCGCTTAATGCTTTTGATAACACTACTTCTATCACCCGTGAACCCGATTCATGAAAAATAATGTTCCGCGTACCTGAACCCGATTCACGACTCATCATACCTGATTCATGCAAAATAATGTTACCTGTACCCGTACTCGTTCGTACTAGTAATCCGTACCGGTTCGACCCACGAACTGTGCAACACTGGTTCGGTACACCTGTAAACCAAATCCAAAATTTCGGGTTCGGTAAAATCTAATCGGGTCGGAATGGATCGGGTATCCATCGGATCAGATTATTTTGTCATCTCTACACTGCAGCTACTCCATTATCCATTAACAAGTATTTATTGTTTCCTCTTATTCTTCTCAAAACCGTTATGGATTATGTCTGTAAGGTACTTTCAATTTTGTCATACCATATCTCAAAAGAACATGTGTTGATTCTTATACACCTCTCGTACTTCATATATGCACATCAAAACTTCTTACAATTTGCATACTATTAAAACCACCACCACCTAACATGAAATTTATTGATTATATTTTACCAACAGATATTATATAAGCATTCTGTCTCTTTCTGTCCTAATCTCTCTGGTTTCTATCTTAATTATGCTATATCTACCTATTTCTCTATTGTTTCTGCATTTCATATAATTTAAACATACAGAAAGACCAAAAACATAAAACTATAAAACTTAGTTGTTGGCATGTTCCTATAGGTATAAGTCGTATAACCGAACAACTGAATCAAAGACATTGTTAAAAGCATACTTGTCAGAGGGAACCAAGGGGCTAGCGAATCGCCTGGACGCCAAGTCATCCGATTAGGGGTGAATCAAGTGAATTAGCGGTTCAATTATATGTCTATATCTAGGCCTATATATTACATATTATGTAGATATATTTTAATCTTTTTAAAAATAATTATACTAGTGCAAGTTTAGTTTATTTGATTGAACTATTTGATTTTATTAACGTTTGTATGTTTAATTTTGAGATTGTTGTTATGAGTATAATGGTTCTATCGGTTCTAATGGTAAAAATTTACAAATTTTAGCACTCAAAGACAAAAATAAGAAAAGTAAAATTATATATTAGAAAAGTATTTAATATATAGTTGAAAGCCTAAGTGTGCGCCTAGACACAGCCTAAGCCCCAAAATCGTGTGGCCTATTAAAATCAAGGCGGGCATGACACCTATCCATTTTTTACCGCCTAGGCGACGCCTTGACAACTATGATTAGAAGTCAATCTTCAAAACTTTTGGGGTGTATTTAAAATACAATCTAAATTATAAAATATCTAAAATTTGATGGCATTCAAAAACTTAGAGGCTTTGAAAGGGATCGTAACTCGATGGATTTTGTTGGATTTCATAATATATTTTATATACTTTCTAAAATCAAGCATCAAAGCATAAATCCAAGAGATTGAACAAAATGTACGTTAACTCTATCCAACTCTGTGCAAAATTCAAAAATCAACTTCAATCTTCTAAAAACTGAATTGAATACACCCTCCTTAATCCAAGGTCAAATGAAATGTAATTTATATCAGTCTATATGGCATTTACATGTAAATTGCCAATGTATATATCATTACAAATTAGGCTTGTCAACGGGTCTGAAATCCGATCCGAAGCTAAAATAACGGGTCTGGATCCTTAAAAAAAATATTAATGATCCGATCCGATAAGGGTCCGATCTGATAAGGGCCGGATATGGATCTGACATGATCTGATCCGTTAACAACCCCATCCGAATAAATATATATATTAAAAAATATATAAAAATATATAGCACTTAATTATTTATTATTTATATATATTATATAATATATATATATATATATATATATTATACAATCGGATTTGAATGCTATTGAATTTTCATTAGACTTAAATTTTGATTTTAATTATTTGGTTAAAAACTCAGACTTTGTTATTATTTATTTTGTTTAAATGTAATTCAACAAGAATGATTACTTGTTTTTATATATATTGTCGGTTGATGTAATTTAAAATATATGTACCCTGAATTTTTATGAGCCGATAAATTTTTAAATTTTAAAAATATCCGGGACAAATCCGATCCGAATCCGATTGTATCAGGTTTGGATCCACATAAAAAATATCCGACACATATTCGATCCGAATCCGAAAAAATAAATGGATCCGGATATGGGTCTAGGGTGATCCGATCCGAATCCGACCCGTTGATAGGCCTATTACAAGTGTCATTGATAAATTTATATGTAACTTACTCCCTTTGTCCCCTTTTACATGTCTATTTTGAAAATAAAATTTGTATCTTAATATTACCTCAAATATACTCTATATACATCTCATTTTTCAATACAAATGTAAATATGAATTTCCAAGACTATCCATATATTTATTATTTTTATAATTTGACTAATTTGAAACTTAATTGCATTCTCGTTTTTCAATGTAATAATTAAGGGTACGTACAACAGAAATTTATTTAATTAAATTTTCCTAATATGTGTAATTTTTTCAAAAAAAACATTTAAAGGGGGATGGAGGGAGTATAAATCATTAATTCATTATAAACACATAAGTAACACATTACTTCCTAATAGCAACTCAGGTTACTTATATAGGCTCCTTAGCTAAAATTTAAGAAAATTTGTTAAAAACGGTGTTTGAAGCTTCCTTAAAAAATTACGATTCACTTTTCATTCCTTATTTTTAAGGAATGCACAACCATTCCTTATCTTATTTTTGTTGTTTAAATACTAATTTCCCTCTTTTTCACACTTCTTTCCCCTTTCATTTTTATCTCCTTCCTTTGAATTTATTATTATAATAATAATAGGGAACAAAGATAGGGATTATTGTTGGAGTTATCGTACAATATAATGTCTTAAATCACTAGGACCTATTTAACAAAATTATTTTTAAGGCACCCACTAGGATACTATTGGAGTTGCTCTAAGTCGTCAAATAATCTATGAACACAAAAAAGACCTTAAATACACAAATATCAAAAAAAAAAAAAAAGTAACAACCATACAAGATACGAAACGAATGAAAGAAACAGTAATCATCAAGAGAAACAAAACAAATAGAAAAACAACCGATAACACAACGAATAACGGACAATTTGGTAAGAAGAGACTTACTCGCAAGTGCCTTCTGATACCCTTCAATTAGTCCTCGAGCTAAATACGTAGAACCAATTACAATAAGATTAGCAATAAGCTTTCCAGCCTGCACTAAAAATTAAGTTGAAGACTATATGATCCCTCCTAGGTAATACTCTACAATTTTCATGGTAAATATAAGTTACATAGGAAATATGTTCATGGGCAAACCACACAAGAACATATGAATATAAACTAGATTATTAAGTGCAAAAAGGAGTAAAAAACAATCAGCAGAATAGCAGATTATTAAAAAAAACTACAAAAGAGAAAACCCACAAATAAAACAAAGTACCATGAACATAATAGGCAAATAGGCAGAGCCGGCGGCGGACCGGAGGTGCGGAGAGCGAGCGAGCGAGAGCGAGAGAGAGAGAGAGAGAGAGATTACTAGGGTGAGGTAATTAAAAACAACAGCGCTATTTTAAACCGGTAAAAAAAATCTAAAAATGCACATGTGATTTTTTAACTTTGCACTTTTCAAAATTTTTAATTTAGTGTTTGAAACTGAAAAATCTTTTCAAATGAGTACTATTTATATAATTATTTTTTAGTTTTTTATTAAGTAAAAATTTAAATTACATATTTTGTTAAATGAGAAAAATAAAATAAAAATTATATAACTAATTTTTTATTTTTAAAGATATGTGTGAATAATCAAAATGACATTCATTTTTAAATTAAAATAGTGATAATTATTTTTCACAAAACCTGTTTGTATTTCTAAATTTAGTAGTATGTGCTAATTTATTATGATAGAATATTAAATAAAAATATTTTCAATAAAACTTTTTATATTATTGCGAATAATATATTTTTTATTTTGTTTGATTTTATCGAAGAATTTGGTGATAATTAATTAATATTTAAGTATAAGTAATTATTATTAAAATAATTAATTTTTTATTACACTTCTATTTTAAATTTTATATAAATTTTATTGAAATTTAATGTGAATAGAAGAATAATAACATTATAGTATTTACAAGATTTAATTGATGTATTTTTTTAAACAAATTAATGTGTCATAATTATAGATGTATTTGAGTAGAGAAAATGATCTTATTATCACAAATTAATAGTGATGCCGTATAGGTGTCCAAATTATCATATGCCAGTAATTGGAGCCTTATATCACAGTAAACTCGCATATACTGCATGTGTATTTTACTTTTTTTCACTTGTTTGGATTCTTGTCACGTGTTCTCTCATCCCCAACATACACTATACATTACATACAGAGTAAAAGAGGGGTGACGATAAATAACACTGCTCTCATCTAAGTTTTCTTTAATTTTAGATTATAAACATAGGTGCGATTTATGTATACTACTACTAATAATAATAACACTTCCTAATTATAGCGAGTGAGTTTAGATTTCTTGTACATATCATTATACATCAATCTTGATTTACAATATCATATCACTAATAGTATATTGCCGAATTGTATTCAGAAAATGCGTAGAGAATGAGACGACCCGTATCAAACAAGATTCATATCATAAGAATACATATAAGTACGATGCGTGATCTTTGAAATCGTGCTTATAAAATGTTTATGTTCTTCGAGATTTGGGTTTGCTACTTAAGTGTATCTAAAACATGCGCATTTATAGCATATACGTTTTTACGTATACGCCTTTAGAATGTATTTTTAAAATGCGTATTATTTTGAGCAACTTTTTCACAATATGTTTAAGTATATTAATCATATTATATAAAAAATAGTTTTAAATAATTTTTTAACATAAATATATAAAATTTAAATTATAAATTAAATATAATATTAATAAAATATTGAGTTAATAAAAAAAGGAGATCACTAAAACGTGGAATTAATGATAAAAATTTACTACTGTATATGTTATATTGAAATTTAAAAAAAAATGTTAAATGGTTTGGTTTAAACAATTAAACCAAATAAAGTGAAATAAGTCGATGATGAAATTCTAATAATTTCCACCTGCACATTTCCCATCTCTCCCCCCCCCCCCCCATTTCTCTCTCAAATCCAGAGAGATAAGAAGATTTCAGCTCCAAATTTTTCATTTTTAGATCTGTATGTCTTCATCATTCTATTTGTGTGTATATATATATTTGAATCACTGTATATTGCCTTTTCAGCTCGATTGAATTGTATCTGTTTATGATCTGCCTCTCAGTTATTGATTATCATTCATTTATATACATGTAACTTGTTTAGATTATTTCATTATTTGCTAGTATCGAAATGTTTGATACTTTGATCATTACTTTTGTTCTTGTTTAATTATCATTCCCCTGCAATTATCGAATTCATCGGTTTTTATGATCCTTTTGTAATTCAGTTACAATTGTAATTCGGTTACAATTGTAATTCGGTTACGTATGTTTCTGATTTGTTTCGATTCTTGTTAGGTTGTGTTTAACATTTCAATTGATGTCGTCATGCTATCATCGATAACTTGGTGCCTCGAGTTTGATACTATTAGGTTTTTAAGTCCCTGCGTAATCAATTTTATGTATTTTCTAATACTGTGTTGCATACCGCCTTTGTGTGTGCGGTTAGTTGATTTTTTTTGTTCTTTTTAGGTTTGAAGCTAAATTTTTGCAATATTCTTCGTAATTAGTTTATTTGTTAAAGCTTAAAGCCTTAAACTGTTAGGTTGTCATGTTATGGCTTATGTTAGATGTCAGATTACATTGATTGATTATATTGGGTATATTACTTCCAGGCAGTCCAAAAAATTTGTTTGGAGCTCTGTATCTGAACTTAAAATGAAGAAGGCCATTGGTCAAACTGTCCGGGACCTGTAAGTCTAAGTAGTCTCTTTAGTGTTGATCTTTTGTGGCATTTCTGGCATATCATCAAGCAAGCTCGACAATTCTTATTGGTTTGGACTGTGGTGATACTGAAATCAGTGCGTGTAATTTTTTTCAGTAGGAGAGGGGTGAACAAGAAAGTTCTTAAAGTTCCTTCAGTTGAACAGAAGGTAAGCCTGTTTCTTATTACTATATTTATTTGATTTGCATTCAACATCTTGCTTGTTTTAGACATTTGCTAAGGATATCTGCTATACTGTTCTTTCATATATAACAGTTTTTAGATGTGCCTTGATTTTCGTGTAAATTTTTATTTACCAGAGTGTATGCATCCTTGGCTATTGAAAACTTAATCTTTGGTGGAAATCCTAGTAAATGAGGATATGTATCCCTTTAGTCATCATCGGCATGTTTTTAGTTTTGAATTCTATAGTTGCTAATTTAAATTGTACATCTGGCTTCTGAATACAGAGTCCATCGTAAATTTGTAGTTAAAGTTCTTGGTGATAATAACTCTATGGAAAATATGATTTGTTGTTAAAACGGAGTGTGTTGATTAATTCAATGATCAGGTCTGTACATGTTGCTTGATTGCGTTATCGAGTGTAGGAGGCCCTTTAGATAGAATAGGTTGAGTATAATATGTGCCTTCTAGGTCTCCTTATATATGCTATGGTTTATGCTATTAGTAAAGTACTAAAGTCTACAACTAATTTGTGCTGCTAAATAAGATGCACAACGGATGATCATTAGACTACAAACTTATTGTTCTATGTTCTTGTAAACTGATGTGTAGGTTCTAGATGCTACTAGCAATGAGCCCTGGGGTCCTCATGGATCAAGTCTTGCTGATATTGCACAGGCGACAAGAAATTAGTAAGATTTTGACTCTCAGGATAAAAAAGTTGCTCTAGTCATGCATCTGGCTTACTTTCAATAATATTTGCAGTCATGAGTACCAGATAATTATGTCAATTATCTGGAAGCGTATAAATGATACTGGAAAGAACTGGCGACATGTTTACAAGGTTTGCATTTATATAACTTGCTGCCATCAATCTTTTTTGGGTGCTTAGTTTTTCCCTTGCACAGTCCTGGGTGAAACTTGCCACCTGTCTGTCCTCCGCATTACCCATAAGATACCAAAAGTGTCATGCTTGGATTTCTTACTGCAAATTCACCATGTAAATAATGGAGAGGTTTATGATATTGATGAAAAACAAAATTACAAAGACAGAGGAGCAATCCTTTGATCCTTATTGAACGTCGAGCAATAAATTTATGCTTAACCCCATAGTCTTGCTTTTCATTTGTACTTAATAATCTTTCTTGTTTCATTATAGGCTTTGACTGTTTTGGAATACTTGGTTGCGAATGGGTCAGAGCGTGTTATAGATGAAATTAAGGAACACGCATACCATATATCAGTAACTTTCTGTTCTTTAGAGCTAAAGTTTTCAGGCTACCATTTTTTTTCTAGTTGTTTTGCCCTCTCCTTTTAAACATATACTAAGAAGAAAGCTTTGTTTTATTTTCCTCTTGTTAGACATTGTCCGGATTTCAATACATTGACTCTAGTGGGAGGGATCAGGGAAGCAATGTCAGAAAGAAATCTCAGAGTCTCGTGGCACTAGTAAATAATAAAGAAAGAATACAAGAAGTTCGAGAAAAGGCTGCTGCTAACAGGGAGAAGTGAGTTTCTCTTGAATTGTTTATATATATTTATAATTACAACTGTTACAGAATTTCAGATACTATTATTTTTCCTGAACCTTCTGATCACAATTGTCTGTATTTCCTAAAAGTCATTCTGAATTGTCCTCCTATGTCCGCATAAAATTGTTCTAAACATAAAAAGTTCCCAGATTTAATTTATCCTATTAATAATGAGTATTACAAGAGTTTATATGGAAGTCCTATTACTTGAAAGCCAAGTAACACCCTAATGAAAAACAAAAAAGAAAACTAAGTCTTATCTATGTCTACTTTCCAGTACTAATCTAACAAAAGAAAGAACTTTTTTTATTACCTTGTTACCATAAATCTAAGATATCTGTATAGTCTGCTTACCTAATATAGGTAAAGCACCTAATAAGTTATAATTAATTTATCAATGAATAAAATAATATTTATAAAAATTAATTTATAATTTCTTCGTCTGCTGGCGATGGATAGAAATAATAACTTTTCGGGGAAAAATTATAGAAATACGTTTTTAAAAGTAGTTCAACAAATACAATGATTGGGATGCACATTTATACAATGGATATCTCATTTTACAAATGTGCATCCTTTGTTTTTTATTTTTCTTAAATTTTTTTAATATATAAGAAGGAATGTGACAATGAGTATCCCAATTTTTTTAGATACACATTTACAAAAGTAATATTCTAGGATACCCAATTTGTAAATACATATTCAAATCATTAAAATTGGCCAACACAATTGAAAATCATTGTTTTTGTCAACTTTAGCGGAAAAAATGTTATTTCTTGCATTTTTTCTCATTCTGCTCCCTTTTGAAAAATGTAATTTTGTAATAATGAAAAATCCATATTCGTAAAATAGGGCTCCATAGGATGAGGTGGATATGAACTCTTGGAAGTCATTAGGAAATATCATTCATAAATTTAATTTCATTGAAGCATTGTAGAATAACATCCAATATAAAATTATAACGGAAGCTTCTTTGGCATCTTGAAGTAGAGAACTAGAATTGTTGACGTTAGGGGAGAGAACATATCGGATCGGTGCAGTTTTATGGTAAAACCGAAACCGCATACCCTCGGTTTTTAAAATCAAAAACCGCAACCGGACTGCCGGATCGGTTTCAGTTTCAAAAACCTCGGTTCGGTTTCAATCGGTTCGGTTTCGGTTACAAAACCGTAAAAAATAAAAATGAGAAATTTTACGGTGACTTATGATTTAAAAAATCAGAAAGGAAGCATGTGATCACTAAGAGATTTTTCCAACATTTTTTGGTCATTCTAGTTTGACTTAGGTTCAGGCATGTCAACATATGGCTAAAATTGTTTAGGGTACAGTTGATATCTTAAAGTAGTCTATGAGATAAAAGATGTTATTGATAAGACATGCTATTGTGGCTAGGCAACGACGAATGGGCATGGCTAGAAATTCTCAATAATTTAAGAACCTAATATAACTAAAACACCTAAACACCTAAGGTTAATTATATCAATAAATAGTATGTACACTGAGATTAGGCTTGTTATCCAGGAACTTGTTCAGAAATTTAGTTCCTTTGTTCGTATCATGTGTTTAATTTGCTAAATTCTACATGTGATAAAAAAATATATGCACGATATAATTCAAAATATTTAGTTCATGACAATTGTTTGAACTTACCTTAATACTTTATCCGGAAAAATCGGGTTAATTTTGGGTTGACCCAAAACACTCGAACTTGACCCAAAATTTTATAAGATATAATATATCAAACCACACAATTATATATGTGTGATATATTGTCATATTATATAAATAATTTTAATGCGCATATCATCAACTAAGGTTACTATTATATATTATATATATACATCGGGTTGATCGGGTACATAACAGGTCGGGTTCAGGTTAAAATATTCAATCCACTTTGGGTTTGAATCGGATTTGTGTCGACTAAAAACAAGACCAAGTCCAGCAAACCCGACATGAACTCGGACTATTTACTCGAAATTGCCCCTACATGCATGTCATTTGTGCTCCGTGTTGTTGGAGAGTATAAAATGGGGAAATAAATGGAATGGAAACTTGTGAACATGAATTAGTTAGAAAGGATGTAAGGTAAAAGAGGGATGCAAATAAGACGTGTGACTTTGATTTGAACTCTATAAGCTCGATTGGAAATGCTATCAAATTAGTTGAATCAAATTTCAGAGTGTTCAATTTGAGTTTAGTCTGTGCTTGACTTGGTTCGAATTTAGATATGCAAATACTCTTGTCGTCCCAAAATACTTGTCACTTTGACTTTCTATCGTACATAGAGAAGTTAGCTTCACAACTTGTTCTTAAAAATTTATTTCTCTAAATAAGAATATAATATTAAATATTTATTTAGAAAAATAAAATTTTAAAAATAATATGTGGAATTATAATTTTTATGCATCTTATAATATGTGCAAAAGACAAAGTGACAAGTAGTTTGAGACGATGGGAGTATTTATATATATTAATCATCAATATGCATCCTTCCTTTGCACGAACAACTCCATTTCAATACATAAGTATTTTATCAAACACCATACTTTGTTCAAGCACATAAGACCCAAAATCACAATTTGGAGAAGTGACTAAAACAAAACAAAAAGAATTAAAATGAAAAACAAATTCCCAAAAACCGCAAAAGTCCAAAATTGAAAAAATTCAAAGAAATTAGAAAGATAATCGAAGAAGAATAACATCATTACATTCAATGGTGACATACTGACAGTACCTCACGAATAGGACGAACGTCAAGTAGGACGAACCTTACGAAGGTAGATGATGCGGTGATAGAGATCACGACTTCTGCCTTACTATCTAGACAAGACTGTCTTTACTTTTTTAAAGTACAAGCAATAAAATTAATAGAAGTAAATAGTAAAAAAAATTAATTGGAAATTTAATTTGCTATTTGCTTATTGAATACATGAGGCACCGACTTAATAAGATTAAGAGTTCATTTAGTTTATTATGGTGTTGCTTTGTCGAATTAGGCTTGACCAAAAATAGCCCAAAAGGTTATTTTAAACTAATATGTTTGCGAACTGCTAAGTCAATTCGATTCGAAATGTTTGCAAAAAGTTTTGTTTCGTTCTCGTATTAGCGAACTCGAGTTCAAATAACCAAATTTGTTCAATTATCCTATCAAAAATCGCTAATAGTGAAATTTGCATGAAAAATTTGTTGAAAATAAAATGAAGCATTCCTTCTCATATTGGTGAATTTGGGCGTTAGTTTAGATTGCTAGAAACGGAATGGGGGAAGTAATGAAAAAATAGTCATTTATATATAGATTAGTACATATTCTATTTCATTTCCTCCCAATATCATGCATCCTAACCAAACACAACATTAGTACCTACGTCGAGAAGTAAAAGGAAATTTAATCATTAATCAATAAAGAGATGCTAGGGTAAGAGGAGAGGAGGGAAATATGTGTTTACGTCGAATTTCAGAAATAAAGATAATTAATGCACGAAAGAGCTATTATTAGAATTCCTTTGAATTGTTTTAAATGGCCTGGATTATTAATCTCAAAACCATTGTTCTACTTAGATTAGTAGTAGGAATACTTGTAATTCATACTTATTGAAATTTCAGGACAATCAAAATCACCTTAACTTGTTATAACTCATCTAGTATTGTTCAAGATTATGATTAAAGGGATGGCGTTATAATTTTACGTATAAATTAAGTTTGGTAATAGGTTACTTGCATCGACTAGTTCTTTTCAATTATTCCCTTAAAAAGAAGGCAACTGAAGAAAGGGGCCATTAAAACATTTTAGTCTTCAAAATTTCCTTCAAATGCCTTGTACCTAAATTCTTGGAGAACAATTAATTTGTGAATTACAACATCCAAAACTGATACTGATTGAGTAGGGAATATTTCAAATATAATGGTAGCTAGCTACAGTAATGAAAAACATGCACATATGATTTGCCAATAAGAAAATGACTAATTATCTCAGGTCTGAAACTCAACAACATCGCAATTTTGTATGGAAATTGTTTGTGCAAATTTCAAGAAGCTAAATCAATAAAGATATTGGGTTCTTCTTATAGCCAGTAGAAAACTAAAGCACTTGAGTTTTTATGAATATTTTGCTAGAGACTTGCCACCAAAATGACTATATAACACAAGTTGAGACTAGCAAAGCAAAGGAAATAACTGATATTATAATATTCAACCACAAAAGATGGATAAACGAGCACCAGGATGAAACCCTTTGTTCGTACAACCCTTAGCTTTCAAGAGGCTAAGACTCTCCAGAACCCTAACTGGATACTAATTTTTCCACACCCTTTTCCTATTTTCCCTTCTATCTTATATCCCCCTCTATTACTTGTGACTTTACTATTATACCCCTTTAAATATAAAAAGACTCAACTACCCTTATTGCACTAAATATCTCCTGTTCTTTTAGTCCCTTTCTTCCTAGTATATGTAAATTTAAAAGGTTGTTGAGCTTTGTTTCTTGCATATTTCCAGCAGGCTATACATGATTTGTGTGCAGGAAAAATGTCTAGTCTTCTGTATCATGTTGATCACTCCCCATAGTTCTGCTCTTGCCTGACCCTATTAGGTTGCCTAGATGATCTTCGCATGAAATTCCTGGAGGATGTTATTGTTTGATACATTTATGTGTAAGACTGCAATAAATAGGAGTTGTGCAACTACAAAAATTGGTATATATAAGCTTAATTCTTATTTAAAAGTGGGGATACCTACTATCTATGGTAGCCATATTTATTTCATAAACTTTGTGGAATCTGTATTGATGGATAGCATATTAATTATTAAGGTACCGCAACACATCAATGGGAGGGATGTACAAGCCTGGCTCTTATCCAAGTACTGGGGGATTTGGTGAAAGATATGATGATGAACGTTATGGAGGCAGAGATGAAGACCGGAACGGCTATGGACGAGAGAGAGACTGGGGATCTCGAGACAATGACAGGTATGGTAAGTACGGGGATTCCAACAGTCGTGACGGGGATCCATATGCTAGAGATTATGAGGGGCGCTATGGCCGAGATGGTTATAGGGATGATGATTCTCAGGGGAGAAGTCCAAGCATGGATGACTATAATTCTAGTCATAGAAGTAAAAGCTTTGATAGATATAGAGACCGTTCATATGATGACGATGGTCAATATTCTTCTAGGTATGGTCTCTAACTTCAATGTTAGTATTTCTTAATGCTGAATACTAGATTTACTCTAGAGTTCATCAAAGGTTTTGACTGATATTCACTTTTTAACTTATGAAAACACACACACACACACACAAACACACACACACACACAGAACATCAGTCACAGGCTAAGAAATTTGATGACCGTTATGAAGTTGATGAATTAGTAGCGCAACATAATGGTGTTAAATGCTTTTATGGAACTACCGAACTAGTATCTCTGTTTAAAGAACTTCAGTTCTAGAACTTATGCTGTACTTTATGCTTTCCTCTTTGCAGAGGAAGTGTCGGCAAGACTGATGGATCACAAGATGGAAGGTAAACTCAGAGTCAGAGACTTGTTTATGTTTAAGAATGTGAAGGATGTACTTGTAAAGTGTTGGACTACTGTTTTTTTTCCGAATAAATTGGCTTACAGCCTTACAAATGAGTATATGTTCTAATAAATCTTGGGGTGAGCGGGAGGCGAACCCAGAACCTGGGACTACTGCATTTTAGTGTATTGACTATCGTTTGTTCTCTGTTACCAATGTTTGCTCGAAGAAGTCATGACAAGAAATATTCTGAACAAGAACCTGCTGCGCCTCCTAGTTATGAAGAGGCAGTTGGTGATGTTGGTAGCCCATCTCACAGTGAAAGGTACTTAAATTAACTTGTCTTTCACCTAGATTTGGCTGGATGCTTTGTTGTAGAATTCATTTTTTTGCCTTTTGGCTTTTACAAGGTATGAAGAAACCTCAACAGCATCTGCTCCTAAATCTTCATCTCCTCCTCCAGATACGACACATCAAGAAACTACCCCAACAAACCCTCCTGCTGCAATGTCTCCGGTTTTTGTACCTCCTGCAGTGCATCCTTCAGATTCTGTTCATGCTACAGGGGAGAAGGAATTGGGTGGCTTTGACGAGTTCGATCCACGTGATTCCTTTACAGGTAAATAAATTTTTAGATTAAAATTTCATAACCATATTTAATTGGGGCATTCTTCTATTCCAGACTAGAAGATCGGTGTATGCTTGATTGCTAGTTCAGTTTAAAGCATACTTTTAAAGAAAAACTTATCTCACTCTGTTTAGATGCAGTAGTTAATTGGTGATAAGGATTACATATATAAGCATACTAGGTAAAATCATATATGTACATCTTCATAATTTTCAAAAAAAATCATAAAGTATATATAATTTTTAACATTTTTTAGAACTTTAGATTTATCTCAGAACTTTAGATTTATCATTCATCTCAGCAGGCGGAAGTTTTTATGGTAAGTCGGTAACAAAAGTAGGGGTCGTAAACTAGTATTTAATTATATATGACATGATAATAATTTTGAAATTTAAATAAATATTTAAACATCAAAAATTTTAACAATGTTATGGAATGTTGATGGTAATATTATTTTTATATAATAATATCTTGAGTAATGATATGATATTGTATATAAATTAACTTGCAAATTTAGGAGGATTCCAACAGAATTGTAAGTGACGAAATTACATAGGTAAATTGTTTTTGTAAAACCAGGTTGTCGTGTGAGAACTGAGAATTTTGTGGAGAGTCCGGTTTTCAAGTCATTCATCAAAGAATATGCAGGGAAAAGGATTCACGCATTCACAGGATAATGTGTGTACGTAGATATATATTTCAACATTGAAAGAGTTTGAAATATATGGAGTTCTAGAATTCAAGTTGTAAATTTAGTATGATACTAGAATTCTAATGAAGTTATAGGTGTACTTATATGTTTTTATCGTAAAGATACATCTGTGTTATATTATTCACAAGCTTGTTTGGGACATGAATAACTTGTTAATTGTTATAACTGATTAAAAAGCATACTAATAAGTTTTTTACTTGAGCTCATTAGTAAGTTAACATCTTGCTAGTGAGCTTGTTTTTAAGCTTGTAATTAAATTGCTAACTAACATTCACGAATTAATTCTACATTATATTTTGAACTTCTAAATGAGTCTTGAGCTCCGCATATCAAATATTTGAGCCAAATGCGAATAAATTTGCATAAAATTGAACACTTTCCGTTTGGCATAGTTTCCATTCCTAACCGTTGACGGATGGAAACATTTTGTTAAAACTTTATATTATAAATAAATCTCTCTTTCCCTCCCATAATTTGTTTCTTCAGAATTCAGATAGTTCATTCAGATAGTGAACTTACGATTGATAAGACATCGTTTAATTTTTTTCACTACTTACAGCTGCTACACCTTCCTCGAACGGCGCTGAAGTGGATTTTTTTGGCTTTTCTTCGGACCCATATAATCTTTCCTCTTTGACCATTGTGCCTACTGCAACGGCAACAACAGCAGCAACCTCAGAAGCCGATACCTTTACTAACTCTGGTTCTGGAAATGGGTTCTTTTCGGAAACCACGCCCTCTAATCAGGTGCGTTCTATGCTATTTTTATGGAAAACTAGCAGCATTTCAATTTTACAGAGCCGAAAATATGCAGATGGAGTTTCTCTTGCGGTTATGACTTTTTATTTTAGCTTTTGAGGCTTAATTATGTTCTAAACGACACATGATCCTATATCATAACTTTTTAAGGTTTAGGTACATTCTTAGGGCACATATTTGTCTGGGTATATGGAGAATTGCAGTTAAAGCACATAAAAAAAGAGAGATTTTATATGGATGCCTAATATTAACGAGAAAACCGTGATGTTATTATGATATGGTTTTCTGGATTAGAACCAACTACTATGATACATTAGCATCAAAATCCCTAAGATAGTTGTGACGCTGTCATATTTGTATGAAAAACTTTGTTTTCGTCTCATCTGCCAAGTTACTTGTTCTTCACTGGAAAAAGTGTTATGTTTATATGAATAAAAAAAATTCAATTTGTGCAGCCATTTGGAGATCCTTTTGGTGATGGCCCTTTTAAAGCTATTCCTTCTACAGAAAACTTCCCGGATCAACAGCAAAATATCTCCCAATCATTTCAGCCTAGCTCAAGTCAATCTGAGCTACAACAGCCAGCGTTTCAGGACAATAACTTTGGATTCAGGGAAACTGATATTTTAGCGGATATTCTTCCACCACCTAGTGGGATTTCAGCTCAAACAGTGCAGTGTGCATCACAACCAGGTTTTGTAAGTCAGACCAAAGAGCCTGAAACAGGCTTTCAAGGGCAGATTACTCATCCTGCATTTATGGCAGGTTTCCAATCTCAACCAAGCCAATCTTCATCACAGACTACCTTTCCAACCCAAGTAACCCATCCGTCATCCATGAGAGAATATCAAGAACAAGCTGGGCAACCTTCACAACAGGCAGGTTTTCCTCATCAGAGTGGACAGTATTCATCCTTTACGGGTTTTCCTGGCCAAACTTCTCAGCCTGGTCCTAGTTATAATGTGAATTTCAACCAACAGCCTGAATTTGCAGCATCTACTGTTGAATCTATGGCTGCTCAAAGTCCTTCCAGACCACCTGGACCTGCTCCTCAAATGCAACAAGCAGAATCGAGTTCTCTTATGACTTCAGCTTCCTCGGATTTGACCAATTATCTTGCTGTCATACCTCCACCAGCAAAAGACAAGTTCGAGACCAAATCCACGATCTGGAAGGATACTTTAAACCGTGGGCTTGTCAATTTGAATATATCTGGATGTAAGTTTGCAAAAAAATCTAGATTTATTTTTTTAATACGGTGATTTCTGTTGTGTTAAGCTTCATGATGGCTACTAACAATACGATTTTTCTTAAAATGCAGCCAAAACAAATCCATTGTCTGATATAGGTGTAGATTTTGATGCCATCAATCGCAAAGAGAAGAGGATGGAAAAACCTAGTCAAACTCCTGTTATGTCGACTGTTACCATGGGGAAAGCCATGGGTTCTGGTACTGGATTAGGTCGAGCAGGTGCCAGTGCTCTCAGGGGTGGCCCGAACTCCATTACAGCTTCTGGTATGAATATTGGCATGGGAGGTGTTTCTGGTGCTGGCATGGGAGGTGTTTCTGGTGCTGGCACGGGAATGGGCAGTACTCGTGGTGCAAGCATTGGAATGGGCATTGTTGGTGTTTCTGGAGTAGGCGTTGACATGGGTGGTGGTCCTGGCGCTGGAATGGGTATGGGAATGCCTATGGGAGGTGGTTATGGAGTGAATCAGCCTGTGGGAGGTGGTTATGGAATGAATCAGCCTGTGGGAGGTGGTTATGGAGTGAATCAGCCTATGGGTGGTATGGGTATGGGTATGGGGACGGGGACGGGGATGGGGATGGGGATGGGGATGAATATGGGAATGGGGCGAGGGGTTCCAATGCAGCAACAAGCAACAGGATTTTCACAGGTACCTAGAGGTTATCATCCTATGATGGGAACGGGAAATTTTGGTCAACAACCGTATAATGGTGGTCACTGATAAGTGTTGACTTGTCACTTGTTACCTTAATTCAGCTTTGGAGAAAGGTACTCAGAATGTTTTATTCGAAAAACAGTGAAATATCAAGCAATTTCTGTTTCCTCTCCTGCATAGAGTGCTCACATATCAATATTTTTTGTTAATCATTTAAGAGTTTCTGGGATGCACCTGGTAGTGTATATTTTATGCCACCATCTACAAAAGTTTTAAGTCAAAAGCTTGATATCAGGCTTTAGGAGTTTTATGTTGTGAAGTTTGTGTATACCACGGGGACAACCATTACCAGGTTGCCTCCTCTTTTTCCTGTCCATAACATTCTTTTGTGCGTACTTATTGTCAATGTGACAATAAACATATGATAATGCTTTTGTTTTCTTACAGAAAATCGGATGTGAATGTAACATCTAGCATCTCAGAATTTGAATAGAGGATGTGAATGTAACATCTTACCTGGAATCAAGGAGAAAATGCCCTTTTAATCACAATTTCATGATAAAATGTCCAAAATATCACTACTCACTAAAATGACCCCTACTATCACTCATAAATGTGATGTTTATAAAATTTGCAGGTTACTGGATAGATTTGTGATAGATCCATGGGTTGTGTGTTATTGCTAGTGGGCTTTGTGGGCCCTAATTAATGGCTTAACGCATCTTAAATATGCGTTTCTCCATTAATTTTTTTAAAAACGCAAGTTGCACTTGCGTTTTCTAAATGTTTTTTATTATTTTTTTAAAAAAATTCAGTAAAACGTGACTTAAAGTTGCGTTTTTAAGTGATAAAAAATGTCATTTTTTTAATTATGATATTTTGGACAATTTTCCTTCAAATTGTGATAATAAGGGCCAATACCCGGAATCAAGCCATTCATATTCCATAGAGGATTACGGAAATTCTATTATCTTTTGGGTAAAATCTTAAAATGATTGCTGAATTAATTTTCTCCCTACTTGCTATCCGCTCTGGCTGTAAGTTCGTCTGTTCAAACCTTTGAACAATTTTTCTTTCTAAAGGGATAATGTTGCATATATTGGAACTTTTTTTATGCTAAAACTGAAATGATTTTCGTAATTGATTAACTTGACAAAAAATCTCTTATTACGAGTGACTACCTCACAAGTCTTGGACTACAATTTAAAATTGGAGTTCTAGATTTTACTTGGTGGTGAATATTGTTTAGGATGCCCCCCTTCCAAAATTCTTTGGCATTAAAAAATTTAGATAGTTGCTATCCAAGTCTTGAACTTGGATGTTAGTATTCAAGTCCAAAATTATTTTTGACCAAAAAAAAGTCTAAAATTATTTAGTGGTGAAATTTGTTTTCAGATGGTTGTCATCCAAGATTCATTAGTCGTGAAAATATGAATAGTTGCCCCTAAAATTCCTTGGGGGTAAGAAGTAGAATGTCAGCATCAACTTCAGAAGTTGAAAAAAAAAGATATTGATGGGCAAGCGCATGGTTCCACTTATAATTGAAGTTCAGAATTTTGTATATTTATACCGTATAATTTATATAGTAGGAAACCTTCATAATCTGTGTGCATTACCTAATATATAGTGTATGGCTTTGCTTAAAACGAACTTGTGACCAAAATGAAGTACTCTATTCAGAAGCACTTTTCAGCAAATCCAAAAACCACCGTTCTCAATTTCTCATTAGAAAACAAATTAAAGCATGCAAGTGAAAGACATTATTTTTATAGGTCTGTAGGTGAGTTGCACCTTGCATTTTCTATACCAAGAAGGTTCAATAGTTTAAATCTTAAGAAATTAAGTATCTAAAATACCAGTAGGCCACATCCCATGATTTATCACTGCTTCCCTACCATCACCTGTATATCGCGGTTCATCATATTTCTAAAAAGATTATTTAAGGGCTGTCCACTCTCATAAATGAGCATTCTTCCGATGGAAGACAAATGCGTAGCTTCTTAATAGACCCAGCTGGCACAGTTTTTTTGTCACCAAGATATAAGTGCAGCATTTCTACTCCAGAAATACCTGAATCCGATCTCCCCTCGAGTCATTAAAGTCTAACAAAAGCTTCCCTCCAATTTCTAGAGCTGCATCATCCATAAGCGCCTTGATGTTTATACCTCCCAGAGCTGTGTACAAGAATCATACAAACTGTATTAAGAATCTCATTCGTCAAATTGCTTTAAAAAAATTTTGAAAACACTTATACCTGGGACTATATTTGTAATGCCATCCAAAAATCCAGCCTGCCAAAAAAATTGATTCGCCTTTTAGTTAAGCAAAAGTAAGAATGCAGAAAATGCATTGGGCTGAATCATGCACACACGGATCATTTTATTGGGAATGGAGGACGGAATTATTGAGAATTAAAAATTGACAAGTTTCTCTAGAAAGCATATGATCAAACATCATGTTGGAGTGGGGGTGGGGAAATTGTAGTCAAAGCTAAATAAGAATATATGCTGCATTGGGCACTATGAACACATGTCAAGTTAAATTCCAATAATAGACCAAATATGAGTGCTTAAATCATGTTTGTGGCATCTGCATATTCAAAATTATCATCACCAGTCGGCCCAGTCACAAATTTATTTGAAAAATCAAAGCAAAGTATAATCAAACATCCTCCTTGGTTTCCTGATGTTTAAATTCCCAAGGTATGTCAAACAAAATCCAAAAAGGATATAGGATATAATAAAAAGTAAAAACATACACTCTGTAAAGCCTGTTGAGATACTTTGTCAAGTAAAGCATCAACTAAGCTACATGACTTGAAGATAAAATACTTATCCTAAACCAAATATTACACTCCTTTTGATCTGATATATAGATCGTCTGACTTCTTTCACTTACTTTAAAGTGTTTTGAAAACATATTAATATTTATTATTTATGCTTTTCTACATAGAAAATGAGCAACTATATTTCTATTTTTCAAAAGAATAACAAAATAAATAATAAATCTTAATGTACATTTTCAATGCACTTTGAAGCTATGTTACTCGGACTCTTCCTTTTACCTTCGAGTACCCGTGTCGGACACTCGACACTCGGACATGGACACTTGGACGCGGACACTTATTTTAGGCCAAAAAAATGTATATTTTTTAAAATGTTACCGAGTCCGATACTTGGACACGTATCCAAGTTGGACACTTCTAGCGAGTCCGAGTAACATAGCTTTGAAGTACACAAAAAAAGTCATGACTTGTATATCAGACAATAGGAAGTAAGTCAGTAACCACATAAATTTTGGATGTATCATTATCTCGATCTCTCAAAGCATCACAAATCCCATAAATAAGTGTTCGACTTTTAATCATTTCAGTAAAAAAAAATTCATCATCCAGTTTTTTCTCTTCAATGATCTTTTATCCTCTTGATTACTAAACTTTTTAATATCTGAAGACCGGTCGTTAAATTACTCATATTTTCCTTGACATTTGTAGTAAAATTCAGATTGGCACGCTCTTAACTACTGATGAAATTTGACTGGTGTAATCTTCAAAGAAAAATATGGATAAGATGATAGAAATGAGTTCGATAAACTAAACCGTCAAAAATCAATTGTATGGACTGATCAATCACAGAAGTTGGTAATACTGTGTATATGAGCTTAAGCAGCCATCTTATGTAGAAAGTAGATTTCCTCAAGAATATGGCTGTATATGAACTTGAATGAAGACTCGAGCTAAATATCAAGTAAAATATATAACCATGTGGAAAAAAATTCAAAATTTTGATTAAAAAGAAAATTAAAGGTAAAAAAGAAGTGGTTATTTCACATGATTTAGATGCATAGTTTTGAAGTGGGACAAAATTTCATGATGGTTCGCAAAAACAGGGATTTTGGCTCATTGCTGAGTCCAACCAGGTTCTACAGTGATTTTTTATACTGGTTACTCTGGTAAGGTGCAACTGAATTGGGAAGGTGTATAAATTCAAGTGGATATCTGTGTGAACTAGATTCGGGTGAGTCAGCAGGTGGCAGCAATTGACAGAACAGCAACTGGACAGCTAAACCCTTGGTTATGCTGGTGGAGACAATCACCAGGACGAAATCTAATACTTGCATGGCTTGGAGAAAAGCAATACTTATTAAACAAGAAGACAATTCTTCACCTATGCTCATATATATAATTTAATAAGAATATTCTGCTGCTGTTCTATTATGTGTGTGTCCTTGCCTGACATACTCCCTGTTGTAAAATAAGGAAAAATCTAGTCATTGTGGATGAATTAAAATTTTATATACAACTAAATGTTTATAATATTTTAACTTGGAGAAACCATTTCATATATTTTAAGATTCTAGCTCAGCAGCCACTGAAAACTTATTTTATAAGTATATTATTAGTGTATAATATTATGTATTTTCTCTTTTTATGTTTGGTCATGCATTTATCATGACTGTCGAGTTATTAAGAAGATTTCCAGGATTTGCTCATCAACACGGAGAATAATTGCAGTAAAGTCATAATACACGATTGGTCAAGTGGATCGTGACAAATCAAACAAGAATCATTCAATAAGGGGAAGTCGATGAAGCAAATATATACAAGGATCACAGTGATTAAAATGAAAATCATTGTACTTATTTTTTTTCCTTGTAATTGTTTCGATATATATATATATATATATATATATATATATATTGGCTAGGCCTCTTGTATAAACACTTTCTTTCTAGCATAGTTTGGCTAATTTTATATTTCTTCTTCGTTCAATGTACTCAAAGTCATATATTTGATAAAAGTTCAAGTTCGTCTTCAATTACTGGTATGAGTGCTTTTATCATGTGGTGTGTGTCCTGATGGTTCGGAGAAACTAGTGCTTGTATTAATAATAATATTGTGGGATAACAAAAGTTAACTTGGTCATTCAATGTACTTAAATTCTATTAACATTAATGTAGCAAACATCCAAACAATTAAATGTCACAAAAAGAGACTGGAATTTAAATATTATGTAGAGAAATTGTAATTTTTCATACTATATTTGAACTGTCCAATAAAGGAAATGGTATGTTTTCTTTTTCTTTTTTTATGACAAGAGGGGAATGGTATGTTAGATTGACAGAAATTAAGCAGAATTCTTGCAAGTTATCCTTCCACCTACGGAAGAGGAATATTAGCTTTCTGTGAAGCAAGCAAAGTGTTGTCCCCCCCATACTTGGGGATAACAACTCCAAGCCACAATGTGGTTTGTTACTTCAAACAAAGAAAAAAATCTCAATTTCTTATCTACACACTAAAGAGTCTCTCACACGTTAATGCCAGATATTGGTGAATAGCAGATTTAGGATAAAAAATTTATCTGTGGCCAACTAAAATCAGTGGATTAACTGATACTACTGGAATTGATTTATACTAATACATTTAGAAAATTATGGCTAGCTACCTAGTATATCTTACACAGCGCATTGTGAGACAGTAACTCCCTAATTATTTGGAATGATATGCACAAAAAAAATGGACAAACATGGAAGTATTTGCAAAGAAGTGTACGACTTACTGGAATACGGACATCAAGTTTTTCAGACCCATCTCGTCCAATAATTTTGACCCTCAGCTTACGCGACCAGATCCCTGAAAAAGGATCAGCAGAACTACCTGCACCAGAACTACTGTAGACTTCAGGAGTAAATACTTCAACAACAGGTTCTTGTAAACCCTGACTTCTCTGCTCCTTGTCATCTTCATCCCTCTCTTGCATGGTGAAGTCTTTGCTGCTAGCTGAGACTAACCTTAAACTATAAAAATATGAAGGAAAATAAATAACTAATCTACCATCTACTAGAGAGATTATGTCCAATGGTTCAAATAACATCTATCTGTACATATATAAACAAGTGAATGCAAATAATACACCACGGAAGTTTGGGCAACAGTGCCGACTGCTGACCACTCATGCTATCAATAAAGCATAAGATAATAAGAAAATGGACATTTAACAGTTTAATAAACTAAAATTCAATGTAGCTAAACATGTTTCTTTATGGTTATGTGGCTATTTAAATCAATCCAACGAAATATTAACTCACCTCCTTGTGAAGAAAGTGCATTGTCTTTAGTAATGTACCGCTTCTCCTCTTCATAGTAAGAGTTAAAACCTAATATTTCTTGTAATTCATCAAAAGATGGCATGCTTCCAGGGGAAGGTATACGACCTCCTTTGATGGCAGCCAACGCGTCCTGAACATATCTTATAGACTTTAATCACAAGTTATTTGAAACAAAATGACTAAAAAGCAAGTAAAACTTAAGGTGGTAGAAAGCTAGATACAAAGCTAACTCAGTGAAGTTTAAAAACTTTCACAAAAAACATCATAAAACTGCAAGATTTGATAGAGCCTAGGGCCATAGAGATAATATATTGACCTGTTATGTGCAAGTGCTACCTTTAGGCTTTATGTCATATAGTTTCAAAAGATATCTTGTATAAGTTATACTCCCTCCGTCTCCTTTTATTTGCCCCTTTTGAAAAAAAAATTGTCCCTAATTACTTGTCCTACTCCTTTTCCAAAACAATTTTATAAAGGTTTTTCAAAGAATGCCCTTATTTTACCATTTCCAATGTTTGACTAATTCAAATATACAAACAATTCAACTCAATTTAATGCAATTATGACAGGTAACAAAGAAAATAAATTATCCAACTAACATTTTCTTAAGATGTGTGATTTTTTAAAAAGGGACAAGTAAAAGGGGACGGAGGTAGTATATAACATAATGAACTTTTAGCCATGAAAATGATAAAAATAATTAAAAACCTAATTTTAAAAAAAACTTTACCTGCATTGCACGAATGGAAACTCCCATTAAGGACAAAGGATATGCAACAAGTTTGTATCCAATATTTTCAAGTTCAAGAGGACTGAGTATAGGAGTTTTTCCTCCTCCTTCAAGCATATTTGCCTACACAAATATGTGATATCTTAGTGAAAGAAGAGATGAGCTTCATAGATAAAAATATTGGGTGCAATGTCAATACGGATATGATTAGTATAACATTATGACCGTAACAATTAGTATAGGTATATTGTATACTTATACTGCTAACTACTCCTGTTAGGAGAGAGTGTACATCATGATACATGCAACCATCTATCCATACTTCATCCCTTTCCATATAATAGAAGCCTTTATATATGTAAATATATAATTAATCAATAAAAATCAGTGATTGCTATACTAAGATTCTACAATTTAAACATAATAACGTTTTAAATTTTCATTTCCCTTTCATACTAATATTATTGCATTCTGTCAGCTTAGAAGCCTTGATGGATTGTAATGATATAAATCTGTTATCCCTTCAAATAAATATAATAATGGAGCAAACTAGTTTAATGAAGCATTGAGGGTAACGGATTGAAAAAGCTTGACTATTCTCACATTTAAAAAGGAAATAAAGCCAAAAAAGAACTATAACATTTATCAAACACAAAAAATAAACTGGCTACTGTAGTAATAGACATTAGTGACCAGAGGTTTAAGGGTTAACAAGTGACATGATTCAGAATCATCGTAGCAAATTTATTCTAGAGTCATATGTCCTACACTTCTAGTATAATTTTACCAAAGTAATAGGAGCCAGATTCATTATAAGGTTTAAGACAAGCAATTTTCCTACTTGATGTGCTTATTTTCATCATAAACATTGCAGGCATATATTATGCTCTCTATCAAATTGGTTAAATGTGTACCAGTTTTCAGATTAACTGTAAATATGAATTTTTAAATATGAGATAGATCTATCAACTTACACATACAGATCAGGAATTAAGTTTTTCATTTCACACTATACCAGTCACTTGTGTGCATCATATATGTATCTAACATCAGAAAGAAAAAATCACATACCATTTTTGGAACTTGAGGAGAAATTTCGCAAAATCTTTCCATCTCCTCTTTTGATGACAGTGCATCAATGAAGAGAACATCAGCTCCGGCATCAGCAAAGGCCTTTGACCTCCAAATCGATTCATCAAATGAGATTGCTTGACGAGAATCTGTTCGAGCTACAATAACAATGTCAGAGCCACTTTCTTTTCGAGCATCAACAGCTGCTTTTATCCTCATTACTGCTTCTTCTCTAGAAACTACTTTCCGTCCGCGTGTATGTCCACAAGCTTTGGGAGACACCTTCGATTGAAAGCAATATCAGCAAAGAGAGTAATAAATACTGATGAACTATCATTAAAAGGGAACAGTTACGGATTTAGTAAATAGAACAAGAGAAAGAATTGTCTATGCAAAGAAAGAATTTCCAACAATTCACCAAAAGTGAGCGGTAACATGGATGTAAAAGGTATCTAAGAGATAAAAGCCCACTGATCATACAAAAAAACAATACAAGGCTATAAAGAGATGTCACAACTCACAAGGCATACCCACAACTTTTAAATCATATGCCTTTTTATGTAAACCATCTTTGATGTCAGCAATTTTTAAAACAAGTGAATTACATGACAAGGCAATAAGTTGAATTCTTGTACTGTTGGTATATTTTTAAAGTAACACTACTCTTCTCTTTATGAAAATAATAGTTCATATGCTGCTCTGTATCCTCTCTTTTATCCTTCGCCTAATATCAGTATTTTATGTCTAGATCCAACAGAATTCATGTAAATAAGATATTTGCATATATAAACATGCATACAAATACCCCTTTAACAGTAACCACTTGTTGAATGTCAATGTAAGTTTATATTTAAATACCCATGCCCAATATTTTATTTATAATTTTTTTTATGCACCAAATACAATATTCCAAGTTTGTTTCTGCCAATAACATGAATAGTGATGCAGAAAATAAAATAACAGCATTCATGGCTATAGACCAACTTCACGCTACAGTTCAAATCATGGTTGTTAAGTCGACAAGTCGAGACTCGACGCTCAAGTACCTTGGAATTGACTAGTCGACAAGTTGCCCGACTAGTTGTAAAAGTCGACAAGTAGTCGATATACATATATTTTTAGTAATTATAATATATAATATAGGTTAACACTTAACACACATCAATTTCATAGTTCAAATGACTATCTCTTTGTTTGCTTTTGGACATTTAATAATGTCCGGATAGCCTTCAATTAAGTGTTTCTTAAATCGATTAATTCCTCCATGATTTTGATTCCCGCAAAGAACACATTTAATAACATCCTTATTAACATCTGGCATAGGATAATATGCATATTTCCATCCCGGATCATTTGATCTATTAGCTTTTCTTTTAGGATCTTTCGCCAACTCCCTTCGAGTACTTTCCGGTTTGGGCTCCATTTTTTCTGCAAAAAAAAAGAGGCAGTGTGTTAAAATCATAAGCAGATTTTAATTTTATACAGTGTGTAACTGTGTACACTGGACATGTGCAGCACCAAAGTAGCAGTGTTGCAGGTGGAGCAATGGTGCAGCAGCAGCGTTTGCAGGCTTGCAGTAAAGAGTGAAGCTGAAGACTTGTATTGAAAGTGTGATAATTTGTAAAACTGGGTTCACTGTGAAATGAGTTCTGTAATTTGTAAAAATTGTGTAATTTCAGTACAGAATAATGAAATTAATAATTTAAAGATGAAAGAAAAATTGTGAAGTTTGATTACAAAATTGTAAAACAAAAGGAAAATATAAATTTTACAAAAGAAGTGAAAAAACGTTTTATGTGTAAAAGAATAATTTAAAAATAAAAATAAATGAAAAAATAGGCTAAAAAATGTTTTATGTGCAAAAGAATAATTTAAAGATAAAATAATGATTGAAAAAATGTTTTTTATATATAAGTATATAAATAAAAGAAATAAAATTAATATAAGTTTTTAAAAATAAAATATAAAAAAATGTGTATATATATCACATATACTGATATACAATGGGAAGAAAACAAAATAAAGGTAGAACATCAGACTTTAAAGAAAACAAAAGAAAAGAAGAAGAGAAGAAAGGTAGAAGAAGAGAAGAAGAACAAAAGAGAAGAAAAGAAGAAGAGAAGAAAGGTAGAAGAAGAGAAGAAGAAGAGAAGAGAAGAAAGGTAGAAGAAGAGAAGAAGAAGAGAAGAGAAGAGAAGAAAGACTTACCGGAGATGAGCCGCCGCCGGAGATGACCGTTGGGAAGAGACGCCGCTTTATCGGCATTGAAGGTATGTCTTTATGTTCATCTGGGTCGGTCTATAGATCGGGTTTTGGTCCGGGTTCCGGTTCGGATCCGGGTAAAACCCGTGGACGACAAACTCAATAGTCGAGGCTCGACTAATTCAAATATCCCGACTTATCGACTAGTCGTCGACGTAACAACCATGGTTCAAATATATATGCATTCTCCAAGGTCATGCTAGTACGTCACCTTAACTTTTAGCAGCATGTAAAACCTTGAAGTTAGATAATTAAAGGAGTCTTATCAATCTGTATACAGTAAAACCTTCTAATAAAATGAACCTGATCTTCAATTATTATTCCAGCAAATCCAGCTTTGATATATCCCTTGACAGTTCTTTTCACATTCATGGCATTACCATACCCATTATCTCCATCACCGATCACAGGAATAGAAACAGCCTGAGTTATTTGTGAGCCTTGATCCAGCATTTCTCCATATGATATAAATCCAGTATCCGGCAACCCCAGCCGAGCAGCTGATATGCTAAACCCTAGTGAAAACATAAGAGCTCTAGCAAGTTTATCCTTTCAGTTTCCACAACAAGAATTCAACTACAGCAGGTTCTACTAGAAGATTCATTGCAATGTAGTAAGAGCATAAGAGAATATAAATTAAATATCAATGTTCAACATGCAATATCTGGTGATTTTCAGTTTTTCAGCCTACTTGAAAGTATAACAGGAGATGAGGAGAATTTTAGTAAGCTTACTACTTACAGAAAAAAGGCATCAATTATAAAACACCCCCAAATAGCATGATAAAAGAATTATAATTTCATATTATGAATTATGATAATATCAAAAATGAGCAATCTATAAATTTTATTACATAAGTTACACTAGATAGTTAGATACTCCAAAAGTTCATCATAGGAAATAACCTGTTTAGTCGCGTGATAGTTTATTACTTCATTTTTTAAATTTTATCATGCTATTAAATTGTGATATACTTTATCAGTATTTGATTCAAAGTTTAATTTACTCGTTTATATTTAGTACTTAATTATCATAGTATATTTGCTTTAAAAGTTCATTTTTTTCAGTTATTTATATCCTCCTAAGCTCAATCCTGGCTTCTTCGGCTTAATCTCACTTACCCCTACAATATAGTTATGTAACTGAAGCGCCAATTGTGTCTCGTCAATCCGTTCCTTGCTAGGTTAATGGGTTTCTCTTCAAATGGAAAGGTTCCACCAATTAAAAAGCGCCTAAGATTAGTAGTTTAGTTGGTCGCAGATGTAAATTGTTTTCCCTGCTTAACAAGAAACTTAGTAATTGGTGCCTCAACCTTTTTTAAACAGCTCAGAAACAATGGTAACCAAACTAAAATCTCAGTTACTGACTACATTCTTATTTAACGAAGCGATGAAATTTCTGTGCTTTCTTCACATAGAACCAAACTTTCTCATTGATGCCCAAATTATAGCACTGATGCTCAGGTTATAAAAGAGTATAATTACATCTATTTACTTTCCACAATAAGTTAATATTTGTCATCTATGATATACCCCAGTGCAGAATTGAGAATTCACTTCATGTGCACACACCTAGACCAAATTATCTAGCATAGACTCAAGGGAAATATTGCTGGGAACAGTAGATGATTAGTACTTACAATTATTAGACTATTATTTATTTATTCAAGATGAGATAGACTAGTTTATTGACCCCAACTTGTATGGGCTTCGTCCATTAAACTTTATCTGTTTATTAAACCCCTGGTGCTGATTATTATACACATTCTGATACTATTGATTTACCTATGTCTTATTTATTCTTGTTTTCAAGTTAGAACTTATGTATGACTATACTTATGCAAAACCGATGTTGTCAATCAAAGTACATAAACCTCCACCTAAATTCGTTGTTGCAAATGAAATTAATATTTGTATTTACATTAGTCGAGATATATATTAAATAATAATATCAAAGGCATTTAAACATATTCCACAACATCGCATGCAGTAGCAACAATAAGCATTAATCAGCATTTCAACGTATTTGATAATATCGCGTAAAAGTAGGTGGAATAAAATGGATGAGCATTTCAATGTATAGAATCGAGTAACAGGACAAAATACCACTAGTAAAGCAGAATTGGAAGGCGGATGATTGGACAAGCTTAGCGCTGAGGGCATCGAAACAGGCTGGGCCTTGATGAAGTCCAGGAGATTCGAGTATGCGTCGAAGAGCCTTACAAGGCGATGACGCTGATGATGATGATTCGAAATCAACGGGTGATGATGATGATGAAGAAGCCCTAATTGAAAGTGGAGTTGTAGTTTTAGTTGTGATAGATGAGAAACTTGAGAGTAGCGGTGTTGGTGTCGTTAAAGATGGAGATTTGAAGAGGTGGTTTGTAACGGTGTTAGGGTTCTTTGTAGACCAACAACAACAAAGAGATGCTGATACTATCATCGTTCTTTAATTTGTTCTAGTGTGTGTGTCTGTGTGTGAGCAGCTCAATGTAACTCTGCACTATACTTGTACTTCAAAGTTCCATATGCTCCGGAGAATAAAAAATAATTGTATATAGATTTTAAATATTTTTTGTATATATGAAATAAAATTAAATGTATATAAAAATATATTAATTAATAATTTATTATTGATAACTTTCTCTCACATAGTTAATAAAATAATGTATTTTGATAATTATGATATACACAATTTTTGTAGATGTTATTTTGATTGTATATATTAAAATATTATAATTATTAAAACACAATTATTTTATTCAGTAAAATTAGCTAAGATCAATTTTAGGTTTTTTATTCTCTATATTATTTGTATATAGTAATGTAATAACAAATTTTATTTTATAAGTTTATACTATTAATATCAAATCGTATATAAAGTATTTAATTATTAATTGTATCATATATTTAAGAGATAAATTATTATGCAAGTGAGATTATGTTATTTTTCAAAAACAATTCTTAAAATCACCATCATGTATTCATTTTTTAAATTTTGCAATTATTCAATTAAGATTATAAATAAATTTTCCAATATTCAATTAAGAGTTTAAATAATGTATAACAATCTACCTGATCTAAATTTTAAAATATCAACTAAAATTTCAAGATATTCAAATATTAACAATATTTCATAAATTTTATTATTTCATATATTTTGAAGTATATATGAAAGTTTTAATATGTACTCCCTCCGTCCCGTTGAGTTGTTATCATTTCAAAATGGGGTGTCTGGCACGCATTTTAAGATGAATTTTAAGGATAGTTTCATAATTTATTTTTGAAATTTTCCTTTTTTGTATAAAAATAGAACAATCCTATTTTTATACAAAAAAAGAAAATTTTAAAAATAAGTTATGGAACTATCCTTAAAATCCACCTTAAAATGCGTGCCAGAAAGTGAAAAAAAAGTGATAACAATTGGGTGGGACGGAGGGAGTATATTTTAGCTCTTGAAATTTATCATATACAATGTTTTGGTGGATTGCATTATAACAAACCTTCCATCAAATCATGAATCAAAAAATCAAAATCAAAAACCAATATGATTAACATCAAAAAGAAAAAAAAACTACTTTTAACTTCTAACTTTCAAATATGATCAAGACACGAGCAAAAACCAATTGGCAAGTTTCATGAGATATTTTACATTGTATATCCAAGAACACAAACTAAACCAATTGGAAGTGTGATCAAATCCCGTCTTCAAGATAATTAAGAAGAAATAAGTTTTCGCAAAACCAATTAGTAACAAATTTATAGATGATAGCAGGATGATTCATGTTTCAACTCCATGTCAACAATACATGAACTGTAAAACTTTACTGAAATCTCATTGTTTTGGTGTCTGTCTATTAATTTATTATACATATACAGTTCATTACACTAAATAAGCTACATCTACCTCATTTTGTTGTTTCTGACGCTCATTATACTGTCCCCGTATACTCCATGATAATATATGTTGGTGTACTGAAAAACTTCAGAATCTACAACAGATCAACTGACATAGCACCGTAGATTAAGAGGATGGATACCATAACTATAGAGATTGTGTAGCTTCTGTCCCTGCGTGTTCTTCAACCTTTTGTTTTTTGATTCCTAGCAATTTGTTTAATGCACCAACATAGGCTCGAACACTAGCAATGACAATATCCATAGATGCACCGGTTCCACTAGCAACAAAAAGGAGATGCATAACTAATTTTAGGGAATCGGAAGACAAGAAATCTAAATTTATTGCAATCAAATAGCACAAACTTTAATGGGTTCAGCTTAGGAACTTGATGAAATTAACATGAACACACTTGTAAAAAAAATCAAGTGCATTAGACACACCTAAATTTCCGTTGAACAGCTTGTCCTGTGTACGCATTAGTTGATGCATTGTAGTTTTCCTCGCATATTAAAACACGAGTGCTGGCTATAGCATCAATACCTGCTGTAACTCCATTCATGGAGTATTCAAGGAGTGATACAGGTACCTGCAAATAGGTAAGAGAACGTTCTTGAGAATCATTATTGTCATGTTATTGCATATTATAGGCTTCCACTTTGTTTTCTTCTTTGCAGAAGATATAGGCATTCTTCAATTTTGTTCAAGAGCAGTCACAGACCTAAGGGCACTATAGAGGATGAAAAGCTGTTCATTTCAAACCTTTACAATAAGATCGACTGCCTTGTATGCTGCATCAACTGGTCCTGTTCCCACTGAGCAAGCAGTATGTTCTACGCCATCAGCAGCAATCAGTCTAACAGTTGCTGTTGATAGACCGAGACTCCCGCATGTAACCTGTGAGTCAATTAATTGGTCATTTCAGGTTGGTTGAAAATCTTTTATACAACAAGACCATTTAATTAAACACGACTAAATTGAAGAACAGTTTGGTGTCCATACATACTTGTACATCACCTAGCTTCCAAACAACTTGAGGCTGAAAAACTTCATCCGAGACTAATGCTATTAAATCGTCATCTGTAATATTCTAAGACAGCAAAAGGCATAAATCACATACGAGGGCGAGAAAGTGATGCAATCTTAACAAGTAGCCATAAATGCACTTTATCATTTATACCAAATACTTAATTATGCTGGAAGGAAGAAGAAATGATTACTTGTTTTCTGGTGACTACTGTTAACCCCACAAAATATATCATCAAACAACATATAGTAGCTGTAGCCATAAAAGCAAGCGTAACAGAAGACGATTAATTAAAATTTCCACTCACCTTTTTCTTTTCAGCTACAGACTTGAAATTCCAGAAAAGATCATCGAATTCCTTCCCGTCAATGTCATATCCAAGCTAAGAGAAAAAACATTGTGTGGGTGCAAGGCATCAACACAACAGAATATTAATGTGATTTATTTAGATGACATGAACTGCATTTTACCTCCAAAAGTTTAGATCTAAAAGCATGGCGTCCACTGCACAAACGAAATATACAAGAAACATTAGAATTTCAGAATGTTCTTCCAACAGTTCTCATGGGCAACATGGACAGCACAATTGCAAATAACATGGGAACCACAAGCACACAGTTTACGGAAGAACAAAAATAATATCAATCGGTTAAATGCTAGACTTGAATATGTTTTTACACGGATAAAACTGAGCTACCAAATATAACATGAATTTTACAGATTTCTCTGCATACCTAAGTTTTCCAAGGACAATACCGGATTCATCAGCACGATAAAGCCCGATATCTTCAGGAGATATAATCTCATATGTATTTTTATGCTTAAGCATTCCATCCTACAAGACAACAAAGCACAACCCAGCAATTTTAGTATGTGTATCTCAATTATTAAAATCATGGAAACTAGAAAGGACATGCAACTTCACATCTTTTTATATTTTTGCAGTTACAGGATATATATAATATTAAGGTAAGGAATATAAAAGGGTCACAGCCTCACAGGCAGTAGGTAATCAATATAAAAGCAAATCAAAATACTGCAAAAAAGTATTCATATATGATGCTTGTGTTTTTGTATAAAATTCATATCTGCACTGTTTAGTATGCATCTATATTGCAAACTCACTACTCCACATCACTGTGATTTATTCTCAGAACAATCAATGAACAAGAGAACATAACTAGAACTACCAATATTACCCACAACACAACCTTATCACATAGCAAATCAAAACCAACCTGATGGATGCCACTTTCATGTGCAAAAGCATTTGCTCCAACTATCGCCTTGTGTGGTTGCACAAGAAGCCCACTGTACTCTTCTACCTAGGTAAATGATATGGAAATTAAACTCAAGTAAAGCAATATGTGGGATTGGTACGAAGTGCAGAGGGAGGGGGATATGGAGATACCATTTTGCTAGCCATCACGATGTGTTTGGTATCAATGCCAGTATAAAGACCGCCCATTACTTGTTCCCCGCGGCATTTAAGTGCCATAACGACCTATTATAGAAAGCAAGAAAGACAGTAGAATGTAAACCAATTAGCAGTGGCACATAACAGGATTTAATAATCAAAAAAGAAAAGGTGAAACAAACTACAAGGTTGATGCAATGTGTCTTTAAGGAATTGCCTGAAGCATGCATAGCATGCAAAATGTGATTGTATGAATATAGCAGAAATTGTTTAAATAACAGGCACCTGAACCAATACGACTGTCCCACCTCAGGGAAGAATTGGCCCAAAAATGTCCACGATGCATTTTACTTTCAACACATCAATTTTTGCATATTGAAATTTAGAATCACACTGCAAACGTATTTTGGCATGGTTAAAAACTCTTATCGATATTCAGAAGTTGTGTTGTCTAGAACATCATTGATTGATAGTTCAAACAACTACAGCACTCTGAAGAAAAGTATAAGATGTGGAAGTATAAAATATTTGTATCGCATTCTTCGGTAAGGATGCCAATAAGTGCTTTTTCCAAATCCTCACTCTGCTTCATAACTCAATTATCAAAGTGATACTAAACTATCTTGCAGTTCATTTCAAAACTCTCTTCTGTCAACTAGAACTTCTTTTCCATGGGAAACCAAAAAAGTAGTTCAATTTGTACAATGAGAAATTAAAATTACCGACATGGCAAAAAAAATAAAATAAATCACTGGGGTTTAGGAGGCAGAATTCCATTCATTGCATGTGTTTGATTCATTGTAAATGTATAGTAAGTATTTTTAAACAAAAAATATCAAAATTCCTCAGTGTAAGGGTTTGAATCCTGATTTCTTGCTTCTTTAATGTTACAGCTACAAAACACATGGCATGAAAGTAATCATGTTGTCTTGTACTTGAAAATTGCAGATAGGAATATAGGATACAAACACTCACCTCCTCCAAAGAAGCATTACCAGCTCTCTCACCAATGCCATTGATGGTCACTTCAACTTGTCTCGCACCTGCACATGCCCCCTACATCGATACAAACAGACATGTTATTAAAACGTAACCAGATTCCTACTCCAGTATACAATTTACAGTTGCAGACCGCTAAAGTATTCGCAGTAGAAAGTCCAAGATCATTTTGGCAATGTGTTGAAATGATGACATTTTCAATTCCAGGGGTGTTGGCCTTAATGTCAGCAATCAATTGTCCAAACTCACTAGGCACAGTGTAGCCAACAGTGTCAGGGATATTAAGAGTAGTAGCTCCAGCTTTGATAACTTCCTCTAAAATGGTGTACAAAAATTCCCTTTCAGACCTGGCAAGATCCAAATTAACAAATTTTGTCAAGAAGATATTTTTATCTGGTAGATCTGTTATCCAATGTTCCGTCTTTTAACCAATACACAGCTTTTGTTACATATTATTATTACCCCAACATTTTATATCTTCCAAAATTCTTATTCACATCACAACATTGAAACATGATACCAATCATATCAAACACGTAAAGCAGCAAAGTACGAAACCAAACACAAATAAAAAAAACGAGACGAGAGATACCTTCCAGCATCTTCAGGACTAAACTCGACATCATGACATCCCAAACTCCTAGCATACGCCACCATACTCCTCGCCCTCTCCACAACCTCCTCTTTCGTTTTCTTCAACTTATACTTCATATGAATCTCACTCGTCGCAATAAACGTATGAATCCTCGGTCTCTTAGCAAACCTAACCGCCTCCCACGCAGAATCAATATCCTTCTTATTACACCTAGCCAAACCACAAATAACCGGAACATACTCATTCTCCTCCACATTATTCCCAATTTCCAATGCAATCATCCTAACCGCCTCGAGATCAGCGTCCGAGGCAGCAGGGAATCCAGCCTCAATAACATCCACCCCGAGTTTCGCAAGCTGTCGAGCAATATCAAGCTTCTCTTTACTAGTCATAGTGGCGCCAGGTGATTGTTCGCCATCGCGAAGAGTAGTATCGAAGATACGGACGTAATGTGGATCAGCAATGCGGTTAGGGATGTAGTCAGGACGAGAGGAGATAGAGCAACGGAGAATAAGGGGCTGTTTGGTTGGTTTGAAATTGAGGAGTGTGTGAATTGGTGAAGTGTAGTAACTCGAGGAACAAGAAGGCTTGGAAGAGAAGAGAGTACGAGGAGGGTGAGATAGTGAGGATGCCATTGCCAAACAGCTAGGGATGTGAATTCAAAATCAAAGTCAAGTGTTAAACCCTAACAAGAGTGATAGATAAGGGCTAAAATATGTTTTATATTCATATTTTATTTTACTTGCTGAATTAGGGCCGAGCCGAGTTTTGCCCGAGCCGAGCCGAGTTTGATTTTTTTTTAAACGAACCGAGCCAAGCCGAGTTTGACTTTTTTTTAAAACGAACCGAGTCGAACCGAGTTTCCTAATAAACGAGCTGAACACGAATTTTTCGCGAACAAATCGAGTCAGATCCGAGTCGAGTCGAATTCGAACCGAGTCCGAGCCGAATCGAGTTGTTCGCTAACAAAACAAATATTTTTTACTCAATTAAATCCAATTAATAAAAATAACTTTTACGGATTGTTGTTTCTATTTTTTAAGAAATATTTCTCGACGATCCAACCGTACGGATGTCAAGATATACTTAATATAATCATATTCCCAAATTTTAAAAAAATAAAAAATTAATTTGGTTGAAGATTCTAGTATATCATTACTATATTGACTACTTGACTAGTACTCGTAACTAGTGTTTTATCACGAATTGTTGTTTCTATTTTTTTAAAAATATTTCTCGACAATCCAAACATATGAATGTCAAGATATATATAATATAATGATATCCCCAAATTTAAAAAAAAAAATAAAAAATTAATTTGGTTGGAGATCTTAGTATATCACTACTATATTGACTAAAACTCGTAACTAGTGCATTGTCACGAATTGTTGTTTCTATTCTTTTAAAATATTTCTCGACAATCCAACCGTACGGATGCCAAGATATATCTAATACAATGATATTTTCAAATTTTAAAAAAATATAAAATTAATTTGGTTGGAGATCTTACTATATCACTACTATATTGACTAGAATTCGTAACTAGTGTTTTGTCACGAATTGTTCTTTCCATTTTTTTAAAAATATTTCTCGACGATCCAACCGTACAGATGTCAAGATATATTTAATTTAATGTATTATATTTATTAATATATATATATATATATATATATATATTATGTATAATAATACAAATGTAACATATTTAATTATGGTCAATTTCTCTATGTGATCGAAGTTGAATAGATCATAAGTTGTTTTTTTAAATTCTTGATGTTGAATTCCAAATTTCATATTTGTGTTGTGACTTGTGAGAAAAATGACATGGTTTAATCAATTTTCTAAAATGAGATTTTAATCAATTTAAGAAAATTAAAAGATTATAAAATTATGTATGTTATATATATATATAGTCACATAAAAATTAATATATTAAATATGATTCAAATAATCAAATGTAAATACATTATAATATATGCGTGTGTGTATATATTTATACATATCATAATAAAAACATAATATAAAATTTGAATTTGTGTTAATTATTATACTTAGAGATTTTAAAAATAAAATGTTCAACACACCAGTACATCACAGATTCACAATTTACACAAATACATAATCAAACTATAAATATTTTAGGCAGTATATATAAACATTAATATATTAAATATGAATAAACATTAACAATATATATATAATATAAATAATTTCATATAAACATTAATATATTAAATATGATCTAAATATTTAAATTATTCATAATATTTTTTATTTATAATATATATAAATTTTATCTGAGCCGAGCTAGACGAGCTCGAGCCGATCCCGAGCTAAACGAGCCGAGCTCGAGCCGAACAAGCATAAAGCTCGGCTCGGGTTCGTTTACTAACCGAACGGATTTTTATGTTCAAGATCAGGTTCTTTTAATAAACGAACAGAGTCGAGCTCACTTGAACGAGCCGAGCTCGAGTTTTGTTCACGAACAGCTCTGTTCATTTGCAGCCCTACTTGCATTACATCTATTTTATAAATATCATTTATGTAATTATTTTTATTATATATATATATATAATTCTAATTGATGGTTCAAATTAATTATATTTTAATAATATATATTTTATTAACACTCATGTCAAGTATTTAATTTATAATATAATATTAAATTCAAAATTGAGATTTTTTATATGTTAACTTTTTATTGAAAAATTATTATGTGTAAACTAGTTTTATACGTCACACTGTAACTGTCAATTCGGGTAATCGGATCGGATCCAATCCGATCGGATTAATTTTCGGTTATTAGATCGAATTAAATCGGATCTATTTCGGATTAAAATTGGATAAATTTTGGATTAAGATCGAATTAAATTCGGTTCAGATTACGTTCAGTTCGGATTAAGTTTGGTTTGGATTAAGTTTGATTTAGATCATTTCGAATTTTCATTATTTCGAATCGGAAAATAATCCTAAATTAGTTTTTCATTATAGTAAAACTAAAATAATTTAGAAAAAATATAAAAATAAAAACTGTTAAGTAAATTTATCGAAATAATACCTTATTCGTTATCTTTCTCTTTGAGTTTTTTAATTTGTCAGATTAAAAAAAATTATTTTATTATTAAATATATTAGTTGTAATATAAAATAATATAAGTTTTAAAACTTTAGTTGTATAACCATTTTAATTTTTTGATATAAAATTATTTTAAATATGAATTTTATGTAAGAATATATTAATTTAGTGAATAAAAAATGGGTTAATATATAAAATATATGTTATTACCCATTCAAATATGACTATTACAATAAAATTCAATTAATTTATTTTCTAATTCTGTGTAATGTGTATTTATATCGAATTTGATCTCATAATTCGAGTCATATTAAGTTTAGATTTTCTATTCGGTTTGAATCGGTTCCCAAGTTGTTATCAGATCTAGTATTTCAGATTATTTTCGGTTAGTTTTTCAATTCGGATAATTTTCAGTTCGGGTTAAATCAGTTTTCAGATCATCATCAAATTGTATAATTCAAATATAAAATAAGATCTCGGTTCCATGTATTTCAGTTCGGTTTTTCGGATCCAGTACCCGTTTTGCTAGGTCTATGTCACACTATCCAGTAATCGGATTCTATGATTCAATACGTAATTAAAATCGGGGATTCCTGAAAATCTTTTCTATTTAATCACATGCCAATATACTATGTATGATATTTCAAAAAGATATATGAAAATAAATAATCTAACATTACAAAACATGTTTTACAATACAGAATAACACAAAGTTACTTATATAATACAAAGTAACAGAAAGTTACTTGCATAATATAGAGCAACGGAAAATTAATTACATAAATACAGAACAACAAAAAGTTACTTACCTTAAATCCTCAATTACGTAAATAAAGAATTTACACCATATTAGAACATATATTCAATCTTTAGTGTCTAATTAAAAATATCACATTTTAGACATCTTAAACGTCGAATTTCTCCATGATTTCAATTCTGATCAGATATGTATTTTATTGTTTTGATTTTCTAAGCGATATATTTTTTTAAAAAAATAAATCACGAAAGTCGTAGAGAATGAACAAAATCTTTTTAAAAAATTCAAAATCAATGAATTCCGACTTAAATCAATTTATTAAGAATTTTAAAAGGTAGATGAGTCGTTTGAGGAAAATCCTACAAATTTTAATAACAAAGTTGAAAAAAAGTATCAAAATTTGTACAAACATATTTATAACTATTTACTGTTGGTGACTCGAAAGATATATGAAAAAACTAGAAGATCTTAATTTATATATAGTATTTTAAAACTATTAGAAATATTATTCAAATTTGATCTATAATAGAAGTCTATTATTGTAATCTAATTCTAATTCCTAACATTTATCAAATTTTAATCCTATTTTATTATTTTAAAAAATAGAAAATATTACACTTATTCAATATTATTTGTATAGATGTTTATATTTAATCAATTTTTTATGTTTTACATTTACAGTAAAATCTCTATAAATTAATAATGTCGGGATAGATAAATTTTATTAATTTATTGCAATAATTGAGGTAAAAGATTTATTGTTCCTATTATGTTGGATTCAAAAATATGTATTGAAAATATTAATTTATCGTGAGTTATTAATTTATCGATTATTAATTAATCAAAATTTTATTGTAGTATTCTTTTTTAAAATTTGTGTTAGACTATCTTATTTAATATATTATATTTGTATGCTGATTAAAATTCTCATTTGTCAAGTCTCGGAGATAATATAGTCAAGTCTAATTTGTCTCGGAGATAATATAGTGTTAGAAATGAGAACTATCAGAAACTATGTAGAAATGGGGTGAATGTATAGTTTCAACTTTTTTAAATTTCTTTTGTTTTCTGTTGGATTTGATTAATAGACTAATATGCTAACTTGGTTTTAGGTTGGTTAATCTATATAATGTTTATCATAAATATGCAGAATATAACAAACACATAGATTAACTTTCAAACTAATTGTATTAGAATGAAAGTGCTACAAATATGAGATTTTGATTTGAATCTCAGTTTCTTGTTCTTGAAAGAAAACAAAGTATGAAAAATTATTCAACACCTAGAACTGTGAAGCTGTGCATTCTACTAACTAGACAACATGTCTGGGTGCACATGCTTTCACAATCATTTATACTATAACTAGAAACAGACAAATGAAACTTTACATTTTACTCAATTCTATTTCTAGCTAAGTCTTTCTCTTTGACACTCTGTATCATCTGTTTTCTACCTTCTGTCCTTGTCTTATTCTTCATTCAAGCTTTATTGTAGACTTGTCATTATCTGCACAGGTTTGACTCTTGATCATGACAATGCTTCAAATTATTTGTCTTGTTCTTCTGCAAATCTCCTTGAATTTAGCTCTTTGAATCAATCGAATACTCTCTTGAATTTGCTTCGAGAAGTCATGGTGATTGACTTCTCGATCAGGTACTGTTGAGACTTCTCGATCAGTCTTCATATACTTACTTCTTGAATGACTAGACTTCTCGATTGCATACTTCATTTGATGACTTCTCGATTACGCTAGACTTCTCGAATGATTTAGTTTCACAGACTTCTCGATTGGTTCAGCCCTGTAACTTCTTGATTGCTCCCTTCAACTAACTTCTCGATTTGTTCAACTGGACTTCTCGAATGAATCACATTTCATACTTCTTGAATAACTACAGTTTCTGTTGGTGAGATTACGAGGCTGTATGAACAGAAGTCGTGATAACTCAACACTAGAACATGACATGTAAATAATACTACATCTACACAAAAATCAGGAAGAAATGAAGATAAGGTAAATACAGTGAATCAAGACATTAGAAGAAGTTTTGAAGTCAACTAAGGTCACTGAAAGAAGTTCATTAATATGTTCACGCCTTAGTGAAGAATAATGTGTAAAGACTTTTAGGGTTTCAGAAGTATTGAAGATTCAGTATAAAAGTGTCACTAAAAGATTTCATGTATTAGCATTGATTGAAGATAGACAGTGTTCGAAGCATAGAAATCTAGAAGAATTGAAGACACGGTAAATAGGAAGATTAAAGAAGACAACTGCAGTCTTGAAGTTATACTCACTGAAAGAAGTTCGTTTATATGTTCAAACGTTAGTGAAGAATAGAGAATGAAGTATTCAAGATTGTGGTAGTAATGAAGACGTTGTCTAAGTACCAGAAAATATTCCAGTGAAAGTACTATATTTATTGACAGTCAGTGTTCGAAACAATGAAATTGCTGCAAACTTAACAATGCACGTAAGGCAATAATACGAAGACTTGGATCGAAATTAGTCATCTGTGAATTAGACCAGTTGCACTAGGCGTCAGCGGTTTGTGAAAGGAATCTGAGTATTATCTATAGAAGAATTGTTAAGTTGAAGAACATATGGAACGAATGTTTATTTATTAAGGTACGAAAAATGATTTGTAGAGGCTACAGCCAAATAGCTCAAAGGATGGAGGGTACAAAGTGTCACAACCTTGGTACGAAAAGTGAAAGTTTCTGAACTACAGTCGAAGAACGGAAACAGCTCAGGGTACTTGGTGTAATGTGACAAGACTTTGGTACGAGAAATAAAAGTTGGTAAACTTTAGTCAAAGGGTGCATAGAGGGTCAAAGTGCAGTGATCAAATTGCACACTGACAATGAATAAATCAAATTAATCAACTACTCCTACGAGCGCCCCCAAGATTTATCATATATAAACAATTAACTTTAGGGTGCCACGAATACTACTTGCCTTGGTTAATCATTTTAAATCCATGCAAATTCTCAAGGCGCCTCCTATATGTTTACCTATTGGTGCTCCCAAGCTTCCAATACTAAAAGTGTCCCCAAGCTTTCAGTATGTATTGGAGCCCCCATGCTCAACCAATCAAATTCAAGCAGTTACTTTATTGAACTCAAGTCTACACTATAAATAGAGGACATCCATTCATTTTGAAAAAGGGGTCTTCTTCAACATAAAAATTATAGAGAGCTTCAGCCATGTCCGGGAGCAAGAAGGAATAATTTATACACACTCATACCTTGCTTCCGATTAGATATTAGGACCCGGTTCTTTAATGAAAAATGATTAGGGCTCCTAGATATCACTCCCTACGGACTCAGTTTTTCCTTGTACTGATTTAGATATATTTGCATAGAAATTGTACTTTATATTTTTGTGTTAGTAGCGAAGAACTCATTTTGTTCTTCGAGAACCAGTTATATTTTTAGCTGGGTGTAGCACCCCTCCGAGTATATATATAAAAGATATATTCCCCGAATCTTATCCCGATTATTTTCTTGCTAATTTTCTTGAACCAAATTGATTTATCCAGACACACAAAAAATTAGTAAACAGCTCTCCTAAACACTACAAATAGCCAAACCCACTCTGAAATAATATTTTATTTATCCGTAAATTCCGAAAAAAATTTAAATTATTGTTAGTATCGTATTCAACCCCTCTTCTATGATACTTCGGGACTTAACAGTTTCTTTGACTTCTCAATCACTTCTAACTTCTCGATCGACTACTGAGTTACTTGGGTATTATGAGACTTCTCTACTAGCTTCGCATGACACTTCTCTATCAGGATGACTTCTCGATCACATACTTGACTTGGAGCATTTTTCACTGTAAATCTTATTTGATGATGTCTTCATTTATTTGATGCATGATTCAGACTTGAATCTTCTATCAACCTTTATTCTTGACTCATATTTACACATTAAATTCTCAGTAGAAACATGCTTATATCTGCAAGTACATCAAGACATACTAAGTACACATCCTAATACAGAAGCTTTACATGTATTATATCAAGACAAATAATTAACTATAGTAGGCTTGATTTGATCCAACATATAGTTAAGTAACTATTATTGCCACAAATAAAACAAAGAGGACGGTGTACCTATGCACATTTGTCATCAATATTAGAAACTAAATCCAAAAATTATGTATGTTTTATTTTGATTTTAATGTGTTACGGTACATATTTTTTAGAAGTGACGTCTTTTATATTTTAAATTTCACTCATCGATGGTTCCTTCTCAAAGTTAAAGTTTTAGTAAATCAGTTTCAAATATCAAAGGTATACTTCAATCATTTAATTGTGTTTTATATTTATACGATGAAGTTTTATTATTTGATCATTGTTTATTTTACACATGATGACTTCTCATGTACATAGATGCTATTATATTTCAGGTGTTAAACCATGATATTTGAACTGTGTATTTGATTTGTACAAATCTTACATAAAGTATGCTAAAGTTGAAGATGGTTTTGAAAATTTTGGAGAACATGCGAATGTTGAAAATGATTTTGAAAATTTTGAGGAGCATTCTAATGTTGATGGCGATTTTTAAAATTTTGAAGAACATGTTAATATTAAAAATGATTATCAAAATTTTGATGAACATGCTACTGTTGAAGATGATTTTCAAAATTTTGAGAAGAATGCTAATGTTGAAAATGATTTTCATAATTTTGAGGAGAATGCTAATGTTGAAGATGATTTTTATAATTTTGAGAAGCAGGCTAATGTTGAAAATGTGATCATTTTGATAAGCAATCTAATGCTGAAGTTGATTTTGAAAATCTTGGTATTTTTCTGCCAATTATTTTCATTTTGTATTAACTGAGAGATTAGAATAAAATACATCATTTCAACATTTATGTTTGTCATACTTGCAGATGGTTTTCAAATGCATAAATCCAGCATTAATTTCGATGATAGTGATGATGATTATGTACTTGGATTCTCATGAAATAGATGATGATATTTTAATAAAATTGTTATAAAATTTGATGTATATAATATTATAATATTCATGAGATTTAATTAATGTGTTATAATTAAAAATAAATTAAAGAATTTGAGTGGTGATGAAATCGAGATATTTAAGTAGATTATATTCAAACAATTATGTTAAATAAAAATTATTGCTAAATATAATTTTTAATATAATTATATAAAATTTAATCTATAATTTACATTGTTGGAACAAATCAAGCCTACTATGTATTAAATGCTTGTCTTGTTTAGACATTTCTAGATTTCTTGTTCTAGGGCAAATGACTTATTATATCTCATGTATTCTTGCAGTTAGAAGCATGTTTCTACTGTAAAGTATGTAGTCAAGAATAAATGGTAGAAGATTCAAGTTGGTGAATCATGCACCAAATCAAGAAGACTTTGGCAGAATAAAGAAGTTGCAGAATGAAATTATTCTAAGTCAGGAAACCATTCGAGAAGTCAGCCTAGTAGAGAAGTCAGAAGGGATCAACTGACAGAGAAGTCACAGAATGAATGATTAGAGAAGTCCAGAGAAACAAGTCGAGAAGTAAGCCAATTGATACTAATCGAGAAGTCACATCATTGAGGTAATTCGAGAAGTGAAGGTCATGAGTCAATCAAGGAGTCATGGAAATCAAGTCAATCGAGAAGTCTAGTCTAATCGAGATGTCATCAAAGAATTGTATGCATTCGAGAAGTCTAAGCCAATCAAGAAGTGATCAAAGCAAAGAACTGATCGAGAAGTCTCTTGAATACTCGAATAAGTAATCTACTTCAAGAGTTCTCGAGTGACAACATCTATGAGTATTCGAATGTAAAATGGACTAATTTCTAGGAAACTTGCAGAAGAGCAAGACAAACATGTTGAAGCTCTGTTATTACAGGATCAGTCAAACCTGTGATGATAGAGACAAGTCTACAATGAAGCTTAGAAGATAAACAAGAAAATGACAGAAATGATAAGGCTGGAAGCAAATGACTGTTACAGTGTGTGTTAGCTAGAATAGATAGTAGTCAAATGTAAAGTTATTTTTGTTTATTTCTAGTTTTAGCTTAATTGATTAGTGAGTGCATATGTCATATGACATGTTGTCTATATAGTACTGCACAGCCTCATTAGTTAAGTGTTCTGAAGATCTTTAAAATACACACATTGTTATCTCTAAGAACAAGAAGTTGAAATTCACTTTGAATTTTAGATTGTAGCAAAGTTTAATTCTAATACAAATTAGATTGAAAGTTAAATTCTGTGTTTAATTTATTTTCCGCATTATGTTTATGTAAACACTTGAATTGCTAAAGCTATAAATCAAAACCAAACAGTTCATAATTTTGTATAACTAAAAGAGTTTGAATAAGAATTTGAAGTTATACATTCACCCACCTGTAAACTTCTGTTAACTCTAAATCCTAACAAGTGGTATCAGAGCTCAAACTGTTAACATACATACAGTTTGAAGATCAAAATGAGTTCTCAGAAGCTAAGCATCATAAAGATTCCTCCTTTTGACAGAGAAAACTACAACCTCTGGAAAAGGAAAATGTTAATGTTCATAAAGGCTGCCAACTCAATGTATCCTTAAATCTTGAAGAATGGCCCTTTTATGCCAATAACATTGGTTCCTGAAACAACTAGTGGATCAGAAGTGATACCTGCAACATGGATACCCAAAGATCCATCTCAGTACACAGACATAGAGAAAGAGAAGGTGTCACTTGACAATAGTCTAATGCTCATACTCATAGAATCCTTAGACATGGCCATGTACAACAATATTGTCAACTGCACCTCTACAAAGCACATATGGGAAACCATAGAGATTCTGTGTGAAGGAACTGAAGAAGTAAGAGAAAACCAAAGGCAAATCCTTGTCTCATAGTATGAAGTTTTCATGTCAAAACAGAATGAAGGCATAACTGAGATATTTGAAAGATTCAACAAACTCATCAATGACCTTCAACTCCATGAAAATTTCTATGAGACAAAGGAGAATAACATGAAGTTTTTATTGACTCTCCCAAAGCATTTGGAGTATAAAATCTCTATCATAAGAGAAGGGGGAGATTTAACAAAATTTCTACTTGAAACCCTCTATGGAATTTTAAAGACATATGAACTAGAGTTCTATCAAAAGAAGTCCATTTTAGAAAATAGAGGAAATATGGCTAATGTTTCAAGTGCCTTGGTTACAAATAAACCAACAAGAACTGAGAAGACTGGTACAAGTAAGAAACTGAAGTTTGAAGAACTTGAAGAACATGAACAAGATGAAAAGGACTCTGTCAAGAGTGAATCAGGTGAAGAAGAGTTCTACACTATTGAATAGCTTGAAGGAATGGACAACAAAACCATGGCCTTCATGGCAAAGAAATTTGGAAACTTAAGATTCAAGAAAAATAAAGGTTTCAAACCAAGACCAAATTTCAACTCTTCAAGCAAAGGAAAAGCTCTAACAAGAAGCAACCCTAATGGAGGGTATAAAACAGGAACAATTGATAGATCTAAAATAAGATGCTATAACTGTAATGAGCTTGGACACTTTGCAACAGAGTATAGAAAACCTAAAGTAATCAAGAAGGATAAAGAGTACTTAGAACTGGAAGCCAAATATGAAGCACTTCTCAAAAAGTAGACATGAAGGGCTTACATAGCTGGAGGAAAATGCTAGGATGACACAGATGAAGATGAGGAAGAGGAATATGAAAATTTGGATCTCATGGCTAACTCACATGATGGAACATCATCCTCAAACACTCAGGTACCCTCATTAGTCTCAATTGATATGTCAAACTCATAGTATAAGAAAACTGTTGAAGAATTGAGCATTGAAATGTTTAATATTCATACTAGTATGACTGCTGCATATGAGAAAATTGCTAAATTGCTAAAAGCTAATGATGAACTGACTGCTGAGAATGAAAACTTAGAATTATCCTTGATAACTCTGGAAAACTTGAAACAAGAGAATGGGTATCTCAAAAACAAAGTTATTTGCTCTGAGCAAATTGAAAAATTTCTTAAAGAACAAATTTTTAAGAATGAATTGAAAATAATATCTTACCAAAACTCATCCATTATTGTTCAAGAATTCCATGAGAAGCATCAGGAAAATTCTAGGATTGGGATTGGTTTTTATTATGACACTCTTAAGAAAAAAAATATGTTTCAACAAAAGGCAAGAAATCTGAAATTCTTGGAAATTCTCAGATTTTGAAAAATGTCAAGGATCCTATTTTTAAAAAGTCAACAGTTGAGTTTGATGAAACAAGCTTGGTCATCAAACAACAGTTGAATGATAAGGATGTCAAAATAGTTGAAGTTGATGGGCCTAGTGTTGAACCAGAAAAGTCAACAATCAAAATTAAGCCCACACCTGTTCAGGGTAAAATAGAACACAAAACACAGGAAATTGAGACCATTTATGTTAAAAAGAAAAGGCCAAATAGAAATGATAAAATTGGCATAAACAAGCACAATAATTATGCACCTAGAAAAGTTTACAAAAATTGTGGATCAACTAATCACCTCACTCATTTGTGCAAAAAGCCTATTGTCAATAATTCTGAATATGCTTGTGGATATGTTAAACCTTTGATGCATGATGATCATAAATTCTGTGATAAATTTGATTGCATGCCATGTAACATGAATGTCGTGAATACTTGCTTTAGGATGAGAAAACTGTTTGTTGAGGGATGCATAAATAAAAATTTAAGCAACAAAACTGCAAGGCCTAAATCATCTAGTCCTATCAAGAGTAGAAAACATTCCATGTCACCTAGAAATGCATCTAGTTTAGGAAGTACAAATCAAGCAAAGACTCAAAATATGAAAAATGAATATTTGCAAAATTCTGTGACTAGGACTGTAAAGAAGAAAAATGACATTCATGCTACTAAGCAAAAAGGACCCAAACTAATTTGGGTACCAAAGAAAACTTGATTTGTTTGTGTTTGCAAGGCACAAGTAAAAATAAGGTCATGTTGATCTTGGATAGTGGATGTTCAAGGCATATGACTGGTGACAAAGCCCTGCTGTCACAATTCAAAAATGAGGCTAGCCCAATGGTAACCTTTGGAGACAACAACATTGGTTTCACTATGGGATATGACAAACTGAATCTTGGGAAAGTTGTCATTGAAGATGTAGCTTTGGTCAATGGTTTGAAGCACAATTTATTAAGCATCACTCAGTTCTGCAACAAAGACTTGAAGGTGGAGTTTGACAAAGAATTGTGCCTCATACCACACAGAAAGACCAAAGAAGTTGCCCTACAAGGAGTAAGAAAAGGAAATCTGTTTGTACCAGAATTGGACTCTGCAAACAAGGAGAAAATTTGTTATTTCTACACCAAAGCCTCAGAAAATGAAAGTTGGCTTTGGCACAAGAGACTGTCTCATTTAAATTTCAAGAACATTAATTCTCTAGTCAAAAGAGAATTAGTGAAGGACCTTCCCTCACTTGAATTCTGCATAGAAGGATTGTGTGAGGCATGTCAAGAGGGAAAGATGGAGAGGTCAAGCCTCAAAAGTAAATAATTCACATCAATCACCAAACCATTGTAATTGATTCACATGGACCTTTTTGGACCAGTAAATATCATGTGCATGTCCAAGAAAAGATATGCACTTGTCATGGTTGATGACTTCTCCAAATACACTTGCGTGGAATTCTTGCATTCAAAAGATGAAGCTCCTTAGTTCATTATTGAAAATTTGAGAAGATTAGACAAAGGCCCTACACCAGTTGTAGCCATAAGAAGTGATAATGGAACAAAATTCAAAAATGCTACATTAAATGAATTCTGCAAAGAAAATGAGATCACTCACCAATTCTCAGCTCCAAGGACTCCACAAGAAAATGGAGTTGTTGAGAGAAAGAACATGACTCTTATTGAAGCTGCAAGGACCATGTTAGCAGAAGCAAATCTTCCAACCATTTTTTGGGCTGAAATTGTCAAGACTGCATGTTACACTCAAAATAGGACACTCATCACAAAACTAGTTGGAAAGACTCCTTACCATCAGGGGTGACCTACGGTAGTAGTAGTGGGGGTAAAGGCCCCCAGTGAAATTTTCTGTTTGTGAAGTAAAATTTACATTATTATATTGATGCCCCCATTGAAATTTAATTTAAATAAAATTTTATTTAATAAAAAAGTTAAACTTTAAATTTTAAATAAAATATAATCTTATTTAATAAAAAAGTTAAACTTTAAATAAAATATAATCTTATTTAATAAAAAAGTTAAACTTTAAATTAAGTATGCGCTTTCTTAAATAATTAAAAATAGATATAATTTGAATTATTATAATTGTATATTGAACAATGTCCCAGACTAAGTAGAATTTTAATTATGTCTTTTAATATTTTTTAGTATATAATATACATATTATATTTATTATATCATTAATGAGATTCGAACTCTTGACATTTGATAGTATTTAAATAAGATTCTTCTTATTCTTATTATATATAGGATATAATTATATATATATATATATATAAATATATATATATATATATATATAAATATATATTTATAAGCTTATGAAATTCATGAAGTGAAAAAACTATAAATATATTCATAATTTTATAGACGATCCTCAATTTTATAAAATAATTATATAAATATATTCTGAGAGATAAATTTAAATATTTAAATATAGTATTTATAATTATAAAATAATTTAACTAATTATAAAAATATTAAAAATTAGAACCCAACATTTTTCTTCAAATCGCGAGTGCCCCCACTAAAATTTTAGTCTGGGTCCGCCACTGTTTACCATATCATGACAAATAGAAGACCATCTGTGAAGTACATGCATGTGTTTGGAACAAAGTGTTTTTTCTCAAGGATGATGCTGACCATCTTGGAAAGTTTGAAGCCAAGGCATATGAAGGAATATTTGTGGGATACTCCTTGGACAAGATTGTCTATAGAGTATATATGATTGATCAACAGAAAGTAATGAAAAGTACAAATATGACATTTGATGACTTCAAGTTTCCTGCAATGAACTTGGAAGGTGAAAACTGTGCCACATTAAGATTTGCAAATAAAATGGAGTTTGAAACATTTGAAAATGAAAAGTTTATCAATATTCATGAAGACTCACATGTAGACATCTCACATGGAACAAATGAGGAAAGAGAAAATGATGATTTCAGTCATATCCAGCTTGAGAATTCTCCACACAACCCTAGCATCCACTGAGGGGGAGTTTTTCAAGGATCTACAACAAATGACAACAACTTCAGTTAGGGGGAAACAAGTTCAAGTGACAGAGATGTAGCTCATCAAACTAAATGGAATAGAGCTCATACAACTAATCAAATTATTAGAAATCCTGATGAAGGTGTGAGGACAAGGAGAGAAACCATAAATGAATGTTTGTATGCTTGCTTTCTGTCTCAAAATGAGCCAAAAAGATTTGAAGAAGACTTGTTGGATCCAGACTGGATAATTGTCATGCAAGAGGAATTGAATCAATTTGAGAGAAATAATGTTTGAGAATTAGTGCCACCTTCAAAGGATAGATTGGTAATTGGCACCAAGTGGGTCTACAGGAACAAAATGGATGAACATGGAATAGTAACAAGAAATAAAGAGAGATTGGTTGCAAAAGACTACTCACAAGAAAAAGGCATTGACTATGATGAGACCTTTGCTCATGTTACAAGACTAGAAGCCATTAGAATTTTTCTAGCCTTTGCAGCATACTCAAATTTCAAGTTCTATCAAATGGATGTCAAAATTTCATTTCTTAATGGAGAATTAGAAGGAGAAGTGTATGTGAAACAACCACTTCGCTTTGAGGATTCAAAGTTTCCTGATTTTTTTGTATAGACTCATTAAGGTATTGTATGGACTCAAACAAGCCCCTAAAGCATGGTATGACACTCTGTCAAAATTTCTTCTAGAAAATCAATTCACTAGAGGAAAAATTGAAAAAATTCTTTTCTACAAGAAGCATGGTGAGGATATCATACTTGTTCAAATTTATGTGGATGATATTATATTTGGTTCAACAAATGAAAAACTATGTCAAAGGTTCTCTAAGTTAATGCAAAGTGAATATGAAATGAGCATGATGGGAGATCTCAATTACTTTCTAGGCCTTTAAATTAGTCAAAGAAAAGATGACATCTTCACAAGTCAAACTAAGTACATAAATGAATTACTCAAGAGGTTTGACATGCAAGATTGCTCACCCGCCAAAACTCCAATGTCTACAGTCATAAAGCTTGATGAAGATAAGAAAGGAAAAAGTGTAGACATGAAGACCTATAGAGGAATGATTGGATCTCTACTCTATCTCACAGCTAGCAGACCTGACATTATGTTTGCTACTTGTCTATGTGCAAGGTTTCAGGCAAATCTAAAGGAATCTCATATCATTACTGTCAAAAGGATTTTGAGATACCTCAAAAGAACACCTTTCATGGGTTTATGGTACCCTAAAGAAACATGATTCAACTTGGTTGGATACTCAGATGATGATTTTGCTAGATGCAGAGTAGATAGAAAAAGCACCTCAGGAAGCTGTCAATTTCTTGGATAGAGGATGGTGTCTTGGTTTAGCAAGAAACAACAATCAGTTTCTACTTCCACAACTGATGTTGAATACATAGTTGCTGAAAGCTGTTGTGCTCAAGTGCTTTGGATTAGGAATCAACTAAGGGACTATGGACTAGTGTTGGAAAGAATTCATATCATGTGTGACAACACTAGTGCCATCTCAATTGTTGCTAATATAGTCAATCATTCCAAGACAAAACACATTGATGTAATGCACCATTTCATAAGGGAACATACAGGAAATTGAGTAATTGAACTATTTTATGTTCCTACACAAAAATAGTTGGCTGATATATTTACTAAATCACTTGATGAAGCCACCTTCAACAAGTTGGTTAGTGAAATTGGAATGTTAAATTCTTCAGGATAAGTGGGCAAATAAATATATCTTCCTAACTGTTACAACAATTGTTTCACAGACATGAAACTTGATGGATTAGCTAAGTGAAACAGACTGGTGTGTACTTATAAATGCATCAGTTATATTGTTGTACATTTTGTTTTAAAAATAAAATGAAATAGTAGCTTGTTACTATTTTCTTGTTCTAAGGGAGCCTGAAAAGAACTATTATACTTGTGCATTGTTAAATAACAAGTGTGATAATTAAATTTTCAGGAATATTGATCAAACACATTTCTTATTTTAAGATGAATAAATAAATTTTATTTATCTAGGAAATGATGCTTATACATTAATATTTGTTTTCCAAGAGAGAATAAAATAATCTTTCAAAAACTGGAGTTTGTGATCTATTTGCCATCCTTTTATGACTTCTCGACTGTGTTTCTTGAGTTCTCGAATAGTTCTTTTCTAGGGTTCTCGATCAAGTTCTATTAGGAATTCTCGAATCACCAAAGTTCTCGACTACAGTTTTGGGTGAGTTCTTGAATGGTTTAATTCTCGAATCTATACACTTCCATATTCTGAGTTCTCGATCAAATTTAATCAGTTCTCTACTAAAGCAACTTTACTCTTTTCTGAGTTCTCGAATATACAAAATCGATTACAATTATAGTCGAGTTGTGTAATTCATATAAATAGCAAAGTAGATCTAATTGTTCATTTCTACGCTTAATCGCAAACTCACAGACCTTCTTGCTCTCAAACAGTTGTATTCAAACTCTCACTCTTTTCTCTCTAAAATCTTTGTTTCTTCTCTTCTCCTTTCTAAACACAAATTCAATGGCTTCATCTAGTTCCAAACCTGCAACCTACACTATTCCAAACACAAACTTTTTAGCAATCTCTCGAGATGCTGAAGCAAAATCACAGTACAAATGCTTCACTAGGTTTATCATAGAATCCTACTTGATGGAGGCACTTTTAGCAAACCCAACTCTGTATCTGGATATTCTTGAGCAATTCTAGGATACTGCAGATTATGAGGAAGTAGCTTTGGAGGATGGAAGCTCCAGAATCATTGTGAACTACAAGATCAAAGATGTCAGCATTAGCTTCAATGAAAGTGATGTGAATGCAAGTTTATTTCTCCCAACTGAAAGATTTGATGATGACCCAACTGAAGATAATCTCCTTGACTTCCTAGATCTCATAAGATATGCTGACACTGTTGAAAGGGGAGCTGATAAAAAGAAGTTCAAACTTGGAAAGTTGAACAAGAAATTTTTGAGAAAGAGATGGTCATTTGTGTTTGACACACTACTGAGAGTCTTCACTTTCAGGAGGACTAACTATGACCAAATTAGTATGATTGCCTTGAAGCTGGCCTACTCACTAGCATACAATTTGAAGCTGAATGTGGGCAAACTCATACTTGGGGAACTCATAACCAGGATTCCCAAGAAAGGTAATGAAATTTTCTTCCCTCGCTTTATTCAATCAATCTTAAATCATAAAAATACTCAGTTGATTGAGTTTCATGGGATGAACAAAAGTAGAATTGGATATAGTAAGTCTATTTCCAAAATCATTTTTGGAACCCTGGACAAACGAAGCATAGTGAATGTGCCTTTACAAATCACACCTCACATGAGGAGTGAATTTGCTAAATATTCACTTGTGCAACCTACATATGGTTATTTTGAAGCAGTAGAGGGTCTCAAAGCTGCAGAAGAACCAAATGCACCTAACCCAGAGACTCTCAACCCAACTGTGGCCCCTTATTCAAAATACATAGATGATAGTGAACCAACCTCTACATCCTCTCAACAGGGTGTGGTTGAAAAGAAGAAACCAGCTACTAAGAAAAAAAATTTGGATGCAATAGTAAAAAATGTAGAAGAAATTGACGATTCACCCGTGGAACCTTTAAAGAGGAGAAAAAAATCAAAAGGCCATAACAGACCACTTTACATCCTCCCAACAGGATGTAGAGGTACATAAGGGATTAAATTTACTTCTAGGTGCACTTTCTCAACAAGATGTATCTATTGAAATTGGGAGTCAGCCCACTCCAACTTGTACAGAGTCTACACTATTACAGGAACACACTCATGTTTATGTCAGGTGTGAAGTTGAAAAGGAGACAAAAGTGCATATAGGATAATCTAATTAAACTTTCCCATTTTCTCAGATGGAGTTGCCAACATTCAATTCTACACATTCTACTTCTTTCACCACTCAAATTTCTTCTCAACCAATTGTGTCTAGCCAAACACAAAAGGTTGTTGATCATAAAGAATCCACTTCTCTTGGTGAGCCAAATTCAAGTGACTTGGTGCATGACACCTTGTTCACCACTCGAGAACCACATTTAGATGGTGAGGGAATGCATGCTAAGGCATAACCTGATGACACCATCAAAGCCATAGAGGCTTTCGGAGTTGTGGTGGCTGAGGATGTATCAATTCCCTTTGATCTCATTAATGAGTCATTGGAGCACAAGGTGTCTTCATAGACATTGGGAAATCTAGAGGACCTCCACACCATGCAAATGGCATCCCCTGGACACTCCCCAGTCATTTAAACACTGTCTCCTAGGGAGAATTCTCCAATCCATTCAGGGTCTATAGAATCATTTGAGAAATTGGATGAGGAAATAGACACTGAGGGGACCACTGTAACATGTGGCTCTAGACCTAACTTTTTATCACAATGGCTGAAACCTATACAACATGACAGGGAATCAGGACCATCATCTCATGGTGGGTCACTTTCAGATGAACAACTCAGGGAAATTTATGGTGATCAATTGGATGACTGATACCATATTGCTTAACAACTTCTGACATCTCATTTGCCCAACAAAGATTATGCTGTAGTATGCTAAAGATAAGGAGGAGATAAAAAACAAAAATTCTTAAATGGCTGAAGAATGAAAGGCCAATGTGGATGCCTGGTTGGATAGCAAGAACACTGTGAGCATGTAAGAGATGCTACAGTGAATGAGACAGAAGTATTTGACAACTCTTGGTTCTTGTGAAAAGATTTTTACTCCATCTGCAATCTATGATGCTATTCATAAAGCTATAAAAATCCAACTCCAGTCAAATCATTATCTTGCTAGAGGACTGCAGGCTGAGATTCATGATCATAGAACAAAAGTGGAAGGCACTTTGAAAAATATAGAAGAAAGGATAAGACTTGGAGGTATATATGGAAATGTCTCATCTAGGGTTGATTCTGGCAAGTCATCAGTTCTCTACACCAAGATGGATGTAATGAAGAAAGCTTACAAAGAGATGATTCAAAGAAATGCAACCATTCTTGAGAATCAACAGAAAATAAACAACATAGTTCAAGTGTTATATGTAAATATGCATGCAGACAGGCTGCCTGAGGATGTGCCCCTTCATGACTTGGCACCACTGCAAGTGGACATCTATTATCAATCAAATGCTAAGGATGAAGCTGCTAAGGCCAAAACTATTGATGATTTGAATACAAAGGTCGAATCACTCACTTCCACTGTTTCTACAGTTGTGACAAGTGTGAGCACTCTCAAGAAGGAGTTTGACACCTCCAATGCCATCAAGTCACCATACTTGCTCAAATTTTCACTCAACTAGCATCAATACAAACTCTTCTCTCCAATACGGCAAATTTAAGTCAAGCTCCAACAGTTCAGATTTCTTCTCAAATAAAGTCTAGTTACTCTTCATTTCTTCCTCAACAACAACAGCAAGATATCAAATCTAATAGGAAGAAAAAAAGGAGGGATGAAATTGAAGCTGAAAGACAGAAGGCAGTGCTTAAAAACTTGAGGCTAGAAGCAGTAAAGCCTCATGCTGACATAGAATTTCTGCTAACCTTGGAGGCTATTAAGGCACAGGTTAAAGAGCATCATTGGGAATACAAGAAGTTATTGGAGAAAGCTATATTTATGGTTAGAGGAGTCAAATTTGAATTCAATGGAAAAATTTGTAAGAAACCAATAGTGCAAATGGAATTTGGCTATTTTAAAGTTTCACTCAGTACATTCATACAACTCACATTCACAGAGTTTGATTGCATCTCTAAAGCAATTGAGGCTATAACTCAGGAAGATGAAGAACTCAAAAATTCAGTCATTAGAACATTTCTCTCATTATTACTTCCTGAGGCTTTCTGCAATCTTGAAGGTGTGATGTATTTGGCTAAGGGAGACAAACTTGCTCATTTCATGCTAGACAAACATTTAAATGAAGGGAATAGGAGTCAAATAATTTCATTGATTGATCTAATGGAAAATAAGAAGGGCATGAAATCATAGGATGACATGAAGATTCTTGAGAAGCTGAAAGCCTTCATAAGCGGTCAAGTCTCTAAATTTGTCAATGATGAGCTAAAAAAGAAAAGGAAGGATGATGAAGACAAGAACAAAAAGGAAAATGAAGACAAGTCAAATTCAAGGAGTGATAAGGGATGAAAGAAAGATGACAAGAAGAAGGAGAGCGAGGACAAGAAAAAGAGAGAGGATTCTATCAAAGAGAAGAAATATGAAAGGAAGAAACCATCCAAGCAGCAAGCTGTTGGTGTTCATACTAGCACACCTATTAAAATTCAGGGTGCTAGTGTGGCTCCAACAGTTTTTGAAACTGGTATGATTTCAAAAACCAAAGAGTCAAAAAGACTTCTAGTCAAGGTTATTGCAAATGGAGTTATAAGGAAGGAATTGAAGAAGAATCAAATCAAGAAGCTGAAACCTTGTCAACAACTAAAGGTCAATACTGCCAATAGAGTAAATTTCAAGAAGCCTACTAGTTCTCTACTTGTGAGATGTCCAAAATGGAGGAAACAAATTGTTTTGCCTAACAAAGGTCTTCCCGTCAAGCCTGTCCAGGAGATTGTTGAAGTAGACAAAATAAAAATCAAGCAATGGAGAGCAAACAGAATTTGCAAGGTGGAAATAAGAGACAGAAGAGTGTTTGTAACTACTGTTGATGGTGAGGAAAGACCTTTTTATTATGATAACTCAGCCTCTACTACACATGACATTAAAATGGTAATTAGCCTTTATGATAAAAGTTATATGGAGAACAAATTAAATACGGTTGCCATTGCTGAGTATCTAGTAATGAAATATCAAGCAAAAATTGACAAGGAAATTTACAAGAAAGAGATGATTGAAAAGAAGCTAAGGGAGGATGCTGAAATTGAAATGATGTTAGTCCCTGATATTATAGAAGGGGGTTGAATACAATATCTGAATTTAATCACAAAATTTCAGATTTAAAAATATTATTTTAAATAATCATAAAATATTAATTTTAATTAAATACTATTCAAGTAGAAGATATAATTTTAACTTGAAAAGTATTATAAAATTAATATGATGAAAATGTTTATAATTGATAAAATATTCTAGAACGATTTTGACATAAATTGTACTTGTTTAACAATTATAATCCAAACTTGCACATGAATCTGTGAATATTACAATGCATACAAATTTCTGAATTTGAATGTTTTCAACTAACACAAAATATGAAGTGGTCACCTCATATTTATAGAGGTTTTGTAAAGCTTGTATGACTTTATAGATCAGGATATTTTTCAAACTTTATTTAAGCCCGTATGACTTTCATTAAAACTTGTATGACTTTTTAAATAACTAGGTATAACTTCTCAAAAGTCAGTATGACTTTTTAGGAATCAATTTGGTATGACTTTTGACTCCACCAGCTCGGCATGACTTTTTTTAATATCCCCAGCATGACTTTTCTTTAAGTCATTTTTGGTATGACTTTTCTTATTATGACCTTTTGCACTCCATCCTTCGGTATGACTTTCTCAAATAAATTTCAGTATAACTTTTGAATACCAGAATTCGGTATGACTTTTATTATATAATTCGGTATGCCTTTTTAATAAGTCTTTTGAATTATATTAAAAGCCATATTAAATCATATCTTTTATAATAAATTAATTCTACTTAGTTTAATTAAATAATTTATAAATTAAATTAAATTTAACCTGAATTAATTTAATTAAATAAATAAAACAAATAATTTACTTTTGATAGTAGAATTAAAATACTATCTTGACTTATATAACCGTGCTATCAACTTTGAAGTCTTTCCGTCTTTAATTTGTCTTCTGTCATAAAACCAATTAAGTTTGATGATGAATATTTATTAATTTAGTTGACACATAAATGTACTGTCTGGTTCATTTGTGTCATACTATAATAAATATTCTCCACCTTTTAAACTTTAAGTTGTGGTCTTTTGTCCTTCTTTTGCTTTATTGTTTGTCCTCTTGTGTTTTTCTTCTTCTGGAATCTTCGTGTAGTAGCCATTAGAAATCTTCCGTATCTTCTGAATTCTTCTGAAATACTACTCCTTTATTTTTCACTGACACTTGGACATATTAATGAACTTCTTCCAGTATTGAGTATCAATCTCATAAAAATACTTCTGATAATCTGATTCTTCATGTTTAGTTGACTTTCTTCATCTTGATTCCTGTTATAATATTTATTATTTACTTTTCTTTCTTAATTGAGTTGAGTTGTCATCTAATTATTACAAATAGGCCTAGTCATATGCCTTTCAAAGGAGGTCTGGGGAGTTGAGAAGAATGGGAAAATGCAGAGTTTTCAAGGATCCTGACAGGGTTGAGATCAAAGTCAGTAGCAGAGTAACTACCAAGGTCAGGCTCAAGTTTGTCAAGGACTATCCAGCTCTAACCCTCAAGAAGTCAAGATTGTGGCTGATGCATTGAAGGATTCTATTCTCATTGAAGAAATCATGTCAAGACTGGAAATTATTAAGGCCATTGATGAAATTGAAGAAGAAGTAGAAAAGAAGAAAAAGGCTGAATATGAAAAGTACAAACAAAATCAAAGGTAGGCTTGATATCTTGTTGTTAATTTGTAAAACTATCTTTTTTCCAAATTAGGGGAGATTATTGGAACAAATCAAGCCTGCTATGTATTAAATGCTTGTCTTGTTTATGCATTTCTAGATTTCTTGTTCTAGGGCAAATGACTTATTATATCTCATGTATTCTTGCAGTTAGAAGCATGTTTCTACTGTAAAGTCTAAATGTAAAGTATGTAGTCAAGAATAAATGGTAGAAAATTCAAGTTGGTGAATCATGCACCAAATCAAGAAGACTTTGGCAGAATAAAGAAGTTGCAGAATGAAATTATTCTAAGTCAAGAAACCATTCGAGAAGTCAGCCTAGTAGAGAAGTCAGAAGTGCTCAACTGATAGAGAAGTCACAGAATGAATGATTAGAGAAGTCCAGAGAAACAAGTCGAGAAGTAAGCCAATTGATACTAATCGAGAAGTCACATCACTGAGGTAATTCGAGAAGTGAAGGTCATAAGTCAATCGAGAAGTCAGGGAAATCAAGTCAATCGAGAAGTCTAGTCTAATCGAGATGTCATCAAAGAAGTGTATGCATTCGAGAAGTCTAAGTCAATCGAGAAGTGATCAAAGCAAATGACTGATCGAGAAGTCTCTTGAGTACTCGACTAAGTAATCTACTTCAAGAGTTCTCGAGTGACAACATCTATGAGTATTCGACTGTTTCAAATGGGCTAATTTCTAGGAAACTTGCAGAAGATCAAGACAAACATGTTGAAGCTCTGTTATTACAGGATCAGTCAAACCTGCGATGATAGAGACACGTCTATAATGAAACTTAGAAGATAAACAAGAAAAATGACAGAAGGGATAAGGCTGGAAGCAAAGGACTGTCACAGTGTGTGTTAGCTAGAAATAGATAGTAATCAAATATAAAGTTGTTTTTGTTTATTTCTAGTTTTAACTTAATTGATTAGTGATTGCATGTGCCATAGGACATATTGTCTATATAGTACCGCACAGCCTCATTAGTTAAGTGTTCTGAAATTTTTTAAAATACACACCTTGTTATCTCCAAGAACAAGAAGCAGAAATTCACTTTGAATTTCATATTGTAGCAAAGTTCAATTCTAATACAAATTATATTGAAAGTTAAATTCCGTGTTTACTTTATTTTCCGCATTATGTTTATGTAAACACCTGAATTGCTAAAACTATAAATCAAAACCTAATAGTTCATAATTTAGTATAACTAAAAGAGTTTGAATAAGAATTTGAAGTTATACATTCACCCCCCTCTGTAAACTTCTGTTAACTCTAATTCCTAACATACATATAATATAATATTAATAAAATATTAAATTAACTAGAAAATTGGGATAGCCAAAAATTGAGTTATTTTTTTAAATCTTTAATCAATTATTCAACTATACTTTTAGTTAATTAAAATATATAATTATATCAACAAAGTAAATTTTTAAATATGTATAAAAATGAAATCAAATTAAAAAAAGTAATCAACATAATATTATGACAAGCTAAAGAGTGGGCTTTTAGGCTACTTAAAATAAAAAATAAAATATAGATAATATTGTGATGTCTGAAGGCCCTGGATTTAGTGCTTTTCGGTAGAGATTAGCTACTTTACCTATCCAAATGGTTGGGTTAGGCGTATATGTTATCTGTGATGTTAGTTTATTTGTTTTTGTGGCTTCCCGGATTCAGTCTATAGATTTGCAAAGTCATATTTTGCGGGATAGTGCCACAATTTTCATTGGAGAACGTTTTGTTTCGGCACAAGAATATGTGCAAATAATTCTCTCAGATGTGGATTTGTTATAACTAACCACTAAGAGTCTGTCCCCCCAAACCAATGCATTACTTGACAGATCTTTACTTTAGAGGTATTTGTAAATATTTAAATACTGAGTTTGATTTTCAGAGCGTCAAACTGCAATATTTTAGTGTTTGAAATTTAAATCATACTCAATATTTTCTTTTAGATACTCAGTACGGATATATATGGAGAGCACACCGTACATTATCAAAAACAGTTAAGGTTCAAATATCGACATGACATGGTCATCACAATTAGTTTTAACTAGTCTCCATCGTCTAAAAAACAAAATTGCATTATCGTACTATGTGGGGAAAAAATTCCGTTTTAATGATTTTTAAAAAAAATTATTTTATATCAATTAACAATTATATTACTTGTAACTTATATATATATATATATATATTATTAATTAATATTTGAATATTATGAAAGGTAAAAAAAATAATGTGAAATCAATTCAATAAAATCTGTTAAATTCTGTGAGTGTATACAAATTCTCATAAATCAATCAAACAAAATCTAATCAAATCTACATATAATTAAAAAAATCCATATCAATCTACAAATTTGCAAAATCAAATAAAATCCATGGATTATCATTAATTTAAAAAAATCTAGCAAAATCTCAGTTGAATACACCCTTAACTAGTTTTGTAAATTAACACAAACATAAGACTTTATCAGTCGTTTGGTTCAGAGATTTCTGAAATGAGATATGAGTTTATTTAACTACGAATTAATAATACTTGAAATGAAATAAAATTCATACATATTATTTGATTCAATTTTTTAAAATTTCAACCTCATACCTTAAACTCACAAAATACAAGTTTTTGATACCCAAATGGGAGATGAGTATGAGGTGAGGGTATGCGTATCAATTTTAATATTATTATTTAATTATTAATAATTAACATTAATAATAATAATAATATATATATACAATTAAACATTACTAATAATAATAAAAATATTTATATTTTTTATATAATAAAATAAATTTATTTAACTATTAATTTAATAATACTTTAAATTAAATAATTTCAATCTAGAACTAAATCAAATACATAATATTAATAATTAAATTTCATCTCATAACACCCTAACCCAATTACTGATATTAAACACATACCGTCTTATGAACCACGCGAGTCAACCCATACTGTCTCATGAACCAAACGAGTCTTTAGGGCATCTCCAATGAGACACTAAAATACTAAAATAGTGTCACTTTTTACACTATTTTAGTGTAAAACCAATTCTAATGAAATACTAAAATAGTGTCAAGATGTCACTAAATAATTGTAGTGTAAAATCAATTCCAATAAAATACTAAAATAGTGTCAAGATGTCGCTAAATAATTGTAGTGACACCAAATCTAGTATCAAACATATATTTGATGTTATCTTGATACCTAATTTGTCATTTTTCAAAATTTCAACTATAGCATCATATTTGTTAAAAAATAAATTTATCCATTTTAAGTCCCAAAACTTAATTATTTATTATTTTAATGAGTAAAAGATAGTGTACAAGATTTCTTATAATATAAGATATAATTAACTTGCATTAAAGTTAATTTATAAATTATATATAATTTTGATACTAAAATAGTGTTAAAATAACGTGAGAACCGTTGAAAAAGCACATCTCTTTGACGCGTGAAGAAAATCAGCGAGAATTAAAATCCAAAATAGTCCCGTAACTCCCGTTTAGAGTCCACCTCTATCCAGTATCCACCTATTCTATACTTAAACCCATGTGTGCACTGTATATATATATTCCCCTAAAAACACAAACAAAAACCCTATTGTCAGAAAACAAACACTTCCCGACACACAAATTTAGTACGCTCTCTCTCTCTCTCTCTCTCTCTCTCTCTCTCAGTTCAGTCCTTGTTTGTCTAGTTCCTTCTATTTATTATTTTTCCCGAATTGCTCTCTTTATTTTTATTTGTTTGTTTGATTCTCATTGTGAATTAATTTTACTTGTTATTTTTATATTGTCTTTTGCTATTTTACGAATGTGTGTGTGTGTCATTTTCATTCTGACATGTTTCAGTACGTGTTCTATAAATTGTTTTGGAAAAGCTTAAAAATGATTATGCAAATTGTTACTGGAAAACACACTCTCACACACTTATAATGGTACAGTAGAACCTAGATGAATTTATAATGGTAAATTATTAATCTTGATAAAATAATACAGTACTTTTTTCGGGTTCATTGTTTTACTATAATAGTAAATGTGATTGTGACTATGGGTGACTAAGTTTATAAGTCATACACTTGGGTGACTATCTATACGATTAGTCAATTTGTACGACTCCTGATATATTAGGGAAATTTTATGTTTTAGCATGTGATTTTGGTTAGTTTGTTTCTTTGTCATATATGGCATTGATAGAGTTGAAAACTAGGGCTATGCTTGTTTGAGTGGAATATATGGCATTCATATTCATTTATCAAATGTTTTATCTGGCTCTATCGGAAAATGGTCAATTTAATTCTACAAGTCGACATATTTTTAAAAAGGATGTAGAATTACATTTACTGGTAATTTTTGGAAATTAATATACCCCGAAACATTATATATATATATAAACTAAAATCTTCACGGGTAGGCAGTTTTTAAACATGGTATTTAAGCAGTCCTCTCAAATGAACTAAAAAATGGATAAGATTTAGTCTGGAAGACTATAGTATAGGACTATGTATGGTAAAGTTAGAGCAAACTAGTAGTCCTTATATTAGAGGAGAATCCTAAAACTTAACTGACAATTAAAATCTTGATAATAAGGGAACTACTTATTACTATCCCCCTATCTTAATAACTTAGAAATATGATCCTAGATCTAAAAAAACGGCATAGCATTGATGTTATAAAGAAACTTTTTCTGCTTCCTGGTTCACATTACATAGCCCAAGTGAAATCAATATATAGGGTTAAGTTTATTGACGTGTCTAACAGAGAAATAGTAGCTTTGTTTGACAAATTCGAGTTATATGATAAACCCTAGTCGCTCTAGTTATTGCTGAAAAGAACATCAATTAAGAATCTTTCTTTTCTCGGAATTAAAATTTCTAAAGACCTATACTATAATTTTTTTCCTTTTGCTAGTGGTAGAAGTTTCCGGCTAGTGTGACTGAAGAAAGTAACACAGCTATATCTTTATGAAATAAAAGCAATATATAGGCTGACAGTTATTAAACTCCCAAAGTGACAGAAACATATATTATTTTCTTATGCCAATTTTTGCTAAAATTACTTGGCCTAACTGAAATAGAAATTACTCCCTCCGTCCCATTTGATTCTTAACATTTTCCAAATAATGACACACACAATGTGTTAATGTGTTATATCAGTTCAACTAGTAGTATTCCTTCTGTTATATAGGCTGATAATTTGTTGCATTGCTTAATAGGCAACTCCAAGATTAAGTGAAGACAAAGTTAAACAATGCGTGGATCCTAAGCTCAAGGGGGAGTATCCTCCTAGAGCAGTCGCAAAGGTATATTCGTGCATTTTAGGACATACATGGTCACACACATTTGCACCATATTAAAGTGTCTGAGGTGTAATGTGTCTCTGTTTTGCAGCTGGCAGCGGTAGCAGCATTATGCGTCCAGTATGAATCTGATTTTAGGCCAAATATGAGCATTGTTGTAAAGGCTCTTCAACCGCTTCTGAGGACTGCTGCCCCACCCCCTCAGATGTAGAGAATCACATTTAATCCATAGGTCTTTGCATAGTTTGGCTTCATCTGTCCAGATTTCGTCGTTCACCTGATAGAATTCACATGTTATCAAATTTGGGATTTTGAGATATAGGATTGGGTTTTACTTTTTTTCAGTTTGACAGTTCAAATCGGACGTTTTGCTTACATAATGCTAAAAGAGATATAGGATTGGGTTTTACTTCGTTGGTTTTTTTGAAGCTTTTTGTCAGCAAAAGATCTTTCTTCCTTTTGGTGAGCAAGGATTACAACTTCCCTTTTAAAAAACTAAGTAGATGGTAACTTAGGTTTAAAAAATTAACAGTTATACTAACTAATAATTGTAAATTTTGATATTGAATAAAATATATAATCTAAATTATTGTCTAATAATATTGAGTATGACCATTATTTTTTGGGAGTTATCCTGATAAGTGATTGTTGTCGATATCCTATTTGCACTTATTCATAGTGGATGTGAAAATAATAAAATGCGCAAAAAGAGTCAGTAGCTCCTGATTCACATAAAAAGAAAAAACTTGTTTTGATAGATTATTAGATATGGAAACTATCATATGACTCGAGGTTTATAACTAGTACGCATTGGCTACTTGTGTAACTAAAGTAAACCAAATCGTACGCATTGGCTACTTGTGTAACTAAAGTAAACCAAATCGTCTCTGAAAATGATAAGATGTCCACTGTTGTGATCTTTTGCCCACGTGTATATGTAAAATGAAGCAGCAACTATCAAAACGTAGAACGGTGAGTATGAAATATTCTGCAACTTTTATAACTAATATGAAATAATTGCCACCTTGACATACCTAACTTTCCTTTCTAGTAAATATAATCTATACTATATTATTAAAGACGAAAAATTAAAAGTTTTGGTCGGTATGGTACTAGGTGAACCATAAAAAAGATCTTGACCGTCCAATTTTAAGTGAACCATAGCAATAATCTTAACCGTTGAATTTTAATAAAATATAATTTTAAAAGAATATAATCATACATACAATTCTAACACCAATAATCCTCCTTTTATGCAAATAACTCATTAACATTATAATTCTAAAGAATATAAACAAACAAACAAACATTACTACTAAAATACAATCTCATATTAATCTTCTAACTAAAATATCTCACATTAATCTCCTAAGTAAAATACATCTCTATACAAAACAAACAAAAATTATCCTATTAAAATATAAATACAAATAAATTATATAAAAACATATACATATAATATTAAATAAAATTTAAATTATTATTATACAAATACAAATAAATTCAAATCATTAAAAAATATTAAAAAATTTAAAAAATTCATCCGTGCATCGCACGGGATATAAGCTAGTATAATATAATATCCGATATTTAAATTTTCCTTGTCCCAGTTTTCTGTCTCATTTCGTAATTTATTGTTCCAAAAATATTGTTTGTATTGATTAAATATGATAAATTAAGTGTTGATTTTATCAAGTTTTATGCAAATAATATATATTTTAATAAATTTTAATTTGTTTAGTGTAATTGAATAAAAGGTGAAATTTTAACCATGAGCAAATAAAATGGGATAGAGGGAGTATAATATCTTAAATTCAAAAATACTTGGCGGAATGTACACGCGAAAAACGTTCTTATATACCTACGTTAATATTTTCATGGCATGTCCTTTAAAATTTTCATTCTCATTAGAGAAATCAATTAGGAATAATTTATTACATCTACTCACAGCCAAATCATTTTTTTCAATTCTCCAAAATATAAATTAAATGTTTTTTTCCTCCAACAACTAATTTTGTAAAAATACATATTAAAATAATTGATGATTATTTATAATTTCAAAAACAAAAAGCAAATCCAAGTATTTTAGATAAAATATTTAGAAAGTTTAAAAATATTCGCAAACTATCTGGCTCAAAATAAGTGGCATTTAACTGTTCCATATGTAGAAACACAAAGAAACACGAAGATTAAGTAATTGAATTGCATGGCAATTAACAGGATACAAACATTCCACGAGTATACAACTAAGAATTTTTTTTATTTTTTTTACAGTTTATCTGAGGACCGGTAACTATTAAGGGTAATGTGTCTGAGTACCTTACATTCATAAATATAATAATTTAATATGATCTAAGCAGCAAATGAATAACAGTGACACATTTGCTCAACAAGAACAAGAACTAATATGTTCTCAAAATGTACACAACACTGATACTAATAAGTGAATGACAATTATATCGCTGAGGACCTAGATGTTGCAGTGACGGCTGACCAATATAAGTTAAATTAATATTCAAAGAGCAAGAGCCTGAATGACAAACTTCAGTTCAGTTGTGTATAATCGTTCTGTTGCTGTTCACGTACACTTCCCGGTGAGATAATCTGTAATGGCTGAAATGTAAAAAAAAAAATAGTAGCAAATATAACTTCATAAGTATTGGGTCATGTACAGCTGTAAAGCTTTCAAACAAGGTCATTGACAATATTTTACCGACTACTTTTCATCAAAATACACACATCCAAAACTATCAAGGCATCAACTTCTTATCAATAAGGTAAATTTGTTTGGATGAAAGGGTAATGAAAACAAGGATCCACAGAAACTTCAAAAAAGGGTGTCAAAATCTTAAAACATATAATTATTAACCAGCCAATCCTTAAAAAAGGCCAGCATCAGTTGCATATATTTGTGAATGCCTTAACCAATTTGTGCAGATATCTAGGATAGGTTTCTCTTAAATAGACCTTATAGTACCAGCATGCATAGTTATTGATGTCCTCAACTTAACATTAAATAATATTTTTTTATAAGGAAAATTCTTGTATGCATGATTTCATTCCATCTAGATTTCTGATGAAGCAGCCAAGAAAGAAATAGATAACGTACCAAACCCAAAGCTTCACCCACACTTTTACGAGTCTCCTCACCACACACTTCTACGTACATTTTCATAAGATACTCTCTTTGTTCTACTTTTAAATGCTTCTCAAGGCCTCTAGCCACCATTTCCATCTCAGGCTGCAAAAACAAATTCACAAACATCAAAAGTCTAGTATGCTATATTAGTTTTGCCATCAAGGGTATAACTGAAGTAAAGCACTGGAAGGAAAATCAGAAATTCAGGGCAGGACAATACTTGTTTCAAAAGATCATTATATACAACCGTATCTTTTAAAATAGAAAGAGATTAACTAAATCTGAAATTGATGAGCCATGACAGATAGTCAGTTATGAGTCATGATGGATAGTCAGTCAATTAGATCACATTTGGTGACCTGTGACATTATTTAAATTCAAAAACCGTTTATCTAGAGAAAAAATATATTTGATAGAGTAAAATATTATCACTAATGGATATGAGAGGGGGATCAATTTAGTCAAATGCAGCAACAATTTATGCACATACACATACATATGGATACTGATCCTAAGATAGTTTTATTTTATGCAAGTGACAATAATATAAAACCAATTTGTAAAGAATATGCGAATATAAAATTATATAAATGTACAGTAACTGCAACACCAGAAAAGCACCAATCTTTTTTTCTGGATAAGTAATGATTGACTTTCCTACAAAGATTGTAGATTTATTCATAATAATTAATCTATAATTGATCTTTTTCCTACTTTTCCCTTCATTCTACTAAAAAAGGGGATATCGGATAGAAATGAGAGGGACATTAGATTTTTTTCAACAAGAGGACACTATTTACATGCTCTTGCTCACCAATTGTTTTGCATTAGTTCATTTCCTTATAATCCCTATGATTTGTTTATATATTTTATTTCTTTTACAGTTATCAACGTAAGAAGTCCCGGAAAAAACTACTTTCTAAAGATTGAACAACATCAATTACAGTAAAAACCAGCATTTAGTAGGATATATTCTCCGCTCAGTTACACAAAAATAATTACCAGTCATTTTGAGACTAAGTTCCTTCGTGAACCAAAATATCAGTCGTAAGTTTATCATTTAATCAACTATCCGTTCATTTATTTCTCCAGTTATAACAAAATGCTAACAGATGTTAAATAGTTGGCAATTATCATCAGTAGTGGCTTGATGACTCATCATTAGCTGATGTATAACCCTCATCCACCACAAACCCAACCCTCATTGAATATCAACATCCAATTCCAAAGAGGCTAAAACTCTTTACTCTTTAGACACCACAAAGTTTCCCATCCCATGAAACTCAATGATCTCTTCAAAAGGAACATAAGACACATAAACAGTTGTAATGCACTTCTGAAGTAGAGTTCAAGATTCTTGAAACTTTTCAAGTACTGCATGCGGCATGACACTATGCTTATTGATCTTGTGATCCCGGGTAAAAATCTTTCCCATGAGATTTGTGGGAGGGGGGTGGGAGGTTGAGGACATTAATGGCTGAAGTGTAGTCCGGAATTGGGGATGTTTTCATTATAAGGTACTCTTGGAATCAAATTATAGATGTATCTTCTTGTTGACAATGGTATAGATCTTACTGCCTTCCGTGAGAAGCAAAGTAAAACAATGGATGGAAATAGGGAGATGATGTATCACGTGTGATCTGCGAAACTTTTTTCCTGTATTTTATATAAACTATCCGGTGTGAGTAGGAAACAAGGGAACTAGGATACCTGAACTCAGGTGCGGGAATCAGACACGGCTAAGGATACGGATCCAGGGGTACCCAATTTTGAAAGTAACAGAATATTGGATATGGATAAAAAATTGGACACGATTGCAGGAACTCGGAATGCAAGTTTGACGGTATTTTTATAGATTCTTCAATTTTTGTAGATTTTTAAAATTTACTACTATGTTTATAACTTATAAGCAATAAATGAGGCACACTTGATTATATGACAAATTCATGACAAAATAAGAAGGATAACATAAAATAAAATGGTTGTCAGGAGGCCTTGTCCTAAAATAAGTACCAGAGTACAGAGCCTATTAAGAGCCTCCAAATTGAGTCTCAGCTTGCATATAATACAAACTTCATAATCAGAACTTACAGAGTATGTAATAAATTATGTTGATTCTCCAATCCTGATCCTAAACTGATCACTTTCCAGCGGGGGGAAAAAAGAGAGTAGCACAAAAGATATCTGCTATGCGAAACTGAATCGGAAGTTGAAAAATCATAAAAAGATTTATTTCATAAAGCAAGATGAAGATGTAAAACAAATAAAGTGAAGTTCACAGATGACCAATGCCTATTAACAAAATACATACAGAGCTTTCTTCAGGAGGAAATAGCCGGTGAGTGAGAGACAATTTTGACAGTTCCGTCACTGCTTCAGAGTGCTTGCCTTGCATTTCTAAAGCCTGAAAACGAAACACAATAATGACTCACATGAATGAAATGATATTCGTTCATAACTTTTGCAAGAGAAATTTTTTGAAAGAAATATAGTACATAATACCAGCCTATCACAACTTCTTACATTAATCCTAACTAGATCAGATATATTCCCCAGTATCACCAAACATAGTATATTACATCAAAAAATTTCCATGCCAAACGTATTTGAAAAAATTATACTACATATAAATACAAATAAAGAAAACTTCCTATTTCCTTATTTGACTTTAAAAAAAATTCCAAAATTTCAATCCTCAGAAAAAATAGCCAGTGACATCAATAATAGTTTCCACATTTCACAAAGTAAATAACTTGGTATAAGATATGTAGTACTAACATACTCAAACAAAAGGAGTATCTTTCTGTGAAACAAGCTTATGTGCTGTGTTGTTACTTCAATAAACTAATTTAGTAAGACAATGAAGTTTAAATGTTCTTTGACTATACTATTAGCAGCCCTCTAGGCTTTCTTTATACTAGCTTATACCCCATACAAAGCACGGGTATTTTTATATGTATTTATTAACTTAATATTAATATTAAATATATATGTATGTATGTATGTATTATTATTATTTTTTGTTAGTTGTTTAGAATGGAGTTCTTTACCTTTGTTATTATTTTTTAAACTAATAATATGAATATCAAACGAATATGTTGTTAATACGATTCCAACTCTAAACCTTTGTTATTGTTTTTAGAGCCAATAATATAAATATTATATTTCAATATGTTGCTGAAGAGATCCAAACCTTAAACCTATGTTAGTATCTTTAGAGATATAAATAATAATGTTATAATCACATGAATCATCAGAAACATGAGGTTATCATCTCTACATTTTGAGTAATATTATATATATATTATATATGTTTGTATCACACCAAGCTCAAACTTAATATAAGTCCCTCTGTACCAAGTGGACTAGAAAATCGATAAAACTATTCTTTCGTTAAAAAATAGATCAGGAAGTTACAATTTGGGAAGAGTAAATAATTTTTTAGCTGCAATAACATTAGTATGCACCATGTTAAATTATTTAGGAAAACAAAATACATCTCAGACAATAAAACGAACTATAAATCAAATATGATATATTATTTGCATGGTTGTCAACTTTACACGTCATAAATCGAATTTTAATATTTGACAATATTGCCACAAAATTAAGACCTGATTAAAGATAAACAATATTTGTTGCATTAATGATACAAGTCAAATAACCAATTACCAATATCATGTGCATGTTATAAATCAGTCTATTACTGCAGTACACAATAATTAAAAAAATAAGAATTCGTCTCTTTTATTGAAGAATAGCCATCACCAAATTTAGTTACCTATCCAACTCAAACACTTTGGTTGCGCAATTGTGCACTGCACCATAACTAATTAATTTTAGACTCATAAAAAGCATGTATCATACAAACAAAAGCTTTCTACCCATTTTAAATAAATCCGCCAAGAAAATGCTACTTTCGAGACTAGCTATGGAGAAGGATATGACCCAGGGAAGAATTTCAAAGGTAACTAGCAACTTCAAAACACATTTTTTTTACTTCTTATCAATGATGGCTGACCTAATTTTATTCTACTTAAGCTGCTTCCAAGCATCTTATCTGTAAGGCACTTACCCCTTGTGTCGTACAGCGAGTTCCACGCAGAAGATTATTGATAATAAAACTTATATTATTACATTATGTTTAGGTTCGACTTATAAATACATGAATATTTTATTGCATCATTCACTCACTCAAAAGACTAAAACTCTAAAAGTATCTTATTCTATGTTCTCTTATTGTTTCATTATAATACTAGAACCAGCTTGCAAGTTTCAGGTCATTCTTTTATACATTAACTTATCATTCAAAATATTTTATTATTGACTACTGTTTTACTATATGATTAATCCAGAATGCTAATAAAATTTTATATATTACCTCAATATCTTAGTACAATACATGAAACACGATATGGAGGTTTCTGATTCACGTTTTGACAACTAAAAATCTAAATAGAGTCTACACCTTTATTTTCATATGAAGTTACTTAAGTTGGAAAGTTGCCAAAAAAGAAATGTATATATTTCTTTGTGCTAATCCCAAAATAATTTAAAGATGGATATAAAAAAAAATCAAAATTGACAAACATAGTTCTATACACATGCTGACATCTATAGTTACAAACATAGTTCTTTTGCTGACACAAATGCTGACATAAAACAACCGTACACCACTAATGCTCAAATACAATGATGAAGATACGTACCCATGCCTGTAAAAGCCATGAGCGTGTACGTGCAGCAACTGCTGCAGTAACCATTCTTGCAGCACGGTCCTTTTCCAGCACAATGTTGTCAGCAAGTCCAGCAATAAATTCCCTGGCGTCCTCACCAATAATCTGAACAAACGCAGCTGGGTCTGGTACACTGTTACAATTAAGAAATGTAGCAGGGAAGTAAGTAGCAGAAATAATAGTGTTAACATAAGTGCAGCTTCAAGAATCGTTAAGGAGGTACACTTACCTGCTACATATGTTGAGAACAAAATCAACTGATGCACGGTATAATGAATCCCGCGAGTTAGCCGTGTCAATGGACACCTTTACTCCAGAAACACGGCATATTTGACGCAACTGTTATCACAGACAAAAAGCTACTACATAAATCATTGATAATTCGGCATTTAAACATAACTGGATAGATATGTTTGGAAGAACGTAAATGAGCTAAGTTGAGAAGGATTTATGGGGTATATGTCCAAATGGAGAAGGAAATCTGAAAATAAGGTATGGGTAGGATCTAAATTTTATGGTACAAGCTTTGCAAGGACCTACTCTCAGATTTCAGATACTAGAGCTGGTTTATGGACCCAAAGAGGGGATTTGGTCTAATAATATTGAGGAGAAACTTGGAGAAAAGTTGCAAGTGCACAAGGATAGGAGAGCAAAAGAAAAAAACTTTGGCATGGGAAATGTTCACAATTCCAGAATTTCATTCCAAAAGTTCTACATACCCAAATGGTCAAATCATCATGGTATTTAAAGACTCCAAAACATTTGCAAACATCATAACTGCCCTTATAACTAGATACAATCCTCCCAGAAATAATGCAAAATATGACAAGTTACTAACACTACTAATATTGAGTAACCCCTTTTCTTTTCTAAGGACATCCTGGTAGAAGCAAAAAGAGTACATCAAGACATGAGTCTCGGATGTGGAAATTGTATCAGATGTGTAAAAATGCACAGTCATTAAATACAAAGAACAGTTACAGAAGCACTAACTTGTACTACATCATCCATCCATATGTCCTTTCCAGCCATTCGGTAATCCATGATTGCTGGAAATTAAGTTCGTAAGCTGTAATTTGATGAAGAAAAGAACAACATTGATGGAGGTTTGAGAGACATACAAATCCCCTACTTTAAATATAATTATACTATACACATTTAAACAAATAGTCATTGACCATGCAAATCAGGTGTGTATAATTAACTAGTGTGTAGTGCCTAGGAACGCTATCTCAAAGATATATTTAGATTTGATTCAAGGAGAGAAGGAGAAAGAAAAGAGCCAGAAAACACTAATCATGGAAAAGAAAAGAAAAATGAAAATTAAGTGCTACCAAATTCTAATCCACTATATATACACACGACTTTCTCAGAAAACATTAAGTGGAGCCACACCGTTGAATGATCCAGTGTGTATTACTGTAATTCAATGCTAAAACAGTCTTTAGAACTTGCTACCGTAACTTAAAAGGGGTAAAGTTGAATTTGGTAGACCTTTTCTAGGTTTTAAGCAGAGAAGTAATCAATAAAGGCAGGGGATTGATTTCCAATATGGTATAATAAACTACTTATCAACAAAATTTTGAACTATGGAATAAACTACAAGTGACTATAATAAAATAAAAACACATTTCAACAGAATACAGTACGACGAGAAAAAAGTGAGGTAACAAAAAACCTCTAATAAGTCTATTAGCTTGTCTCTGATACTCCTCATAATCATCAACACCACTCACACTCACACTCGAATTCTTAGGCCACCAATCCGGTAACTTATTCTCCTTCCTCTTCCCCCAATACTTGAAAATCCCTTAAACATTCCCCCCGTAAACTCCCTCACTTGCAACGGATTCTCGAAAACTCTACCTCCACCTCTACTGACATTCCCCACAACAACTTCCTTCCCACCTAAACTCCTATCCCTCCTCGTAATCCTCACCGGCTCACCGCCTTTTCGATGCCTAACAAACTGCCCTAATTTACCCAAAACCCTAAACCCTAACACAACCACAATCCCCCAAACAGCAACACACCCTACAAACGTGACAGTAGACTTACGACACGAGATTTTAATATTGCGATTGGAATCAACGGTGACTAGGGTTTGCAAATCGTGATAAGCTTCAGTGGTGGAGTTGATGAGTTTGTTAAAGCGTGTTTGGAGAGATAAGTAGGAGTCGATGTCGATGGTGAGGTGGAGGTTAGGGGAGTCGGGAGAGGAGGGTAGGGAAGGAGGTTGGGGGAGGTTACGGCGGCGACGGTGGTGGCGCCGGAGAGAAAAAGTGGTGGTGATGCGGTGGAGATGTGGTCGTGTTGAGAGGGAGTCGTTTACGAGAGTGTTCATTTTTGCCGCCTTCAAAACTATTAATTCTTTTCTTAATTAACACTAATATACCTCGATTTTATCGTATTTTAATCGGTGTTTTTTTAATGGATTTTTTAGTGCGGGCCTATTAGTGAAAAATTTGACAATTAGAAAGTAAATAATACTGTAACAAGACAAATATTCTCTCGCTCACTTTTTTAGTTGTTCATCTTAACAAAATATTAATTAAATAACTTGTTTTTACGACTACCTTTATTAAATTAGTTGAATGATTTATATTTTTGAATTAGTCAAATATTTGAAATAGTGATATAAAGGTATTATTTAGAAAAATATTTATAAAATTGTTTTGAAAACAGAGAAGGTAGATTGATTATAAACAATTTTTTTCTTCAAAAAAAAGGGGACAGATGGAGTAATACTTTAGAGTTTAATCTGCATTGCGGTGACCTCAGCTTGTTATGTGAGATTAAGACAAATTTATAAAAATTAAAAATATATATTACATACATTAACATAAATTCTTACTTAATTAAATATAAAAAAATTATATTAAATATCATAAAATCGTGCATGCGGTTATAAGCCTGTACACCTAACAAAAAATATAACCGGCAGTGCATGCGGTATGAAACTTTGATGTATAGATTTGATTGATAGTTGGTATTGGTTGTATTTTGAATTAGGGTTTGACGATGGGAAAGCGTCGTTTTTTAATAGATGATCTGCGCGTCAAGCAACTTGGACCAGTAACCTCGAATAAGAAAGGATCACTCGTACGTCTTTATCTTTGTGTCTCTATTTGTGTTTGTGTTTGTGTTTCTTAATCATCATCGTTTGTGTCTATATTTGTGTTTGTATTTCTTAATCATTATCGTTTGTGTTTGTGTTTGTGTTTCTTAACCATCATCGTTTGTGTCTATATTTGTGTATCTACGCGTAAATATTACGATTCATCGTCACGACGCTACAACATCTTTCCCATGAATATGAATAAACTCGTTTCTCTCACCGAGTTGGCTATTCGCCTCTATAATATCAAAGAGGTTCGGTTTGGTTTTGTTTTCCTCTATAAACTATTACCTTGTTCTCTTTATGTATTACTATTAGCTAGTATTTGTCTAACTCGTTACCTATTTATACATGCAGCATGCAAAATTTGGCCAAGTCAAACTGCTTAAGGTAGTGAGAGCTCTTGGTGGGCCTATCGATTATCGTATCACTTTTGAAGCCTTTTCACCTCTCGGGGTTGCCTCTGTTTTCATAGAAAAAATATCTCAGTTTTGCGGCCCATATCGAAGAGTTGAGATTAGGTCTGTTAAGATCAAATGCTCTCAGTCTGATCACAATGGTAAAAACTCTAAACAAGATCCGCCCCCTCAACAACCTGTCATCAAAACACTCCCCGCTGTATGTTTCCTTATTCCTTTTTTAGCTCTGCCTTTACTATCCTGTACGTGTGCACACCCCTGCTTGGTTATACTTGCTCATAAGTCATATCATTCATTTATATTGAATTTCTGTATTGTAGAGATATTTAAAAGATATGGCCCCATATCTCGCCCAACATGCTCTTTTCATGTATAACTACGACATGGTCTGTCTCCTATTATTTATCTTTCTTTTAATTAATATTCTTAAATATTATGATCTAATCATTTTACAGTTCACACACGCAGTTACAAGTAAGAAAACGTGCAGTGCATGACATTCCCTCACTGAAAGTTGTCAAGGCAAGGAAATATGATGCGGAGGTACTACTTACCTTATCACTTTTGAAGCCTCCTTGCATGACGAGAGCAAGAATGTTGAAACCTTTGAAACACAAATATGCGTGCCTACCCTCTTTCCAACTATGACCATTGAGTTAAGGGAAATTAAGATTATCAAGCACGACATACAGGTAATGCATCCCCCTTAGTTATCATGGCGTTCTTTTTAACTTAATGTGCTACTCAATTTGTCCCCCTCCCTCCTGCTTACTTTTCTAACTGGAAATAAATTAGAAGATATAATGGCATCAAGGATTTGGGGGTCCATGGGAAATGTCAATATTTATGGGAATTTGGTTAACCACTAATTCAAACAAAGTGTCTTATTATCACTTTTCTCCACTCACCACTCTTACTTTGTTTTGTTTGTATGGCGTGGACTTAAGGTTGAATTTTATTCTACATACATGCGAGTTTTTTGGGGGGATTTGTGACGATGCCTCTAAATTTTAGCTGAATTTGACAAAAATATTTTATCGGAACGGAGCTTGGATATACATATATACATTGTGTTTGTGTGTGTGTGTTTAACTGGGGGTGCAGTGTCAATATGTTGTTTGTGTTTGTGTGTGTATGTGTTTAACTGAGGGTGCAGTGTCAATATGTTGTTAAACAAGGAAACAAAAGTACTATCCATCTTTTTTCTCTCTCAACTGAGGATAAAAATACCTGACAAATAGGTGTCAGATTAATTAGGTGTGGTGAATGGTTTGATATTTCTATTAGGGCAATTTAATCCCACTATGGCTTTGAGTCCATATCTTACGTAGTTACGTTTCGCTCACGGAGACCTAATTAAACCTGAGCTTTTCTACACCAGATTATTATGCTTAGAGATACTCTTTCGTCCAAACTTGTGAAAACCATAATACATATTTGCCTATTGTGTCTTGGAAGCCTAAGAAGCTCCATTTCTGCTCTAACTACAATATGCACCTACATATTTTTAATAATATAACCTGTCTAGTTTAAAATTATCTTGGGACTAATATTTTGTCAGGCGGGATACTAATTGACATCCAGTTTAACTTCTTTTTTTATTCTTGTAAATGGAAATTTGGAATTGAACCCCTGACCTACTCCTTGGAAGGGATACACCTTTACTGCTTCACATCTAGACTATCATTTGTGTCACGGGGTCAATTTTTCCAACTTTGATTTTGACCCCGCGCGGCCTGATTTTACCACAAAACCAGTCAGCCTTTCCAAGAGGTTGTCGTCCAGCAACCTAAATTAACTTTGCAGTGGAATTACAAAGAACCAAGAGAGCAACACCAAGTTACTCGTGTGTGTAAGTGTGTTTAATTACCAAGCAAATGTAAAGCACACAGAATTTACGAGCTCCACAACCCAACTTTATATTAGCAAAATATAAAGGATTACAACCAAGTATTATGCTTTCAGCTTTTGCCAAACTGTCTACCATAAATATTACAAGTGCAGAATTCTAATACTTGCTCTATATCTCAATTACATATATAAATTAGCCTATTTATACATGCATTTCGAATTTCCAACTGGTGGGCAGTTTCCATAACTGCATGACAGTTTCCATAATTGCATGGCAGTTCCACAACTGCCCAGACCCATGCTCCAACTGCTCTCCATGATTTCCCCAACTGTTGGACAATTATTTGCAACATCCAAAACCTGTCATTTATATATATATAAGCCTATATATATATAAGCCTATATATATATCATTTTAATTATCCCCGAATTTGGTGCCTTCCCCATCCATGACACTTTGTCAAATTCTCCTTTTATCCCACAAAACATGTGTCCAGCCCATGTCTTGACTTAACCAACTTGGACTTCAGCTTCAGCTCCCATCTAAGTGTTTTACCCACATAAAATTAGCCCACAAGCCAACTCAATATCTTAGAAATCCATGGCGCCCCATGACACCGCCTACGCCGAGCACACCAATGCGCGCGCCGCTGCCCCAGCTCAACGTCGCTTGACTTTGGTTTGTGCCTTAGTGTGCCAAACCAGAATCTTTAAACCAAAAGGTGTTACACTTTGCCACTAGGCTTTATTAACTATATGGAAGTGATTATTATATTATGCTTATCTCCATATTTTAAATATATAACATTTTGTCTTAATTTGTCAAAAGATACTTTTTATTGCAATATACACATCTTTTGTGTTACCTTTTGACAAATTAAGGCAAAATGTTATAACTTTTTATTGCAATATACATATCTTTTGTATAACTTTTGACACAAAAGAATTGAAGACAATAACTTTAGAAATTACCTAGAAGGAAACCAGGCCCTGGGCCAAAGCCATTTAAAAGTTTTGAGCTTGAGAAGGCCCCTTGTGCACAATTCATGTGAAAGCCAAAAAAAATGTGATACGACTCACATTCTTAATTATACTCGTTATTGTTGAAATATCGATGCAGACTTGCATATATCATCATACATGAAGGGAAGTCAAATTGCATAGTACTGAGGGAACAGGGTGACAAATGAAAACCAGGGAACAAGCACATTAAGCTCCAGCCTTTTGACTTTCAAAACGTGCCTGGAAATTACACCTCGACACCCCTACCAGAACTACACTTTAAGAGCAGGGACATTTAATAATTTAAAGGGGAGGGGGCATTAATTTACAACGGAAAAATCCTATTTTTTTTCCAATAAAATGGCTCATTGAACCTGACAGGAAAACATTTAACCAACATATGCATGTAAAGTGCTTAGTAGAACTACATCAGTGCTAGAAATGCATTCTTCCCCCAATCTCAAGGTCCCGTCCAAATAGCAAGTTTATTGCCGCATTGAGTTGTGATTATGGGTGACAATTTTGGGTTTCGGGTTGACAGACTCGGGTTAGAATTTTAACCCAACCCGAACACGACCCGAAATTTTAATGGGTTAGAATACCGAACCCGACCCAAAATAACCATGACTAACCCAAACCCGACCCGAAATAATTATAATTTATTAATAAATATAAATAAAAAATAAATATTTTTATTATAAATATTATTTCTAATATTATTTAAATAAAATATATAATATATAATATATAATTAATTAATATATAAATAATATATAAATATATTTAATTTATATTAAATATATAATTTCGGGTAATTTTGGATGATTTTCGGGTTACACGAAATCAACCCGAAAATGACCCGATTTTTTCGGGTCACTTTAAGGTCAACTGGAAATTGACCCGAACCCGAAAAACTCCAATCCGAATTCATATTTTTCAGGTCCCCTGGTTGTGATGCCACCAGTATGTTCATATTCGGATGTATTTTTCTCTAGCCTTTGTTTGCAAAGCATGCAACTCCAACACAAGCCAACAATTAAAAGTGGCATGGCATGTGGAAATCGATTGTTGCTTGGCACCCTGGGGTGGCAAATGGTTAGAGTATATCTCTAGTCTAAACTGTGAAAAAACAAAATATGAACATGCATGTTGTGTAATAGAAGTCTGGAAAACTCCATTTATGTAGACTACAACATGATAATACCTACAATTTTTTATATAAATATCTTAATTTGTATCTAGTTTGTGCATGGTTGTTTTTGTTATGTAAGGTCAGATAAATGGTATTGCCCTTATCCATGTTCTCTATCAAGGAATTTATTGAACTCTCCGAAAATCTGCCTAATTTTTCCTGAAGTAACTCTGATTGGTAACTAGTTCTTGATGATAATCTGGTTCTGGTGTTTTGTTGGAAGTCAAAGTTGTGTTCTATTCTTTTTTTTTTCCGGAGGCCGAGTATGTCTGAACTGTTTGTTCATATAAGCAGGGACTTGCTTGCAGAGTGTGCTGTCCGAGAAGCACGAGGAAACTAGTTGCTGCATGAAGAAGACAATGCACAATGAACTTATCTTATGTCTATGAAATGGTCATTGTTTTGACCATCTGGACTAAAAGATTAGATTTCTATCTAAGCTCAATGCATTTAGTTTGTGTTTTAAGAATTGGCCTTCTGTCTGATTATATGGATTGAAAGATCAGATTGATGACCAAACTTGAATATCTTTTCTTTTCCTTTTGTTTTTGTTCCAAACCTATGCGAAGCTGAAAACTGCAAAGCTTTGTTTTATGCTAAGTAATCTATGGTATTGTTGAGAGCTTTCATGTTGGATATAGTTGCTCCTGTCATGGTGTGTATTCAAGTGTGAAAAACATCACAAAAGCACTGCAAGCTAAAAATAGAAAGACAATATATATATATGCTCTATCATTATGCAAATATATATGTAAGCTCGCGTGAAAATTATAACCAGCAAGTAACATGGTTGACTGAATTGGATAGAGTAATAGAGACGAGAAATTGACAACACAAGTCAAATTAACATTGTATCCATTAATTAAAATTTAGAGAATAAGGATCCTAAGGTTAACTTTAGAATATATTTCCTAAGATCACAGTAAATAAATACAAACCAATATACCTAGTCATTTATTGTTAAACATTAACTTACGATTTATTTTACATCATTATTAAATTAGGAGAGTAAGTAATTAAGTTGTTAATATAATACACTCAAATCAATTATCACCTTAGGAAATTTTCCTAAAATCGACATTAGGATCCTTATTCTCTAAAATTTAAAGCAAATAGATGGTTCATCTTGTAGATTGAGTCCACTTCCATGCATTCTTGATTAAGCTCCTTGGTTTGTTGACTAGATTAAATGTGTGCATTGTAATAATATTGTTTCAAACTTACTGTGCGGATGATTGTCGTATAACTGGGAACCAGCTTTTAATTCTCTTTTAAGAAAAATAAAAGTGAATGCTGAATTTAACTTAATAAAGGCGTTGTGACCGTTCATATTAGTAGCATTCATAGTTTACTAGAAATCCTCGGATTTCATACATGTGGCCTTAGGGTCCTACATAAGTAGACTTGCAATACTTAAGGCTCGTTTGGCTTATCTTATAAGTAACTTATAAGTTGAAAAATGTATGTATTGCAAGTCTTCTTTGATAAGTTTCATAAATCTTTTTTACTAAGCTTTGCGAGACTTCCTAAATAAAATTTGTGAGTCTTCCATAGTATACTTTAACGAATCTTCTTTAGTAAGCATTGACAATCACAAATGCATTTACATTATAACACTCCCCATTGATTGACAAATGTGAGTTATTACAGAGATTAATTGCCTCGTTAAAACTTTGGGATAAAAACCTTACCGAAGGAAAAAGAGTACAGTTTCCCTTAATAAAACGTCTCACATTTTGACATTGTCATGTGTCAAGTCCCTAAATCCTCTCCTACCGATATTTTTCGTGACTTTTCAAAAATTGATATAGGCAATGATTTCGTAAGCAAATCTGCCAAATTTCACATGATCAAACTTGTTGTACCTCAATCTCACCATTCTCTAGTAGCTCATGAGTGTTGAAGAATTTTGGTAATAGCCAAGACACGCTACAAGAGCCACACTAGCGTATATGCAGGTACTAACAAGTGCTCATGAGACTCCGTATGAGTATTGAAAAAGATACAAACCATGTTTACATTAATCCCAAATCGAATCATCCTATCATGAGTAAGAAGCCTTCATTTCAGAACAAACTAATACTCTTTTTGGTATTGACGTTGCTGACAACAACTTTTTGCTGAAAAATAGGTAAATAATATATATTTGATAAAATTCAAAAATAGCTTTTTGGAAAAGTATTTTTGACCTAAAAGCCAATCTTAGATAAAACAGGCCTACACCCTCACTTTTGGAAAAATCTGTTTTGCAACTTTTGCAGCAATTAATAATAGAGTTCATTGTCTCTCCAAAAATATTGTTTTTAATATTATATCTTAAAATATATCCAAATAAAAATATATTACCAAATAGTTATCTAACTTTTCTGATAATACTTTTTATCATATCATAACAATTTTTAACAAAAATTCCAAACAGACCTTAAAGAAATAAGGAGGTTTTAGGAACTGAAAATTTATGCCAAACCATGTATCTAGGGAGGCAGATGTTCTCTACGCCTTGCAGTTTTCCAAATATTGGAGAAATGAATGTGCCGATTGCCAGCCCAAAAAATACTATCAACAGACTGTGGAACTACACCAATGCAGAGGTGCTGAAGTTCGATGTCATTGACATGGTCAGACGAGCAAAAACACCGCACACCATTGCGTAAGATAGAGTTTACTTTGGATAAGTTAATAGACTTTATGATATCAATGACAACATTATCAAATTGCTTTATAAGAGGTTTATCATAAACCCATGAATCATGCCAAAGATAAAAAGAGGAATAACGACCAATGTTATAAGATACATGGTTATGATCACACTCGTGAATATTAACAATTTGTCTCAAGCTCCACGAATAATGTGATGGAATTGTCCTGATCTAGAAAGATTTGTTATGGAGAATGGAGGATTAGAGCCAATTAAGCCAAATCGATTACTCTTTGATAATGATATGCCACAACTGAAAAATCACTGTACTTGTGTTCCAGCTCATCAAAACCTTAAAACCTAGCCCCCTCCTGCTTTGAAAGATAACACTCATGAGCCCATGCGACTCTAAATGGCACGCCCCTTTATAGTTCCCACACTAAAGAGAACGGGCAAGTATATTCTAAACTTCTTTTAAACACATTTTGGGTAAGAATAAAGCCATTGCCCAGTAGCCTTGTATACCATTAAGAACCATGTTAATAAATTGCATTTTTCCAGCTTGACTAATGAACTTACAAGTCCAATGGTCCATTTTCTTGCAAAGTTTCTGTATAGCGGATCACAATCATGAGTAGTGAATTTAATGAAAACCAGGGGAAGAACCAAATAAGTAATTAGTAAAGAATCCCTAGTGAACCCTGATAAATTCAAAGCAAAGTCTTGAACAACAGTAGTGACATTCTCGAAAAAATAGACTTTTGCTTGAGTTGGATCGAAGGCCAGAGATTTTTGAAAACATCGAGATTCCCTCAAAGAGTAAAGAGATAAAGTTAGTAAGTGAGTTAGCTTACTAGGCTTAATACGCCAATGAAAGGATAAAAGATCTGACTTCTGAGGCAGTGGTATGAACTCCAATACATATCTTCCTTACTTATATTTGGTTTAGGTGAACAAATATAGAAATTTTAAGATACTCCAATTATTTTTGTCATGCATTTTCTTCGTTCTCTCCTTGTAAAGCTTAGAACTATCATAAGCATCAAAACGAAGCTCATCTAGTTCATTCATTTGAAGAAGCCGTGCTTCTCCTGCAACCTTTAGATCCATGTTGAGCTCCTTTGTAGTCCAAAAAAGCACGACGTTCGAGCTCAACTGGTAGATGACATTCCTTACCATAGACCAGCCAGTAAGGAGTAGTGTCAATGGGAGTTTTATATGTTGTCCGATAAGCCCATACATCATCATCTAATTTCAAAGACCAGTCTTTTCTCGACTTTGAAACCACTTTTTCTAGGATGCTTTTAATCTGACGATTCGAAACTTCAACATGACCACTTGTCTGAGGATGATAAGCTAGGTCAACCTTGTGAGTAACACCATACTTCTTCAACAGAGACGCTAGTGCCTAAGTCACATAAAGCTTTGTCAATAAATAATGCACCTAAATTACAATGTGAACATAGTGCTTTACATTGTAGTTTTTCAATCCTGGTAGTTTTTCAGTCCCATGTCATTTAGGTGCATTATTTATTATTTATTGACAAATCTTTATGTGACTTAGCATCTCTATCACGCCTCTCCCAATTTTTCCCAATTTTTCAAAAATTAAACATGGGAGAATTAAAATGCACACAAATGACATTGCAAATGGCAGACCGTTCTATAAAATATCCACTAGGTATTTTAAAGGTCAAGGTTGGAAAATTTTATATCCCTGTAGACTTTGTGGTTTTGAATATGGATGACGATAGTCAAATACCCATTATTTTGGGTAGACCATTTTTATGTACTACAAGTGTTGTTATTGATGTCAAAAATGGGATTCTCGTTTTGAGTGTTGGTGATAACAAAATTTCTTTTACTCTAACCTCTGCTCTTAAGTCCCCTATGCTTGAGAATACTTGTTGAAGGATTGATGTCATAGATTAAATTGTCTATATTTCAGCAGCACGAATGATAATCAGCACACCAACCATAATCACCAACACATTTGACTTCATTACCAATTCCAGTCTCATAACTCCCATTGACACAACTCCTACATCACTCCGCTATACTATACGCTACCTCCGTACCTACACGAATGATAATCCAATTCAAGTATAAAACAAAACCAGGAAAATCCTTTTAGAAATTAGTGGAAGAGAATAAGAGATACATATAAGAAAATGGATTTTCTCTTCTATTGTTCAACTAAATACCTGCATGCATCCTTACCGACACTCATCAATTTCTATTGTTCTACACACCAACCCTATACGGGTCAAATACAAATGAGAATGAGAATGGGAGAACTGTGAGAATCACATGTTCTGGCATCTGAACACAATGAGCAAAACAGTATGGAGCAATACTAAAAACTGCAGCATGGTAACATATTTTCTCTACGGTTCTCATTTTGAGCATAGTTCTCCTTTAAAATCAAACCAAACACACCCCCAGGGTCGGAAATTACCCAGACTCATATATTTATAACATAATCAAGATTCAAACAATGAAATCCACAAGAAAAATAATTACAATAAACATAAACACATGGCGGGAGTCTATAGTTACATGTAAATAAATAAGATGTAGAATTACCTGAGAAAACTAATGCCGCAGCAGCTCCAACAAATCCAAATAACAGGGCAGTCTCATCACCATTTGATGCTAGTAGATAGAATAATTTGAGAATGGTTGGAACATGATTATATATGGTAAAAGACAAGCTGTGTTAATGTTTCGGTTAACTGTTTAACTGTTAATGTTTGAGAAAAAAATTGAAGGATGCATCATATATGTTTTTATCTTTGAAAATTTTGATTTTCAGTTTAACTGTTAATACACCAGTCTCTTTAAACATGTAAAGGCTCCCATTATTCAGTAATATTTCAATACTTTGACCTAGCGAAGCCGGAGATCAACTGATTAAGAAGGACCTTGAAAGTGTATATTTGATCGTGGCCTTGATGTTCTAGCTGTTCTTGGCTCGTGCAGGGGTTTCCTAGGGTAAGCCTCTCCCGGTTTACATGAAAAAAGGGTGATCAAATACTTTTCGTTTGGTCATACATCGGTCCAATGAACACTTAGTCACTTAGATTACTCTCAAATGTCAATGACACCTCAGGCATCAAGGGTCATGGTCGCATGGAGTCGGTCCAATGAACACTTAGATTACTGTCAATGACACCTCAGGCATCAAGGGTCATGGTCTCATGGACCCACCATCGATTTCAACTAGTAATAGAAATTTCATACACTTTTTTGCAATGAGCCCCATTTTGGACCAATAACGTATTCTAATGAACGCGAACTCTGACTTGGGCTGTTTCAAGAAAGAATTTTTGTCTGTTCTCCGTTGGAACTTTAGCAGTAAGAAAGGACAATATACTTGACAAACAACCTTCATATCTTACAGAATGGTAGTTCATCAAGTTGTGGAACTAAATAGTGAAATGAAGAGAGACACAACTTAAAAAAAGACCTGAGAACCAATTAGCACTATATAAATTTCATACATAGTTTAAAGATAGCTACAAAAAAATTTCATTCAGTAAGCACCCTATGCAAATATCTAAATGTAGCACATGAGAGATACATTATTATGTTGACATTAGTATACAAATGGTATAATGGCCAGACGGTGGCAGGGATAATTCTCAAATTTGCGAAGATACCATCTGTGTATTTCTGCCGCTGCAAGTAAAAGATTTGCAACCTGCAATTGAAATTACTTTGTAAAACACATTTTTAGGTTTAGTAGTCTTTCACATATCCAAATTATGGATTCGATTATTTGGAAGTTACTAAAGGATTAATTTTTTTTACCACAAATGCAAAAAGTAACCAGATAGTGAGATCTGTGCATCCACTAGCAACCAGAAGACCTCCATATATAACCTAGATAGCATAAAATTTGGTTTAAATGTGTAGGGAAGACAATGAAGGGTTCATGTAGGTCCCTACAAATTTGTATTAGACATATCTAACATATAAGTGAAAATTCTAAAAAACAAACATAGTATAAAAGTCCAGAGAGAGTTGGTGAAAGCACACATGCAACAAAAACTTACAATTTCTGCCAAGTAGTGAGGAGATGAAACATGATTAAACCAATCACCTTCAGGAACTAAATAGGCTTCATCTTGTGTCTTGTTCTTTCGCAACATGCCCTACATTTAACTAAAAGATTGATCTTACAAATTTCCGAAATATGCTGAAAAGTCAAGTGCAGAAAGCAGTCCAATTCGACCAAAGATAACATGCATGACAAACAAGATGCTAAATTATCCCACTACTTATAGACAACCCAGGTAACTGTTTGTTTTTCCATAGTTTAATGGAAATGCATAATTAATACATAGCGTTCCTATAATGAAAATCGAGTGTTTGCAAAGGAAATCAACATAGGAAATATGATGTGATAGTTATTCAAGAGGACTGTCTGCACCTAGAACTTACAAGGATTGCATGACATCGTCTCTGGTGAACCCAGCCCCAAAAAAAGAGACCCGCACCAATCCATGTATACCAACTCTGTCTAATGAGAGGAACTATAATTCCCCATTCATTAAATTTGGTGATTGTTATCTGATTCTTTCCTTTGACCATGAACTCCGTGATCCAACTTGTTGCAAATTTAAAAACTTCAGGAGCAGAAGTACAGCAAAGTGACAGAGGAGCAGCCGTATAAAAGCTAATATAAAAAAGGTCACAAATATCAGCAAATTTAAAGTTTATTTAGAAAGGGGATTAAATTCTATTCTAGAACTAATCATCCAAAATATAGCAAACATTCACCAAAACCTTCAGTTGGATTACAGTCGTAATCAAAAAACAATTTCTCAATTATCAACATAACAGATGAATCAATATCTTAGTTTCAGGTCTATCAACTTACTGGTACATTGATTAAGAACCTAACTTTCACGAACGTAAATACCTTTGAAATATAAGCCTTCAAAACTCTTGAAAAGTCAAAGAAAAAATAATGAAACTTTAAGACAAAGCAAGGAAAGATAGCAACCAGCATAAAAAAAAAATTTAAATGGTCCTGCATCGTTATTAATTTTTTATGTTTATCTCGACAGGAATAACTACCAAAAATTTGACTTGTGTCTTAATCAATTCAATGGCCACACCTAAATGAAATTGCTTGTTTCGAGTAAATATCACGACATTTAACAAAATATAAGAAGTATGCCATGGAGAAAAGGGCAAAACCTCCCTTGAAATATAACTCTAATTAAATACCTAACTCATACAATGAATTATAACTTGACAAGTATGGAAAACGTACAAGAATTAAAGAGGATATAATCAGAGAACTTACTAGAGGCCAGTAAGATAACCTAAAATGTGCATCCGAGCCGATGGACTATACTTAAAAATGTAAACAGTCTCAAAAAGGCGTCGCAGGACTTGAGCTTCCAGTAGCAATAGAAGAAACACATATCGCCAGACCTTGTATTGTGGGTTTGTTGATCTTGAATGGAATGCAAAGGAGGATGTGTCCGAGCTTCCCGTCAAATAACTAACAATAGAAGAATATAGCATTGGTTCTGAGATATATGGTGTCATTCTATACGCATAGCACCAAGTTGCCACGAGCAGAAATGTTGTCCACATAACACCAATGACATAGAAGTGGCAGAAGAATTTCTGCGGAACAGTGAATCTCTACAATAACCCAGGTATCGTATCAAAAATCTTGGCAAGAAATTCCTTAATAGTAACCGCCTAAACTAGAAAGACCTCGTATCTACATATCTAATTCTCATTGGCCAAGAAAACTCACTCAAATTCATCAAGCTAAACAAGAACACTTAATTCATCACCAAAAGTCTAAAACTCGAAAAAAGAATCAAGTGGGGTTATAGACAAACATTAAATAATCTAACTTGAAGAACATGCATTTCTTTTGTTAAGGTCAATTATGAGTCAACTACAAGTCAGTTTAAGTAACAATAATACAAATAAAACAGCATAAAGACACACAAATATACTTACAGTTGAGGAAGATTGCATAATCTTGCCTCTATTTGAAAACCCAGATATAATTTGACGAAATGAATAGAGTTGAGATGAAGGCATCAAGGCAATGAGAATTGGGATGATCCCAGCTGTCCATCCCACTCTTAACACCAACCCCATCTCCATTAATTCATCCTTAACCATCATCATCGTTACAAACCTATACATACAGAACATATATACATAGATATATATCTTAAGTGGATGATAAACCCATATAGATATACAGTATGATTTATGATTCGGTGCTGTATTGTGGTTTGTGCGATGTTTCAAATGTATATTATGAACAAAAAATCTATATTTTTAGTGTTTAAAAATATAAAATGAATATAAGTATTTCATATATTTAAATAATTATAACGTAAATATTTCTTGCTTGTTTTTTTAGGACTGCTAATTAGTGTTAACATGAAAAATTAAATAAATATATAAAATATTATATTATTTAAAATCTAAATTACATGTATACGAAATGAGTGGGTAAATAAAATTTTGAAAAATATTTACTAGTTTTTTGTAATATGTGAAAGTTTTTTAAAGAATTATAAGATAGAGTTATTACAGAAAAAAATTATTTAAGTTGGACAAATAGTTTTTCTTTTTATTAGCCTAGAATACTTATCTGTTCAACATTTAATTCGGTGAGAATCCTACCCAAAATCTAAGGTGACAACAGGATAGCTCTACCACTGAATAGTCTCAACCCATAGTTGGACAAATAGGTTGGTTTATTTTTGTCACTATTTTTATTTTTTTGCACCGTTTCTTACTTTGGCTTCGCGTCTCGATGGTGAAGTAAGATCTAGTTCTCATTTGATTTTGGAATTTTGCTTCAAATAAGTAGCTTTCTTTCGGTACAATGATTTCACTTTTCTATATAACTCATTCTTTTGATCTGCATCCTCTACATTTTCATCCATCAATCTAATTTTTTTTTTTTTGAACGGTTTTGGATCCCAGTTAATATTGCTCACTTGCAAAAATATAAATTTATAATCTGAGCTTATAATTTTTTCCACATTATTATGTACTTGCCAAGTTGCCATTGATGATTATCCCCCATGATACAAAAAGGGTTCGTTCATTCTTAAACTCCTTAATCAAGCCCCTCACTTTTTCAAAAAAAAATTTCCTTTCTTAGCTCTCATGAGAACTACATATATTGACTCTTATATTTGTAGATCAAGTATTTTGATTTTGATGCTGCATTTTCTGAGCACAAGATGCTTGACATAGAATCTTTGGATGGTTTGCCTTCTATCGTTCTCAGGAAACTTAAAGAACATCCAAATGCTGAACACAAGCTGCTAGCAGATAGAGTGTCTAGGACATTAGAGCAAAAAGACAAGGCGAAGATCGAAAAGAAGATATGCTGACAAAAATCAACTCTTGTCTGATTAAAAATCCTGACAGAGTTGTATATTAGAATGATGGATGCTTTCCAGAAGAGTTCTCTTTCAAAGAGATAAGGATGCTTGGTAAGGTGAATTTGAAGGTCTCCTTGGGAAAATTAAAGCTAATGTAAAGAAAGTTACATCCCCGAGTCTGCAAGGACTTAAAGAAAAAACTTCGGAAGCATGCAGGAGAGAGAAGAAGAAACCTGCTACAACTAGAGTGAGTTCAATTGATGAACTTTTTGATGACAAGTTCAGGCAAGATAATTTCAAGAACTCATCTATCCCAGGGTACTCCTCTTCTATGAATAAGAAAAATTAGAACTTTCTCCTAGATGGAATTCCCATTTTATATCAGGATTTCCATCTATTCTATACAACCTTGCTAAGGATAATGTTCAGGTGTGTAGTTGACTCTGTGCTGTAAGAAGACATAAGGTGTGAATCTGAGTTGGATAATCTAATAAAAGGCAGAATTGGTGAAGATTCAACCTTTTATGTGACCCATGTACTGGTGAGCAACTTACTAATTTTACTGTGTTTTTATATGTAGAAGGGTGTTTACATAAATTTTGAGGGCGATCTCCACGTAAATGTAAGCATACCGTATCAATTATCACAAATCATTTACTGTATACATATTATTTAATTGATACGCTTGAATACATTCAGTTTAGTAACATTTTTATTAATTAAACATTAAGGTTTCACGAATAAATTTGCATGAACTCGGAGATTTTAAGCATAAACAATCTTTCTTATTCAGAGCGTTGTGTTATTAAAGCTCCAAACATGGTATCCAATACCTAAACTGCCACCAGGCTGCGCAATCTTTTGTGTAAAGTGTTACGTGGGAAGTATGTTCAATAGTCCCACTTAAACAAATCTATTAGCTGAGATAAGGTCTCCTCCTCCAAACTACCTGCATAAAAGGGAAAATCTATGCTCTCAAAAGCAGGAAATATAGTTCTCCTTACCAGTTTCCTATCTCGATCAAAGGCAAGGAGTGTACACTGATAATGGTTTTCATCACCATAGCACCCCTTAATATCAAAACTATCAGGTAACAACTCGCTTGCAAGTGACACGAACCATGGCAAATCTTGAACATGCAGCATAGTGTCCATTTCTTTCTTTAAAATGTGGATCACTTCAAACTCATCATTAGTACCCTTAGACTCAAGATATCATTCTTTTAACTTCGTTAGGAAGAAGATGTCGCGTTCCTCGCCTTCTTCATTTTCAAAAAAATGTATGACTCTCTTCCCAGCAAGTTGGGAGAATCTCATCTGTAACAAAGTGGAAATCACTAGTTAATATCGGAGGTAATTCAAAACTACACACAACAATGGGGCAGTTATATATAACAGTTTAATAAGAACATGCAGATTAAACCAATTAACAAAAACAAAGCACGAAGGCAAAATAAGATATATAAATTAGTAACTGTATCGACAAGAGAAAAGATAGAAATCTTAGCTCTAACAGAAGCTTTTCCGCATACACTAAAAGAACTAATTGAACAGCTGAGTCGCCAAGCCTTGCTAGAAGTCTTGGTTGTTCTTGAAGAGATTATTGTCCCACTACGCTATGTTGGGTTGCAGCAATATCACTTCCACGATAAAACAACACAGAGTAATGTAGTAATATATTTAGCCATTGTTGTGTAGTAAGTTCGAGTGAGATTGTTTCGAGTGAGATTGTTTTGCCACAGAGTAATGTAGTAATATATTTCGAGTAATGTAGTAATATATTTCGAGTGAGATTGTTTTGCCACGGAACCATGATTTTTAGCCATTGTTGTAGTAATATATTTAGGTAGGCTCGTCGATGGTGGTTACAAGAATGATGACCTGAACTTAACAAGTCTTCCGGAATCCTGGTTGTAGTAATGTATGTGTATATGATAATATGAAGGACACCCTTATTTGGTTGATTACAAGAATAGAAATTTTATGTGATCTCTTAAAATCTAATTTTTAGCCTTCTACTTTATTTGTATTATTATATGCATTCTAGTCATATTTAATAGACAAATATTAATATTTATAATTTAATTATATTAATATGAGTTATACATAAGTTAAAAGTTAACCATATGATATATTTATAATTACCGAATAAAAAGGGATATATTAATAAATTACCTCATTAATTTGGGACATATTATACAAATTCACAAATAAAAAGGAAAAGATGAATAAATTGATTACCATGATAACTGAAGGAGGAATTAAAGCGAGAAAAACCAATAAAATAACAAAGTGGATTTGTTGAAACATATGTGCGAGTATTCAACCTACTATTCAAGCCTTGGCACTGAAGGGAATTAGGCTTTTTTATTCCTTTTCTTTTCTTGGATGCGGGAATTAGGTAATTCATATTTGTATTGGATTATTATCGCTTAACAAAAATTAATAATTCTCTTTATTACGCAACAATAATAATCATCGATGATTTGTTCCAATATTATTAGATTTTATCAAATTTCTCTTTTATAAAATCTTTACACTCATAATGGGGATGATCAAATAAAAAAACAATAATCATAATGACATAAACAATCTTCACATGAGGATGATCAATTAATACAGAAACAGAAGAAAGATAATCTCAAATCATAGTATAATAGGTAACTTAAATCAAAATTACATAGCATTTAACAAAAAATATCCAAATCAAAATCGAAAGAAACAATGAATAAATAAATTAATTACCATGATAATTGGAGGAGGAATTAAAGCCAAGACAAGAAAATAACAAAGTGGATGGCTTAAAACACATGTGGAGCGAGTATTCAAGCTTTGAGACTCAGCTCGCCAAATTGATCTTCCTAAACTCCACCGCCACATCGCAAAAATACACTGCACACTCTAAATCACAAAAAATTTAACCCTGTTATAAGAGAAACATAATACTAAAATATATACAAAGCTTAAAGTATTATATACTACTACAAATATGCATGCATATATGTACACACAAACACATACAGAGGTGTACAGATTTGAGAAATAGAGTTACAATTCTCTTCTGCCTCTTGAGAAGATAGCTATTGTTAATCTGTTATACTATACTAGAATAACCACTCCCATGCACGGAAATTTATTTATTTATTAATTAAATTATTTATTTGAAAATATTGATATCTTTTTATTTTAAGAAGTTTTAACTAATATATTAGTTCATTATAATATTTTTTAATAAATTTGAATCTAACTAATTTCAAAAAGGAGGTAAAAGAGAAAAATGAGAGAGAAATGATGAATAAAAAAAGGAGTGAATTTTTTTTATTCAAACCAATGAAATAGGTAATGACTATTGATTACCTATTTTTAGGTAATGTGATTTAGTTAATCACTAGAACACTATTGAACTAGGACACTGTTGAACACTATTGGACTAGGACACTGTTGAAGTGTAATTTTTGACACATTACCTATATTTCACCTTAGGATATCTAATCTGTTGGAATTTCACCTTAGGACATCTAATCTGTTGGACTTGTTCACTAGTCCTTCTGATAAATTAAATCGTAAGGCATTCAATATATTTTTGGGATTTTTTGAAATATACCTAAGAATAAAATATTTTTTGTAAAAATATTCATTCTTTTTTTAAAAAATTGCAAAAATATGATTTTTTTTAAAAATTCTTTTTACAAAAATACGGTTTGCAACTGAAATCAATCAGAAGCAACCATAAATACAACTTTAAAATTTAGTAAAAATAATTATTTTTTATTTACATTTATGATTGCATTTTTAAAATTAAGTTGCATCTGATTACTTTTAATTGCACACCATATTTTTGTAAAAAAGATTAGAAGATGATAAAATCGCAAAAAAATTAAAAAAAAAGTAATATTTTTAGTAATTTCCCTTTATTTATTTTTTAGGCTATGTTTATGGAAAACAGGATATAGAGTTATGCATTTAGAATCAAGAAAATGTTATACATCAAAAGATGTCATATTTCTTAAAAATGTGTTCCCATTCAAAGATATAGTTACTACTACTGAGTCATCTCTCATGTTCCCTCTTTCTCCTGATCTTGATGAGACTGATACACCTATTACACTTCTATCTGCAACTAATCAAATTGATCTTGGTGAGTCACCCCCTGCATCTCATTCTCAATCTGAATCTGAGGTATATGTACCTTATCAATCAACATCTGATAATACTGCTGTCATTCCAACAATATGTAACCAGACCAGTGAGACAGGAACAAGTTCCCTCGAAGTTTGTTGATTATACAGGATTGCCTGCACTTCTATCTACCAAGTCTGCTCCAATGCATGTGCTACCTCAGGTACTTCATATCCACTATCCAATTATATCTCTTATCATGTCTTTAAACCCTCTTATGTCAAATTTTTGGCCATTTCCAAGATTTCTACCCCATATACCTATAAACAGGCAGTTACCAGCAAGCACTGGTGTGATGCTATGATCAGTGAATTACATGCTCTAGAATCTAATCACACATGGGATATTGTTCCCTTACCACCTCAACCTAAACCTCAGTAAGGTCAGTACCTATGGTCTGTCGCTTACAGAAGTCATTATATGGCTTACGACAAGCTCCAAGTACGTTGAACAAAAAGCTGTCCCTAGCTCTAATAAAGTTTGGAATGCAACAAGCAGTTTGTGATCATAGCTTCTTCACACTTACAAAGGACGCTCAATTTGTAGTTGTTCTGATTTATGTAGATGACTTGATGGTCACTGGAAAATCCATGGACTTAATCTAGCAAGTTGAAGATTTTTTACATAATTCAAAATCAAAGACCTTGGATCATTGAAGTATTTTTTGGTATTGGAAATTTCTTGTTCGACAGATGGTATCTTTGTAAATCAGAGAAAGTATGCTCTAGATATTGTTACTGATACAGGATCATCATTCATCTGCTATTAAACCATCTCTTATTCCAGTTGAGCAAAATCATCATCTTACGGACAGCACTTCACCCTTGCTCAATGCAAATGATGTTGGTAAATATCAGCGTTTGGTTGATCGATTGTTGTATCTAACAATTACTCCAGATCTCTCTTACGGTGTGCATATTGTCACCCAATTTTTAGCTGCTCCCAAGGTTGATCATCTCCAGGCTGCATACAAAATGGTTCAATTTATCAAGGGTGCACCACAACAAGGATTATTCTTTCCAGCCAATACCTCACTTCAATTAACTGCATATTGTGACTCTGATTGGAAGGCTGTAGAGAAACTCAAAGATCTCTCACAGGTTATTGTGTTATGCTAGGCTCCTCTCTTGTTTCCTGGAAATGTAAATGTTTCCAAGTCTTCATCTGAGGCTGAATACCGCGCTATGTCAGACACTTGTTGTGAGATTGTGTGGCTTCGAAATTTGCTTCAGACTTCATATTCTCCATCTCCTCTACTTGTTCCTTAACACTGTGATAACAAATCTGTCATTTACATTGCTACTAACCCCGTGTTTCACAAGCTCACCAAGCATATTGAAATCAACTGTCATTTCGTTCATGAAAAATTACAAACTAGCCTCATTTCTACTCCACATATTGCTAATACTGAACAACCAGCCGATGTGTTCGCGATTACATTATTTACAGTCCAAGTTGGGTGGGTCTAATCTTCTTGCCCCTCCCAACTTGAGGGGGATGTTACACTATGTGAAGAAGCTGACTCAGCACAACAAGTACAGTGACCAGACAACTGTCAAGAGTAGGCAGCACAAGTCAATAATAGTGCAGCAAATAGAAATGAACAATCTAGAGAAAAGTTAGTTACGATTCTGTTAGAGTAATGATAGAGGAAAATACGACAGAAGTAAAGAAATTACTGTTAAAAAACTGGGATGAGATGTATTATTCTACTTCTATGAAACTTGGATCCCTCAGAATTTTCAACTAAGAGCATCTAAAGTAGTAAATAGCATTTAACTTTGTCTCAAAAAAAGAAGCTTTGTTCCCAATATAGAAAATTTACTTTTAATAAATTTGGTGCAATTGTGCATGACATGAGATCGATGCACATGATTACCTATACTTAGCATTCCACAACTCAAGGGATCAGGATTCACTCCGTTAATTTCTATAAACCAAATGTTTGATGATCCTCAGTTTTTTCTTTACATTATTTTTTTGTAAAGAAACCTGATAAAAGATTTGACATCAATTACCTTCATATAGCAGCGTTCATGATAAAATCCTTCTGAATACCAACAAACCTTCGCCATGAACGGAGATAGATCATCTCTCCGGTCAGGTGCGGAGGGCTACACAGCAGTCAACACCACAGACGCACCACGCGTAACAGTAACACAACCACAACCTGAAACCAAAACTTTTAACTGGAACCTTTTTGTTGACATCCTCTCGGTCGTTTTATTTTTCTTGTTAATGCTATATGGTGGTTCACAAGTTTACCTTCACAGAAATGATCAAGTTCGTAAACACGAATTCGTAATAGACTCCGTTGTTACATCTCCCTACAATCAACCAAAAAATAACAAGATCAATTCCGCATGGAACCTGACTTTCAATGTCACAAACAAAAGCAATTCTTCCACATTCTTTTACGAGAACGTTGGTGTCTCAGTTTTTTATGGTGATCAGATTGTGTGGGCGACAGTGCTTCCGAATTTCGTCCAACGTGTTGGTGAACATAATGCTTTGAAAATGGCTATGATTTCATCAACTTCTGCTGATGGTGCTAAAGGATATATATTTGGTAACAGAAGGCTAGATATGTCACCTGGTATTGATGTCAAGTTAGTTGCTATGGTCACTGAGCGTACGAAAGCTCCATCGCAACATGTGTACCAAGTTGTGGTATTCTGTCCAGGCATTGAAATGAAATTAGATTCAGGACATAAGTTTTTAAAATTTACTGGTCCTGCTAGACAATGTGAAGTTATTACTGCTTGATTTTTTTTCCAGGCTTGGCAGAATCAGGGTTCTATTTGGTTTGTAGTCTTTACCTCTTATTTACCAAATGTAAGTATTGTCTTAAAATATTTTACAAAATTTTTGGTAACCCATGGTAATTGAGATGTTAAAGTTGTTGACTACTCCGAGCATCACAGCCCCAATACAAAACACATGAGTATATCAAGGAATATAATTAAATTAATGTTTTAAATATATTGTTAAATAATACCTTTATATTGTTAAATATTATATGAAGCTCTTAATTGTGCATGTACATGTCCATAACCTCAGAAGTTATAATCATATTTGCTAAACTAGAATAAAAAAAAACTTGAATTGAATTCTAGACATGTAATCATTACAATAAAAAAACAACAAAAAAATTACTAAGAAATTATAATATTGGATACACATAATATTTGAATATGTAGGCAAAAGTTCAAAAATATATTATTATATAGGTAATAAAACAAACAAGGAAACAACTAGCACAAAAATAAACTTAACCTACCAACTAATATACTATTTTGATTTTATAATACCAACATAATAGTCTTACTATATTTACAAACAAATACAACATGTCCTACACACCTCCTGTAACAAAGTTGTTACTGCCCATTACAACTGCTTCACAAACTTGAAACTTAACATTCCGAGTTCCCATTAAATCCAATATCTCAAGACACTCCACCAGGTCAGATTCGTTTGCCATAATCACCCATTCTTTCTCGTCATCCATATACTTAAGCTGGAATGTACCTGTTGGTATTTTGAACCTCTTTGCAATTTCTTCGTACAGTTGAAAGCACCCAAGGTAAGGATCGAATTTGAATCGTATTGTATCTTCTTTATATGCTGCTTTCACAGTTATCCTTGAGTTTCTTTCACATATTTGAGTATTTGAGCTCTTTGGTTCACCAAAATTTGGTGAACTTGATGAACTGCCATGTGCCGTTGATGCATTTGATGAGTCCATCATGCTTGAAGTTGTTGGCTGATTAAGTTCAACGACTCTCTCCCCATCATCCTTCCTACTATTGGCACTTACATTGTTATACCTCTCGTTAGCACCAATCGAGCTAGAGCTATGACATTTCAAAGGAGAATCATATTTCTCTGATTTAATATCACCGGAATTCAAACCACAAATTTTACTATCTTCTTTCGAGAAGTAAGATCCCAATGAAGTATTATTTGAGCCACCACCATAGACGATGTTAGGACCAATTGGATTTCCATTGGGCTCATCCAAATTGGAGTTGTCAAGCCAGTCTGAGTTATCTTTTTTGCGGTTTTGTATACAATGTGAGTGTGCTTGATTTCCACTTGTACATAATTCGTTTTCCACCTTCACAACATCATTCTTTCCATCTGAAAGAGATGATAGAGGCACCATACTTATATTTTCGGCAATGTCATAACCTTTTTGATCAATAATTTCATTGGGAAAGAGAAAAGTTTTATGTGCACCAAAGTTTTCGAAAGTAGACCCGGTTACTATGCTACCTGTGCTTGGGTCAATTTTAAATCCTCCTTCAACCCCTTCAACAGAGTTAAGCACAGTTTGTATTTTTTTTAAAGAGCGGTTCACCTTGTTTATCTTTCGGGATGGCCATCTTGAGATTCCATGTTGTCGACATATCCTTTTTAGTGTAGTAGGGCAAACTAAAAAGGGAAAAAAGTTTAAAGATTAGATATAGTTTAATCTCTATTTGTTAAACCGGAAGACATGAAGAAAAGACAATTATTTAAAGTCCAATTTTTCTAATTCATTTAGGCGAAATCAACATAATTATCAGATTTGATATAATTATTAATGGGCATATATTTGTCAATCTACCAATTTTTTGCACAGAAAATCTTAAAGATGAGAGGGTGGATGTTGGCTGTACAATCTTACCGCCAAGACTTTTAGAAGCATCTTTTAGACTTCCACAGAAGTATTGTTGTAGGACTGCCAAGCTTACATTTCTCTCTGCAATGCTTCGTTTTTTCTCCATCCTTCTCTTTGGTCTAGTTGCCTACATTAAAAAAATAAATTATCTAAGAAAACATAGAATTAAAATGATACGTGAGCCAATGAAAATTAGATTTCTCTTAAAATATGCACCCATTAAGTCAATATCATTACTTCACAATAACAAATGATTAATTGTGGATCCATCTCTATCATATAAGCAACACTTGTTTTAACTTGAATCATTATACTACTACTGGACCTCAATCCCTCATACATAGGCTATTGCTATTACATTATCATATTATAAAGCTAGTGTCATTGTTCTTTCATTACAAAATTTTAAGCTTAATGCTCTTACTGAATCTATTTTTCTCCTGTAACCGAATTTTTATTTTACTTGGATGTGTTCTTTAAATAAATTGCTTGGGTATGCTCATAAAGCCTAATGAATTGATTACCTGACTTTTTTCCTACGGTAAACAATCAATTTGTAAGTGCTTATACATATAGCTTCCAATACTTGTATAGGCATAGGCAAACACATGCACATACATATATAAGACCTGTTAACAGGCTAGCACGACCAATTGTAAAATTCCCTTTTCAGTTGTGTGATTTTACCAAAAAGTGTCAAAAAATTCTATCCTATACATACTTGTTCTATGGCCTGATGGCTACCGGCCACTGAGCAATATAGGCACAGGAGCACACCTCCATTTTCCCTTTCCTACTACCTTCTTGTGTTAAGTTCCAAAGCCTATGCCAGTACGCCTACATGAAGTAGTTCTCTATAACTTGAGTCTTAGATGTAATAGATATGCAAAATAAGAATTTCTATGTATAAGTTTTAAAATTTTAGAATAGCTACATTCATTAAGTAAATTAATATATAAAATGGTATATAAACAGAGTAGAAATCTCAGGCACCCCTTTCTAGGACCAAGTGACTTCTAAAATACTATAACTGACTTAGGTTACGTTTAGCCTTAATCCTGGCGACTGACCATAAATTCTTTAACAGTACTCTGCTTCTTCTTTTTTTACTTGATTTCAGGGTATGTTCTTCTTGGACACACAAAAGTATAGGATGCAATTGGAAAGATATACATTGAGCAGAACTATCTTGTTTCCATTTGTTAATAGTATATGATCCATTTAATGGTTTCTACTATCACCTAGAGGTTTTAGAAGAGTTGGTCATTAATACCATTTTATAGAAAAAATCTGAAAATTTACCCGTTGAGTAGAACCATCTCTTTCCATTCCCTTATGAGTTGAGTCATGCACTTGATCTCCAGAATTTATATCACTATTAATGAGCTCATTGTGAGTGTTGTTGCTTGGGAATGCCACTGTTGGTGAGTTTGTAACCGATCCCTTCAAAATCCCAAGCAAGGGACCACTTTGTTCAAGTAACTCAGCTTCTGAGACCCTCCTCAAACTCTTACAGATCCTTTGCATAGTATTTGATAGATTGTTCAACAGGAGTTGTTGTTCAGTGTTTCCTGTCATAGTACGAGGAAGAAAGAACTCTAATATATAATCGTCGTTTTGAGTATAAGTGCTCCTTAACCTGATTGCAACAGCAGCATTCAAGCCGAATTTCCGAGCATGATGCACTAGGGGGTAGTCATTGATATCATATCCTTTTACATCAGACGAAAAAAATGGATAATTGGACTGAAGTGCTTTTCCAGCAGTACCTTGCCCTACCTCTAAATAGTGTTCAACACAAGCATGTACAAATCCTTGGGTTTCTCTTTCATTCACATAACATGCAGTATCCTCAATGCAAAGTATGCATTTCTCATTTGACTTTGTCTTGTCCCCTCTAAAACGTATTGTATAGATATTATCACCACATCCGTCGTTATAAGTACAGGGAATCCAAGTCAAAGCAAGTGGCAACACATATGCATGGCATATAGCTCGTAAAACATCAGTTATCTCTGCCAAAGCAGCTCTGTGATTGTTTGATAAAAACTGCGAGACAACAAAGATGAACCTTTTCGGTATTTCTTATTTGAAATATTTGATTGAGCCCAATAAAGTATATTCATAATTACCTGCGGACTAAATCGTGGAGGGGGAGTGCTCCTCAGATCCACAGCCTGTATATGGCATGTTAAAGAGTTAGCAAAGGTAGTTAAGCAAAACCACCGTTTAATGTCAACATTTAACAACACTTTAAACATGTGCAGTTATTATTTAATCCAGTTTCAAGCAATATGAAAGAGGTACATATACCCTTGAATTCAACCCAACCCTTATTTCCACTTTATAGCGATAGTAGACAACAAGATCCATCTAATCTCTATGGTTATAAAAAATTTCACTACAAAGATCACAGTGTTAAAGGCATGATAAACCACAGCCTGCACAAGTTATTGTTATGTCTCCACTTACTGTATTCCCTCATTTTATCTAGCCTTTTACCTATCCCTACACAGCCCCACATCATAAAATATGATGTTAACTCAAAGTGGAAGAACAATAAACCAAGTAGTACTGCATATCACTTTCAATATGGAAACTGAACCACATACAGATATGTTCAAAGGACAAAAGGTCAAATAATCACTCCATCACTGCCAACACACCATCTTTTCCTCTCTCTTTTTTTGAATAAATACTGGCATGAAAAAACTCGAAGTGAAAAGGTTTATTACTATATAGAGTAGAGATGCTTTTTTTTGAATAAATACTGGCATGAAAAAACTCGAAGTGAAAAGGTTTATTACTATATAGAGTAGAGATGTTGGTTTAGTGTTGTCTTAAAGATGGAATAATAGAATAGCTCAAAGTACAACATGTGAGATATCAAGTTGTACATATAACAAGGTAGAACTAACCTGGAGTGCATGACAAACATTTTCCATTTCCAGATCAAAATTGGCCTTTTCTCTCAAAGAAACTAGTTCCAGCACAGCTGAACATGACATGTCATGGGGATTGCCACTAAAAATAGGTACAGCAACTAATCCACAGACTTCATTTTCTACAGCATGTTGTACCCGAAGGTATTCATCCTTACTGTAGTATCCAACATTCGATGTCCACTCAGGTATCTTGGACGTATATACACGGCCAGGAAGCCCAAGTGATAACCCAGGTTCAAACTCTGCGGGGAAAGTAAATCTTCTAGATATTTCTCTATATTCTGCTAACATGTGATCAAGTAAGTAGGGCTGTTCACAAGTGCTTAGTTTCAAATGATCACCGTCCTTTACTGGAACCCAAAGTTGTGCTAGGATTCCACCTCCAGATGATTCCATAAACAAAGACAATGCCTTAATCATCCTCTCTTCAAGTGGTGGTGTAAAGGGTCGAGCTATAATGCAATTTTTGATGTCCATAGTGTTGTTTCCTTGACTAGAATTGCTAGTTTTTATAGCATGATCATCATCCTTATCAACAACATTAGGCAGAAAAACAAATTCGGGTTCGGTTTGCTCAAACATCATTATTTCACCGGCACAAAATGAATTTCTAACATCATTATCAGTCGGACAAAAGCTTTCAAAACTTTCTTGAGTGAAGCTCAATGTATCTAAGGTCATACAATCCCTAGACAGAGGGAGGAACGAATATGACTCGAGCATTTTATCTGAAGTCGAGGGGCTAGTGCACCATCCAGCATATGTATCAAAATTCATCATATTTTCAAAATTATTAGACGGATCCTCCATACTTGAATAGTTTGTCTTGCCATCTGTATCATTCATTTCACCTCTTGGAGAATCCCAATTAATGCCCTTTTCTTTACAAGAAAATGGATACGCCGTCTAAATAAATCAAAAAACAAAGAGAAAAAGAAATTAGTACTACAATCTTTGTATCACAGATCACATTCAACCACAAATTTCATCTAAATTAAACTTGGTAAACTAAACCTTTCCCCTCAACTACTATTAACAATCTACTTCGAAGAACAACATACTTATCTGTAGCCAATATAAGTCTTCAAACTAGCAAGTAAGTACTCGAGTTCCTAAATCCAGAAATCATAAAACCGATTCAAACTTGTAACCAAACACTAAACACAAATTACTTTAAAGTTATGGCAAACATGATTACACATAAAATCAACCCAAAAGAACCCAACTTCAAGATCTTTGTTAAATATGAAACTGCACACTATAACACTACTTACAGATACAATCTTTAGCAAAAACTAAGAAATGCAAATTACTTCAAACTTAAATAAAACAATCATAATTACAAATAAAACCATACCCAATTCAAGAATCTTTATTAAACATGATTATGAAGACTATAAAACTAGTTAAAGATACCGTCTTTAGCAAAAACCAAGAAATACAAACTAATTCAAACTTAAGTAAAAACAATCATAATTACAAATAAAACCAAACCCAATTCAACAATCTTAATTAAATATGATTATACAGACTATAACACTAGTTAAAGATACAATCTTTAGCAAAAACCAAGAAAATCAATAAAAGGGAAATTAATTACTATTAATTACCTGTAAAAAAGAGAGTGCTTAAATTGAAGCCAGAGTGAAAGATAGATACTATCATGCTTCTTGAACCCTTTATATATAAGAAAAAAAATCCTTGACCGACCTAAGAGTATTGTGTGTACATAATAAGCTGACAAAGTAGTAGTATGTGTTTGAATATTTAGAAATCGGTGAACACAAAGTTCTATAGTAACAGACTGTATGTCTGTGTCATATATATCTCTACATGTATGTATTAATAGTGCATAGAGCCTAGAGAGTTATGGTTCCCAGGTAAAGAAAGAGAAAGAATTTGCTATATAAAGAAAGTGAAGACTGCAAGCTCTGGGCAGGATTTAGTTGTCTACCTACATACACTGCATACATATGTTTAAGCAAGCAGGGTCAATGTTCCCGGAGTGTTTTTAATGTTTACTTTTCTCAGATCTATAGACTATATTTTTACCTTGTTAATGTAATAAAGTGTATGTTATAATTGCACAAATTGTGTTATAAAATGACATGTTTGATAAAATAATGTCAATCATTAAAAAATAGAGAAATATAATATACATAAACTATTTTGATGAATATAATATAAATTATTAAAAAAATATGGTATGATTTAATAAAAAATTCTAAGTTTTGTATGTGTTTATTAAATACAATAAAAAGCTGGGATGAAATTATAATTAATTATTATATATATATATATAATTAGGATCTTATGCAAGATATAATGTTAATTTAAATTTTATTATATTTTTATCAAATTAATATTCTAGATCATTTGTATAATTTCAATAATAATAATGAATAATAAATTGATAAAAAGAAGAAAATTAACTATTAATTAAAAAAACTAAAAAAGTAAAAATGAGCTAATAGAGAATACATTGGACCCGTTTGGCGCAGTTTATAAGCTGAAAAAGTTGGTATATATGTACTTTTTCTGAAAATAAGTAACTTATTTCTAAATTTGGAAATAAGATTTGGTCTTAAATTTCTAAAATAAATATTAATTTAAAAAAAAACATGAAAATACTTTTTTTTTTTAAAGTAACTTATTAAGCCAAACACCCCATTATCGATAAAAAGTTATTAACCTACCTAGGGTGGGTGGTGGCCAAGGAACTATTATATAATTTAGATATGTCAACTTTTTAATTAATAAAAATATATTACATGTAATGATAATTTGTCATAAATGTTTGTTTTATACTTGTATTGTTTTACGTATATTATATTATTTTTATGAAAAATATTTTATAATTTTATTGAATTTTTTAACAGTAGCATTCTTATTATTTTTATTTGATACAATGGACATCTCTTATACTTTTTTATTTAATATATGTTGCCGGAAAGGGAATTCATATTTAAAAATCAAGGGAAATCATAAAAGTCAAATTTGATAATAATATTTTTAGAAGGGACCAATTTTTTAATCAGATTACAACATTATAACCAAAATGCAAGGTTATCTTTACAAGTACACAACTAGATGTAAAATTTGTAGGGTGTTTGTTTTTGTTTTTTACTCATTTCAAAGGGAAAATAAGTTTTTAAAAGGTATTTCCGTTTCAATAATTTTTTTGTGAGAGAAATATCATAATTTTATTGTTAATATATAATTTATAAGTTATTATAAATAAACAAACAAATGTATATATAATATAGTATAATATAATATGTATGTAAATAATTGTATTTTAAGCTATTATTTAATTTAAAATAATTATTTTTTACTCATTACATAAACACATTTTCTTAATTTAAAATTAAAAAAAAACTACTTTATATTTTTAAAGTACAAAGTACAATAGAAGTCATCGCATTTTTTTTGGGGGAGGTGGGGGGAGTCACTATAGATACAATTAGTAACCTGAAAACCTAATGGTACTTTGCCTAATTCAATTGAACCAATTCACTACATGGTCACACGTAAATATAACAATCTGGATAAGAGATTTGATTTCAAATAGAATTAATTTTAAGTCACGTTAATTTTTAGTTATAATATTATGAAGTATGATTTGGTGTTTTAATTTCGATTTTGTATAATTTATATTAGACTTGGTTCGGTTTCGGATCAAAATAGCTTTTTCATTTTGGTATATTTATATACGGTTCGAATTGGATTGTATCAGATCTGATTTGGTCCGGATCCAGTTTCAGTCTTCCATAATTTGAATCGATTTCAACTCTGATTCAGATCAGGATAACTTCGATTCTAATCAAATTCGAATTAAAATCAAATAATTTTTAGATAAAAATCGGATTAAATTTGGTTCGAATTAAATATGATTTAAATTAATGAAAATCACCCTCTTAATATCATTTAAATTAATGATAAATACATGAAATCACTATAAGCATTATATTAAATATAATGAACGTTTGAAATGATATTAAAATTAATGATCTTAAAAGATTTGTAGAGTTTTTAGAATAAAAAAAATTGTATTATACATATATATATATATATATATATATAACTTATACATGTTCTTACTACTATACCACTCTGTTACATTGGTTTCATATTATACTTATATTGTGTGTGAATAATGTCGTTTGTATAAAAGAATATTGCACATTTTGGTAATTAGTAGTCATTTTAACTATGAGACAGTTTTTATTCATGATTTGAAATGACTAACTTACATTTTTTATTATTTATCGGAAAAAATGTTGTTCAAGAACGAACTTGTACTAACACCATCAACTTATACATCTTTTTACCACTTAACCACATCATTACATGTATTTTAAATCATACACATAATATGTGTTTGTGTGTCTTTTATGGATAGAAAAATATTTAATATTATATCAAAGTGCCCACCATTCTCATAAAAAACTATTAAGTGATTATCCGATTTTTACAAGAACTCATTTAAGCCACAATAATCACTGTATGTATAATTCCGTTAAATCTTAAAAAAATACTAACAGAAAAGTTAACGAACATATGATATGTTTGCTATAAGAATTAATAATAAAAAAACAAAAAACTGGAAGTATATAGTTGGAGTCATTTAAACACACCAATATTTTTCTCTCTCCCCCTTCGACCTGTTTTTCATTCTTGTGGTTCAATATCAAACATTCACGAATCAATTACTCGTTTAATGTTAAAAAAATAATATTTTTATTAATTGAATTAAAAATTTATTTACAAAATGAAATCATTCATCAAATGAAAATTTATTATAAATTAAAATATCTTATATATAATAGAGGGTGAAAATGATAGTATAGTAAGGTAGTTATACTCTGAACTGTTCAGATAGAAAAATTAGCCATTGTGGTTCAGGAAAATATTGACTTGTCAAGAAGATATAATAAACTACTAAAAAACAAGTTTGTTCACGGTTGACCAGACAATTCGTCCGTGTCTTGTATTTTCGTGTACTTAAATGCCAAACAGAAAACTGACCCCTTTAGAATCCGTGTACTTTCCGTATTCGTGTACCTTTTTTTCGTATCGTTATCGTGTCATGTTTCGTATAAAATTGAATATAAATACAAATAAATAATAATAAAAAAAAAGATTTTAAGATAATTTTTTTATAATATATATATATATATATAAATCATATTTACACACAATATTATAAAATCATGTATTATTTTAACAATAAATATACATATATTTATTATAAATATACATATATACATATATTCATTATAAATATTAAAATTTAATTATAAATTTATTTATGTCATGTACTTCGTGTCGTGTACTTAAAGGGTAAATAAAACCGACATTAAATCTCAGTCGTGTACATTCGTGTTCGTATACTGAAAATGCAAACACAAACACTAAATTTTCGTGTCGTTCTAGTGTAAATTCGTGTTTTGTCCAAAATTGCCGGTCTATTCACGGTATCGTCTAGTAAAAATCTCATTCAGGTGCCCGGAGGTTAATAAATGAACCCTAAGTACTATGCAACCAGTGTCAAATTTGTGCTGGGTTCTCGGAGCTACGCAAAAAAATAATGAGAAATCAGGTTACAAAATTCTCAATATGCATATATCAATATGCATAAAATGTGTAAAACTAATTTTGAAATTTTTTCATTAGCAAACTAACTGAGTGAAAGTACATCGTCCTGATTAGATAGTTTGACAAATAAATTTGTGCGTGTAGTGTAATTTTATATAGGATCTGGCCAAAAATGATTAGTAATTTTAAACATAAAGCTCGGAAGAATCAAAAATTTCCCACGTAAAAATTCAATGCGTGGGTGCAGAAAAAACCATGGTACACAAAACGAAGGCAACATTAACAAAGTAAAGAAGCACCGGTAAATGATATACGGACATTGTACACAAGGCTGTACCCCGATAGACGAGCTATACTTACCATTAGGATGAAGCAAAACAGAAATTGCCAATAAATTTTGATAGCTAAATTTTTACACAGCAAAGTTTTGAAATTTCTAATAAACCATCAAGATTTATACGAGGGTTGAGGGCAACTATATTGAAATACTTGGAGTCCCATTTGATTGACCCGAGGTTAAAACAAAACTTAATATAAAAATAGGGATAATTTTGTAAATACATGGAGTGGAATATTACATTTACAAGTTTACCTTTTTAATATTATATTCAAAAACATATAACCTCAATGGAAAATGTCTGAGCCTCATGCCCATTTTTCTCTTCAAAATATTACCAAACATACGTATTCTTTTTATTGCAAAACATATACGCACTCCAAGTATTAGGGCTGTAATTCGAGCCGAGTCGAGCCGAGTTCGAGCTTTTTTTTGTCGAGCTCGAGCTTTTTTTTGTCGAGTCGAGTCGAGCCGAAAATTATTCGAGCCTAGAATATGTGTTCGAGCTCGACTCGGGTAGTATTCGAGTCGAGTTCGAGCCGCTCGCGAGTTTTCGAGCTTAACGAGCTTTTTACGAGTTTTCGAGTTTAACGAGCTTTTAACGAGTTTTCGAGTTTAACGAGCTTTTAACGAGTTTTCGAGTTTTCGAGCTTTAATCGAGCTTCAAGCCTATGGAGCTTTTTTTTTTTTTTTTTTTGAAAAAAATAGTTTTATCCAAGTTAAGTGGATTATTTGATTTTTATTGTAAAATTGACTAAACTTTAACCGAATATTATATAGTTAGACAAAATTAAAAAGTTATACTAATATATTACTAAAAAGTATATATAATTTACTTTAAAATTTTAATTTTCAAAATTGTAAAAAAATTTGTTAATTATTAGTCAATTTGGTTAATTTGAGCATTAAATGTGAAATAATAATATGAAATTACATTAGATATTTAGGTGTCTTGGCTATACTTATATGTTACTTATAACTTGCATAATTTTTTCAATTTTAAGTCATTTTATGATTTATTACACAAACAGACATTTTTTAACTCAAAATAAAAATTGACTTTAAACTGGGCTCTTAGTGTATATTAATTTTTTTTAAAATAAATAACTTATTTTTTATTTTAAAAATAAGATCTGGTCTCAAATCTATACTATATTATTAGATCACTACTATATTGACTAGTACTCGTAACTAGTGCTTTGTCATGGATTGTTGTTTCTATTTTTTAAAACATATTTCTCGACGATCCAACCGTACAGATGTCAAGATATATATAATATAATGATATTCCCAAATTTTCAAAAAATAAAAAATTAATTTGATTGGAAATCTTAGTAGATCACTATTTTATTGACTAGTACTCGTAACTAGTGCTTTGTCACAAATTGTTGTTTCTATTTTTTAAAAAATATTTCTCGACGATCCAACCGTACGGATGTCAAAATATATCTAATATAATGATATTCTCAACTTTTCAAAAAATAAAAAATTAATTTAGTTGGAGATTTTAGTAGATCACTATTATATTAACTAGTACTCGTAACTAGTGCTTTGTCATGAATTATTGTTTCTATTTTTAAAAAAATATTTATCGACGATCCAACCGTACAGATGTCAAGATATATATAATATAACGATATTCCCAATTTTTCAAAAAATAAAAAATTAATTTGGTTAGAGATCTTAGTAGATCACTACAATATTGACTAATACTCGTAACTAGTGCTTTGTCACGGATTGTTATTTCTATTTTTTTAAAAATATTTCTAGACGATCCAACCGTACGGATGTCAAGATATATCTTTATCCAATAATTCATTACATACCTTTTTAAAAAATAAATAAAATTTTAAATATATTTCTAGTTTTATACGAATTTTTCAAAAAAAATCGGATAAAATCAGGATCAGATCGGGCCAGACCGTGCTAAAACCGGGCCGGATCAGATTTTTATCCGGATCGGGCCTAAATCCGGATTTTTTTCGAATCGGGCCTAAATCCGGATTTTTGCCGGATCGGATCGGGCTCTTAGTGTATATTAATATTTTTAAAAATAAATAACTTACTTTGTATTTTAAAAAATAAGATTTGGTCTCAAATTTCTAAATTAAATTTTAATCTTTAAAAAAGGTATAAAATTACATATTTTTTAATTTTAAGTCATTTTATGATTTATTACACAAAAGACATTTTTTTAACTCAAAATGAAAAATGACTTTAAAAATAAGATTTGGTCTCAAATTTCTAAATTAAATTTTTAAAAAATAAATAACTTATAACTTATAAATTCAAGAACACTACAAATTTTAATATATTATATATTTAGAAATCAACTAATTAAAATATTTAAATAAATTAAATTATATATTATAAAATAAATTAATCGAGTTCGAGCTCGAGCCGAGTCGAGTTCGAGTTCGAGCCTTATCGAGTCGAGCCCGAGTCGAGCCTAAAAATACTCGACTCGACTCGAGTTTTTAATCGAGCCCGGAAATCTGTTCGAGCTCGAGCTCGATAACGAGCTCGAGTCGAGTCGAGCCGAGTTAATCGAGTCGAGCTCGAGTCGAGCTCAAAAAAACCCGACTCGAATTACAGCCCTACCAAGTATCCTATCTACTCCTACACTAAACTTTTGTCCTTGTATGTATGTGTAACTATTCAACCATCTGGACAATTAATTTCCACTGCGCAGCTTAAATCATCATTTTTTAAAAACGTTTTTAAATCTAAAAAACAAGTACCTACATTGGTACCTCACCCAAGAAAAGTGCTTATCTCTGAAATTTAGCTCCACACAAACGGGTTGCTGGCACAAGGTATTCTTTTGATTAAAACACCTCAACGGGTTTGAAGTCTTGTATAGCGCCAATAATACCATGATATAGACTATTAGACTCAAGCAACAAATGTATGCTAATAATAGAAAACAAGATTTAGCAAAATAATAATAATAATAATAATAATAATAATAATAATAATAATAATAGAAAACAAGATATTCCAAAGGCCTCTTTGTCTTCGCTCACTTTCCGGGAGGTCGAGGGTTCAAATCTTGTCAAAAGAGATGATAAGTGTCCAAGTGTGTTGAATTATCAAAAGCAAAAACTGGATATTATCAACAACTAACCAACTAAGAAAACATAATCTCTAGACTGGTTAGAAACTGGGAAGATTTTTCTTTCACAATTTTTAAAATCAATAGAACAAAATAATCTCACTTTCAATGAGAAACTCTAATGGCAATGGAATAATACAGGCAAATATTTAATACCACCACCACTCAGTGCTATATACAATACCTGTAATTAGAGGAATCTGACTTCACAAGGAACCATATGCATATATATTTGCTTTCTGAGGAATCTTACACCAAATTGATATGTGACCCATGCATACAAAATCCTTTTCAAGATATTAGCACATTTTAATGTTAGATTGGGGCGTTAAAGTTACATTGCTTTAGGGAATCCTTTACTAATCAATTAATCAAATGATCATGGCTACGTACATAAAAAATCAATATAATACATGAGATTAAACCAACACTGATGATTTGAAGAACTACCTTGTATCACACGTTTGGAAGGGCACGGATATGAACCAAAAGATGGAAAGTGGTTGTCACTGTATGATGATAAACAGCTTCTAAAATCATTGTGTAATCACCTGATCCCAATTTAATATTTGATAACACGATGCCGTAACCACAAATCGTACATGACCATGTGAAAAGCATCAAATTTGATGGGTGGCGAATTCCACTGGAAGTGCTTCTGGATCTGGTAAATTATGTCAGCAAATGCAAATCTTGATCAGCAAAGCCAAGCCATATACACAATTGATAAAACAAACAAAACTGCTCACAACTATTTGCTTTTCAAAATTTTGATATTTCTTTTCTTTTAATGTGTATAATAACATTATTTCAAATAGCTATATCTGTCCTAATCCCACTACATAATGTTACTTCACACTTGGAGGGTAATTATTATTGTTATGACTAGAACACAGTATAAGTACGCATGTGGTGCAATCATGCTGTAGTAATTGTTCTGCACAATTACCAGTTTCTTTCAGTAGACTGTAGACCAGTGTGACACAATTGACAACACAAACATGTTTTATTTGAAAATACTCATCATTTTAAAATTGAACTCCTTGAACATTCATTAAAATGTGCATTACCTTCACTAAGTTCTGGTGTAAGGAAACAAATTCTTCATTGGTTATAGCCTTAAGAATTTGTTTCAGATTATACACATCAATCTCTTTGAGTACTACTGCAAACTTCTTCCAATCAAGAACGTCATTGAATGGCAGATCATAGTAATTAGACAGTATAACTGAAAAGATAGAAGATAGGATGTATCATGATTAGAAGTGTGTAAGTAAATAATAATAATATGCAGTGAATTAAAAAAAGGAAAAAGTACTCCACAAGCAGAAGCAATTTTTAATCTACCTTGTAAAGATCTAGTTTGTATGTAATTCAGGGAGTTTATCAACTTCATGACATTGTGTCACCAAAAGACGAGAATCCTATACTATGGTAAACAGTTTGTGGAAAAGGAAAATCATGACTTAAATAATCAAATTATAAGAACCAAATGATGTGCCCATCTTTTGCAGTATCAAATGTTGAGCATATCATTCCCAAATATTAGTAGTTAATGCTGCGGCAAGTAATTGGCATTTTCATTTACTACAGCCTTGCATATATAATTAAAACATGCCGAGGTTACTCAAAAATACAAGCTGCCTAAATTTTGGGTTTTGGGTGGCGAGGAGAGTGTAGACTACCCAAATTGCACAGCTTGCTAATGAGTTTAACATCCTCTAAACTCTCAAGATTGGACATGCTATGAGAGGCCACCTCAGTCCTCGCCATAAAGGATAATGAATACTCACCGGGTATACAACCATAATGAATTGAATCTGCAATGCGTGCACTGTTGACCTGAGAGCCACCAGGACAGATGCAAAATTTAGTCCTGTAGAACTTTTTCTGGTAGACTAGATGTCCAGTGGCCCTATTTATCCTGTTGTTCGCAATATCAAGTTCTGTGTCATTTTCCCATACACGTGCCAGTATAACTCTGATCTTCGAATTCCTATGACCTGCCCAAAAACCTAAACTTGTCCTGCAAAGGAGCATGCTACTTGTAAGTTCTGAGCAACGAAATGTAAGTTGGAAAAAAAGAGAGTGATTCAAGTTAACTTTTATGGAAACCAATACCTGCGGCCTCATGTAATGGAGGATGTCAATCTCTATCAATAGTTAAAGGGGCTCGTGTTCTCTCCTACCTCTAGATGAGCCTCTTTACTTAACATCTACTTGCTTCCGAGTACTTTACTGCATTTTGTCTCATTTATTTTTTATTCTTTCTCAATATAGGTCTTTCCGGTGTAGATACACAATGCCTAGATATGTCAGTGCGTACTACCCGCATAAGTTCTAATATATAGTACACACTTTGCACCATAATTTTTATGGTACCATTGCTTGCTAAAAAAATGCAAAGGACACACATAGAAGCAAAAAAAAATGAAGAACTATATGCCAAATAATTTCATGTGGTATATATTGTTTATATCAGTGTTATGCACAGACTTGGGTACTTTCTAAATCATGTGCATTGATACAGATCTGTGTTCCATGATCGATCATCAATGACCTAATCCTATGTTTGAGCCAATGTAGATTTATTCATATGATAGAAATTGGTATAGGTGTATAGTTCAGATGATACTTGAAGACATACAGGCATAAATTCCAAGCATGAATCTTTCCTTTTCAGATTTGTTGTGGCATTGCATTCATAGGTCAAAGGATAATGTATTTGCATTGATACTTTGTGTATACAGATTGTTTACTAATTAACTGAAGCATGACAAAGCTAAGGACCATATCAATGCATCAATAATATAAGAAGCATTAGCACACCTATTCTTGACGTCATTTCCTCCGGCTGGAAGGGCAAATGGTTGAAGCACTTGAGGAAGAGCTATGTCTTTGTGTGGAATAAATCCAACATCATAGCTCGGGGAACAAACAGCCCGAATTGAATTCTTTATTAGAAGTGGAAGTCCTTCAGTTGCCCTTACACCAACATCATGACAAGTGACAAAAAAATGATCAGCTCCCAAGGTTCGGTTCCAGTAAGGATACTTATATATTAAGCTCTCCACGTAGTTTTGGACAATAATTGTCATGTTATCATAGGATGTGCCCTGTATCCCATAAGAGACCCACAATCAATACAAATAGAAACCAAAAAAACTGAAATGCAGGGAGAAATTAGAACCTCATTAAATTTATGTGAGGTCACTTATGTATTAGATTAACTTAAAAAAATAAAATATCACTCCAACTCATTGTCACCATATATATTATGAGTCCCCATATGAATCTCCTGTCCACCCTCTTAATTTTAACAACCCAATTCAGATGTAACTTGATTAAAAATGAAATAATATTGTACACAGATCAAGAATATTTTATCCTAAACAGAGACGATTTATTTTGGAAATATGAACATAGGGGATGTAATGTTGAATATGGAATTGCACTTCATATGTTAGTTCCCAGCCCATCACTAAAGAAATATACATTTGATTGCACAGCCAGTTCACTCCCCATATTCCTTACCAGTGCTCATGAGCATCTCATGTATGTTTGTTTAAAAATGTTGCAAATGATATGAAGTGAGTAAATCAAAAACATGTACTGTGATTCAAATTATATCCGGCAGTCCTTCTACCTAGTAGTCCACAGAAAAGCAATGTACCTCTGACACAACAAAGTACCCCTCAATGTGAACCAGTAATTTTAGCTGTAGTAAACCAAAGGAACTAAATTTCCTACCTACTTCCTACTTCCTATATATTATAATTCCAATTTTTAATAAATACAATACTGATGCTCTTTTCCTATGTCACCCAAAGTCCCTAACTCTACAATTTTATCTCAGTATCCATGTCGGACACTCGACACTCGAACATGAGCACACATATTATTTTATAGGCCAAAAACATTGAGTTATCATTTATCATGATATTGTCGAGTTGGACACTAGGACAGACCGAGTCCGGCTTTTCGGGCCCGCTAAAAATGACATTTCTTCTAATTGCAAGTAAAATTTACATGAACCTATTCATTGAAACTTTAAAATCGAGGCATTCCACATATGTATATACTCTTCAAAGATGTATGAATTCACATATGCTTTCAACATAGACCGATTAAACTCCAACTGAAATTACTTAATCACCAAAAAGTATAAACACAATCCTCTACACATTATCACCAATACAGATGCCTTACTCGACAACATATCAATGCTAAACTAAAATTCACGATTAACATACCCCCAATCAACACAACTCCAATTTAACTTACATTAATCAAACTTAATATAAAACGAAGTGATCGAGATCCAAAAAGTAACAAACAATCCTCCATACCTTTCCTCTCATCTTATGACAAGATATGGGAATAAAAAACAAGTCAGCTCGATCGGGATCCTGCGTCCGAAACTTACTCTCCCTAATATTCTGAAAGAAATAGCCTTCACTAGCATACTTTCCCGTAAGTTTCCTAGGTGTTTGATAAAATGTATTGGGATCACCATCCGTATATATAAACACTTTCAATTTCCTCTCCATTTCTTGGTAATTTAATCGAAAAATCTCGGGGGAGTGGTACACGTCAGATAATTCATCATCATCAAGTTTATCATGATTGATAATAATCTGAGTGTAGGATTGGAGTGGAGAGCGAAGATATTTTAGGGACAAGTAAGTGATGGAGATTAGGGTTAGGATGGCGAGAGTGACGAGGGAGGAATGGCGAGTGCAATGGCCCCAGGGAGGGGGTGATTGTAGAGCTTTTGATGATGATGGTAGTGGTGGCATTGCCGCCGCAGACGGTACTTTCCGGCGAGTAATGGTAGTGTTAATAGCTTCAGAGCTTTGGTTTTAAGTGAGTTTTTACAAGTCTGAGATCTACACTCGACTGGACATCATGGAGGTTCTCTTTGCTTAGCATAATTTTTTTGGTAATAAAATAATAAAGTGAATTTATCAAAAATACTATTTTCTGTGAAATTATTTATAATTTTATCAACTTCCGAAAAGATTTGTAAAAATATTATTTTATTTTAAAAATATACACAAAATTACGTAGATTGCATTTAATTTAAACTGTATAATTAATTTAGGTTGAATTTTAAATTTAGTTTTAACTTATATTTTGGACTGTAAATTAGATTGCAAATATGGTTGCAAAGTTGTACAACATATTTTCACAATTTTTTTTTAAAATTTGAGTTGGTAACACGGTTGCAAAGTTGTAAAACGTATTTTTACAAATATTTTTAAAAATTAATAATATTTTTACAAGAAAAAATTAAAACTTGAGTATTTATGAAAAAACTCTTTTATATATTATAATTTTATTTAAAAGAATAAAATTGAAAATATAATATATATATATATATATATATAAAACTTTTTTTACACCCCAAATTATGTATAAAAACTTAAAACTACACTTTTTCTAAAACTAAGAGAGTATTAACTAAAATCTAATCTTAAAGTTTAAAATAAATAATTATTTATAAGAAAAATATATAAAATATATTTTTTTAAAAATAAAAATGTATTTCTTATTTTTAGGAACACAACCCCACCCCCTCTTTCAAAGATTTTTGTTCAATAAAAAAATTAAATATAAAAGAAAAAAATAATTTAAATTATCGTTATTTAGAGGAAGAAGATTAGTTAGTGGATAGCAACAGCAATGGCGTTGAGAATGTCATGGTGTTCTTCTTCACCCCTTCTTCACTTTGACAACTCCAATGTAAGTAAGACTATTTATATAAATCAAACCCCACTTGTACTTTTATTTATGTATCTATAATTCTCTATACATCATAATTCTCTCTATTTATGTACTCATAAATGTAGTTCCTTTTCTTTACTCAAAATCACAATCTTTTCAAATGTTATTAATTTTATATGTGAATTTTACAGTAATTTTTGACATTGAATTATGATTCTTGGGACTAGTTGCTGTGTGTGTGTGTGTGTGAATTATCAATTTGTTCAATATAGAGTACGGTAGTATATTTTCTTGATCAAAGAAATAATGAAGTTTGCTTGTATGCATAAATATTAAATCACTCGATTAATTTGTTCTCTTTTTTATGTTTGCTCATTGTTAATTGTTCTTCTGGACGCTTTTATTTTACAGCATTTATCTACTAGGTACGTATTGGTGCATTTTCCAAGTAGCTGTGCTAATACAACTTGCATTTCGAAACAGAATCTAGGGCAGAGGTAAATTTATTCAAAGTAATTCACAGTTTCTATGATTATTGTTTTTTCCGACACAATATATGTTATCCAAGGAGGCAGGAGCATGTGTGGTGTAACTCACATTTTTAGTGTGGGTTATTGTCTTTACAACAATGTTGTTATGGATACTTTGTGATCGGACATCTAGCCATTATCTTATAATAGACAATACTTGTAACACCAGAACAGAGTGATAGACCTATCTTGATTAGGTACTGTAGCTCAATAGTTAATAATATTAAGTATAATGTACCATTGTTTTGAGCTTGTAACAAGATTTGATTTATAGTGTGGAACTATTACATTTTACATGAATTCTCAATGGAGTCTAATAAATTACATGGTCTCACTTTGGCTTAGTCAAAGTGATTCCTTGTATATGGCCAAAGTAGTATTATAGTAGTCAACATTTCAAAAGTGACAATCTCCCAGGCTCGTAAGTTCTAGTGAAGGCATTGGTTATATGAACCTGAATGGAATTTCTTTTAGTTATTTAGTTCATGCTCAAAAGAGTCATACTACTATTTTTTTTAATTGTTTTTACAGATTTTTGAAACCCTGTAGTCTTGCTGAAGGTCTCAAATCTCTTACCAAACCAATATCTGCTGTAGGTACAGGTAAATTAACTCCTTAGTAAAAGTTAATTGTTTGGAGCTACTCCACCTCCTTTTTCCCTGTTCCCCCTCCTATTTTATCATCAATCCTTAAAATATTTCTATGTAGCAGGATTAGAGGCTTCTGTTACGGACACAACCAATTCAATAACTGTGAAAAATGCCAAAATAGTTCTGGAATCTCAAGCTGATGACATCTTACAAGTAAGCTTTCAAATTTGATTATAACCTTGTATTCATCACAGGTGCACAGTAACAAAATTAAAAGAAACGTTTTCTATTGCAATGATACATTTCTAGTTGAGTTTGTCAGTTTGATGGTTGTAAGAGTTGGGTTACCAGTCTAATTAAGTGGTGGATGTTGCAAAAATTCTTTTTTTTTTGTTTGCCATAAAGTTAAAATTCATCTTACTTAAGATATGCATATTCACCAGTACCACATCCCTATGCAGACCCCTATCTTTATGATACAAAGTAACAAACTAATATATGAGGGCATTCCGCATAGTTTGATTTTGTGGATTATAATATTTATATATTTTATTCTTGCACCCAAGTAGTTCAGGGAACATATTCGATTGTACTAGTGATATTAAACTCTCTATATCCATGAATAGCATGGACATACCTGCTGGATTCGTATGAACCGCAAAAAACTATTTGCCGTCAGATATATCATATGCATGTTCTGTGTTATTCAGAGCCTATCTATCATGGTTGGATACCTTCTTTTCTTGGTTTGTAGTATGTCATCAAGATCTACTTTAACACTTGATTGGTAATAAATGCTCCTCATAGATGAAAACTTTTCCTTGACTGAGACATTATTAAACTTCTGCAGATTATAAAGTACATGCTGTGATATACGTTCAGTTTACACCACAACTAGATTTAAGGGCCCTTTTTTGTGCAGGAATCTTAGATTGCAGTTTAATATTTAGACATGACCTGTTTTCTAAATATTACATATAGTAATCCTACTACTATTATGCCTTCAGCTACGAGTCAATGTGCCAGGGGAGGACACACAGATAGTTTTTGATAAGGTTCTAGCAAATTTGGCTCGTACAGCACCACCAGTTCCAGGCTTTCGTAGACAAAAAGGAGGTGATAATTTATATACACAAGAAGAAAATATTTTCTTATCTTGCTCAATTAATCTGATGCTTATAACTGATTTTTCCCAGACTACTTTGTTTCTCATACATACTTGTATATTACATGCTACATAGCTTTTGTTCAAAAGATATAACTTTTCTTCTTGACCAGCACATCAGATCTATCTCAGTTCTTAGTCTTTAAATCATTTCCTGTGACATAGTGATGCTAATTTTCCTGCTTCACAACTAATACAATATGGGTCTGATTATTAAAAGAACTTACATATAGAAATCGCCCACTATGTTTGCTTCGGCTGTTGCCGAAGTTAACTATTTTGTATCTGCAACCACAGTTTATCGCCAACTATGTTGATTCGGCTGTTTCCCGGTTAACTATTTTGTATCTACAACCACAGTTTTATTACTATACATACATCATTTGTGCTAGTGCTACCATATCTACTCTTTCAAGGGATCTCGCACCTAACATGCTAAAATAATATATCTTATTCAAAACATTTTGACAGCCTTGATAAAGTATAGTTTCTTAGAATCTTAGAAGCATCTGTGCCCGTACACATAGTTTTGATTAGTTGTAGCCTAAGGAAAATTTGAAGTGATCCACAAATTACCTATCACAAGTATACTGAATTGATAATTGGTCAATTGCTAATTTCACTAATGCAAGAGATCTAATGATCTTCAAATTTTATATTGTTAATAATTATCTTTATGAAGTGTATCTGGAACTGATTTAAGGATATAAAAGTGAAAAGAAAATACATGTTGTCAAACTTAGGGTGACCACTAACAGAGGTTTAGACGGATTGTTCTTCTCATTAACTATTAGCCAGTTTTTCAAGATTCTCCTGTTATTATATTGTTTAGCTATTTCTAATCTGGTAAAGTACGCCTTTATGTCTAATGGATTATATAGTTTACTAATGCATCATAAATTCTACAGTTCTACCTTACTATTAATCCTAGTTTCATACTGATTTATGTAGCTACTTGTGTTGGTACAATTCTATATGAATATAGAATCAAGCATGACATTCGTGTCTTGACCATCATATGAAGAGAGGTTTACAAATCTGTGGGATCACTGGGATGAAAATGTCCACCATGTTTGTCAACAAAAGCAAGGTTCAGGGTTCAACATATTGGATGTTTCACAATCCATTGTGTGGCCAACATGGCAAGCAAACTAATAAAATAAGAAAAATTGTTGAGACTGATGTGCATTTCAAAATAGCATAAATCCAGTTCATCTAGTAGACCTGAAACCTATTCTAAATCGCACCTGTAGCTCTTAAAGGTACGGAAAACCGTGTTACTTTTTCGAGTGAAGTCAAGTGCCACAATCAAACAATTCAGACATGACCAAGTAAAAAAGTTATCAACTTAATTTAATCAGTGCTTGGTTTTAGCGCAACTGTGTAGGATAATACATAATCAACTACTCATTTGGGTAGACCATGAGTAAATGGCTATGTATTGTGTTTCACACCTGCTATGTTTAATTAATTTTAAATATATTTTTTGATTTATGCCATTATGAATTCATATATAATTTTTCTTTTTGCATGTCCCGGACACTTTTCCAGGAAAAACTTCACAGGTAATTTCTTCTCATGTGGATGGTGTTATGTCCTTAATTTACATGCTTTTTGATTCATTGTTTCAAATGTTTAATCTGTACTTATGGAGAAAGATGTTTGGTGTTTTCAGTGTATATGCTACAGTATACTATCCACTGTTTCCATCTAAGACTCTGATTGTGGAGTATCACAATTTTAATTTCTTGAGATTACTTTGTATTATCTAGTAGACTTCTGCTGAATATACTCTTTATATTCGCTTCTTGATTATTTTGTATATGAGGAGACCAGTAAAAATATTATCTTGTACGAAGAAATAGTGCTTGTAATTGATTCTTTCTTTTCAACCAAGAATTCTGATGCAAAACTTGTGCAGGTTCCAAAAAGTTTCTTGCTACAGATTATTGGTGAAAATCGTGTCACCAAATTTGTAATTCAAGAAATTGTCAGCTCAACTTTGGCTGATTATGTAAAGAAGGCAAGTCCATTGGCTAGTTAATTTACACGTTACATTAGCAGAGCAAGAGTAACCAACCTTTTAAGATCATTTCATGTCCCAGGAAAATCTAACAGTGAAGGAGAACAAGATTAACACAACACAAACAGCAGAAGAGCTGAAATCAGCATTTATTCCTGGTAAAGAGTTTGGATTCAATGCTACAGTGGAGCTTGAAGTAGCAGAGACTGAAGCAACTACTTCAGACTCCTCCGTGGAGATTGAATCATGATTTCTCTATGACTGATTGGAGTAACTAACCAAACTAGGGGCAGTATTTGTTCATTTTGGTTCATTTTAGTATAATTAATGTGTTATGAATTACTACTATATGTATGTACTAGAAGCACTAAAGATATGGAGGCTTCTTGATTTGTTATCAATAAACCTTGCAACTCTGTAAGTGTATATTTCCTTGTTTGCAGTCTGCATAATCTATTGCAGGAACCAGCAAGACATATACTAGAAAAAACACAAAGTATCATCCTAGCTGTGTTTGATTTATGTAGAACATGAGCGTATATGCCATCAAGCACAAAGCACCTTTCTTTCCTGTCTTACTGCAGAACTCGAGCAATGAAGAATTTTCACCTATTTTCTGTAGTGTATCAAGAATTCATGCTTCATCGGCAGCATCGAAACATCGATGAAGGTATACGAATCTAGCAACAGATGATGGTAAAAAACTAAATTAACAGAATACATACCCAGCCTATCTACTAGTCCATTGAAATGGTAAATGTATCTAGGATAGGTTGAATTTGAGGCATGTACTATATTGACTCGGTTATTAAATTATTGTTTTGTAATTTTAATCCTTTTATATATACATTGCTTATTTGTTTATATTTTTGAACAGTAATAAAGCCTTTCATGAATTATATTTATTTATAAATTCAGTCATACATGGCTAGCTGAAGGTTTCAGTCTTTTCAATTCTAAATATAGCACTAAATGGACGGAAATGGATTGAGCCTAGCAACTGGAACACAAATCAGAGGGTGAGCCCTGCCAAGTGTTGAGGCTTTTCCTTCTTCCATGTTCACAGTAGTAAATAGTATTGTTCCCTTCACCTTGTACATTCCACTCGAAACATTGAATCATAGCGGCAATTGTTGATTGTACAACCTTCAATGCTAGTGAAATACCTGGACATATTCTTCTTCCGCTTCCAAAAGGCAACAGTTGGAAATGTTGCCCTCGAACATCCAAGTTTCCAGATCCAGTCCCTCCAACTTCACTGTCTGTCAGTAAAAACCTTTCTGGTTTAAATTCAAGTGCACTTACCCAGTGTTTTTCATCTCGGCCAAGAGCCCACACATTAACAAGTATACAAGTCTTTGCTGGTATATGGTAGTTCCCCATGGTGCAATCTTCACTGGCTTGTCTCGGTATTAGTGGACCAGCAGGATGAAGTCTGAGAGTTTCCTTTACAATAGCTTGAAGATAAGGGAGGTTCACAATATCTGATTCTTCGACTAATCTGCTCTTCCCAACAACAGTATCTATCTCCTGTCTAGCTTTCTCCATAATGATTGGGTGGTTGATTAGCTCTGCAACTGCCATTCAGTCACGTTAGCTGATGTGTCTGTTCCAGCAGTGAACATATCCTGCATTTTATACCAAGGACAACGAATACAGATTATAAAATAGAAAATGACTAATGCTAATATCTTGTAGTTGGGGGCAAGTAAAAGTTTACCAGTACGATGGCCTTTATTTTCTCCATGTTCAATTTAAACTCCAAGCTGTCGTCTTCATGCATATCAAGTAAGAGATCAAGAAAGTCCTTCTGTGCATCGCTTCCATTTCCGTTTTCTTTTCTCTTCCTTCTAATTTGTCTGTGCTCCTCAATAATCCTATCAATCAGTCTATCGTACCTTCGACGGACATCCACTAGCCTTCGACGGACATCCACTAGCCTCTTCTTTATTCCCTGCAAATCTAAATTCTTGCAAAACCATATATAGTCAGAGATATTAAATGTCCCTAAAATATCAAAGATCTCTTTAATCATCTTCCTAACTTCTCCCGCTTCATCATCATTCCCTGAACACCTCTTCCTCATAATCATGCCCGATATTACATTGTTAGTAAGCCTTATCATAACACTTCCAACATCAACCGCCTCTACAGCTATGGCCTTCTGAAGCATTTCATTGACCATACTCTTAATCTCGTAGCGTCTAACTGTGTGAAGAAGATCTAGAATTTGAGCACCAAGAAGCTCAGACGTAAATAGCTTCTTTAAAAATTTCCAGTATGGTCCATAAGGAGCAAAAGTAAAGTCTTGCCAATGATAGCTCATGTACTCTGCGGCCACTGTTACAGGCCTGTTAGACCAGACTGCATCTTGTGTTTTGAGAAACTCTTTAGCCATTTCAGGGGAAGAGATGATAAAAAAAAGGCTTAGAGCCAAGGAAGACATGCATCAAAGGTCCGTATCGAATCGAGAGCTTATGAAGAGCTTGATGTGGTATAGGAGTAAGAAGGTGAAGATGGCCAATGATTGGAAACCTAAGAGGTCCAGGAGGAAGACTAGAGCTGGTTCGAGATTTTACTATTAGTATTATAATAGTGGGGATGAACCATACCAAGAACATAACTACAGAATCTTGAAAATATGCCATGTTAAATTGAACTTGGAGGGGAAAAAGGTGACACTACTATACTGTTGTTAGGACTTGGGGCTGCAGTTTATATACACAGAAGAAAACTTGATTGTATACTTGTACAACTGTCCAAGTATCATATAAACTTTTAAAAGAAAAAAAAATCTGATAGAATCATTTATAAAAATATTTATTTTCATCTTTAATTTTGACAATTAAAATATATTTAATAATAATAATTTTTTTTTAAAATATTTAAATGGTCGTATAAACAAGATTTAATTCTCTCTCTATCAGCTGGTGCAGGGAAAACCTAAAACAACCTTTATTTCAGTTATCACACAGAGAGAGATTCCCAATCCTATATATCAACATATGCAAAAATATTCATGTAAATTTGCAGTAGTCTCAATTGTCAACTTATATCCAGTGTTTTAAAAGACGGCGTCTTTTCCGATTAATCGGAAATCGGGTCAAAAAACGTTTTTCTTTAAAAATCGGGCGAGACGGAAATACTCTCTCAAATTCCTAATAATTATATATTTTTTATGTAATAACTATTAAGATAAGTGATTTTTTTTGTAAATCTTAACACCTAAATATGTATGGACTAATGATATATGATATTTTTTTATTATAAATTTTATGATAATTTAAATATGTTTAAATATAATTATATATTATTATATTATTTCCGATTAATCAATCCGATTAATCACCGATTATTCGATTAATCACTGTAAGGTACCTTCACCGTCTAGTTCCGATTCCGATTCCCGTCTTTTAGAACACTGCTTATATCAGTGACTTCAACTCTCTCTCCAATAATCCTATATATCAACATATGCAAAAATATTCATGCAAGTGTAACAGACTAAAAATAAGAGAGCAATTAGAGGAGACGACTAAAAACAAACTGTTATAACAGTATATTTGCACGCATATTTTTATCACCTATAACGTTAGTTTTCTTGTTAAGTTTGAGTTTCTCACAATTAATTTCCAGAGGTGCCAATCTATTGTTGTCATTGGACCAGGCCAGGTTCCTTGTACCTTCTAATGTTTGTATACACTCCACTCAAGCACTAACATGTTGTTTAGGAGGGCAGAAAGAGCACTAACATGTTGTTTAGGAGGGCAGAAAGAGCACTAACATGTTGTTTAGGAGGGCAGAAAAAGCACTAATCATAGCTATGCACACTCACACACACACATAAAAAAAACCCAAAAAAATCTGCACATAACCACATTTTCATAAAATTGTACAAAACACTAGGTTTCAAATAGCTAGCCTTTTTTAACAGATAAGCACTCTCAAAATCATCTTCTTCAAGTGATACACACATCTTATTTCAGATGCGTACATTTTTTTTGTCTAAGTTCTAACATCCTCAATTACGCTCGTTGTTACAATCCAGTGCATTTTAGTTATTACATAAACAAGTTCATTCACCACTATACTTCCAGATTAGCTTACAATACAACTTTCCAAACACATTAACCAAAGAGACTCAAATAATTGACATTTACACCATTTCATTAACACTATTTATAGTTTTATACTATTGACTACCATGCATCAAAAAGTCATTGAGAGACATCAAATGGTCACATTAACAACATTTCATGCAGCACGTTATTGGAGACAATCACAAAGTCTTTGAGCCATTTACCTAATTGATTAAAGTCTTTTTCTTGGCAGTTTCCAAAGCTAAGGGATTCCAATACTTACACGAAGTATACTAAGAACTTATGCATTCTCATGTAGCATAAAGTTTTGGTATTTAAATTAAACGATAATGTAACACTTACCTCTAAACATTGCTCTTCAGTTTCATGTCGAATTTTGAGGGCATATTCACTACTGGCATCCAAGTTATTAAGTGAAGTAGCAATCTCTGTCCCGATCTTCTGCACACCAACACCACCCAAGAATAGTTTTCCACGGAGGTAAGGCTCTCCAATTTTTTGTTGCAAAGCTTCTTTGTACTCGTTTCCCAACAAACTCATGGCATTACTGAGGACTGGGATAACAGAGTTCATGTTGGAAGTAGATATTGACCTACGACAACAACTCTAAAGAACGTAGAACACATCGTCGACCATCGACGTCGTGAGGCTGTCAAGCACATGCTCATCAATTTTGATAGCCTTTCTGATATTCTCCACCATGAAGAACCCCTCGAGAATAACATAATAACCGGTGATATCTTGAGCAACTTTACTAAAGTTTCCACTTCTGAAACTTTTGGTAGCTCAAGGACCCAGCTCAGGATTAACAGAAGTCAAACCTCTAATTTTCGAAATCATGTACTCAGTATAATCCTCGCCCAATTGAGTAAGTGTGAGGATCTCTTCCATAAACATCTCAATCTCCCTAGGGTCCGGACCCTCGACTCCAACATCAAGCAAATCACTCTTATAAGAGTTAATTTGGGAAGTTAATCTAGCTAACTTTCGATATTCCATATACTTTCTAAGAATGAGAGAACCTCTGGAATCACATTCTTCTTGAAGCTCAATAATAGCGTAAACAATACCGTCTTCTCCACATAAACTCCTCAAAATCTCATCATTTTCCTCAATTGCCAAGACAATATCTTTAAACAAGTTAGTCAAGCAAGCAACGAAACTAACAACAGGTGCTGACGTTTGATTCAGTTGTTGATCCATGAGTTGGACCAATTGTTCAAACTCAAGTCTCGATCTCATGGAAATAACTTTCTTGAGATAATTATCATAGTGTTGCAATCCTTCCTCTTCGCGAAAAAAGTTTAACAAACCGGAGAATAACAGGATGATCACATTGATCAATGGCACATAACAATCTCTTACGAACAATATTTTCTAGTTGTTTCTTAGCAGCAATCAACTCATCTCTATGATCCGAACAATCCTCCTTATACTCAGCATCAATTTCAACAAAAGTCTTAACAAATCGAGCAGCCGACTCGCAATCTTCACAATGTAAATCCTTTTTTACACCATCAAGACAATTAGCACGCTCCACAATAGCATCGACACGAATAAGAGTACGATTAACACGAGACTGAGCAATATCGAGTTCACGAACCTTACTACTAACATTATCAGCTAAATTACAAGTAGAATCAACATTGGAGAGCATATATTGAGAATCAGATTGAACAAAATCGAGAGAGAGAGATGCTTATCGAGAAAGTTATCAAAATCAAGATCTAGGGCACGTTGATGAGCGATACATTGGTGGAGATGACGTGTCATTGTAGCCACGTCGGTGAGTTTCGTTACGCCTTTAATGGCTTCTCTATTCCCAAATTTCAATGATGACTGTTGTTGTGTTTCAACTTGTCCTCCATTGTTGATTCGCATCGTCTCTGTCTGTGCGTCTCTTCACCGATACACACAATGTCATTGCCTTTTTATTTTGTGAAAATGGTATAATATATTTTGAAAATAATAATAATTTTATTATAATAGAAATTTACTAAAAGTTATCGAGTTTTACGTTTTCAGTTTAATCTTTGTTGTTTGCACAGCACATGCATTTTTTTGGATCTATAACATTTGTCAAATCAGTCTGTAAATTAACTGAATTAAATTTGGTAACTCAACGGTGCAGTGACTGCAGTCTATCGTGTAAATTCTAGTTTTTACAGGATTAAACACGGGATAGGATTATAGATCCTTAAATTTTTTAATATTATGTTTGTTTTATAAAAATTTATTTGGAATTAAGTCAATGATTATAATTTTTTGAAATATTAATTTTTGGTTTGTTTTCATGAAATAAATGATATGATTATAATTCTCTATAATACTTGGTTGTAGGATGTATTATTTAATTTTCTCTAACAAATCATTTTTTTAAAGAATTATAATCCTTTCATTATAATTCAATGTCAAACAAAGGATTAGAAAATTTAAAAGATAATAGTCCAATACATATGTTATTCCTTAAAGCAAATATAGAATTATAAATTAAAGAATTATAATCTAATCCTAAATTTAATCCTTCCGAACAAACATAACATTTAATAATTTAAAGGATTATAATCTTTAACTATAATAGTGAAGAATTATAATGAATGTATACTAATCACGAGATTATTATTTCATGAAACAAACAAAGAGCACCCACAATGCAGTTGTAGTAGGGTTGTTAGCTTATATGGTTTGTCATTGGAACAAAATATTGTTTAAAAAGTTGTTAGTATTTGTTGTCCAAATCAAGCAATGGTGGTTTATAATTTTTTAAATATAATTTTACTCAAATAGTTGCCCCTCCACAAATCAACAACCATTGCTTTTATAAATATGATGTATTAAATAATCGTTTGTATGAAGGCTAACAACTTTGTGAAGGTTATTTAAGATTGAAGTGAATTTAGAGTGAAAGTTGTTATAAATGAGTCGGATGAGAGAGTAAAAAATATTAATTTTTTGGATGAGGTGGAGGAAACAAATAATGCTGAGTGTTGTTTGCATTAAAGTTGCTCTAATACCACTAGATGGAAGGAAATGGATTGAGCCTAGCAGCCGGAACGCAAAGCAAAGGGCGAGCCCTCCCAAGTGTTACGGCTTTTCCTTCTTCCATGTCCACAGGTGTAATACTACTATTATACCCTTCACCTTCAACTACATTCCATTCAAAGCATTGTATCATTGCCGCAACGGTTGTTTGGACGATCTTCAATGCCAGTGTAGTTCCTGGACATCCTCTTCGCCCGCTTCCAAATGGCAACAGATGAAAATGCTGCCCTCGAACATCTAGCTGACCCTTCCCACTACATTCATTTTCATTACTAGTCATAACTATAAACCGTTCGGGTTTAAATTCAAGTGCATTTTCCCAGTAGTTTGGGTCTCGGCCAAGAGCCCATACATTAACAAATATTCTAGTCTCTGCTGGGATGTAGTAGTTCCCAACGGTGCAACCTTCAGTGGCTTGTCTTGGTATTAGTGGACCGGTAGGATGAAGTCTGAGAGTTTCCTTTACAATTGCTTGAAGGTAAGGGAGATTCACGATATCGGATTCTTCGACTAATTTGCTCTTCCCAACAACAGTATCTATCTCCTGTCTAGCTTTCTCCATAATGATTGGATGATTGATTAACTCTGCAACTGCCCATTCAATCACGCTAGCTGATGTGTCTGTGCCAGCAGTAAACATATCCTGCATTGTATTTCCAGGCCGGACACATTTCAATACATTAGAACAAATATGGTCTACTTAGTTTAGTTATGAGATTTATCAAAAATTATATAATATGCAGTTCCTAACGCAAGTGGCTAGTAGCATTTTTCTGGAGAAGGACGAGGACGATCATTTATCGCAGTAGCCGACTTCTTATACAAGATCCAATTAAGCAAATTATCTTATGAATGAAACTAATAATGTGACTTTGTATTCAAAGGGTTCATGCAATTTTCGCCCTGATCTTTGCATGTGTACACAAACACACGAAATCCTATATAATAAATTTAGGATAAAATTTAACAAACAGTAGTACTGTACCGATTATGATGCTTTTGCAGGTTCGATGTTTTAAACTTCCAGGTAAATTCTTATTTGCAACTAAGAGCTAATGAAAATAGAGAAATATGACTAATATTGTGTCGTAGTTGGGGCAAGTAGAGATGTTTACCAGTACGATAGCCTTAATTTTATCTATGCTTAATCTAATTTCCAAGCTGTCGTCTTCATACATATCTAGCAAAAGATCAAGAAAGTCCTTGGGTGCATCTGCTGTATCGTGGTTCTCTTTTCTCTTCATTCTAGTCTCTCTATGCTCCTCTATAATCCTCTCCATCATTCTATCATACCTTCCACGGACATCCACTAGCCTCTTCTTCACTCCCTGCAAATCGAAATTCTTGCAAAACCATATGTAGTCAGAGAGATTAAATATACCTGAAACTTCAAATATCTCTTTAATTAGTTTCCTCACTCCTCCAGCTTCCTCCTCACTCTCTGACCTTTTTCGCATGACCATGCTTGAAATTATATTGTTAGTAAGCCTCGTAAGCTCACCTCCAACATTAACTGCCTCTCCAGCTAAGGACTTCTGGAAAATTGCATTGATCATACTCTGAATCTCATAGCATCTAACAGTTTGAAGAAGATCTAAAGTTTGACCTCCAAGAAGTTCAGACATGAATAGTTTCTTTACGAACTTCCAATATGGTCCATAAGGAGCAAACATAAAGTCTTGTGAATCATAGCTAAGGTGCACTGAGGCCACAGTTTGGGGCCGGTCTGACAAAGATGCTTCATGCGTTTTGAGAAACTCTTTTGCCATTTCTGGTGAAGAGATGATAACACAAGGGTTAGAGCCAAGGAATATATGCATCAAAGGTCCATACCGGATTGAGAGCTTGTGAAGAGCCTGATGTGGTATAGGAGCAAGAAGGTGCAGATGACCGATCACTGGAAGCCTAAACGGTCCAGGTGGAAGGCTAGAGCTCGTTCGATTTTTTAATATCGCTCGGAGTATAATAGTGGGAATGATCAAAATGAAAAATACAAGTACCCAACCTTGAGAATCGGCCATAGTAAAATTAACTTGGAGAGAAGAAGTGGCAGTGGTGTCTGTTGCACAAGGGTTGCAGTTACTATGAAAAAAGGAGAACGTTGTCATACTACTATACTAGTTTAATCTCAAAGGCCTGTATTCAAATTAAATAACTTAAAGTGGGTTGAATATATTGTTTACTCAAGAGTTAAATTGTGATTGGTGTCAACTTTCTATGTCAACTTGTTTGCAGTCCGTAGTTTAGACCCTGTATTTCAACTTGCTTGCAGTCAGCAAATTTAGATTTTGTCCTCTTCAGTTAATTCGATTCCCTCTGTTTTGGTTTATATTCGTTTCTCTTGTTGACGGAGAACTAATCGAGCAAGTAACCAGTCACAAACAATCAAATGACTCAATATTTGAATACAAAGTTGTACAGTAACGCTTCTATTGTACACGTGAAAAAATAAAAATTTATTTCTACAATAATGATTTCTCCGGACCAACTACGACTAATTTAGAGAAGTTATAACCTTAATGATGTACAAATGTACGATAATATATACGTTTCCTTGGAACTCCCTGGTAAATTGTAAATTTCATCCATCATTTAATATGTTCGTACTTAATGAATCCGTATTATGAGATAAGAACATTACATACCTCTGCATGGTTCTTTATATATTCATAATTACTTTTCTTATCGGACCAAATTTTCACATCAACGTTTAAAATATCCTAAGATGATAAACTGAGTTGGGTATAGAAAAACTTAGAATGTGCCGATTGATAACACACCACCAGATAAACCTTGTATTACAACACTTTCAATTTGTTTTTTTATATTTTCACCCACTACACCAAAAAAGATTAGAAAAATCCGTTACTATCGAGGCGCCGTCTCTTTCCCATATCATACAACGGGTGATAACCTTTATATGACTGATTTGTAAACAATGGCGTGATAATCTTTTTTTACCTGCTGAACTTCATCTTTTCTTTCAAATGGAAAGTAAAGAAAAAAGTTAAACCATGAGGGTCTATCAAAAAATTAAAGTCCCAGGAACCTTCAATAAAACCTTCAAAAAAAATTAAACCGCTGAGGACCTTCAAGAAACATCAAACCTCTTAGAGCCTTCACAAAAATTAAACTCCACTAAAGCTTTCAAGAAAATTAAATCTCTTAGGGGTTTCGAGAAAAATTAAACTCCTTAGGATCTTCATTAAAAATTAACACTTAAAGGCCTTCAAGGAAAAAAAATCCTTTAGAAGCTTCAATAAAAAATAAACCCCTTATAGCCTTCTTATAATGCAAGTGCAATATATTTAATGAATGTTATGCCTAGAATCAATGTTATGTATACAATGAGTGCAATGGATGTTATGCATGCAAGTGCAAAATTTAACTCTATTCGTCCACAATCATCCCATGAGAGCGCACTTTTACGAGAGGTATCTCATGTAGATGCATCATTTAAAAGACGTCCCAGATTCACCTTACGCGGAGATATCTCATAGGAGAGACATTTCCATAGGAGGCATCTCAAATTCGGGACATTTCATATCGACACATCTTGTACCAAGACAACTTCTTTCGATAAGAATGAACATTTATATTTGTCTTTTCTGAGTATTTGTCAAATCTAGATCAATACTCCAAAATGATGATTAATGTTTACCACCCTTCAAGAAATTAATTATTGCTACATGGATGGATTCATTCATTATCTTAGAGCATCACTCTAGAGAATATGTGGCACTCATAAAAATTCATGGGAATTCTCCTTTATATAACAATAGTCCATTGAAATAACGGTTTGAACTGCTAGGGCTCGAATTTAAAAAACCATGATACCAAGGAGTTTGTCGTGCCTTATAAACGTGTCCTATGATGACAATAATAAAGTATCCTTAGATCCACATATATATACTATATTATTATAGCCGAAAGATTAAAAGTTTTGGTCAGTTGTTTGGTCGATCGGTGGGCGATGAGCCTAAAAAATATACATAGATATAATTTTACTTATTATAATACGGCCATAACTATATACATATCTATATTAACAAAAATTTTACTTTTTAACCCAATTATATAATTATTGTAACACAGGTCCAAATTATATAATTTTACTTATTATAATACGGGGCCTAACTATATGCATATCTATATTAACTAAAATTTTACTTTTTAGGTCCACTTATATATTTATTATAACACGGGTTCAAATTTTAATATATTTATATTAAATAGAATAAATTTATATAAAATAAGATAACATATAATATTAACATAAATTCTTAATATATAAAATTTTATACTAAATATCAATAAAAATATAAATAAAAAATCAATTTACTTAAATATTAATTATCCCGTGCTTCACACGGGTTATAAGCTTGTATATCTTCAAAGTGATCCTCCATAAAATTTACTCATTCAAATAAAAATATTATGCATTATCTTTGTAATGTGTCGTAACTGAAAGAGCTTGGTAGGGCGAATAAGAGATAGGTCTTTTCCATAATTTTATCAAAAGCATGTCATCATTCCAACGTAGATGATGAGGATAGTATTGTCTGGGTCTGCCCTAAAAGGGATTATTATATTATATCTCCATGAGAAGGAACACGCTCATGACCTTAGGACATCGTCTTGAGAAATAAGAGGCGTTCTATAAGGTTCGTGATGCCTCTCCTCCACATAACTGCAGTTCAATCAATATTAATATTTTCTGCTCTTTTTTCATTCAATTGAGGCATAAAAACCTACAACTATGGATTAGGCTGATCTTTAACAACATGAAGACTTTTATTTGAGTAGCCATTGGTTGAGTCTAGTGGAGTATGAGGTGACTTCTGAACATTCTCGACTTGTGAAGTATGAGTCTCTTTTCTCTGAGTTTGATGAGGGGCCTAAACATCGACTCTTGATGGAGGAAGGAGTTAGGCATCGACTCTTACTAGGGGAGGGGCCTAGGTATCAACCCTCGATAAAGGAAAAAGTCTAGGCATTGATTCTCGATTATGTGTGAGAAATTACAAAAATGATGGTGGGCGACCGAACAAGTCAAGTTGTGCCTTGCAAAAAGTACATAAAGACATTAGACCTGGAATTCTTCCTTTTTTACTGAAGTGCAATCAACAAATTCATCGTATAGTTATTGATATTCATTTATGTGCTAAATATCTTTTTAAGGGTGCATCATAAACAAATAACTACCACTGACGCACCCTAATGAGTTATGATGTAGTATCTGGTGGTCCTTTGGATCTCTCTTCCATGTAATTTGCTACTTGAAAATTTTAACCAACAAAAAAGAGTTAGGTTTTACTTAAAATGTGTGCCTTGAGATATGAAAATACAAGTCCTGATAACTGTGTCCAATTTGCGCAAGACTCCTTCTCCATGTGCTCGAATCTCAACTTGTTCATTTTTTAACTTTAACTATAACCTCCTTTCAAGAATAAAATGTGGATCTCATATTCATCACATTGGTGTTCCATTTCCACTATGACACACCTTCTTATAATATACAATATTTAAAGCACTATATAAATATCCATGTAGATAAATCAAATCTCAATTTAATAATAAATTACAAACAACATAAAAATAGTGACTTATAAATATTTTTATATCAAAACTCTACGTGCGGAAGTGTCTGACTCAAATATATTTTTTGTGTATGCAAATGCAGAGGGCGAGGGACTCTAGAGCCCCAGCTGGTTGACTCTAACTCAACCTGAAAATATGAGCGATTTTGTGAGTCGCAACTCAATGAACTTAAATTTTTATTGATTAAATCTAGAAAATCAAAGACATATATCATATAGTTATGTAATTATCTCATATGATCATATGATCATATTCACATATTTGTATTTCATTCTCTTGGTGGTGATCTGTCATATCTTGTTTGTCCCGAAATTCCTATACATTGTCAAAGGCTTTTTTTCTATATTATTGGCACGAATGTCCAATATACTTGTAACATTAGGCATACAATTTAGGACGATCATAAAATACTTTAATTATTCATGCCTATTTTCAGTATATTATGGATACCATGATATACTTATCATCGGTCATATAACAATATTGAACCATGTAAACCATCACATATTAAACTCAATCATATCACAAGCACATATATAACAGGTCGTCAAGTAAATATTTATGATGAACATATATAAAGTATGGATGTGACTTTGTCCAATTTACTTTTGTTGAGACTGATATAAACTTTCGTTTTATCCCAGGATATTTCTAGACAAATAACGATTTTTCACTGTAACCATGTATGCTTTGATGTACATGTAACATTAACTGTAGTCAATACAACTATATAATAAACTATATCCATGTCCATGTCCATATAAATATTACATTCACTACTTAACATATAGATCCAAGTATTCATATCATTTATTCACGTAACAGCTTTGAAACACCTAACCACATAACTCCATATATAGAACCACCATATTCATATAATCATCCACTATGTCCAAATAATCATTAAGTAGATCTATGTAATCATATTATATGTTTGTTAGAAAATTCATTAAAGGCACTATGTATTTCTAGAAGGGGGTTGAATACAGATACACCAAATTTCAAACCTTTTTAATATGTATTCAAAAACCCAAGTTGAGAATCAATACATAAAATTAAACTAATAAAACTATATAGAAAACTAAAAACAACAACACCAATATTCAAAATACTGGTGGATTGATTTAATCCACCATATGTATTTTTGCTCTAAGGAATCTATGTATTAAAACCAAAATACTTTTGTCAAAGTAGAAATATAACTGTTCTTACAATTTTTCCTCACATCTCTCAAACAAGTTACTCCCTCCGTCCCATCCATTTCTTTACAGTTACTATTTTGGGGTGTCCCTCTCATTTCTTTACATTACCACAAATAACAAATTTATAATAATATAAAAATTAACTACACCAACTACTTTCCTCCACCATACTTACTTTATAACTTAAATATTAATGGATCTCACCACTTTACTCATTTTTCTTATACTTCTCCATTACTTTATTCACTTTTCTTAACCTCCGTGCCCAACTCATTTGTAAAGAAATGAGAGAGACGGAGGGAGTATATTCTTGATATGAATATGTAAAAGTTTTACAACTACTTTGCTACAACACTTGTTTTTATATTACAAGTACCTTTACAAAATTCCTAGTCAATAGATATGACTTTCTCTCTTGCATTGCGTAATTTGGAAAATATTTTTGTCATTGCATTCTCCCAGGAAAGACGGTTCCTCATAAAGTCTTCATAGTCAATGACGATATGACTATCTTCCAATATTATCTCCAGTCTGCCAAAAATCCTGACATTTGTCTTATTCTCCATGATAGATTACTATTAACTGATAATTTTTTATTAAGCATATCAACAGATAACTCTTGGCATCCATTGATTGATCTGTTATATCCATCGATTGATAATTTGACTTATTGATTGATAGTTGTTTATCAATCGATATATTAATCGATGACTCTACTTATCTATTGATGGTCTACAAATTCTGACTTTGACTTTCATCCAATGAGTCTTTATATATCGAGTTTCTTTATTCATTGATCATTCTTCACTTGTATAATTTATCTATATTTAAATATTGATAATTAACAATCTGACATATACATCTATTGATGACTAATATCCAATGACTCCTAACATCAATCGACTCTAGACTACTTATCCATCAACCAAATAATATATCAATGGATAATTGACTAAGACATACATTGTTCCTATTAAAATAGACTATCAACTGATAATTAGTTTCCTAATCAATTAATATTCATAGAACACATATACATTGATTAGTTACATATTTAAATTACAAGTTTATGACTCTAAGTGTTATGTTATCATCAAATTACATAATTCATAACAATATCCCCCTATTTATGTATGTGAGTATAACAAGCATAAATCAGATTGATGATAACAAAATACCAAAAAGAAATCATTCTTAACAAATAGAAATAAAATTTTAAAATAACAATTACAAGTTCAGGAGTACTATTTGATGAACTTTATGATTTCTTGAATTTTGGCTTCAAGTCTTCAAATCTTTAATTCTACTTCTTTATATCATGCCTCCCTTATTTTCTTCATCATTCCTCTTCATTTAATTTATGAAGGATTGTCTCAGAATCCTTTCATACCCATCTTTCTTAGATAGCTGGCTAGCAAGGTAGTTCAACTACAGGTTTGGTAGAACATCCACGTACTTAACCACATCTAGATATCTAGATACTCGTTCTCTAACCATATAGACAATTTTGTAAAAGAGCTCCAAGAGTACCTTTTTGTTTTCAGGATTCCACATCTTAGAGTAAAACTAATTAATATAATATTTAAATGTTATTAAATATTTTTATATATGTAAATATATAAACATTTTATATATATCATAAGAGAGATATATGTAAAAAAATATTTATTATAAATAAAAATTAGAAGATATATCATAACAATTATTAGTTAATATATATTCAAAAATATCATAAAATAGAATTATGTGCCTTATAATTTAATATTTGTACATTTATATTATTTTAATATTAAAGTTAATAAAGATTAGAAAGTCATATATTCAATACACATGATTACTAAAATAATATGATCTTTCATTATTAAAATAATTGAGGATATAATAATATCATTGGAATGATTTGTGATTTTTTTTTGAATAAAATGACTCGACGCTCACTCCTACTATAAACTCTTATATAGTTTGCAAAGCATTATAAACTTTTATAAACTCTTATCATTATTATAAACTCTTATATAAACTCCTATTATAAACTCCTAATAAATTTTGAATAAATTAAATTTTGGTGGCCAAAATTTGCACCAAATTTCAGAATGACGGCTATATTTTAAAGTTTGCAAATCGATGACCAAAGTTTTTATTAGGTTTTCAAAATAGTGGCTCTAATTTTAGATTTATATATCGGTTGCCATTATTTTTACTGAATTATAAAAAGGTTGTTATACTTTAATAGTTTGACAAATATAAAAAATTAAAATCATATAATATTATGTGGAAAATATTAAGTTTAAATTTAAAAAATATTTTTGATGACTAATAAATAATTTTGAAATATAAAATATGGAGTCAAGATTGAATAATTTGCAGGCTCTATAATTTTGTTTAAAATATTTTTTAGCTTAAAAATGCGTTCATACTCGATGTCTAAAAAGTGTTCAAGTAAAGTTAAAGTGAGTTTATTGAATTAAATTTGAACTAGTTGATATGAATTAGTTATAATTTTATGGTTAACACAATAGTTATATGTTATCAAAATTATTTTTAAAATTATTAAAAATAATTTTAATTTTTTATATTTGTTATTTGACTTATTTTATTAAAAACACAAATATCATTTTGAAATTTGATGATAATTATGACCACCATTATGTAACTCCCAAAATAGAGCCGCTCTTTTAAAAATCTAATTAAAAAGTTAGTCACCGATTTACAAATTTGAAAATACATCCATTATTTTAAAATTTAACTTTTGTCACCAAAATTTAACTTACTCTATAAAAGATGACACGGTTTAATAGGAATGGAAGAGTAGAGGTTGTGAATAGCCTTGGGGACCAAAACCCTGTTATGTTCTTTATATTATAGCCCAATTAAACCTCATTAACCCTAATAAGACTTACTATGAATATTACACATTACATAGCCCATATCAAATAAGATGTTATTGGACTATATATTTTAGACCACTTAATTAGTCTAAATATATAATAAATAATTAAATATAATGGTCAGAGTAAAAACAAAGAACGATACCATGAAGAGAACACACAACAAAATCATAGACCATGCCTACCACACACACGGACATAGACACCCACACAATTCTCCAAATCAATTACTCTCTCAACTTTGTCCATCTTTGACTCCTACATGGCATTCGAACTAGTAGAAGCATGAAGATAACATCGACAACATGTGTCTTAACTTGTGTAACAGACTCATGGATTTAACTTATATTTAGTTAAAATGCCACGTGACCAGGACAAGTAGAGGAACATCGTCGTTTTGTTATTCACTTCTTAGTCTTTAATTTCATGTGTTCATTCAAACAATTGGTTACAAGGGCAGAAAGGAAATACTGAGAAATGAAGAACAAGTTATAGAGAACTGAAAAGTAAAATGAAAAATAACATTGTTCATCAAGTTTGCATTCTATCTATATTCATGTCCTATTAATAGCCACTAGCAAGATACGTGTTCAAGCGTTACTGGCCACTGCTCCATTCTGTTAAAGTACAGGATCCCATGTTGGTGCTTGTTATACGTGAATAACAAAATGACGACGTGGTATTTTAACTAAATCCAAGTTAAATCCATGAGTCCATTACAACGTGGAACACCTAGCCCTGCATCAAATCCTCCATATGCATCATCCCCATGATCGCCTCAATCACCCGTCTTTACTCTTGAAAATATACGGCAAAAAGGACACTCATAGAAACACTTTCAATGAAAATGCACGGTATAAACAACAGAAATAGAGATATGATGAAGATGAAAACCCAATGTTGGAGGTAACATTGTAAAACTCACTTCTAGCTTGACAACAATTTACTTGCGAAAAATCATTAAAAGCATAAATGATAATACCCGTTTTCTCCAGAGTCGAAACACCCGGGACATAACACTTACACATCATGTACAAGCCGAAAGTGATAATAAAAGTACAATGGGTTGGCAACTGACAAAAGCATGGTCCAAAATTCTGGGAAGAAAGATTAAGAACAACAATTCATCTTATTAACCTTCAAGGATAAGGTAGTAGCTGGGAAACAAAGGACAACACTGTAGCTATTTAAAAGGACAAAGGACAGTATTATGGCCGCTAAAATGACCACAGTACCATGGTACAAACAATAACGTGGAAAAGGTACGCGGCGCCCGACCGGGTAACTTACTTATCTGGTGGATAAAAGTTACACCACATTTTCTATGTGTAGTTTGTGTGTATATATATATATATATATATATATATATATATATATATATATATATATATATATATATATATATATATTTGATGAAGGGGGTAAGTGATTCATGGCACAAACATTCAAACATACACATGACATTCAATACTCCGAAAAATGCACCTACTCATATTCATACTCTCACATATTCAATCACTCAGACAGACAAACACCAACAAACTCAGTTAATAAGAAGTAATTTCTGATATATTGTCTTGGCTATTCCTTCATGAAACCGTTACTCATTCTCACGTCGGAGGTGCTTGACAGCCCCCACCCCCGGTCATGCATTGTTTTACAAGACCCACACTTGCAGCTACACCACATTTCTGGCCAAAAGCTACCGGCATGGGAAGATTTCGGCCACCGGAGGACCGAAGTCATTATCATTTGGTGCTAGAAGGAGGGGCTTTCTCTTTGAAAGAATCCTCCCTAGCAACTCAAAAATTGAGATTCGTTCAACAAGACTCCATATCACCACAAGATAGGCAACTACCGATTTTGATATCTGTTAAAAATCAAGCACAATTCTCAACTATGATTTAATTACGACTAAACAATGTTAATTGGCTAAACTCAGTGAGCAATCACATCAATCAACTAGATGCATCTCATTTGCCATGTGTTCTTGCTCCATAAATACTTGAAACACATAAACTTTTACTTCCTTCACAGGCGATAGGATTCACTAGACAAAAATTTCTATCTCAAAATTTTTACCCTCTACCACCCTTAGCGGGTAAAAAGGATCCGGGCAAAATTTCAGGCAAACATTTCCATCTCAAAAATTTTACCCTCTACCACCCTTAGCGGGTAAAGAGGGTCCGAACAAAATTTCAGGCAAAAATTTCTATCTCAAAATTTTTACCCTCTACCACCCTTAGCGGGTAAAGAGAGTCCGGGCAAAATTCCAGGCAAAATTTTTTATCTCAAAATTTTTACCCTCTACCACCCCTAGCGGGTAAAGAGGGTCTGGACAAAAATTTCCATCTCAAAATTTTTACCTTCTACCACCCCTAGCGGGTAAAGAGGGTCCGGACAAAAATTTCCATCTCAAAATTTTTACCTTCTACCACCCCTAGCGAGTAAAGAGGGCCCGAGCAAAAATTTCTACCTCAAAATTTCTACCCTCTACCACCCCTAACGGGTAAAGAGGGCCCAGACAAAAATTTCATCTCAAAATTTTTACCTTCTACCACCCCTAGCGGGTAAAGAGGGTCCGGGTAAAAATTTATATCTCAAAATTTTTACCCTCTACCACCCTTGACGGGTAAAAAGGGACACCAGGAAAAAAAATTCAATCTCAAAAATTTTTACCCTCCACTCACCATGCCTATTTGGCGGGTAAGGAGGCATCATTCAACTATATCTTCAGTTACAAAAACAACATCTCAGAAACAAAGTCACAAGAGCAACATCTCAGAAACAAAGTCACAAAAGCAATATCTTAGAAACAAAGTCACAAAGGCAACATTTCAAAAACAAAGTCACAAAAGCAACATCTCAGATACAAAGTCATAAGAGCAACACCTCAGAAACAAAGTCAAAAAACCAACACCTCATAAACAAAGTCACAAAAGGAAACATTCAGTCACAAATTATATCATCCGTCACAATCCAACATTCATCAGTCACAAAAGGAATCATTTAGTCACAAAGAACAATACCCAGTCACAAAGGCAAAAGTCAACTATATCACAAGTCACAAGGCAGCATTCAACTAAGTCATAAGTCACGAGGAAATGCTCAAGTATGTCAAAAGTCACACAAAAATAAAGTATCTCTCAATCTCATTACCGGGTACGTACCCGCCAACAGTTTCTGGGGAGAACAATGCCTGGAAGGCATCAACTACCAACAATTTACGTCCTTCTACCTGAAGATTTTTAAAGTCCCTACAAACTTTGATCTGAGACTTCCTACATCAAAGGAGGGCATCAACTACCAACAAATTCAAGTATCAACTTCAAGTACTCACCCGCCAACAATGCTGGGGGCACCAACAACTTCATATTTAAAGTCCCTACAAACTTTAATCTGGGTCATCCTATATCAAAGGATGGCAGCAACTACCAACAACGGAGTCAACAACAATCCAATTGCTTTTAAATGAAGATTCTTAAAGTCCCTACAAAATTTGATTTAGGCCATCCTATATCAAAGAAGGGCATCAACTACCAACAACGGAGTCAACAATCTAATTACTTTTACATGGAGATTCTTAAAGTCCCTACAAGCTTTGATATGGGACATCCTACATCAAAGGAGGGCATCAACTACCAACAACTTCAAGTATATTCAACTTCAAGTACTTATACTTTATACACCAACAATGTCGGGGGGTACCAACAACTTCAAACTTTTGCATACAACTACAAGGTCATCATTTTCGGGTATTCACCCGCCAACAATGTCAGGGGGCACCAACAAATTTAAACTTTTGCATACAACTACAAGGTCATCATTGTGGGGTATTCACCCGCCAACAATGCCGAGAGACACCAACAACTTCAAACTTTTACATATAACTACAAGGTCATCATTGCCGGGTAATCACCTGCCAACAATGTCAGGGGCACCAACAACTTCAAACTTTTACATACAACTACAAAGTCATCATTATCGGGTATTCACTCACCAACAATGTTGGGGGAATCAACAACTTCAAACTTCTCAACCTAACACCAAACGTTCGCAAGAAACTACAAGGTCATCATTGCCGGGTATTCACCACCCAACAATGCCGGGGGGCATCACCAACTTCAAACTTCATAAATTTTTCCAAAGGTTCTGATACAACTACAAGTCTTCACCGGGTAATCACCCGCCGAAAATACCGGGGGGCACCAACAACTTCAAACTTCTCAACCTAACACCAAAAAGTTCGCAAGCAACTAAAAGGTCATCATTGTCGAGTATTAACCCGCCAACAATGCCGGGGAGCATCAACAACTTCAAACTTCTCAAATTTCTCAAAAGGTTGTGATACAACTACAAGTCTTCACCGGGTAATCACCTGCCAAAAATGTCAGGGGGCACCAACAACTTCAAATTTCTCAACCCACCAACAAAAAGTTCTGATACAACTACAAGGCCATCATTGTCGGGTATTCACCAGCCAACAATGCCTGGGGGCATCAACAACTTCAAAGTTTTGCATTATACCACAAAACAACTTCATCACTATCTACTCTTCCAACCCACTAAAGTGAATTGAAGGAGTGAGGGGTAATGATAATGCTCATTTTCCTCGGAGTCGAAACGCCCGGGGTATAACACTTACACATCACGTACAAGCCGAAAGTGATAATAAAAGGATAATGGGTTGTTAACTGATAAAAGTATGGTCCAAAATCCTGGGAAGAAAGAGTAAGAACAACGGTTCATCTTATTACCATCAAGGACAAGGTAGCAGCTGGGAAACAAAGGACAGAAAGACAACACTGTAGCTATTTAAAAGGACAAAGGATAGTACTGTGGCCGCTAAAAGGACCACAGTACACATGACACAAACAAACAAACATACACATGACATTCAATACTCAGAAAAATACACATACTCATATTCATACTCTCACATATTCAATCACTCAGACAGACAAACACCCACAAACTCAGTGAATAAGAAGTAATTTATGATATATTGCCTCGGCTATTCCTCTATGAAACCGTTACTCATTTTCATGTCGGAGGTGCTTGACGGCCCCCATTCCCGGTCAGACATTGTTTTGCAGAACCCACACTTGCAGCTACAACACATTTCCGGTCAAAAACTACCGGCAACAGAAGATTCCGGCCACCGAAGGCATTATCAATAAAATTTCAGTTTGAGTTGTAACTACTACAGATCCTCTGGATACTGAAATATCTTAAAAGCTGAATTAACAATCCCAAAGGCCCCATCAATAAAAAGATTTTGACCGCTTATATACTTGGCCTCGTCACTGGCCAAATAAAGAGCTGCATTGGCTACATCGTCTGTCCGGAGAGTTACACCCTTTAAATTGGCTAATGAATTCATAATATATTCCATATCTTCATCCTTTTCAACCCCAACAGCACTCTTTGCCAAAGGAGTTGCAATCCCGTAAGGCGATAAACAATTGACTCGAATTCCAAATTGTCCAAGCTCAACCGCCAAATTTCTGGTTAGTCCTAACATAGCATGCTTCGAGGCCGTATAAGCATGTGATGCTGCACCACCTAGATTAGAGCATAAGCTAGATGTTGAAAGTATGCAGCCACTTCGAGCTGGAACCATAACTCGAGCCGCATGTTTCATTCCCAGAAAAACGCCCGTGACATTGACAGCGAGGACACTCTCAAAATCTGACTTAAGGTTGTCAAGGATTCGAGGTTTGTTAGGACCGGAGACGCCAGCGTTGTTGAACATGATATCAAGTTTTCCGTAAGTTAAAATTGTTTTGTCAACAGCTTGTATTATATGCACTTCATTTGTTACATCACAGTGGATATATAAAGAGTTTGATTTTCCTAATGCTTCTATAACAGTGTGCCCAAGTTCATCTTGAATGTCAGCGATAACAACCTTAGCTCCATGTTGGACAAAGAGCCTCGCAGTGCATTCACCGATGCCACTGGATCCTCCAGTAATCAGCGCGACCTTACCCTCCAACCTATAATTATATGCACGACAGTTTTAAATTTTGATATTTGAAACCATACATAACATGATTATGTGAATTAAATGTCTAAAATGATTTTAAAATTAAACTTTACAGTTTGTACTTACCTTCTTGTGATTGGTGTTGCGAGTGAATCAATTTTGGCCATTGTGCTGAAAATGGATGCTGAACCGATAAATCTCAAGCCTTGTATTGTATGGCGAAGGAGCTGTGAGAGGAAAATCTATACTATTTTATCCTATATATAATTAGAGCGGAGGGGTTAATATATATATAACAAAAATATTTTATTGTATTAGTATATGTCTATAAATAAGTAGTAATATATATTAAAATAATTATATTGTAGTTAATTAATATTGTTAATAATAATATATTATTTTCACACTTAATAATATATAAAATTAAAAATCATAAAATTTAAAATAAAAATTATAATATATGAAATAAATTATTATAAAATTATAATAAATATACATTTTAAATATTTAAAAAGTGACCCGTGCATTGCACGTGATTTAAGATATATTATTATTAAAGCCGAAATATTAAAAATTTGGTGATCGGTGGTCATTGGTCGGTATTTGGGCCGGACTGTTATTATTTGGCTTAATTTTTAAACACTAATATCCTAACTAAAATACATCTCACATTAATCTCATAAATAAAACACATTTCTAAACAAAACACACAAATATTATCTTGTTAAATATAAATAAAGTATATGAAAAATATACATATAATATTAAATTAAAATTAAAATATTATTATAAAAACAAAAATTAAATTATTATTATAAAAACAAAAACATATTAAAGTTATATAAAAAAATATTAAAATAATTCGATCAGTTTATCGCATATAAGTTAGTATAATATATACCCAACAAAAAACAAAAATACTAGGTTATAATATAGTCAGTCGGAGACTCAGAATACATAATATTAGGGAGAGTGACATTAGCTGTCCTTGGCTGTTTTAATATGGACAAAAAAGGATCAACTACAATATAGGCCAAGAAGATGCTTCAATCAATATACAAATGATATTTAACTAAGACATCGAATTGTAGGACCACTAGATCATTAAATAAATAAGTAGGATGGTTCAAGTAGCTAGTATAAGTTTATCCTCCATCATTCAGACTGCTCCGAAATGTTTTAGAGAACAATACAAATTATTTATATAAATCTTCTTTTAAAAAACTAAAATATACATAGTTTTATCCTTTATATAATACTCTCTCTATTTACAAATAATTGATACATGATTTTTTGGCATACATTTTTAGAAGCATTGACCGAGAAAAGTTCAATGAACACCATTTTTTAATTGGAGACCCAAAAAAACAGTATATATATATATATATATATATATAATTTAGGTTATAATTTAGGTTTAATATAATATTTTAAAAAATAGAATAATAAAACCTTCTAATACCCAAAAAATTAGATTAACACAACTAACTGAAAAAGATAGTGGTGCGCAGGCTGTGCATCATGGTGTAGTTTGGTACGATTCCAGTATTAATTAACTGTTACGAAATCGTTGAATGTAGTTTGGTTAATTATTATTAACAGTAATTAAACCATTTAATTTTAAGTTTCGGTTTGGGTTAACTATTAGTTGGTTACAATTCTTTTCCCGGTGTTTTTTGTCCCATTTCTTTTACACTTTATGTACCATTTTATATATATTATCATGCAAATTTTATGAGTATGCTTAAATATTTCTTTGTTCTATAATTTATAACTAAGTTTCGTAGTGTAAGGACTTAATTTATCAAAGTAAAAATATTTTTATTTCCTCCCTTTTTTGTTACAATTTATTTGATTAATATGTTTTTATTGAAAAAAATGACATTTTTTTATTATTCGACACACGTAGATTTTATAATGAAATCCTCACTAGACCACACTCAAACTCATTGCATAAACATTATTGTTGTTTTAATGTTATTAATTTTTAAATAACATATATTATATACTTTTTTTTAAATAACATATATTATATACTTAATATATAACATTTACTCCGTCTGTTTTTAAATAATTGATATTTAACTTTCTGTCACACATTTTAAAGAGATTTGATCATATAATTAAAATTATTATTTTTAAAATGTTTATTTTCTAAATAAAATGTTTTATAGCAAAGAAAAATGGGACGGAAGGAGTAGATAATTATGTATTCTTCATTTTAATTGATGTTTAATTTTTTGACACATATATTGAGGTGTAAAAAATTATAATATATATATATATATAATGTTTACTCTAAATATTTATTTCAAACAAAAATTTGGAATTTACATTTTTATTTAATATAAGCATAATATTTTTTTTATTAAATATAACTATTAATTTTTTACATCTTAATATATGTATCAAAAACTTGAAAAATAGTTAAAATGTGACCGAGGCGTAATAGTTTGGTGTGATTAATGATAAGTTATGCAACAATATGAGCAAGCAATGTGGAAGAACATTTAAGTCGGGATTCTAAATAGTAAGGCCAAGTTCACTAATTAGTTTCTGTGTCGTAGTCCAGCTCTAGTCTTCCACCGGAGTAGTCGTTTATCCGGTGTCAATGTAATGTTCTACTCTCTTCCAATTCTTTATATTTCAAAACTTATCAAAAATAGTAAAATTTCATAATATAAAAATGAACTGCATCCACTACTTTCCTCCACTATACTCACTTTATACATTAAATATTTGATTGATCTCACCACTTCACCCACTATCCTCACTTTTCACCGTTATCATATATATATTTTTAACCTACATGCCAAATCCAATTGGGTAGGACAGGGGGAGTAATTTTCTAATGAAAGAAAAAAATATTACTGAACTTAAAATATTTTAATTTCAGCAATTTCCTGATATATCTCATAACAAAACTTTAGAATAAAGATGTACAAAAACTTAATTAACCGAATTTTGTATGGAGTTTAAAATTTTTAAATTTTTTTAGAATTGAGTTGAATCGGGATTTTTTTAAAATCAGGGCTAGTCAGGCTGGGCTTCTCTCGAAAAACAAGGCGCGTGTTAGGACTGTAAACTAGGTCCAATCCAGCTAGATTGGACTTTTTTCAGGCTACTTTAAATATAATTTTTAACATTATTAGAATATATTATATATATTTAAATTTTTATTAAAAAAAATATTTTTTCAGGTGTTTCAAAAAAATCCAAATGAACTCTGTAATATTTTATTCGGGTTTTTCAAAAATTCAAATTTTACCCGAATCTAGATTTAAATCCGAACTTTTTAAATTTTAAACTGAAATTTCATGAAAATAATAAATTCGTTAAAGACCTGAGAGTCAACCGAGCCGAGCCGAGCCGAGCCCCGTCTTTCGTGCTTTTTTGGGGATCAGATTCCGAGTTTAAATTTGAACGTCTTGGAATTAAAAGTTCTTTTATCCAATTTGCGGAAGGAAAAAAAACAAACATTTCAGAAAAAGAAACGTACATACTGAAACCCATTTAAGTTACAAGAAACTTGTAATTAGTTGGGTTATATAAAAGTAAATGATACTTCACAATAAGTATTTTTACATTACAATCATGTTTTATTCTTTTTAATTTCAAAGCTGATGCAGCTCACCATGTCCATCCAGTGCTTGTTTAGGGATGCATCTTTGCGAATTCCAACGACTTCTTTCCTTGGAGTTTGTTTGTTACATAGTGCTTACTGTACTCACCTTGGTTGTATCTTCTAAACTTTTCAGAGTTCTTTTCATCTACCATTTCAGGCATTGGTCCAATCTCTAAGTCATAGCTTGGGGCATAAAATGAAACTATTGAGAGCCTATCTTTTGCTTGATCAGTCGCAGCTCTATGTTCCACACTTTTGTATTTACCATTTGTGAGAACCTGTTGGTATACAATAACTTAAATGCTGAAATAATTTCAATCAGGTAACTAAATTATTAGAGCGTAGACGCGTAGTACTTGCCTCTAGGGTGTCACCAATGTTGATGACTAATGCATCTGGAATGGGTTGGACAGAGACCCAAGTATTGTTCTTCAGGATTTGAAGGCCAACAGAGCTACCCTTTCGTTCCTGCAAAACCGTGAGAGCACTCCCATCTGAATGGGGGCTTAAACCCATGACAAGGTCTGGCCTTGGGCACGGTGGATAGTAATTCATTCTCACAGCTTGTACAGCTACACCGAACATATCTTCAAACACATCTTTGTTTAGCCCCAGACACATTGCTATAAAACTCAGAAGGGTTTTGCAAAGTTTCCTAATCTCCCTCGAATAATTTTCTATGCTTTCACTGCAATGTATATTTAAAAGAACATATACAAGTAGAGTAGTGAAATATCAAACAAGTAGTTTATTCCTTCAACTCAAACTTACAACTAACAAATTAAATTTGTTTATTCTAAAAGTACCAGCATTTGTATTACAGTACCTTAAAGTGGGAGGATTAACGGGCCATAAATTTACGTTCCTCAAGTAATGGGGCTCTATAGCAAGAGCGAGCATGTTGCACCAGTCCAGCTTCTGATCTTCAGAGAACACAAACGCTTGTCCATACCCCTGGATCGCCCCTGGTGCAATCGGACGTTTCTGTTTCTCTTCTACAGGTAGCATAAAAAATTCCATAGCCATCTTCTCTATATTTGAAAGCACTTCCACATCGATTCCATGATTTATCACCTAGCAAAATCAACACAAATTTTAATATTAGCTCTTATTACTAAGACAGCATGACGTGCTCTAGAACTTGTTTCATTCCTAAGTAAGATATAATTCTACATTAATTTTAAATGTGTTCTGTACAATTTAGATAATATACCTGAAAAAATCCCCACTCCTCGCACGAAGCAGAGAGTTTCGAAATTTCTGTATGAAACTGAGTTTTGTCACCCTTTACGAGTTTTGACAAATCAATAACAGGAATGTTGCTAGGGATAGTTACTGCGGTGGCCTGTGCTTGCATTTCAACCATGTCACGGATAAATCGTTCAGGAACCTTTGATTCATTAGCTAGTTCTTGGACATCATGGATATAACCGACCTTGATGGGGGTACTAGGAGCTGTAGCCATGGAAATGAATATAAAGGAAAGGAAATGAGTTGTACGTTTAATTTTGTATGTATCAGTATTGATATGGTGCTTCAGTACTTGTACTTATAGGAGTTGCATTTTACTCCTCTTTACTTGGAGACTTGAAAGTGTCACCATTGTCACGTGTGTTGACTTTTCCTAATTATTATCAGATTACAATGCATTATGCCTCCCTTTTATATTAAAAAAATTATTATTATAATATTATAATAATTTAACAAAACGTAAAATTTAACAAAACGTAACTTTATTAAATTTAAATTATAAGATATAATTTAAGATCTTATGAGAATAATAAATTTATTTTTATACTTTTTTTCCTTTATAATTTGAAATACCCATTTTTATATCAACTAAATAAACATGTTCAAATTTTTTCTTACAATATAATATTAATCCACAAATATATAATAGATATATTAATTGTAACTATCTGCTATAAGAAATATATATATATATATAATTCAATGTATGTAAATAATATAATTAATTAGTCATAAACACAAATACTTTTAGTTGTAATTAAGAATTTAATAAAAAAAATATAAAATGTTACCCAGATAAATAGACTATTATAGAATGGGGGGTTGAATATAATAGTATCAAACAATCGAATTTAAAACACAAGTATGTAAAAGATGAACTCCTTTGTATTAATGGTAAACTGTATACAAAACTCTCTCAAGAAAATCAATGTTCTTAAGAGTTATTAGGTTATGAGAAAGATATGACTTAAATGTATTGATTACAATGTTAACCTAATTTTGTGTTTATATAGTACACACTTACAAATCCAATTACAAAACAGATAATGATAAAGATAGCTTCTATAAGGTAATATAATTGTATTTGAATTCTTCATTCTTTATCCAAATCAAATTCTGATTTGTCTGTTTCCATCCTTGTCAAACTCTGATCTCACAAACTCCGTCGGTTGATAATCTCTGATTGAGTATACTCTAATTTGAGTAAACTCTGATTGAGTAAACTGTGATAGAGTAAACTCTGTTGACAACTTCTAAACACTGATGACGTCAGCATAAACTATGTTCTTCAATAAACCTTGTTTGTGATATTCTCTAACAGCATCAGTTTTTGTATTTCTAATATAAAAAATATGTCATAATAATTAAAATGAATATTTTTTATTTACTTATATTTTAAATTTTAATTAATTTAAATTTATATATCACAATTTATAAATAAAACATGTTACAAAAAAGTACCAAATTCTTTTTTTATTATTCACATAAAATCTTGAATTTCATCTTATGATTTTAATTCACAAAATTATACTTGTTAAATTTTAAGTAAATATTACACGTAATTGGTAGATATACATATTTATATAAATTTAATATTATATTTTTAAAATATATAATATAAAATATATATGACATGTGTATAATGATTCATATATATTTATAGATATTATATTTTAATATATTAATTCGTCAAAAAAATTTAAATTTTTTTTTGCTGATAATATAAAAGTTGAATGACAAATATAAAAGTTTAACTTAATCATAGTTAATTTTTATTACTTTTTTCACAAATTATACAAGTTGGTTGTGTTAATCCATCAAAAATAATTTTAAATGGTTTTTTTGCTAATAACATCAAAGTTGGTTGATTTTTTATGTGATTAACTCATAAATGATATGTAAGTAGGTAGAGTCGTAATTCAAGCAAAGCAACTCGAGCTCGAACTTGTTTAACAAGACTTGGCTCGCCTAGCTAGTTAAACGAGTTTGTATACAAGCTGAGTCCGAACACAAATTCGAGTTCGTTTAGTTAAACGAGTCGAGTCGAGTCGAGTATGTGCCAAATTCGATTAAAACTCGGTTTGAACTCGAAAATCTGTTCCGACTTGACTCGAGCTCATTTAATATTATAAATAATTTTTTTAAAATTTTTTTAAATTTTTTTTTTTGTTAGTTATAAATTGTAGATTAATTAATTTTTAAGTTTATAATTTTTTTAATTCTAGCATTTCCTATTATTAAACAGAAGCATGGTTTGAAAAATCCCAATTTTAAATTCCGGATTAATATGTTGATTTGATTTTTAAAATTTGATTAATCATTCTATATATTCCTCTTGTATGGTTTATATTCTATTAAATTATTAAATATATAGCAATAATTAGATTAAATAATAATAATTATATATGATATGAACTCTATAGGATTATGGACTGAAATGCCTATTTTTTATTAAAAAGATATCAAAATACCAATATTCAGGAGTAAGAGCAAATCCAAAAGCATCCTTATGTCATGTCTTAAGTTAAAATATAAGGAAAAAATTTCCTTATACGTGAAAACAATCATAACTTATGAGAATCAATCAGGTATTTGAAAACAAGTTTAAAAAATATTTTCCAAAATATATATTATATATATAATATAATAATTTTCCGGAGAAAGCCCATTGATTTTTTGTGTTCTCCGGAGAATGTAAATGTTTTTTTTTGACAAACAAAAAGATTTTATTAAAACGATATAACTCAACCGAAACAAACCTCCGAACCGTTAACTACAACCTGATTGTGAAACAAAGAACGATCTAAACAAATAGTTGTTTTGTTTTCAGATTGCGTAACATATAGAATATTCAAATTCTTTAATCTAAAAAGTATTATAATGATATATCGAGCAATCCAACTTATTGTGAAACCAATAGCATCACAATTGACCTTCACATAAGTGTCATCTGTAACCCAATATTCAGAACTATCACTTATATTAACTGATATTGGAGGAACAAATTTCCTCAAAATATGGGGGAAAAAATTGTTGTGAAATGTGAGCTCTTGCGATATCCACCACCGTCCCTGATTCGATGCGAGTCTTATAAATCTCTCAAAATATCATATAAATTATTCTTAGAAAAACTACCGAAACCAATAACAAGACATACAAAAATATCAAAACATAAAACACTAACATCCCAAAAGAATGAGTACGACTAACAACCTTGATAAAAAGGTACCAACAAGATTTCTTCCAAAAAAGATTAGATCTTGATTTTATTAAAAATTTGGTAAATATAAGAGATGATGGGGCTTAATCAGTGAAGGGGATGAATGTATGAAAGTGAAAAAGTGACGGTTAGAACGCTATAGATGAGAGTCAACTCTTAAAATCCTAATTTTCCATCTTTTTGTTAACAATAAAGCTTTCTCGTCTAGAATGACGAAATTCACTCGTCTAGAAGACTTGATCTATGGCACGCGCATAATATACATTTTTTACTAGGTTATATGAGGCATAATTTGAGAAAATTTAATCAACATTATGTTGAACACTGTTTGGAGTTCTTACAAATAAATTAAAAAATATATTTGTAACTTGTAAGATAAACTAATCAGACCCCGGCTCTTTTATACCTTTTGGTCTGATCACCGAGAATGAGTAGCTTATGTGTTTTGCAATGTGAATTATGATTTATGAAGCAGGACTGGTGGAGTTGATTACCATCCCGTTTGATATTGGTGTTGTAGGCAGTTATAACAGTTTTTTTGCTCAAACGTTATCAGGGAGGTATTTGATAAAATTCAAAAATTATTGTCAGAAAAAGCGTTGTTTTTAGAGAAAGCATATCCAATATTTTTGGGGGAAAAACTGTTTTTCAAATTTTGCCGGAAGTAACAACAAATTTTATCATCAAATCTACCCAAAAACATTATTTTTATATATTATATCTCAAAATATGCACGAATAAAAAAAATTATCAAATAATTATCTGATTTTTCTAACCGCACTTTTCCCCCCCTATATTTTTTTTACAACGAAAGACCGAAAGAGATTATGTTTTTGACGTGTATTTAATTTCAATTTTAAGAGATTTTGATAGAAATCAATAATATATGAATTCATTCATCATTTCACAAAATTCAAAAGAAATTATCATTTTGTAAAATTTAAAAAAAATGCAAAAAATGCCTTTGAAGTGATCAGGCTCTTTCTCGAATTCAAATTAAATATTTTCAGATTTTTTCGAATTTTATATTATTCTTGTTAATTCAATAGTGTAAAAAAATTATGTTTTATTTGTATAGATTGTAAATCATTTTTCTAAAAGTATTATAAAAGTAAGGCTGAATATTAGCAATAAGATATAGAACAAAAGTTTTCAATAATGAAAAAATCCCTTATTCCTTTTTTAAGTGAAAATTGATTAAACTAAAAAAAACAATTCAAATGACTTTTAAACAAATAAATAATTAGAAAGGCTTCTTTTTTTTGTTTACTTTAGCAACCCGCAACCGCTATCTTTTTGGGTGCGCACTGGCTAAACACAGTGTCTCACCTAATAACCTACGAACCACGTGAACGAGATAAATCGCACACATAATCGCACATAGAAAGGCTTCTTTTATCATAACTTAGAGTTGAAACTCCCAAAATAATGAAATATCACACCAAAAAAGGCCATTTATATTAATTTGCCATGATAATTTTCAATTTTTATTCGAAGAACCTGAAGAAACGGGTCGGTGAAAAGAATCACAAAAGGGAATCATTTGTTCTTATTCTAAACTCTAGCATGTTTGTTTGTTTCCAATCATAATGGTTCCTCCGAGCCAAAATTTATGATGGTTTTTAGTATTGTTTTGTCCCTTTTACTTGCACCAAATTTTTTTAGTACTTTTATTTTAAAGAAAGTCTAATGAAAACATGAGTTAATGGGTAAATTTTTTTAAAAAATTATGAATTTAAATTATTTGTAAGGAAAAGTTAAAATTTGAACTTTAGTTGTATTTTAATTGTATTTATGCAATTTATTTATTATTTCTTAAAAATTAAAAAATATATATAAGTTTTACATGTACGCAACGATATCAATTTCTTTCCAACAAAATTATAGAATTAAAATAAATTATTTAAAATATGTTTACTATCAACTTTTAATTTTTTAGTTTATTATTTAAAATAAAAAATTGTTGCTTCATTAAGCAACCCAAACACGCTAAGCTGAGTAGGGGAGATGAGCAAACTCTTTAAATTATTCATTTCACATGATGAATTATACAATAATGAATTTTAAGTTTAGATATTTTGAAATTCAATTAAAATCTGATTACAAATTCTTAAATTATTCAAATATTTTATTTACAAAATTTATGAATTTGATCAAGTTTTCAAAATAAGGCATTACTTTATATAATTAAACAGCCGTTCGTATTGATCTGTACTGGTCATTTAATTTGTCGAATCATTTATGTCGTATGTATATAGTTTAAATAATTACGTATTTTTAACTTCATATATATATATATATATATAAATGATATCTTTAAGTTCCTGTGAAGTAGGGTTCAGGTGGCATAGATATTATATGCATGTAAAGCCGTAAAGATGTCACCCCTGACATCAACAGAGATCGCATCTGTTGTATTATTTTTGTTGTTGTTCACCGGAACTACCTTTCACCATATGCCATCAATTATTTTTGGTTTTGTCTGCTATAAAAGTTGAATATTATTATGTCTAATTATTGCCATTTTGCGACTCTTTTAAGGATATTCTATGAAGTACAGGTCAGCTCATGTTATATTATGTTCAATTATTAGTATAATTTTATATTTATTTCTTCTGCGGGTTGATTCTTTCATTTTTAGAGAAGTCAACACAATAAATATTAAATAAATTTCTATTTCAAAATTATTTAATATTTGGGTGACTAGTAATTTTATAAAATTATTATCTCATGTAAATGAATTGAATATGAATGTAAAATAATACATATACATTTAGTTATGAGAAAATAAGCTCTAAAGTCATCCTCAGCGTGTAATACAAGGTTGTATTACTATATGTCTATATTAGTGTTCAGTATAAATTCTAAGTGACATTTTTGTAAATATTAAATTCACTTCTCTGTATTTATATAAATATCCTTATATTTGTATTAAAAAAATTAATCTAAAGGGGTTATCTATTAAAAACAATTAATCTAAAGGGGTTATCTAAATCATCATCAGGCATATCAAACTCTTTATTTATTACTAATTTATATTCGAAATATGGATTTTCTTAGAATCAAATTTCTGCAAGAAGGTATCCTCGGCCGGAATGAATATATTTTCTACCGACATGCAAAGAAGAGAATGCGAGTAAATTGTCTTCCCAATTCACCTGGGGCATGAAAATAAAGTAATTTAAATTTCTGAACGATTAATATTTTTGAATGATATGAATTAATAAAAATCTGAATTTTGAATGAATAGTATTATTTGAGATTTTTTTTTAATAATAATTGAATCGTTTGTTTCTCCAATTTTACTCATTTAAGTGAGTAAGATTGTTTGTCAAATCTTAAACAACTTTTGTTACAAATAAAAAAAAAAGAATTTAAATATTATTAATAACATGCATATAGAAATATGAAATTTTATAACTTAAAAGTAATTTTTCCTCTGTTTTTTAGAAAATGAAAATTAAATTCAAATTTGTAATACTTATATTATTATATTAAAATATTTTAGATTGTACTTTTTATTTAGTCAAAACTTATCGAGCCATTAATGTTATAATTTCGTTATTAATAATGAAAATTAAAAAATGTTGAATGTAAAAATTAACATAATAAATTATTAAATAAATGTTAACAAAATACATATAATAACAAAATTATTATAAAATGTGTTGGAGTGCTAGCATCTTCCTAAATCGAAACGTGATGCTGATTGCTAAAATATAAAGATTATAAGTTGTGTTTTCTCCACAAGTAGCTGCTTTTGACGTAGTGGTAAGCACTTAGATCATAACAATTGGTATCAGAACAGGTCACAGGTTCGAATCCTAAGGAGCGCTTAATTATACCAAGGGTGCATATTATGGCTAAGGCATATTATGCAACCATTGTCTCTTAACATGAACTTGTTAGTACCCCATATGCTGGGGGATTATTGGAGTGCCAACATCTCTTGTAAGTACCCCCAGATGCTGGGGGGATTGTTGGAATGTCAACATCTTCCTAAATTGAAACGTGACTCTGACTGTTACAATATAGAGATTATAAGTTGTGCCTTCTCCGCAAATAGCTGCTTTTGGCGTAGTGGTAAACGTTTAGATCTTAACAAAATGTATTTAAGCCATTTAAAAATAAATGCATATATATATTTATCAAATAAAAATACAAAGAGACTGGCATATCATGTTGGGGTGTAAACGAGTTGAGCCGAGTCGAACTTTAAGTTGTTCATGTTCAGCTCGTTTAAAACTTTTCGAACTCGAACTCAAATTTTTATCGAGCCTGGTATTTTGTTCAAATTTGGCTCGTTACTATTCCCGAACATGTTCGCAAAGAACTCACAAACACATCTCGCGAATAACTCATGAATATGGCTCACGAACTTGTTTTCATGAACATATAAATGTAAAAAAAATAATAATAAATTTTAATAACAATATAATGAGTTAACAACAAAATTTCTCACATTTTCAGTCCAAGTTCAAAAAAGTACAAACTTGACAATTAATAATTTATAAAAATAGGAAATTTAAATCTAAGAAATAGTTAGTAAAATCTTTACACCTACAAGTTAGTAAAGTCTTGATTTTTATATGGGTGATTTAAATATTTGTTTTTTAGTTGTCGTATAGTGTAAAAGTTTTAATTTTTGTGCTTTACTGTTGATTTAGTTTTGAGTTTGTTGTTGAAGTGATATGAAGAAGTAATTTGAGTTTGATTTGCTTTGTTCTTCTTTGGTTAATGGCGGGCGTTTCTAGGGTTCTGTTTTAAATGTGTTGATGTTGAGAAAGAGGCGGATATTGTGGCAGATCTAGTGTCTTTTGAGAAAATAAAGTATTTTTATTGAACGTGATTTGTCTTTTAATGGTCTTTTAAAACTGTTCCTGTAATTGTGTTGATTTGTAACATTTTTTTTTAATTAAATATGCCATAAAGATTGAGTGGTTACGTTTTATATTGTTTTTAAGGTTCTTAAAGTTTACATAAATTGTAGATTGTGTCATTTTATATGGATGTTTTGTGCCTATTAGGGGTGTGCTATAAATGTTGGCTTCTTGGACCATTTATTGGTGTGTATTATCTGTCGTCAGTTGACAAATCTGTGTCATTTTAGATGAATTCTTTATCTATTATGAGAAATCGACAATTGATAAAAATAAGAAGAAATATAGGATGGTTGGAAGGAGTAATAAAAGGTAAGTACATTTTTATTTGTTTATGAGTATTCGAAGTTTTATGTGTCTCATCAAAGGGGACACCTTTGGTTAGATATATATAAAATTTTATTTAGTAAGTATATTGAACATAATTGATATTAATTAATATTTTGGTAATGTTACTTTGACTCAGTTTTTGTGGTTGATTTAGTAATTTTTCAGACTCACTTGAATGGGAAGAAGGGTAAAGAGAAGTTGGATGGAGACAGAAACTTAGATTTAATGACGGAAATAACAAGACGTGACTAGTTTTTTAGCACCGGGGACTCACAAAGTTTCAAGAATTTCTTGTCTTTGTGATAAGAGCCACTAGGTACATTGATATTTTTATGATCGTTTTAGGGCATTCTTTTTTCCCTTTGAGGTTTTCCCATAGGGTTTTACTCAAATTGAGTTTTAACGAGGTCATGTCGGATATAAAGGTTTTTTATTATCTAAACTTCTGGGGAAATCTTTTTCTTATGGGTCGTTCGACCCATGGATTGATTAAGCATACCTTTCAGTTAGATGATACATTTCTATTATCTTTGTGATGTATTATCAGATATTATATATCAATAAAATGATTCTTCATTTTTTCTGACAAAAAAAAAAATCTAAGAAATAAATGAATATAAAATATAGTAAATTAATTTATAAACTAATATACACACAAATACTTATATATATATATATATATACTATTTATCGTAATTCATAAATATCCACAAACATTTATTCACGAATTTCTTTTAAACTATATTCATGAACTATGTTCGTGAATATAGTTCACGAACATTATAATCGAACTTCTTCGCGAACATGTTCACACACAATATAATCGAACTTGTTCGTGAACTTTCAAGCCGGACTATTTGTGCTCAAGTTTACCTCATTTATGAACCGAACCTAAAAATTGTGTTCATGTTCGATTCGCTTACAAATCGAATCAAACTTTTTTCGAGCCGATCACCGAATTGTTCATGAGCGTATCGACTCATTTACAGCACTAGACATATGTATGTCCAAGTCGTTTCTGAATCGTTCGTTCCACATATTCTATCTGACCGATTCCTGGGTTTATGAATTATTCATAAACTATAAAATGAAAATTAAATAGTCTGAACCATCTAAATCGGTAAGATAAGATATATTCAACTTCATTAAAAAATAAATAAATGAGGTCCGTTTACCTTATACATATGTATTTTAAAATTTCAATAATAAATTGCTAGAACATTCAATTAAAATGAAGCCTTAATTGGACTCGGATTTGGGTCGACGATGACGGTCTCGATTGCGCATGAATTGGGGGTTGGACTCCAGTTCTCATCCAATAATATGTATTAATTTAATATTAATATAAATAATTATATATTAATTTTCTTTATGTTTTTTTTTATAATTATTTAAAATAAATTCCTTAACTTTATTAGTAATTTTCGAATTAGTTATATAATAAATATCAGGTTTTAGTATTTCTTTTATACGATTCAATTTCTAAAATTGCATTAGTGTTTTCAGAGTTCAATGTATGAATATTATATTCTTATATATTGTTGATAAATTTTGAATATATAAAATGTTTAATATGCTTTTTATAAGAATGAAACACGTACCGGTGTAAAGTGCCTATATATCCTTTATATAACAATTTTGATGTAGTTCTTATGTTTTAGGCTCCATTTTCAGTTACGTTTTTAAGTATTTCTACTTATTTAAACATTATTTTAATGATATAACAAATTTAGAAATGGTATATGAAATGATGTACGAGGTGGAGAATTGTGAAGATAAAGTTTGAGCTAGCTTTTGGTGCTGATATGAAAATTTTGCAAGGATTTTTCTGGTTGAGTCAGATGTCTCGTTTTTTCTGGGTCCATGAATTCCAACTAGGGCTGAGCATAAAATCGAAATAAAATCGAAACCGGTGAAAATCGACAAAAACCGATCCGCAAGAAACCGAAACCGAAAAATAAAAAACTGAACCGTTTGATCAGTTCCGGTTATAGATTAAAACCGAATCGAAAAAATTGAAACCGAACCATTTTAATTAAAATAAATAAAATTATTATATATAATTTTTAATTTAATATATATATATATATATATAATAACTATATATATATATATATATATATATATATATATATATATATATATTAATTAGATTTAAGCCGCGTAAAAATTGAAGAGTACCTACATCATGTAATATGATGGTATCCATTGCCACACTTTAGATGTTGTAGTTGTAATTTGATGTTTTATATATGGCCTAGTCAATTACAACACTGTCAGTTAACACACATGTTATACTAAGTTTCTAACTTGAAATTTTCATTACAAAGAAACAATAAAATGCCTAGGCTATAATCCTTGTTTGAAGCTACTGACTCAATGCACTCTAACCTAGTAAATTTGTAGCTTCTGCATATTAACCATAGTTAACATGCAATTGAATTTATTTTTTATATTAGTTTATTTTTATACTAACCAAATAATTGTTATGAAGCCTGTGGAATTATTTATTTTTATAATTATTTTTTTGTTTATTTAATTATAATATTTTTCTCATTTTATATTTTATAATTTTGTAACCGAAAACGAACCGATTCAAATCGAAGCTAAGATTTTTGTAACCAAAACCGATCAGGTGGTTCGGTTGCAATTGCGGTTTCAATTTTAAAAACCAAGGGTATGCGATTTCAGTTTTACTATAAAACCACAATAATCGCATCTGTGTTCTACCCTAATTTCAATGGTCGGATCGCCATTAATTTTGGATAGAATCTTCCTTACTCCGGCCAATTATGACTGTTTATATAAGATAATTTTCTCTTGGCTACTCGATTTGTGACTTGGGTTGACACCACCCAACAATTCTCCCATTAAACCAAGAACCACAAATCTCGTGATCATCGTACCGCTGTTATCACCCGCGAGACACGCGTCTTGACCACATTATCGTATCAGAAAAACTTTCAATACAAACTTCCACGGATATCCCACGCGTTCGCACCGAGTGCCTCCCACATCGTGCAATCGCAACCCATTATCTCCAAAATTCATCTCTGAACCTTTGACTCTGATACCACCACATTCACAGTGAGGGTCTCCCACATCCGCAATCCATTACTCCTAAAATTCATCTGCGAACCTTTGACTCTGATATCACTTGTTGTGTCGTAAACAAACCTTTAACTCTCTAATAATATGATATTGTCCGTTTTCGACTCAGCCCGCACGAATTTGTATTTAAATACACTTAAAAACCTTCATATTAATGAATTTAATTAACTACTTATAATAAGTATTCTAAAATACAGGAAACAGAGTTAGACGATAAAGGCACCTTACAGTGATTAATCGGATAAATATAATTAATCGGAACATTAATCGAACGCATATTAATTTAATAAATAATAATATATAATTATATTTAAATAACATTAAATTTTTATAAAATTTATAAAAAATACAACATATCATTAGTTCATAGTAGTATTTAGGTGTTAAAATTTATAAAAATATCATATATTAAAAATATATCCTAATAATTATTATTTAAAAAAAATTAAAATCTTTAATTATAACCACTTTTACTAAGTGTTCCCATCTCTGCCGACTTTTTCTGTCTCTAATGATTTTTGACCGATTATGAAAAAATGTCTTTTGACCCAATTTTCGATTAATCGAGACGGGACGTGTCCGTTTACCGATTAATCAGTAAGACGACCATCTTTTAGAATACTGTTATAATATATAAGAGAATTATATCTTATTTACTTTTTCATGCGGGACTTGGATTAAGATTAGAGATGCACAAAAAGCCCACCAGGCCGGGTTTTGACCGGGCGCGGAAGAGCCCTGGCTTTTTGGTCCAAGCCCGGCCAGGCCCGGGCTTTGTCTTTGACCGGGCTAGGACGGGACGGGTTTACGGAAAATATTTGAGCCTTTTTCGACCGGTAAGCAGGCTTCGTCAAGCTTTTATCGGGCCGGAACCAGGCTAGGCCAAACTTTATCCGGACTCGATTAATTTTGCATAAAAATTATTAACATAAATTGAATAAGGATTTAATGGTCCTAAAATCATCTTTAGGTAATTATGTAAAATTAAGACATGTTATGATATAACGTCAAGAATATTTTCATAAATATAAGAGAGTGAATTTTATTATTACAAAATGACATTCAACTTTTATACTCAAAATACTTGTATCATTAGGTAAGTTACCTAAAGTTGTCTTTAGAAACATTTTTCTTAATAAATATATATATTATTTTAGAGAAAACATTCTTATATAGAGTACCGGAGAGAATTCTTTAATTTTACTAGTTCGGTGATTTTTAGAAAAATTAATCGATTTATAATATGTGAATATATATGCGTCTAACCTATTTTTAATTTGTAACAAATGTAAATACATACATATAATCATGTAAATATATTTTAATAATTAAATTTTATTAGGGTTTTTCCAGCTTTTATCCGGACCGGATTCAGATTTTTTATCAGATTGGGTGGAGCCCGGATTTTTTACCAAGTCGAGCCGAGCTTCTCTTAAATATATAGGGTCCATTGAAGGTCTTAAAATCCTGGTCCAGGCCAGATTTTCGGAATTAGACTGTTGTGCATCTCTAATTGAGATTACGAACGACTATGAAATTGGCCGAATATATAATTTCCGCCGCACATATTACCAAAATTTTATTTTTTCATAATGCGCACTCCTTAGACCTTTTCATTACCTTTGTTTTCCTTTTTTTATAGTTAATTGTTTTGTCATTACATTGTTTTTATAGTCAGTCAGTCGGAAGCAAGCAAAATGCAAATAATATTTTATGAGGAGAATATTTAGTTTTAAAGGATAGAATCAAACAAGATTTTTTTATTATAGAAAAACTAGTGATTGTCATCTCCATCTCCTTGTGCCTTCCGATATTATACAGATGCAGGACAAGAGGGTATCAAACTTCATGATGATTGAAAGATGCCTAGACTTTGACTTCTTTTTAAACTCCATCTAATCTCCAGTAACCTCTTTGTAGAATAAGTCAAAATTATACTTCCAAGGATCCTTTATTTTGTGAAATTATGTTACCCATAAGTTTGGGGATGGATTAAATTAAATTAATTATCTTATTTCCTCTATAAATACCTTATAAATAAAAAATATATAATAATTTATGTATTAAATAAATTAAACAAGTCTAATACAGTTGGACATTTATAAAATTATATCATAGAATAGATTTAGTTGGGGGTGAAGGGCTTGTACACCTTTTTTTTGGAAAACTAGTTACCAAAATACTAAATTATGGAGAGAATGACCTTAAATAACTGTTTACGCATTTTTAATTTGCGTGTCCAATAATCTCTATATTTTTTTAAAATATACGTAAATGACAACCACACATTTCAGTATTGCGTAACTTCTAGCTGAGTATGCAAGCACACTTCGAGTATAATGTCAACTGTGAAGCATAACTTTTTATATTTTTCAAGTTGTAACAAGTTACTCTCCTCTTTCTTTCTTTTATGACTCCTCTGACCAAATACCCCCATTAATCTCATTCATCAACACACATTTTATTAGTATTATTATTATTATTATTTTGAAATACACATGTTATTAGTATTATTATTGTAATCTTATATACAAACAATATTACATACAATTACACACACATAAAATAGGCTTTGCACAACATATATACACATTTGAAACACATCGATGAATGTGTGTTCATATATATATATATATATATATATATCTTTAAAATCTCTTGAATTTGAATATGTAATATCTTAGAATTAAAGATATAATTTTATAATAGTGAACTACATGGACACTTGGAAGGAATTGAAAGACTGTAATGATAATATGGAAGATAAATACCTATGAACAAGTTCAATAGCTTCCCAGAATTTACTTATAAAATATTATGTTCTGGTAGTTTAGGACATTAGTTTTGTACATACACTCCAACATTCTTTATCATCCTCCCTTATTATTAAAATATTAATATATTTGAATTGTAAAAGAAGAGGAAAATGAAAAACAAGTATGAAAAAGAGGGAAATTAATTTTTTATTAATAAAAATCAAGTAAAGAATGATTATGACATCCTTAAAAATATGGGAGGAGAAAGATGTCCTAGCATTTTAAAATGCACTGAATATAAAATTGATAAAAGTGATATTGATTATATTAGATAGAAAATTGACATCCCTCATTTATTCATTTCCCTCCTTTTTTTTCCATTTTTTTGATGAAGTGTCAATTATAACATTGTGCTATAATTTTTAAATATAAGATACAAGCATTATTGAGATGTGAATGCTGTGTGCAATGAGGGCCCAAAATCCGGAAAATGGTAAATAAGGCCAGTGATACTCAATAACAAGTATTCCGGTCATTTTCTCGTTTAAATTACAATTTTTTGTCTTTTTTATTGTTCACCTTCAAACTACATCAAATTTTATTTTTTTGAATTAATATATAAATTAGTCTTGTAAATAGATCATTTTTTTATAGGTTATATATATTATTTTTCTTGGCCAGTGTTAAGTTTTTGTTTATTAATTTATTCCAAAAATAAGTATTTATTTCTGAAAAATAAATTAAGAATTAAATTTGTTTTTGATAAATAAGTATTTATTAACAAAAAAGTATATTTTTACATATTTTTTTCTAAAAATAAGTATTTATTTTTAAAAAATAAAGAAAGACAAGAGAAACCTATATTTTTTTTTGAAGAAAAATGGATTTAATTCAATAATGAAAAATAATACGACATCTATAAAAATGATCAAGTTGAACAAACATAAAATAGTCGTCAGTATTCCCGCGGAGACAATCAAGTGATATTGATATGTTGAAGATGATGTATTTACATGTAATCCCTTCGCCACAACTTGTTTGAGCTATCGACCATAAATACAATTTAATATAAATTTTTATCACTAAATCAAAACCAACTCTCATAATAAAGGAGAGAACAAACACCCTCTCACCGGGGAGATCAAAGAAATTGAAATTTCAAATAAAAAACTTAGATCTGAAATACGAAACCACAATTAGAGATATCGGTCACTCCCGAATCCAATAAACTCTACTTGAATCAAAGATGAAAGAAAATCCGAAACTCTGGTGATTTTCAAAAAGCTGTTTTTAAATTGTGTAAAAAATGCTTAGCTATTTTTTCACTAAGGTTGTAAGAGGAAGTCCAACAATGTCATAATTGATTCCATATAAATATTATAAAATAATGAGTTCTAGTTATTTAGTTAGGTAATTTATTTTGTATGCCAACTCCAACAATTTTCACTATATTCATTACCTATTATTATTAATATTATAATACTCCCTCCATCCCAAAATAACTGTTATGTTCGAAAAAATTTTCAATTTGACCCAATTTTGACTAAGAATTATAATTTATTTTTTTATAATTTCAAAAAACTAAAATATACATTTTAAAATAAATTAAATATATTTTTCAAAAATATACTTTTTATAATTTTTTTTCAATTATATATTATATGTAATTTTCAGTCAAATTTTTGTCACTTTGACCACATAAATGTTAAACATGATAGTTAATTTGGGACAGAGGGAGTAATAAATTTGAATCTAACTCCTCTTGAAAAGGAGGGAAGAAAAACGATGGGAAAAAAGAGGAAAATGAATTTTTTATTCATAAAAATGAAATAGGGGATGACTAGATAATACATATTAAGAGCAAGTTCAACAGTTTTCCTGGAGAAACTATTAACCTAAAAAATAGGGAATGTGTCACAAAATGTCACTCCAATAGTATGTTAGTGATCCTCTAAATCACTAGCTATGCTATGCCCTATTAATTTAGATTATCTAGCCATTACATATTTCATTTTTATGAATAAAAAAATCATTACCCTCTTTTCCCCCCATCTTTTCACTTTATTCTTTTCTCTTCCCTACTTTTCAAGAGTAATTAGATTCAAATATATAATAATAATAATAATAATAGGTTAATAGTAATTGTTAGAGTACATATAAAATAAATTATCAAAATCACTATAATTAATTATTTTATAATATTTATAATGAACCAACTAGTATACTATTAGACTTGCTCTAATATGACATGACTAGTGAATGGTTAATAAATTTGATGATATTTTAGTGATTTAAAGAATTACTAAAAAACTGTTGGAGTGATATTTTATGACAAATTTCTTATTTTTGAGTTTAAAAATTCATTTAGGAAAGCGTTGCACTTGCTATAAGCTTACGGGGGAGGACAAGTGGACAATAAATAAGCCTTATCACCGGACTAGCTCATGGAGTTCAAATGTTTAGTTAAGATTTCATTGGATGTGTATTTTAAAAATGAAGAGGGTCCATATATGCATATGGCCGCCCCGAACTAAAATATGAAACTTTGGTATTCGGAAACTATTTTGAAATGAGTATGATTGCTAAAAAAAGATGCTTTCACAAAAGCTCACAGAGTTATTGTAGTAAATAAGCTTCTATATATACTTGAACACATTTTATTCATACCAAAACAAAGACAAAACAACTAAAATTATGGCACTTGAGAATGTTCTACATATGAATGCTGGCGATGGGGAATCTAGTTATGCTAAGAACTCAAGCTTACAGGTCTTCTTTCAAAAATTCTATATCTGTTGCACAGCTTGAACAATTATTTTTTTCTTTTGCTAATAAGAAGCCTTTTAATTAATTAAGCAAATAAAACTGTTTATGTCCAGAAAGCCTCGTTGCTGAGATCCAGTAAAGTTTTGGAGGACTCCATCAATAATTTTGGGATCAATGGATTTCCACAGTGCTTTAGTTTAGCTGACTTGGGTTGCTCTTCAGGTCCCAACTCCCTGTTGGTCGTTACTACTATAGTTGACAATGTTCGTGCAATATGCCAACAGAAAGATCTTAACGTACCCGAATTCCAAGTGTTTCTAAATGATCTTCCAGATAACGATTTCAATACAATATTCAAAACTGTAAAACCATCCTATTCAAGTCTTACGTATGGAAAAGGAGACACACTGGGGGATAAGTGTTATATCTCGGGAGTCCCGGGTTCTTTTTACACAAGACTCTTTCCTAGCAGAAGCCTTCACTTTGTTCATTCGTCTAATAGTGTTCATTGGCTTTCTCAGGTTACCACATAATCTGGACTCAAGACTTAAATATGAGTATAATTTAATTTGTATTTTGCTTGTTCGTTTTGAATATCAGGTGTTATAAGTAAGGCCGCATTAAAAAAGACTAACATTGGTTACTGCAGGTCCCCGAGAAATTAGAGAAAAACAGAGGAAATATCTATATGGCAAAAGCAAGTCCACCTGGTATTTGCGAGGCGTACATTGATCAATATACAAGAGACTTCTCCACATTTTTACGCCTCCGATCTCATGAAATAGTCCCCAAAGGTTACATGGTTTTAACATTCCAAGGTAGGAGCAGTGCAGATCCCAGCAATAGTGGCTGTTGCATTTTATACGAACTCCTAGCCAAGTCACTCGAGGACTTGTCGAAGCAGGTACCTCTGACTTGTGAAAGAGTAGATTTAATGCTTGTAAAGCACGACGCTCTCTACTGGTATACATTTCAATCTGGAATTCTTCGTATCTCTATTAGTTTTGATAGTTTTTCTACATGATTTATTGTTTCAGGGATTTATCAGCGAAGCAGATATCAATTCATTTAATATTCCATTCTATAATCCCACCACTGATGAAGTGAAGACCATAATAGCTAGCGAGGGCTCCTTCGATATTCAAGCACTGCAAACCTTTAAGAATGACATTGAGATACAATCAACTAACAAGGACATCTTCGCCAGAATCATGGCTAAACAAATTCGGGTGATAAATGAACCTATGCTTGCTGCTCATTTTGGAGATACGTTCATGGACAATCTTTTCGAGAAATATGCGGAGGAGTTGGCTGAGCATCTCTCTAAAGATAAGATAGAGCACTTTGATATGATGATTTCCTTGACAAGAAAAAGTGACTAGTCTAGATATTACAGTAAGGCCGAAACAAGTTGAACTTCGGGAGATTTTATCTTCGTTCACCTAATATAATTGATTCTAGAACTTGATTTTACTTTCATATTTCATTAAAAATGTCTGGACTCTGAAGCTGCATCCAATGAAGCAAATTAATAATACGATCATTATTCTGTGTTGCAACTTGTACACCGTTGTCTTAGGAGTTGTATACAGTTGCGCTGTCTCTGAAATTTTATACTTCATCCGTTTGAACAAGTTAGTACTCTTTGCAACAATAAAATTTCTTATAATACATGTGTCCTCCTCGTAATGTTTTCAATCTTGTAATAAATGTTTTAAGAAAACTTAACTATATTCTTTTATAGATAATACAGCCATAATGGATAAGAAATTATATTTAAAATTTCTTAATATGTGCGAAATTTACAAAGAAAAAAAACTAATTTATTAAAATGGAGGGAATATCTATTTAGAGAAAAAGGAACGTAAGATATATCTTAGGTAACAAGATCTTAGTACAAAATGATAGTATATTAATAAAATTTTAAATGAAACCTGATTTTACAAAAATACTCCTATCATATTTGCATATAAAATCCTATGTATCTTACGTATCTTACATGAGATATATCTTAGGCTCCCAAATCTCATCTATTTATATTATTATGCCAGAATTATTATACAGGCGATTGCAGATGTAATGACCCAAATTAGAGTAATTCCGATGAGATCTAGATCATCACACAAATTCATAATATAACATGAAAACATACAAAATCTATGTAATATCTGTAATTTATTTATTATATATTAGAAATTAGAAATTAGAATTAGATTAGAATTTGTAAATATTATTTTCTTTAACCATGATATTTATTATATAGAATTTATAATAAAATAATAATTAGATTAGAAGCAGAATAATTATTAAGAGTCTATATAACATATAAACATACGAGTTATTTATGAAAAACCCTAGAACTAGTTGCTCAGGTCAAAAGAAAAGCAGATGAACTTCATGTTCTGGTAATATGCAAGAATCATACATCTCCATTTTTAATTCTTGAATTTAATGTGTAATTGGAGGAGTGCATGATGATTATATATAAACACAAACATCATTGAAACATTGACATGGTGAGATACAGACATAGTGAAAATACTAGCAGGCTAAAAACATCATATTGTGCCCGGATAATTTCGTTAGTATCTATTATTGCTATTATAAGGTACGAATTTCGTCATCTTTCTCTTCAGTGCTACTCTTTTTAGAAATAATTATATTTAATTCATTTTGTTCGTAAATCTGTTCCTTCCGTTGTCATTCGTTTTAACTGTTTTGATTCTCCGAAAGTTAATTTAAAGTCTGTTTCAAAATATTTAAATATTTATCTCTGCGATTTTTGAAAATTATATATGTTACATATCTGCGTAGAATATTTGAAATATCTGTTCAGGTGATTTTAAAATTGTGAAAATTATTTTATTTGAACCCTTAGAGTGATATAGGGTATACCGAGTTAACCAGCTGTAGGGTACTACAACCATGTCATTGCGGCACCAGTGGTATGACACTTCCGTGGCAGTGTGATTAGTCACGGCGTATCCTTCTGATAACTCAGGTGGCGAGCTTTGCGCATTTGATATTTGTTTGGGGATACGTGGGTGCACCCATAATTTGATTTGATTTGTGGTTTGATATTTGACGATGACGTTGTATATGCCGTACACGTTATCCGGTTTGTTGCATGCATTAGGTACCCTATGATGTGTGTATCTGTTATATGTTTTGATATTTTTTCTTCTGACAGGTACTTAGGGGGCTGTGTGATGGAGAGCTCCCTTATTTACATTTATTAGGACGTTTGAACTTAAAAGATTATTTTAATCATTTTTATTATTAGAGATTTTAAATTTATTCGCATTTATCATTTTAAATTGGTTTGGAGGTTTTAATATTATTTTAAAAATCCGTTGGACTTATTTAATCAATATAAGGTTGATTTTTGTACTCTGTATACAGGTTTGTGGTTTGAAAAGTGACCCCTCATCTCATTTTGGGAAGGGGGTGTTATAGAGATGGCATCAGAGCCAGGTTCTTTTTTGTAGAAAACCTATTTAGGTTTGTCCTGTGAGTTTGGGTAGCCATTAGGATGAGTATTCTATTTTGAGACTTCATGTAGTTACATTCATTTCAACATTATGTCACAATTTTTTTAATAAAATACTTCAGCTTGTCTCTTTCTGTGAACTCCATTCTTATCTATATTTGATATTGTGAATCATTTTAGATGTGGAGCTTTCCCCTTATTTGAATATGTTTTGACTCATTTTATTGCTTTTTTCTCATCTCTTTAGAATCTTTTCTTTTAGTCTTCGTAAATGAATCCTTTTATGTGCTTTCGTGATAATTATTGAGAGTGTTTAGAATATGCAGGATATAGTCATCTAGGTAAACTTATTTTTGATAGGGATGCATGACCTTGATTAAATATTTAAAGATTTATTCATCAAATATTTTGGAGCAATTGATTGAAAAGGAAAGCGAACGATCTATGAAGATGCAAGTATGTTAGTAACTGTAGATCAAGACTTTTAAATGAAAGGTGTATTTAGAATTATTTTAGCTTTACGAGTAAGATAACTTTTGGCTAATAATTGCGTGGCTTTAAGTCTTCCACTAGGGATACGATGAGCTACATATTAAGGATTATTAACTACCATTGAGTTAAATGTAAAGAGGTATTAGCTTCGCTATCATGGCAAAACGTGAAATCAGATATATAAAATTGGAAATGTGGTGACGAAATATGAATGCGACTAGATGAAAAGATTTCAAGATAATAATGGATTGAAAATAATTTATTAATGTGTTCATCATGCAATATTTCTCAAGTGTACATAAAGAAGTTTACCTTTGGATGTTATATTTCATTAGGTAGGATGATGATGAGAATATTTTAAATTACATAAAAAAAAAAAGTTTGTTAGGTTGAATTGCTTGAAGGGTTCGTGAGACATCTTTAAAGTAATGAAAGATTTAATGTGAATTGAGATCTAATCTAAGTGGTTCCATATAACTAGAGATGTTGGAGTATAAGAAGAAAGTAGTGGATGAATTTTATAATTATAGGTTTGAGAATACTCGAGAGACATGAAAAGATGTGTTATTTCACAAAAGCATGTATATGTTATTCTTGAATTTGTCATCAGGGCTGAAGTTATTTAAAATGATTGTATAGGATGACACCATCAGAGATATAAGAATTAAAATAACAGTTACGAGACTTGTTGGATAAGGGATTTATCAGACCGAGTGTATCTCCATGGAGTGCTCTACTATTTTTTATGAAGAAGAAAGACGGGTCTATGAGATTGTGTATTGACTACATGGAGTTGAATAAGATGACTGTTAGAAACAGGTATCATTTGCCACGCATTGATGATTTGTTCGATTATTTGTAAGAGGAAAAATATTTCTTTCGACGATAGATTTGAGATTGGGTTATCATCAGTTACAAGTAAGAAATGAAGATATTCTAAAGACAACATTTCATACTTGATATGATCATTATGAGTTTCTTGTGATGTTTTTAAATTGACGAATGCTCCAATATTTATGGATTTGATGAATCGCGTCCTTCACGATTAGTTTGATAAGTTCGTTGTGGTTTTCATTGAAGATATCTTGATATGCTCTAGGAGTAAAGAAGAACATGAGAAACATTTGCGCATTGTACTTGAAATCTTGAGAAAAAAGAAATTGTTTGTAAAATTTTCTAAGTGTGAATTCTAGTTAGAGCATGTTGCATTTTTGGGCATATTGTGTTTGGTAAGGGGATTGAGTTGGATCCTGCGAAACTTGAGGCTATCACAAATTAGCCGAGACCTAGCACTATGACAGAGGTGAAGAGTTTCTTGGGTTTGGCAGGCTACTATAGGCACTTTGTAGAGGGTTTCTCATCCATAGCTTTTTCATTGACTCAGCTGATGCGAAAGGGTGTTAAGTTCGAGTGGAATGATGATTGTGAGCAGAGTTTCCAAGAGTTGAAGAAGAGGTTGGTGTCAGCTCCTATACTTGTTTTACCATTAGGGAGTGGAGGATATCAAGTTTATAGTGATGCTTCTAAGAGAGGATTGAGGTGTGTTTTTATGCAGCATGGGAATGTGATTTCGCACGCTTCTAGGCAGCTTAAACCTTATGAGGTAAATTATCCTACCCATGACTTGGAGTTAGCAGCAGTGGTCTTTGCCTTAAAAATTTGGAGGCATTATTTGTATGGAGAAACTTGTGACATATTCACTGACCACAAGAGTCTCAAATACTTTTTTACACAAAAAGAGTTAAACATGAGGCAGATGAGGTGGCTTGAACTTATTAAAGATTATGATGCTAAAATTCAGTACCATCTAGGAAGGGCGAATGTAGTGGCAGACGCCCTTAGTAGGAAGAATTTAGGAAGTGTTGCATCTCTTATTACTTAGCAGCACCTTATTTCAGATATGGAGTGTTTGGGTATGGAGTGGGGAACCAGCTGCAAGCCTAGCAAGTTTGAAGATGGAATCAAATAAAGTCTCAAGGGTTAAGAAAGCTCAGAAAAATGATACATGACTAGAAGCTATTAGATCAAATGTGGCAGATGACAAGCAAACAGAGTTTTATATTGATGATCATGGTGTGGTATGGTTGGATAGTAGATTGTGTGTACTTACAGATATAGCAGTTCGTGAAGTAGCTTTGACTGAGGCTCATAGTTCTTCATTATCTATTCATCCGGGTTCTACTAAGATGTATCGAGATTTGAAAAAGCACTTTTGGTGGAGTGGGATGAAACGAGACATAACAGAGTTTGTGGGAAAATGTCTTACATGTCAACATGTGAAGATTGAACACCAGAGATCTTGTGGAATATTACAGTAGTTGGATATCCCAGTTAGAAGTGGGAAAACATTACCATGGATTTTGTGACCAGTATACCGAGGACCTTCAGGAAGAATGATGTTATTTTGGTAGTAGTTGATAGACTTACAAAATTAACTCATTTATTACCTATTAGAGAGACTACTCATATTCATGATTTGGCATAGATATTTCAACGGGATATTGTTAGACTTCATGGTGTGCCTGTATCGATAGTTTTAGACAAGGATACGAGGTTTATTTCACATTTTTGGAAGGGATTTCAGCATGCTTGGGGGACGAGGCTTAATTATAGTACAACTTTTCACCCACAAAATGATGGACAGTCAGAAAGGACAATCCATGCGTTAGAAGATATGTTAAGGACTTGTGCTTTGGAGTGGTCTGGTGATTAGGATAAGTATTTGTATCTCGTGGAGTTTGCATACAATAATAACTGGTAAACGAGCATTGTCATGTCATCATTTGAGGCGTTGTATGGTAGAAAATGTAGAGCGCTGACTTGTTGGAATGAGGTTGGAGAGAGTGTCATTGAAGGGCCAGAGTTGGTTCGAGTAACTAATGAGAAGGTAGCACAGGCTAAAGAAAACTTAAAGGAAGCTCAATCGAGTCAAAAGAGCTGTGCAGATCAAAAGAGGAAGTTTGGTGGATTTGAGCCTGGTGATCATATGTTTTTAAAAGTGTCTCCTTAGAAGGGTGTTAAACATTTTGGTATGAAAGGGAAGATTAGTCCAAGATATGTTGGTCATTTTAATGTTATAGAGAGAGTGGAGGAAGTTGCTTATAGAGTAATATTGTCAGCACAGTTATCGCATGTGCATAATGTGTTCCATGTGTCTGTTCTAAGAGGCTACAAGTGTCATCCATTGCACGTAGTTCAATATCTATTACATAAGATTAGGGAAGATTTTTCTTATGAGGAAGAAGTTGAAGCTATTTTAGCTCGAGAGAAACGAGTTATGAGGAAAAGAACTATTCCATTTGTTAAAGTTTTGTGGAAGAACCATTCTGATAGATAGGCTACTTGGAAGTTAGAAGAATCTATCCATGAGAAATATCCACATTTATTTGATTTAGGTATGAGTTTTAGTTTCGTTAGATTTCGGGGACAGAATCCTTTTCAAGGGGGTATATATGTAATATCCGTAATTTATTTATTTAGATATTAGTAATTAGAATTAGAATTAGATTAGAATTTGTAAAGATTATTTTCTTTAACCATAATATTTATTATATTGAATTTGATTAGAAATAGAATTTGTAATAAAATAGTAATTAGATTAGAAGCAGAATAATTATTAAGAGTCTATATAACATATAAACATAGGAGTTATTTATGGAAAAACCCTAAAACTAGTTGCTCAGATTAAAAGAAAAGCAGATGAACTTCATGTTCTGGTAATATGCAAGAATCATACATCTCCGTTTTTAATTCTTCAGTTTAATGTGTAATTGGACGAGTGCATGAGGATTATATATAAACACAAACATCATTGAAACATTGACATGGTGAAATACGGACATAGTGAAAATACTAGCAGGCTAAAAGCATCATATTGTGCTTGGATAATTTCATTAGTATCTATTATTGCTATTATAAGGTACGAATTTCGTCATCTTTCTCTTCAGTGCTACTCTTTTTAGGAATAATTATATTTAATTCATTTTGTTCGTAAATCAGTTCCTTCCGTTGTCATTCGTTTTAACTGTTTTGATTCTCCGAAAGTTAATTTAAAGTCTGTTTCAAAATATTTAAATATTTATCTATGCGATTTTTAAAAATTATATATGTTACATATCTGCGTAGAATATTTGAAATATCTGTTCAGGTGATTTTAAAATTGTGAAAATTATTTTATTTGAACCCTTAGAGTGATATAGGGTATACCGAGTTAACTAGCTGTAGGGTACTACAACCATGTCATTGCGGCACCAGTGGTATGACACTTCCGTGGCAGTGTGATTAGTCACGGCGTATCCTTCTGATAGCTCAGGTGGCGAGCTTTGCGCATTTGATATTTATTTGGGGATACGTGGCTGCACCCATAATTTGATTTGATTTGTGGTTTGATATTTGACGATGACGTTGTATATGCCGTACACGTTATCCGGTTTGTTGCATGCATTAGGTACCCTATGGTGTATGTATCTGTTATATGTTTTGTATCGGTATGAAATATCTTAACCCTCTTTGCTTCAACCTTGTTTTAAAAATTAATGTATATTTATAATTGTCAAACTATATATCTTGTTTCTGTTTTATAAACTGTATTCCAATCCGTACAGGGCATTTGGCTCATGTCGTATTTTTTCTTCTGGCAGGTACTTAGGGGGCTGTGTGATGGAGAGCTCCCTTATTTACATTTATTAGGACGTTTGAACTTAAAAGATTATTTTAATCATTTTTATTATTAGAGATTTTAAATTTATTCGCATTTATCATTTTAAATTGGTTTGGAGGTTTTAATATTATATTAGAAATCCGTTGGACTTATATAATCAATATAAGGTGGATTTTTGTACTCTATATACATGTTTGTGGTTTGAAAAGTGACCCCTCATCTCATTTTGGGAAGGGGGTGTTATAGAGATGGCATCAGAGCCAGGTTCTTTCTTGTAGAAAACCTATTTAGGTTTGTCCTGTGAGTTTGGGTAGCCATTAGGATGAGTATTCTATTTTGAGACTTCATGTAGTTGCATTCATTTCAACATTATGTCACAATTTTTTTAATAAAATACTTCAGCTTGTCTCTTTCTGTGAACTCCATTCTTATCTGTATTTGATATTGTGAATCATTTTAGATGTGGAGCTTTCCCCTTATTTGAACAGCAGGAAATCTAGCTCAATTACTTCGGTCAGGATCTCAATCATAAGCTAATTCATAAACGTTACCCATTCATAAGGAAACTCTCTAGTAAATTGTTAATTTATGGTTTTTCTTATCATTAATCGATATTAGATTGTAGTTGGGAATTTTTATATGAATTAGTTCATGAAAATAAGTAAGTGGTCATATCCATTGATTTGTACAAGTGGTATGTACGGTAAATGGATATGTAGATGAATATATTTTTTTTTTCAGTTTTTCACTTGATTGATTTATTATGTAATATAGAAAGGATCGTGACTTTTATATATGATTTGAAAGAGCAGTATATATTATTTTTAATAATTTGAATATATTTTAATATTATTTAAATTTTTATCCAAGTAAAATGCCGCCTTTTTTGTTTCATCCTACCCCGTCGCTGTGACAGTTGAACTATTTCGTCTCGAAAACTATATCTTCAAACTCAATCCAAAGCACCAAGAGCAGTCCCTCTAGCAACGTACATGTCGTTTGCCGGGCCTTCGTTACTAATGATCACTGGTGCCCGATCCCTAACCTCCAGTCCCCTAGCTTTTTCCTCCACCAGATCTCGACAGATTCAAACTTTTCATTAATTACGAGGTACAATCGAACCAAAATTTCGTGCAACATCATTTGGTGATGTCTATGAATTAGAAAAGCTGTGACATCCACTGAAAACCAAGGGACTAATTCCCAAGGCTGAAACGCCCCTCCTCAAGGGTCGAATGCCCCTCAACCCTCGAACGCCACTCCTCTAATGTCGAACACCCCACCTCGAATGCCCCCACTCCAAGGAGAAAGTGCCCTTTTTCATGGATCAGAACCTCATGCGCAAGGGCACGATTTGACAAGGAATTGATCCTCTTACAGGAAACTCATCTGCCACTTGAGATCCCAACTTGGAAACCGATTTTCCTCTTTTTCTATTTTTCCCTCCAAGGACGATCCCCCAATACATTCTCCTCACCAACATGAAAAAAAAGGGCATTATATCCCTTACACCCAAGGGCTTTGGCTGAATCCCCAAGGAGAAAACCAGTATATGGATTTCTCTATATCTTTTTGAACTAATGATGGAGAATAGTAAACTAACAAAGACGGGACTTCAAGAAAGAGACGTTTGGATAAGCAACTCGAGGTATGAGCCCGAAAGATTGAGGTATGAGCCCGAAAGATTGTCAAGGAGGACAAGAGATGGAAGCTAAGCTCTAGGCTCACGATGCACTAGCCGCTAAGCTGTGAATGGAGAAATGGAGATCTCCCAGGGAATAGAGGATTACTGTTATTGACTTGGATGAACCTCTGGGAGAACACACAAAAATCAAGTCCCTAAAAGAAGTGCTAAGCCTATTACATACAACCGTTGGAAGATCTTGATGATCCAAATTCTTTGTTCATCAAGGACATTATGAAGGTTACTATTTCCAAGAAGTTCAAAATGCCCACCGCCCACCAACAAGGCTTATGAAGGTATTTATAACCTAATAACCTTTCTAATTGTATTCCTACTTTTACTAATACTTTGTTGTCGCAGCATGTGTTTATTTTGTCAAATGTAGGGCATTCCCTCAAATTAAAAGAGTGAGGCACAATGCAATCAGGTCTACATGTGGCAACAATGGAGGTGCTGCATGCTCTTATATGAAATCTCAAAATCATTTTACTAGTGATTTTTATAGCTAAAAACCGTGACTTGGATGCAAAACAGTTATCATTATATGAATACAAATTACTGGACCCGATGACAACAATATTTAGTATTTGGATCTGGATATTTAGTAAACAAAAGTACACAAACAGGAAAGTACAAAAAAATTAGCTGTTTCAAGTATACGCATGACACTATACAAAAATACACAAACAGGAAAGTAGAAAAAAAATAGCTTTTCAAGTATATGCACAACACAACACGAAAGTACAGGAAATAAATAAGTGAATAATTTTCTTATAGATTATATATTAGTAATATTTAAGTTTTTAAAATTAGAATCTTACTATATTAAAAGTAACAGATATTAAAACTTCAAAAGTGAAATTAATATAGTAAAAGTGTTTTAAAATCTATAAAAGCAATATTTTTATGAAATTATATTATTATAGTATCTATTTTTATATTATGCATACAACAAGATTTCACATGGTACACAAGATAAGACTCGTGTTTGGGTTTAAACTTTTAACACGAAAGTACACGACACATTGTCGGGTCTACAATCACAAGGTGGTTTGCATTCAAATTACCAGTTTTCAATATTATAATTTTAGGTTAGCTCTCATTGGAGAGAAACTCAGTATATATCAAGTTCAATTTATGTTACTATACAAGTATACATTTACCTTGCATAGTTATATACACAGGAGGACATATATAGTATCATTAGATGTACCAACAAGGACAGCATTCTTATTCTTATTATACAAGTACCTCTTAGCCTTCCCTTCAATCCTCCCTATCCAGTTATATCCAAGTGTTAAATCAAGTCTCAGCCAGCAAGAAGATTTCTTCCTCCTTTCCATTACTTTTAGCTTGGCCACACAGCATAAGTGAATAGTTTGCTAATTTATTATGAAGTTAAAGGCAGGGAAAAGTAAAGAAGTGTCCAGAAAGTTATACCTTCTGTAGTCTCGAATAATAAAATTTTACAATATAAGAGTGTGTATATAAAAGGTACAGTTCTCACTACTTTCAAGAAACAACAGGGGGTACATGTCCTCTTACGAAGCAGGTGTGGGCTTAACCTTCTCTCTCAGAAATTGCAAGATGTGCTCTCGTTTCCAGTTGTCCACCCTGCACACAGAAATACCAAGGGCAAAGTTTTATAAGAACATTTACAAGTAACTTTTAGGAAATTGGGTAACATAGGTCCCCCATTGTAAATAAATGAATTTATAAAGCCCACCTTATGGTCTCTTTATGTTGTCCATCATCATCCAACATCATCAACTTTGGTGGAGAATTGTATGCATAATTAACTTTTACTGTCGGGAAATTTTCCTTCTCTTCTTCAATGAAACCAACAATTTCAGGATAGAAAACCAGCTTCCTCATGCAGACCTCTAGAACTGCACCTGAATAAATAACCTGCAACATATATAAAAGACTTGGAGATAATGCAAGTGACAGAGGTTGATGGCCAAGCTTCGGTAAAATAATATCAATGATAATATCACACAGAATATGAGAAATTAGAAAGGACATCAACATGTTTTAATAGAATATTTCAATTTGCAACTACAGCAGGAAGTTAGGGAAGTAACTATTCTCAGTAATATTTCCCATGCTCATAATATCTGCATGTGCTTGTTTTGGACAGAGAAGACCTTTTCTCGCATCTCTTCGATCTACATCTACCTAAAATATTGAATATCCTATATTTTCATGAACTTAGCTTTAAGTAAACCATATGAACTAATGGGAAGAAAATATAATTAATAAAAGATACTCCCTCCTAAAAGCATCAACTTAGCTTTTGGAATCCTGACCACGGAAAAACAATTATTTCCATAATAATACATAGGCCACATATTCTCCTTCTTAATGAATATACAATCAAATATTGAAATATAAAATTTCTTAACAGCATCTTCATTTTCCAATTATTCAAGGTTATTTGAAAAAAGTTTTAACAAGGGCTATAAACTATAGAAGGAAAATTATAATGGGACATAGACATCCCAAAACCAATAACAAAATATCTAGGGTAGGACGGAGGTAATAGTAACATGTGGAATATATTAAATGTGAAGTAAAACAATTATATGGTATTCAAACATCGTACGAAAAGAATATGCATCCATACCTTGCTCATGGAATCATCAGAATCTTCTGTACAGCACTTCTTACAATCAGAGACCAGTTCTGCAGTTAATGAAAAGGCTTTCATACTAAAGCATGAGCTATTCCTTACATATTTTTTTACACAACCAGTAAAACCTCCTTCGGGAAAGAAAAAACAATAGTAATTCGACCATCTTAGTGTAAAATCCACTTCTTAACTTTCTATAGACAATTTCAATCATATGCAATAATCATTATAACAAAAGCTAGTTGGGATGTGGCTGTACTGCCCTATGCCTGGCAATGTGGTTCCTCAAACGGATATGGTGCGTAACCATGCCTAAATTCATTTCACACAACAAATCATAGACCACATTGGCCCCAAATCAGCATCAAGGAGCTTCAATAAATTATATAATTAATCAGTAAATATTTAAACAAAATGAAGAATACACACTAATACTTTCCGCAACCTACATTCTCCGACATGATTTCTAAATTTGTTTATTAGAAAAGAAAAATATCGGGTTTGCACTTTAAGAGGGTTGGATTCAAGTAGCCCTATGAATCTTTTACATAAATTATAATTAAGTCAACAAATAACAAGAAAACCAATCAAAATGAATAGATACAAGTATGTGTGTGTGTGTGTGTGTGTGTTTTAAAGGGTTGAGGGGGAACCTTGATCTTTAACGAAATCAGCAAAAGAATTACAGTCAGAGCAGAGAGCAAGACCCGTAAACCCTAGATTTTCACACTCTTTGGAGCTCAATTCTTGTGCATCTCCTCCACTTCCAATTACAAAAACTAATGATAATACAACTAATGAATATAGAAATACCCCATTTCTCACCTTCATCATCATACCTTGCATCTCTCTCCTCTCTCTCTCTCTCTCTCTCTCTCTCAGTGTTTAGCCCCAAACTGGAAAAGAATAGCTGTTTCAACGGTTTATTAACATTTTGATCATCAAAATTTTCGATTTGTACAAATATGGTCTTACAGAAAACAATTTCGTATCTTTTTACATTTAAGTATGAATTTTATATTTTTATAGCCCTTTTTGAAAAAAAAAATACAATATTATATTTGACTCTTTGAGCAACTTAAAATAACTGTATAGAACTTTTGCCTTGGTATATAATAATATCTTTTAAAATATATGACATTTTTTTATATTCAATTGATTCTACCTTATTTATTTGATTGTTTGCTATATTATTGTTAATAAATTATATAAATTCATCAATTTATAAAATAAAAAGACGATACAATGGTCGGAACAATTATAGATGTAAAAATAAATCGAATAAATATGTATATATAATAATATTATTATATTCAATTCAAATTTGTAACTATTTCTTCATATTATGTCTAACTTTAAATTAAAAATTCACATATTTTTTAAGGAATATTAACTTCATTAATAAAATCAATCGCTATGAATAGTCAATGCCATAAACCTGTTTGCAACCCAAAATAACGAGCCTCGATTTGTACCTTTCAATCGATCCATTAAGACTGTATTTTGTCTTAAAGAGCCATTTGCACCCAATGGCTTTATTGCCTGATGGAAGTTTAGTGATCTTCCAAGTGTTGTTTTCTTCCAAAGCTGCCAACTCTCTATTCATTGCTTCTCTCCAATTCTCATGTTGCACAGTTTGTTTGAAGCTAGTAGGATCAGTGTTGATTGTCAAGTTGGCAGAGAAATAGTGAAACTGATCTTCTAGTGGCAGATTAATGACATAAACTATATTTGCAGATGAATGAGCATTGTTTACATAGTCTCCTAACCATGTAGGTTTGTGTGAAATTCGTGAAGATCTTCTAACTTCAGGTTGTGGAGAATGTGTATTGGTGTCTTCTGTCATATGAGCTGGTTGCACTTCATCAACCACAATGTCATCATGATAATAAACATTGGTCTGTGGCATACCTACAGGTGTAGGCTGTATGTAGGAATCCGGGCTTGCACCATTAAGGGGAAATACTTGTAACGACCGGGAAAATTACGTATATTCTATAATATTTAAATATGCTTTTATTATAATTTATTGTGTTTTAGTTTATTTTTAATGCAATTATTTGTGTTTGGATTTTTAATAAATAAAAAAATTGCCTGTTATGTATTATGCGACTTTTGTGTAGCTTAAAATATTTTATTCTATTTTAGTATAATTTTTGTTTCGTTAGAATAAATTTATTTCGATTTATGATTATCGGGTCCAGCCCTTGTAGATGACTAGAGACCTTTTTTTGACTTATTCCTCTATTTTACGAAAATGATAAAATCCTCAAAATAATCTTATTTTATTATTTTTGGACCATTTATAATTTTTGAAGAATTTTGACATATATATTGTATTATTCTGAAAATATTTATTTTCTATTTTATCTCATAAAAAAAATTATTTTTGGGTGTTTAATTTTAGTTATGGTGTAATTTATCTCCTAATTAAGATTAAGCCCCTAAAATTTTTTAAAATATAAATAGTTATATTAAAAATAATTTGTAATCAAAAGGAAGTTAACACTACTTGTTAATTTTGGGGGAAAGTGAGCAGGCTAACTAGGGTTCCTATATTTCGGTAATTAACCTGCAAATTAGTAGTTATTTTGATCTTTATTTTACGAGAATGACTAATCAAATTGATACCCATGAACTACTTGATGGTTATGTTCTTAACTGTTACTAGAAATCCTCGTGCCTTTATTTTGCTCTCATCAGTTAATTAGTCGAATTAATACCATGAAATATGTGAATTATTGGTGCAAGTGATTGTCATGATTGCATAGAGCATGATTTAGAGAGTCTGTAGCTGATTTTTGTTTAATTTTCTGGGCATGTTTTGTTATCACCGGATTTTGAATTGGTTTGGCCGGAGATGGGTATGCAGGGATTTGTTCTTGTTATGAGTAACTTGATCATGTTCATTATGAGTCTAGTAATTTGTGAGAGTTATTAATTTTGAGTTTGGTGTGCTATTTGTATTCGTCGGGAAACAGGGCTCTGACCGTAGTCTTTGATTTTTCTCCGGCCAGGTTCCTGTGTATGTGTGTATGTGCAAGTGGTGGTAACATGTGCTTTATGGTCTGTTCAGGTGTGTATGTGTAGGTCTGTATATGCTAGCTACTGATGGTCTTGTTTTGTCGAGTTTGGTTGGGGTTTGGAGTCGCTGGAATATTTTCCAAGCATCCTCTTTGTTTCGATTGTTATGTGCTCAGTAATTGTTTATGTTGATATGTTTACATGCTGGTGGTGGTCTGTATTTTCATTTTGCCTTTGTTTTGGGTGGAATTTGACTGAGTGATTTTATTTTAGTGTGTTCTTTCATTTCTTTCAAATCCTTATTATTGTAATTAAATCGGTACTATATAATGAACTAGCTACGAAGTCCAACTCTAGCTCTGCTAGATACAATTGTTTTTTTATCTATTGTAGCCACTCCCCAAACTAATCCAATTTAGAGCTTCCATGTACTTTTATACTAAATCCATAATTTGTTTTACTATTGTTATATACACTATGCTTTCATTTTGACCTTGGTCATCTAATGCCTTTAAATAAAAATTAGAATTCCTATTCCTATATCGTCAGATGAGGTTGGCCTATTCATCTTAGTTTGATTAAAAATTATTATATAATAATGCCAACTCCAACCATATTGCTATGCTTGCTACCCTTTTATATTCCTATTCAAATTTGTTTTTTTTTTAAAAACTGGCCAAGTCATCATGGATGGACTCATCCACTAACACAATGTTTATAACTTTGCTATAATTTATGATCGTAATTCCTTAAATTATGACATGAAACCTCATAGTTTAATTAATTTAATTAATTAATGATTATTTAAATATAATTAAAATAATAATAATTGGATTTAATTATTTGGAGAAATAAAAATGATTTAGTTATCTATTATTTATTTATTTAATAATATCTTTACCTATTTTAAACAAAATAAATATGTTTGAGACCCTAAAAATAATCCGGAAATTCTAAGAATTGTTTTAATTCCCTAATTTACTTCTAAATTCGGATTAATATTTTATTCAATATTTTAGGATCCAATTATTATCTGGAGTGGATAATAATGGTCCACTTTGACTCAAATGATATTTTAGAGTCTACTTTTATTTATTTGACTGCTCTTTAATTTGTAAGTGTTATCTGCTATATGATTTATGTGTTTCTATGCCTGCTAATTGATGTTACTTATTTATTAATTATTATTTAATGTTCATTATTAATAGAACGTATGGGTAGAAACTAGAATCTAAATTAGAATGTTGTGTTTGCAGATACGAGCGAAGTGGTAGATAGACGGTTAGAGGAGTCGTCTCATTTCCAGCTTTAGGACATCCTTTATAGCAGGCAAGTATTTCCTCATTGATCATCCTAAACACTTTTCTTTTACTATTTTGATTATGCATGTCATGATAAATAGTTATTGTTCAGAACTATTTATGATTCCTGTATTATTTTATGCATCAGAGATACTTGTTATTCGTACTCTGAATATTGGAAGATGATTATAATAAACTCATCATATCCAGCGAATTATCATATAAATAACGAGGATATGGTCTGTAGTTTAAACTAAGCATACCTTATTTTATTTGGGGTTGCTCTATTGGATTGTAATTCTAGCGTAAGAGGCTCTGAAATAATAGCACATCATTTATTGAGGAGGATATGGTAACCAATCCATCTTCTTATAGGCCAACATTACTTGCCTATTTTGGTACCTATATTTTGAGAATCCTTGTTATAACTATGGGTATAGAAATGTACCGATGGGGTATAAAGAGGTCTCATTGCTTTTAGACTGATCAGGGAGCAATAGTGTTTATTTGTGTTATCCAATTCATATTGTCAGCATGGCTATTATATATTATTTTTGAGCAGTTGATTCATTTTGATGACATACTGCATTGTTTCAGTTGAGATAAAATGTGATTTATTTACTGTTCAGTTTTTATAATAAATTGTTTTATATTTCGTTCTCTATACAAATCTCATATCTTAATTTAATTTCAATTGTTCGTATACTTGCTGAGCATTTCTTTGGCTCACCCTTGCTTTCTATTTAAATCTTTCCAGAATGTCACTATGAGTCAGCACAAACGTTCTACCAGGAGTAGGGAGACTCAGATTCCGGGACCGCTCACTCCACGAGTCTCCCAGGTATTTAGTTGTTTTAGTATGTCTGTAGATAGTGCATGTAATAAAACTAAATCTAGACATAAAACCTATCTACACTTATGGATTTGAGTTTGTGGATTAGTAGTGGGCTTGTAATAAAGTATTTGGATTTACTTTTAGTTTCAGCTGCTTAATTTCATACTATAACCTATTAGCGATCCTTAGTTGTTGGCGGGGTCAGTGCGCCTCTAATTTATTATTGGGCCAGTGTGCGTCTGGTTTATTATTTTATTATTGTTGGTTGTTGATTGGTTGGTGACCCCTAAATCTAGACCCCGGGTTTGGAGTGCGTCATAATACTGATTCGTGGAAGATTACATCACGAGATACAAAAGTTTTTTTGGTTGTCAAATCCAACAGAGTATAACTCTTTTGAGCGAAGGGATATCCAACTAACATACACGGTACTCCTCTTGGCCCAAATTTGTCACCAATGTGAGATGGGTTTGCAACAAATGCCAAGCATCCATAAGCCTTTATACGATCATAGTCTGGTGGTTTGACGAATAGAGTTTCGTATGGTGTTTGTTTCCCAAAACTAGTGTTGGAAGATGATTAATCAAGTAGACAGTTGTAGGTACACACTCACCCCAGTGTTCCAATGCCAGGCCATCTTGAAAACGAAGGCATCTAGCCACTTCAAGAACATATATGTGCCTTCGTTCCACACGGGCATTTTGCTATGGACGATTGACACATGAAGTTTGGTGTAATATACCATTATCAACATAGTATTGCCTGCAGTGAACATCACTGAATTCTGCTGCATTATATGACTGTATGGTCTGTAATTTCTTTTTGAAATGCACATTAATATAGTTATAAAAGGATTTTATGATTGACAGATAATCAGATTTTTGATGGAGGAGGTATACCCAAGTAACTCTGGAGTAATCATCAACTATAGTCAAGAAGTGCTTGTATTTACCTCGTGTAGCTACTTTATATGGCCTCAATGTGTTAACATGGATTAGTTCAAATTTTTCAGAGGCATGTTGATATGGGATAAAAGTAAACCCTAAAGACACAATTAATGTGGCATTAATTGTACATAATCTGGTCCAAAGGGGAGGCCCAATTATTAAGGCTTGAAACCCTAATTAATTAATAAATCCGTAATTAATTAATTAGCTAAGTATACAGCTAATTAATTATATCCAACTACAAGGAAACCTATTCCTACATGGAAACTATTTCTACAAAGGATCCAGAATCCTTCTAGGAAACACCTTATCAATTAAGGTTCCTAAACCCACTCTAATTCTTAGACTTTCCACGTCTATATAAAGGGCCTAACCCCTCATTATTAGAACTACGTTTTGGCTTGATTCTCTAAACCCAACAGAGATACGTAGGCATCTTGTGAAGGCAGAATTAAGCTACGAAACACAAGTGCAGCCATTAAAGCTCGTTAAGCTCTGACATACATCGCATTAACTACCCTAGTTTTTATTCCACAACATTTGGCGCCGTCTGTGGGAAGAAGACATCAACCATGGCAAGAACACGGCGAACTGACGGAGACATCGTCCCCACCACAGGTGATCCGACTGCTATCATCCCTCCTGATGAAACTCAAACTACCGAGGTCCCTGCTACCACCACTATTCCCGCTGGAACCCAAGGTCATAATACTCAAAGGCTTGGTCCGTTTAGTGAGATCGTCCAATCCACCAATCCTGAGGACATCGTCCATGGATCCAACCCACTATCCCAGGTAACTCAAACTCCCTTTATTGCTACTGCTCCTCCCCACGCACAAATTTCTACTGTTGTTATCCCTAGTAGCACTGTCGCCCAACCTAGGCTTGGAATATCCCAAGCTTATCCCCCTTTTTACATCCGAGGGTTGGAACCCCCGCAAAACTATGGGCGTAGAGAAGATGTCCGTGATTTCTCAGGACCATATTCAACTGATGATGAAAGCTCAGAAGGCACTGACGTCAATCCTAGGAGAAGAAGGCCTGGTAAAGAGCCCGCAAGAAGCCGGCGTTCACAGTCCCGTAGGACATTAGAACAGAAAATTGCTTCCTATGAGGCTGAACTAAAAGAATTAAAGAAAAGTCTGGATCGACAAGATAGAAGGACAACTTCGAGGTATGAAGCTCCCGACGTCATAGAACTGGATGAAACCCCGCGAGGGAGAAGAACGGAAATTACTAGGGCTGACCCCACTGAACTATTGCCTCTCGGAGATCCTGATGATCCCACGCCGCCTTTTACCGAAACCATCATGAACGCTCACATCTCAAGTAAGTTCAAGATGCCCACCATCAAAGTGTACGATGGCGCAGGCGATCCAGCTAATCACGTAAGGACCTTCTCGAATGCTTTGTTATTACAACCCATCAATGATGCTGTGAAGTGTAGGGCCTTCCCCCAAACCCTGGGGGGCATGGCTCAACGATGGTATAGCCGATTACCTCCCAACTCCATTGGGTCCTTTAAAGAACTCAGTAAGGCCTTTATAAGCCAGTTTATAAGTGGAAGAGTGCATGAAAAAAGCTCGGCTTCTCTCATGAATCTGGAGCAAGGAAAGAACGAATCCCTGAGGGACTACCTGAACCGCTTCACCAAGGAAGCCTTAAAAGTCCCAGACTTAGACGAGAAGGTGGCTATGATAGCCTTACAACAGGGGACGACTGATCCTTATTTCAAGAGATCTCTAGCCAAACACCCGCCTGAAAACATGCTTCTTCTCCAAGACAGAGCAGGGAAATACATCAAGGCAGAAGAAAGCATGAAGAAAACCACTATATCAGTGGCTACACAAGGGAATAATAACAAGAAGAGAAAGGGTGATCAAGAATATGACGCCCGAGACAAGTACTCCAAGACGGATAAGGATTCCGAATCCCCTCCTAAGAAAAATAACTTTGGACCGAAATTTGCTGAATATGCAAGGCTGAATGCACCTCGAAGTCAAATCCTTATGGATATTGAAAGAGATCGAGACTTGAGATGGCCTAAACCCTTAAAGTCTGATCCTGAGAAAAGAAACAAAAATGCGTTTTGCCGGTTTCATAGGGATACCGGGCATAATACGGATGACTGCAGACAATTGAAGGATGAAATCGAATTCCTTATCAGGAGAGGAAAACTTTCCAAGTACACCAAGGATGGGAGTCATGATAGGCACGACGATAACAGAAAAAATAACGATGGCCGAGATAGGAATCCTCAACCTAGAGGACCGGTTATTAATATGATTTTCGGAGGACTCACTGCTGCGGGGACTTCAAGGAATTCAAGAAAAGCATACGCAAGAGAAGTTATGCAAGTTGTAGGAGAAGCACCTAAACGTGCTAGGACGGAGGCGGTTATATCTTTTGATGACTCAGACCTGGAAGGGGTAAAGTTTCCTCATGATGATCCCCTCGTTATTGCCCCTTTGATAGGCAACTCAGAGGTAAAAAGGGTCCTGGTAGACAATGGAGCATCTGTTGATATCTTGTTCCATGATGCATTTGTAAAAATGGGATACAACGATTCCCAGCTAACCCTTTCGGATGTTCCCATCTATGGCTTCAATGGAGTGGAATCAAAAGTAGAAGGAACCATTCAACTACCCGTGACAGTGGGAAGAGAGCCTAAAGAGGTCACTCAGATGCTAACTTTTCTGGTGGTCAAAGCATCTTCTACATACAACGCCATCCTTGGAAGAACAGGTTTGCATGCTTTTAAGGCTGTAGCCTCGAGTTATCACTTAAAAATCAAGTTCCCCACCAGAAACGGTGTTGGGGAGGAGAAAGGAGACCAGAAAATGGCGAGAAGTTGCTACGTGGCAGCCCTGAGACCCGATGGAGCCGGGGGGCAAGTCCTACCAATAGAGGACATGGACTCAAGAGAAAACGAAGAACGAAGGGGGAAACCAGCTGAGGACTTGGTTCCAATTCCTTTAGTTCCAGGAGAACCAGAGAAAGTCACCTATATTGGGGCCTCATTAGAAGAGCCTATGAAAGAAAAATTGACAAAGTTCTTACAAGAAAACGGAGACTTATTTGCTTGGACAGCCGCTGATATGCCGGGAATTAGCCCTGAACTGATCACTCATAAACTTAACGTGGATCCGCAGCGAAAAACGGTGAAGCAAAAGAAGAGAAATTTTGCTCCAGAAAGGCAGGAAGCGATAAAGCAAGAGGTGGAAAAGCTCTTGAAGGCTGGATTCATTAAAGAAATTCAATATCCCGAATGGCTTGCTAATCCTGTAATGGTCAGGAAATCCAATGGAAAGTGGAGGATGTGCGTCGACTTCACTGATTTGAATGATGCATGCCCAAAGGATTGTTTCCCCCTCCCGAGGATTGATGCACTCATAGATGCCACGGCGGGACATGAGATGTTAAGCTTCATGGATGGCTTTAGTGGATACAATCAAATCCGGATGCACGAGGATGACGTTGCCAAGGTATCCTTCATCACTGACTTTGGTGTATTTTGTTATCTTGTTATGGCCTTTGGGTTAAAGAATGCAGGGGCCACCTATCAAAGGCTAGTAAACAAAATTTTCAAGCACCTCATTGGAAAAACCATGGAGGTCTACGTTGATGATATGCTAGTCAAGAGTCTCGATAAGGCCGATCATATTGAGCACCTGCGAGAGGCTTTTGAAGTGCTAAGGCACCACATATGATGCTCAACCCTGCGAAGTGCGCCTTTGGCGTGGGATCTGGAAAATTCCTAGGAATGATGGTCTCTAAAAGAGGGATTGAGGCCAATCCTGACAAAATCAAGGCCATACTCGACATGGAACCTCCAAAAACAGTAAGGGACGTCCAAAAATTGACAGGAAGAGTTGCTGCCCTGGGAAGGTTTGCCTCAAAGTCTGGGGATAAATGTCTACCCTTCTTCAAGACGTTGAAAAAAGTTAAAAATTTCGAGTGGACAGCAGAAAGTCAAACGGCCTTTGGGGAACTGAAGAAATATATGGCTAAAGCCCCGTTGTTGGCCAAGCCTAGCCCAGAGGACATCCTATACTTGTACTTGGCCATATCAGACAAGGCCCTGAGTGCTGTCCTTATAAAGGAAGAAGAGAAAATTCAAAAGCCAGTCTATTATGTGAGCAAGGTTTTGCATGGAGCGGAACTTAACTACTCCAAAATTGAGAAGTTTGCACTGGCCTTGATAATGGCCTCGAGGAAACTACGCCCCTATTTCCAAGCTCACAAAATTGAAGTATTAACTGATCAACCCTTGAGGAATATTATACACAACCCCAAGTCAAGTGGAAGACTGATTAAGTGGGCCATTGAACTAGGAGAATTCGACATCAAGTATAAGCCTCGAACGGCCATTAAAGCCCAAGCTCTTGCTGACTTCGTGGTCGAATATACTATTGACGACCAAGAAGTCGGGGGGCAGGACAATAAGGAAACAGAGGAAACAACACAAAAAGGAGGACAGACTCCTAAAGAATATTGGGTGCTCAATTTCGATGGGGCATCAAAAATAAAATCTAGCGGCGCAGGCTTGGTACTTCAAAGTCCCGAAGGATTCATTATTGAGTATGCTATCAAGCTTGACTTCCCAACAACCAACAATAAAGTCGAATATGAAGCCCTGATAGCAGGCCTAGGTTTGGCCAAAGCACTAAATGTCAAGCATCTCAAAGTTCGTGGAGACTCAAAGCTGGTTATATCCCAAGTGAATGGGGATTTTGAAGCAAGAGAAGAAATCATGATCAAATACCTCCGGTTGGTCAAAGCTATAATGACGCAGTTTGAAGAATGTCAGATTGAGTATATTCCTAGAGAAGAGAACGCGAAGGCCGATGCCTTATCAAAGTTCGCCACGTCAGAAGCAGATGAACATGTGGGGAGTGTGTACTTCCAAATCTTAAGGACCCCCAGCGTCAATGCGAAGCTGGTAGCCCCGATAAACATGGGCAGTTGCTGGATGGACCCAATTAGAGCCCATCTTCAATCTGGATGGACCCCTAACAACCCCATGGAAGCCAGAAAACTCACTGTGAGGGCCTTAAGGTACGCTCTTATTGATGGGATTCTCTACAAGAAATCTTTTGTTATCCCATACTTGAAATGTTTGAGGCGAGATGAAGGTCATGAGGCTTTGAAAGAAGTACACGAAGGAATCTGCGGCCAACACTTGGGGGGCAGGGCTTTGGCCCATAAAATCACCCGCCTTGGTTTTTACTGGCCTGACTTGATAAAATATTCAAAAGAATACGTACGAAGATGTGACAGGTGCCAAAGGCATGCACCGGTTGTGAGACAACCACCTGAGATGTTGACGTCCATCAATTCCCCTATCCCTTTTGCAATGTGGGGAATGGACATCCTTGGACCCTTTCCAATAGCTAGCGGACAGAGAAAGTTCCTGATCGTTGCGATCGATTACTTCACTAAATGGATCGAGGCTAAACCACTAGCCAAGATAACCACAAGGCAAGTAGCTCAATTTTTTTGGGAAAACATCACATGTAGGTATGGAATACCACGAATACTAGTGACGGACAATGGCACCCAATTCAACAATGAAGAATTCAAAGGATATTGCACTGATAATGACATCAATCTACGCTTCACTTCTGTTGCACACCCCCAAGCAAATGGGCAGGCTGAGGTAGCCAATCGAATCATCCTTGATGGTCTCAAGAAAAGGATCGAGCGTTCTGCCAACACTTGGGTGGATGAGCTTTTGCCAATACTCTGGGCATACAGAACAACCCATAAAGTTACTACTGATGCAACTCCGTTCTTCCTGGCTTATGGGGCCGAGGCAGTGGTTCCAGTCGAAATATCACATGTATCTCCCAGAATCAAGGCCTTTGAACATGAGGAAAATGAAGAAGGAATGAAACTTGCGTTAGACTTGATAGATGAAGTCAGGGACAAAGCTCATGCAAAAATCGTCGAATATCAAAAGAAATCATCTTTCTATTACAACTTAAGAGTTAAAGAAAGATTTTTCAGACAAGGGGAGTTAGTCCTCAGAAAAGCTGAAGCTTCCGGGGTAGGTCCCAAAGGTAAATTAGCCCCCAACTAGGAAGGGCCGTACAAGATAAAGCAAGTAAAGGGGGGAGGATCCTACATCCTTGAAACCCTAGAAGGTGTTGAGGTACCAAGGACTTGGCATGCTTCAAACCTGAAAGTTTATTATGTTTAAAGAATTCAACTATGAGTTCTTATATTTAGTAGGAACTAAGTAGAAATAAGGTTCAATGAAACCATTAGGATGTAAGAGCTTTTCGCTCCAGACAAAATTCTCATTTTATAAGGGCTGTGCCCACTTTAGCCTCGAAGGCATTATTAATAAAATTCCCAGCTTTACAGCACTTCAAAAACCTGTGTGTTCAGCCTAGTTTGGCAACTTTTATTAGTTCTTTTATGACAAAAAGAAGCCTGTTTGGCCCTTCGATTAACATCCCATTTGTTCTGTGTTTGATAAAATGTATTTTGTCAAATATATAAAGGCACGAAAAGAAGAAGACAAACAACAAAAGGGCTTTTTATAAATAAGAAGTCTTCAGGATTACATAATTTAAAATAACAAAAGGAAATGCGAGGAATACAAGGAATACAGGAAAATAAAACTAAGGGAAGTCTTCAGTGTCGTCATCCTTCTCTCCCTCCTCGGCCTTTTCTTCTTCTTCTTCCGCTTCCTTCTGAGCGTTATCCTCAGCCTCAGGAGTAGAATCGAAGACCCGATCAAACTCATCCAAGGCCTCGCCCCCTGACAAGTCTCCAGAACCTGTCCCTCCAGCAGTTGAAGTCAATGCCAGGGGCTGACCCATAGGGCAGGGGAATTCGGCAGGATCGAATAAGCCGGGATGCTTAGCCAAAACAGCTTGAAGGCACTTTTCCCAGGCCTGAGTACAAGTCGCCGGGAAGACCATATCGTCATGTTTATCAATAAAAGCGTAAAAGTCTTCCGAGTCCAGGTACTCGTCGATCACGGCCTTCTTCCCGGCCCTAAGCTCCTGCAGCTCTGCGTGGGCCGCAACCAGTTCTTGCTCCTTCTCGAGCAGCTTCTTTTCCAAAACAGCCACCTTTGACTCTGCTTTGGCCTTGCCCTTTCTTTGGGCCCTCTCTGAGAAGCGCCAGGTTTTGGCCTGATGTGTTATGGTCTGAAAGTAAGTGTTGACCTGTTCCAAAAAGAACGGATTAGCAAAGAAGTTAAGAAAAATAAAAGAGAGAAAAGAAATGAATGTGCCATACCATGGCAACAGCCTGGGCCCCCAAGGTCTCGGCCTCCTCAATATCAGTCTTCAAAACAATCTTGGCCTTATCGGCTGGAGGAATGGAGTTCTGTGACCAATCGAGGGAATTCAAAGTACTCCCTACGACGGTATCTTGCCTTCTCAAGCCCCAGCTGGGCCTCCAAGCCGCAGTGTCTGGGTTCTCCTCCTCCTCGACTCGAGGCCTCTTCCCTTGAGCCTTGTCGCAGGGCTGGAGAAACCCTGGAAGGTTGGGCTCCTTAATTGGGCCCTCAACAGCCTCGCGGGCCTTCCTCATCTTGTGGGTCTCTTGGTCACCCACCCCCAAGTGAAAGTTAATGTTTTCCGCCGCTGTAAAACAAACAATAAAATAAACAGCCGAACTCAGAAAAGTCAGAAAGAAAGGACAAGATAAGAACAGAAAAATACCGCTATTAGAAACATTTGAAAGGCCCACAGCCTTTAGAGAAAACTCTTCCAAAATCTTTCGATGATGGGTTGAGCCCTTATCCTGGCCCAAATCGGCTATAATGAGCTTCTCCTCAGGAGTTAGTTGGATCAGCCCAGCGTTTCCATCTTTAACCTTGCAAAACTTGGACCTAAAAAGGGTGCCCCAATCCCCTCCTTCCCACTCCAGATACAAGAAATCCCTCCGCCAGTCAATGTTGTTGTCCGGAAGTGATTTGTTGCAGAAAATTGGGCTCACTCCCTGCCTATGGTTGATATAAACCCAACCCAATATACTCGATGGGCTGTTCTTAAACTGAAATATGCTACGAAAAACAGCTATAGAAAGAGGATAATTTTTCCTAAGACACAAAACAATAAAGCAAAGAAGTGTTCGCCACGAATTTGGGCTCAGCTGACACGGGTTAATCCTAACTTCAGCTAACAACCTAATTACAAACTCGTGGAAAGGAAATCTAAGCCCACCGATTAGGGCATCTCTAAAGATACATAACCTATTGGGCCGCCAATGGCAGGCCCGGTCCCCAGGCTCGGCTAAAACAAACCTATAGCCCGAGGGAAGTTTGTACAGCTTGTTAAATCTGTCACAGTGGGCTTGATTGGTAAAGGTGCTAGAAAACCTAAAGGCATCTAACTCGGCCAACGTGGGAAATTCGTCTCCCATAATTTGAAGGAGGTCTGATACTGAAGAAAAAGAGGGATTTACTGTAACAACATTACCTCTTTTTGCCGCCCTGGCGAGGAGTCGTTGGTGAGCAGAATCCTGTTCCGCCATTGATATTCAACCTTTGAATGCTTGGAAAGTGAGGAAGATGAAGATTGATCGGAGGGTCGCCGAAAATTGCCTTAAGAGAAATGAGCTAGAGTGAAAATTTTGAGAGAGATTTCTACTGAGAAAGTAAGAAGTGAAAATGAAGTTCTCACCTCGCTAATTTATAGCCGAAGAAAACGGTAATTCAACCGGTTAAACTTCCTATAGCCGGTGACAAGCCCATAAGCTAATTGGGCCTGGCTGGCCTTTGGCCCAAAAGTCGACGTAAACTAAAACGGGCTAGAAAAAGTGAAGAAGGCCAGGGCCTATGAAAATCAGCAAATTATAAAGCCTTTCTAAATAGACCAAAATCCTGATCGAGATTCGACCAAGAAACTCGGTCGACCAGGACTCAAAAATGGTCCAGAATCGACCAGGAATCTGGTCAACAATCGACCAGGAACCATGGTCGACTAGGTCTCAAAAATGGTCCAGAATCGACCAGGAACCTGGTCAAACAATCGACCAGGAACCATGGTCGACCAGGACCCAAAAATGGTCCAGAATCGACCAGGAACCTGGTCAACAATCGACCAGGAACCATGGTCGACTAGGACCCAAAAATGGTCCAGAATCGACCAGGAACCTGGTCAACAATCGACCAGGAACCATGGTCGACTAGGACTCAAAAATGGTCCAGAATCGACCAGGAACCTGGTCAACAATCGACCAGGAACCATGGTCGACTAGGACTCAAAAATGGTCCAGAATCGACCAGGAACCTGGTCAACAATCGACCAGGAACCATGGTCGACTAGGACTCAAAAATGGTCCAGAATCGACCAGGAACCTGGTCAACAATCGACCAGGAACCATGGTCGACTAGGACTCAAAAATGGTCTAGAATCGACCAGGAACCTGGTCAACAATCGACCAGGAACCGTGGTCGACCAGGACTCAAGTGATCCTCAGAATCGACCAGGAACCTGGTCAAGTATCGACCAGGATCCTGGTCGAAAATAATACCAAAAAATGGCCAGAAAATCATTAAAATGATTTATAAGGCAAGTAAATTTGGGGAAAATTCTCTAAAAATAGAGAAAAATTCCTAGAAGTTAAGGAAAAATACCTGTGGGTACTGGTAAATTTGGGAAAATTCTCTAAAAATAGAGAAAAATTCCTAGAAGTTAAGGAAAAATACCTATGGGTACTAGTAAATTTGGGAAAATTCTCTAAAAATAGAGAAAAGTTCCTAGAAATTAATGAAAAATAGTGATGAGCATAATGAAAGAATTATAAAAATTCTTCATAGGAACTTGAGTAACAGGGTCATGAATCTTAACTTCTACAAAGTATTGCACACTTTACAGAAGTTGGGGGGCAAATGATATGGGATAAAAGTAAGCCCTAAAGACACAATTAATGTGGCATTAATTGTACATAATCTGGTCCAAAGGGGAGGCCCAATTATTAAGGCTTGAAACCCTAATTAATTAATAAATCCGTAATTAATTAATTAGCTAAGTATACAGCTAATTATTTATGTCCAACTACAAGGAAACCTATTCCTACATGGAAACTACTTCTACAAAGGATCCAGAATCCTTCTAGGAAACACCTTATCAATTAAGGTTCCTAAACCCACTCTAATTCTTAGACTTTCCACGTCTATATAAAGGGCCTAACCCCTCATTATTAGAACTACGTTTTGGCTTGATTCTCTAAACCCAACAGAGATACGTAGGCATCTTGTGAAGGCAGAATTAAGCTATGAAACACAAGTGCAGCCATTAAAGCTCGTTAAGCTCCGACATACATCGCATTAACTACCCTAGTTTTTATTCCACAATCACTCAAGTCAAATGAGAGTTTAGAAAATTTAGACATTGGGCAAGCAACACAGAGTTTATCAACTAGCAAGGTATGATGTTTAAGAAAAAGATATGTACCTCAATTTAGTGATTGGTGCATGTCTCAAGAGTTTGTGACATAGGGCATAGCTTGACATTGAATGCTTTGAGACAGAGTTGATAGAGATCAAAGTAGGTTCATCCTTGAGGTAGTATAGTCCATTATTAGGGATTATGGTGTTAACATTTTAATCAACTAAAAGTCACTTAGCTTAATTAGAAATTAGCTGATTAAAATGTATTGTCATATGAATATTGACAGTATGTTTTGTTGTTACTTGTAAAAGTATGTTCAAAAGCCAAGTAGGTGACAATAAGTCTCAATAGTTATTGTCTTGTACAAATACAATAGCATGATCCATGAAGTAAAAGTTCACAAAGTGTTCAGGCACAACATGGGTCAAGACTTTAACAGTAACATTCTACAACTTAAGCCTACGACAGCATATTCAAGTAACAACACAAAGGAACAGACGATAACAACTATTCCATTGATAGTAGACTTGGAGGAAGAATGAATATTCACAAACAACATGTTCTACTGACAGCACATTTGGCAGAGATAGTTGACAATAGCTTTGGAGACAGTAAGTTTTAAGGATCTATCAAGGCTTGACAGCAACGTATGCGAAGCCAAAGATACTGTCACCAAAGAGGAGCTAAAAGTTGATAGTAAACTTTTAGTATAGCTGACAGTCTGTTCCAGGTAGCAGATTAGATAGTGAAAATACAAGGTATGATTAAGACATTTCTATCTAGTCTGTCAAGCCTACTACTGCAACTTGGAAGAAGACAAGCAAAAAGACTAGTTGTGTACCAAGAGTCAAAGATTTATGTCATCTTAGCACAACTTTATCTACAAATGGAATGAAACCAATGTTGAACCATAAAAGCACAGTTTCTATTTTGAGCTTTATTCTATGACAAAGGAAAAGTGCACATGTAAGTGGGATATGTGTTTTAGTATAAATACACATATCTCACAAAAAAAATCCTTATGCAACTGAGCTAAGTTTTCTCTTGAGCAAGAAAAATTAGCAAATCCATTATTCTTATTTCTTTATAGCTGGAATTATTTTCCAGTCAGTTATAGCAAACAACAAATAATAAAATTATTTTTTGAAGTTAAACACCAGTATTCATATGCTTGCTTAAGTTTGTTTGCATTTCTTACTTACTAGTATTATTGTCAAGTTTATTGTTAGCAAGAAGAGTAATTATTTTATAAGCTGCATTCAACCCCCCCTTCTGCAACACTCATATTGTTTAATAACTGGTATCATATTATTAGCAAAAAGATTTATGCAAGAAATTCTCAGAGTTAATACAGAACAAATATGAGATGAGCATGATAGGTGAATTGGTATTCTTTCTTGGACTTCAAGTCTATCAAAAAGAAAATGAAATATTTATTTGCCAAACTAAGTATGTCAAGGATCTTTTGAAAAGATTTGACATGGAAGACTCATCTCCTGCAAATACTGCAATCGCAACTTGACAAGGAAAGAAGGTGGACAACAAGATGTATAGAGGAATGATTGGCTCTCTACTCTACCTAACAGCTAGCAGGCCTGATATCATGTTTGCAACAGGGTTGTGTGCAAGGTCCCGTCTGATCCAAAGGAGTCTCACTTAATGACAGTAAAAAGAATCTTTAGATACTAGAAAAGAACTCAAGATTTAGGCCTTTGGTATCCTAAAGAATCTGGTTTTGACTTAATTTGATATTCAGACTCAGACTGTGCTGGTTACAGGATAGACAGAAAGACTATAATAGGAAGCTGTCTGTTTTTGGGAGAAAGATTGGTTTCTTGGTTCAGCAAGAAGTAACATTAAGTGTCAAATTCAACTGCAGAAGCTGAATACATTGCAGCTGGTAGTTGTTGTGCTCAATTACTCTGGATGAGGAATCAATTACTTGATTATGGCTTGACACTAAAAGGCATTCCTATATTTTGTGATAACACAAGTGCAATAGCCATTTATGAAAATCCAATCCAACATTCCAAGATAAATCACATTGACATCAGATATCATTTCATTAGAGAGCATGTGGAGGAAGGCACAATCAAGTTGATCTATGTGCCCATAGAGAAGCAACTTGCAGACATTTTCACCAAACCATTGGATGAAAAGATATTCAATAGGCTAGTGAGTGAATTGGGTATGTTAAATTTATCCTGTTAATTTAATTCTGTATTAGTTGAGTTAGTGATCAAAAATTTAGTTAACTGAAATTCACTGTGAATTAATGGCCTTTTAAAGGTGTTTTAATTTTTATCATAGTGAATGTATGATGATATTTCTCTGAGAGGTTAACTAATTTGTTTTTAACTTAGTTTCTATGGTATTATTAAACTATGCTATCAAAATGACTTGACAATGTCCTTTAATCATACTGTCAAAGAGCTAAGTATAGTTAATATCGATCCCTTGGAGAAGTCTTGATAGTATAGTATGCAGGACTAGAAGTTATTGTCACGAACATACTATCGTTATTCATTGACAATACATTTCTTTAAATCCCTGCATAACATACTGTCAATAGTTAATATTAGGGTTATTCATTTATTTATATATTCTCTAACCGCTAATGTTACTGTCAAGAGTGTTTGTGATTTCTAGCTCAAGAGTTACTGTCAAGAAATGAATGGATCAATAGATACAATTGTCAAATCAGTCAATTAAAATCCAGCTTTGACAGCTACTTTTTCACATCATATATATACAAACAGTTAAAATATCTCTCACTCTTTACTTATCTTTAAACTCTCAAATTCTCTAACGCCTTAGAACCCTTCTATTTTCTCTGCAACTTCTTCTCTAAACTGCTCTATATTTCTAAACCTTCAAACTCTTAACCATGTTTGGACCTCAAATCATTTGTTCTCTTGCCCAAACCAACTTCACCACAATAGCTTCAGCGGGTGAAGCTGGTGAAGCCTTCAAACCCTTTATTGGCTTCATGAACAACTCATATATCTCGTTTGCTCTCAACAATAGTCCTATGTTGGAGATACCAAGGCTATCACAGTTGTGGACCTTTGCAACTTGTGATGGGGAGAAGGACACAAGCTCCATCAAGTTTCAAATCAATGGGACCTCCTACACCATTGACTCAAATCATGTCAACACCGCTCTCCACATTGAAGCTGAAAAGGTTATCCATTTTAAAGAGCCTGCAAGTGAAAAACAACTCTCTAAGTTCTTCAAAATGGTTGGGTATGCTGGACCCAAGACAAGCCCTGATGGTGATGACTGGTATCCATCAGGAGGAATGGATAGAAAGTACTTGAATAAGGAGTGTAACATGATTCTAAATGTTGTCTCAAGGGCTATGTCGAGCCAGACTTGTGGCTAGAATGAGGTCCCAGCCTACATCAGGAAGATTGTGCATTCCATGGTGCATAACTATAGAATTGATATTGGAAAGCTTATGATGCCTCTTTTCAAACTGGTTCTTGGCAAGAAGGATAACAAAAAATCGGTAATCTATTATCCCAGATTCTTTATGCTTATTATCAACTCTGTAGTAGGCATAAATAATCTAGATAATGTCCAATGCATGAAGTCCCCAACTCTAAAGAAAAACACCCATTATATGTTATCCAGCAAATCTCTTAACTTAGGGTTGGGATTGTTTATTACTGATTTCATGCTTTCAATTATCAATAAATTGAATTTAAAAATTGTTGGAGACTACAATGTATTTTCCTTGAGTGATGAGAATGGTATTGACATCACCATTCCTAACCCACACTCTAAACCCTTTGAGTCTGTTAGAGCCTCTAGACAGTCTAAGGGAACCCATCAAGAGCCTGGTTCCTCCCAAAAGGACCAGGTTGCTAAAAGGAAGAGGACCCCTACACCTAGGATAAAAATTGTTCCACATGTAGGCGGTGAAACTGTACAAGATGCAACAACTAAGGGTGGTAGTAAGTACACAGAACCCATAAAGGGCCCTGGTGAGCCTAAGAGAAAGATGGCAAGGGTACCAACCTCTGTAAATCAGATTGTGTCCTCTCAAAAGGGCACATATCTTAATAGGGAACAAAACTCATCTCTAGATGTTTCCTCTCAAAAGGAGACATCTATTGAAATTGGCCAGTCTCCCATGGCACCCTGGAAAGAGTCTGCAAAACATACTGAACACACTCAGTATGAGACCACACTTGAAGATATACACAATATAGGACTAGACAATGTGTAACACAGCTCATTCAACTATAGTGCATCATACTTTACCAACATAGAAGATCATAATGTCGATGCACTCTTCCAAGAGTTGGATGAGTCTGATCAAAGCAATCCACAAGAACTTCTACTAAAAGGGTAGAAGAGATTGCTGTCACAGCCTCTGTTGCTGTTAATGACACAGTTATTGTCAATCCACATGACAGTAACTTCTCAATAAAAGATGATGTCAACAATCAAGATCCTGACGACAACTCTCTAAAGGCTGCAACTTCTCAAATTGATGATGATTCTGCTCTCATATCCACTTTACTCAAGGTAAAATCTAAATCTTCAGTGCAAGGTGTACCTGCTCAATCCTTTGCACCTAGGTTGAGTGAGGGATAGAAAAATAAAAAGAGAAAAAGAAAAGAGAGAAGTGAGCCAAAAAGAATAGAGAGGCATGAAAAATCTCTGGCAAAAGGAAAGGGCCTTGAGCATGGCCAGTATGAAATAAAAAAGAGCACCCCAACTGAAAAGGCCTTAGGCCTTGAGAGCTAAAAAGTGAGGAGTGATGAGATCACTCAAAAAAATAAGAGGGTGTGAGAACCACAACAGCCCCCAAATCATCCAAACAAGCTGTTAAAATCCCTTTCTCATAAAGTTTCTAAACTCTCCAAGAACCTGGATATTGTTGGAAGAAATCTGGTGAAGCTTATCAACAAGATGTCTGATTTGGAAAAGATGATGAATGAAGGCTTCAAAGTTGTGTTTGCCAAACTGGATTTGCTATCTTAACTAAGGGGGAGAAAAATCGAGGTGATGAAGTATTTATTGGTGAGGTTAATCATGAGAAAGCTCAAGCTGCATCTCGGGGGAGAGCCAATTGGCATTGTTGTCCAAGGTGGCTACTGAGATGGCTGAAAAGCTTGGAGGAAATAAGGAGGTGAAAAAAGATGTGAGGCCTAAGGAAAAAGGCATTGTCATTAAGGAAGGAGTAGTGAAGGCTCTTGTTCATGTTGTTGGAAAAGGGAAAAAGTAGTTCCTCAAAATGCAGATGATTATTTTCTTGAAGAAAAGGAGAATTTGACTGAGGAGGAAGCTACAATGTTGATGATAGATGAAAATGAGAATAGTGCAGTATTCCAAGATGCATATTTTAACAATAGAATTATTGATCTGAAAAGAAGAGCTAACAAAGATCCCAAGACATTTTATGACTCCATGAAACAATCAACAACTGGGGTAGTAGTGTTGGTTTCACTAGTATGAGATGGGTAGTCACTGTGAGGAATGATGGAGAAAGAAACTGGGAATGGGAATGATGGTTTCACTAGTAAGGTGTCCTCTAGAGTTGGAGATAAGATGGAGAAGAATGGGAATAAAGATGAATAGAAGTTTAGAGATGACATTGAAGGGAAAGTGTTGAAACAAGTAGTTCTGAGACTTGAAGATGACAAGAAAGATGTTATCAAGAGAAATAAGGTGGAAGATACTGTCACAGAGGACATTGTCATAGAACCAGAACATACTGTCAATCATTCTGAACTTACTGTCACACTTGAATTGATAGCAACTTCCAAAGATGTTGTCAACGAAGATATATGGAAGTAGTTAATGTCAAGAAGAATCTTTATCAAATTAAATAGGGTCAGAGTAAAAGCTAAAGTCTATCTTGGTACACAAGGATGTTTTGTGCCTAGAAAGGAAGGAATCTGTATTGCTAGAAAACCTAACAGAGTTAGATGGAAGCTCACAACAGATAAAGTTCATGATGATTGTCTGGATGTAAGAAGGCTAACCATTAACAATATAGCTGAGGCAAAAGCAGAATCTATCTCAAAGATTATGGTTGAATGGTCTGAGTTCAATACTCTAAGGAAAATCCATGTCATCTACTCTACTGGTGAAACTACAGTGATGGGCCATGACACGAAAGAAGCTGATTATTTCATGGTAAGAAGGATGCTAATAATTTTCAATGATTTAGATGTAAAGACTAAAGTCTTTAGATGAGTGTTAATCAGAAAATTCTTGGAACTCATAAACTCCTTCAAACCTCATCCTTTGGATTTCAATGAAGTTGAAGAACCAGAACCCAGAGTCTACTCAGATGGAGTAATATTTGCTAATGATGATGGGGTTATGAAATTCTGGAGTATGGATTCTGTTCAAGACAAAAGAATTGATTTGTTATCCAAGTTGGTTGATCAACTAAAGGAACTTCCCTATCCAGAGGAGCAGAATCTCATGCAATTCATTCAAATCCTGATAATCAAATTGAAAAAGATTAAGTATGCAAAGAAGGTTGATTATGAGAAGTGTCTTCTCAGAAATCCAGACATAATCATCTTCTACAATACTGGTGGTACTGCTGAAACCATCACCTTTGATGAGCTACAGAAGCTGGTGAAGAATGAGCCAAAGATTGCAGAGTTGATCAAGGTACAACTATTCAATGTGACAAACTTTGAAGTCTTTGATCTCAAAAGAAAGGCTCTCAGTTTCTTTGATGAAGATAAAGAAAATGATAAAGCGGAGAAGCTAACGAGGGATAATGATGAGAAAGAAAAGAAAAAATAGCCATAGCCCAGAGAGATGTGGACAAAAAAAGAAGAAAATTGATGGAACCACAAAGGATTATGAAACTGCTCAATTCAATGAAACAAACTCAAGAAGATCTTAATATCAATCATCAATCTCTACAAATCATTTAAGGATTTTGATTGATAATGTTGAGGTCAGAGTTGAGGAATTCAAAATTCATAATACAGAAATCCTGAGGAAAATCAAAAGAATGATAGTAAACTCAGCAATTGTGTCTGAATTTAATTTTAGTAAGGCTGCACAAAAGATCATTGATTTCAGGGATGATGAAGAAACTTGGGAATATAGGAAAAGACTCAATAAGGTGTATTCTTGTCCATTACCAAGGTTTCAAAAAGATATATTTGGAGCAAAATTCTTATACATAACCAGAGGCCCAGTGGAATACTACTACTCTTTAAAGGATCTAAGAGATTTTTCATCCTTAAAAGTGAAGTAGGTACTGGAGTGTGTAGCTGATTATGATATCTCAGAAGAAGAAAAGGCTGGTATTAGGGATCTGGAATTCTTGCTTGAAGAATTGCAGGAGAAGAAGGCTCAAAGCAAGGGAAACTCAAGAAAAATATGAAAATCTGCTCAGTCTAGAAGAGTGTTAGCTTGAGAAATTTGTACTTGTAATCTTTCCTGAATATTTTTCTGTACAAACCCTTCAGTTATGTTAGTTGAGTTAGCATCTGCAATTTACTTTAAATTTGTCTTTATTTTACATAAAAATAAATTGGGGGAGATTTTTAGGGATTATAGTGTTAACATTGTAATCAACTAAAAGCCACTTAGTTTAATTAGAAATTAGCTGAGTAAAATGTATTGTCATATGAATATTGACAATATGTTTTTTTGTCACTTATAATAGCATATTCAAAAGCCAAGTAGGTGACAATAAGTCTCAATAGTTATTGTCTTGTACAAATACAATAACATGATCCATGAAGTAAAAGTTCATAAAGTGTTCAGGCACAACATGGGTCAAGACTTTGACAATAACATTCTACAACTAAAGTCTATGACAACATATTCAAGTGACAACATAAAAGAACAGACGACAACAACTATTCCATTGACTGTAGACTTGGTGGAAGAATGAAGATTCACAGATAACATGTTCTTCTGAAAGCACATTTGGCGAGGATAGTTGACAGCAGCTTTAGAAATAGTAAGTTTCAAGGATTTATCAAGGCTTGATAGTAACGTATGCGGAGCCAAAGATACTGTCATCAAAGAGGAGCTAAAAGTTGACAGTAAACTTTTAGTGTAGCTGATAGTTTATTCCAAGTAGCAGATTAGATAGTGAAAACACAAGGTATGATTAAGACATTACTATCTAGTCTGTCAAGCCTACTACTGTAACTTAGGAGAAGACAAGCAAAAAGACTAGGTATGCAACATGAGTCAAAGATTCTGTCATCTCAGCACAACTTTATCTACAAACGGAATGAAGCCAAGGTTGAACCATAAAAACACAGTTCCTATTTTGAGCTTTATTATAGGACAAATGAAAAGTGCACATATAAGTGTGATATGTGTTTTAGTAAAAATATACATATCTCACAAGCATTTTTCCTTATGCAACTGAGCTAAGTTTTCTCTTGAGCAAGAAACATTAGCAAATCCATTGTTCTTGTTTCTTTGTAGCTGAAATTATTTTCCAGTCAGTTGTAGCGAACAAAAAATAATAAAATTATTTTTTGAAGTTAAACACCTATCTTCATATGCTTTCTTAAGTTTGTTTGCATTTCTTACTAACTAGTATTACTGTCCTATTTATTGTTAGCAAGAAAAATAATAATTTTGTAAGTTGCATTCAACCCCCCCTTCTGCAACAATCATATTGTTTAACAGCCATTTTAAAGTGCACCAGTAGCTCTTGTTTGTTTTGTAGCAACATCAATAATGGTGCATCCTTCTGGATGAAAATTGACAACACAACTGTTGTCTTGTGACAACCTATGAATAGACTGGAGATTGTTCTGAAATTGGGGCACATAAAGAACCTTTTTCAAAATGAGACCACTTTTCATTATTAAGTTGCCAATATAAGTTATCTTTGTGCTTGCCTCAGTTGGCAACTTAAATATTAAATCAGAAGGAGCTGGTTGGACATTGCACAGTTTGTCAAGGCTGAAGGTCATGTGATCGCTTGTACCGGAGTCAACGATCCAGGTTATGTTATCAACAGAAGACATATGACAAGACACTATTCCAGAAAAACAATTCTCTAGCTCATCATCAATTATAGATATGGTAGCACTATTGGAAGCAGTTTTCTAAGGCAACATCTTCAAAAGTTGTTGTAGTTGTGGAGCTGTCAAGCTCACATCTGCAAGAATGTTTGCTTGAACCACATTATAAGTTTGCTTAGGCTGTTTTGAGGCAGTAAACTGAGGCCTTGAATTAGGTGGTTTATACTTGCGATGCCAATGTGGGTAGCCAATGACAGTCCAACACCTATCCCCACTGTGATTTTTTTGGCCACATACATGACAAGAGGGACCTTTATATTCATTTTGAGACTTTCCATACATGGCAGCAACATCTGTAGTAACTAAATTAAACAAATCCTTTTGATATTCTTCTTGTTGCAGAGTATAGAAAACAACTTCAACGCTAGGAAGTGGGTTTTCCATCAAGAGTTGAGAACGAAGAGCAACATATATATCATCAAGATCATTCAAAAATTGAAATAGACGAGACTCAGCCTTATGTTTGTCAATAGCATAAATGAAATTTGTAACATCTTTAGCTACAGTAATAACCACTGGTAAGGTGTTCATTGACTCAATCTCCTCCCAAAGGCTACTTAAGGTAGTAAAATAATCATTCAATTTCATGTTGTTTTGTTTAAGGGCAAACAGGTCTCGAGTAAGTTTATATTTTCTGGAACCATTGCTTAATAAGAAACATTTTTCGAGTTGAGACCATACCTCATATGCAGAGTTTATAAAGAGAATAGATTGTTTGATACTGTTAGAGACATTGTTGTGTAACCTAGAAATGACAAGATCATTACAAGTGTCCCATTGAGCTGCTAGGACTGCATCAGCTGTATCTTTAGTGATAGATCCAACCAAGAACCCTAGTTTGCATTTAACAGAGAGCTGAATTTTGAAATACCGATTCCAAGATCTGTAGTCTAAAGCTCCTTGAAGTTTGGAGACGCTGACAGATAAAGGGCCATCTGAGGGATGTATAAATAACGGATTTTGCATATCTGTAAAAGTGAATCTCGTACCATTCACCATTTCGAGTAAATAAAGGCGTAAACTTTCTTAGATCTGAAAAAGAAAACAGATGGAGAAAGGATGAATGAGACAGATGACAAAAGTTTAGTTTGATTCTCTAGAAAAGATTACCAAATAAGCATGTGTAAAGGCTCTGATACCATAAAGACGAATAAAGCAATATGCAAATCTGGAAATTGAGAAACAACTACAGACGTCAAATTTGAACATTTATTAATGCTTTTAATCAATACAGCCTCCTCATACATATAGGTGACAACCGTGACATGAAAGAACAAGTAACAAACTAGGAAATGGAAAAGACAAGTAAGACCTCACAATAATAGAATTAATCAAAGTAGCTAGAGGGTATGAAAGACATTTATTATGGGAAATGGTCTTGCAGATGAATGAGAATAAAATGAGGTGGCATGTAAGGTGGTAGAGTAGCAACGTAAACTTTCTTCATCAAGCTCAATTCGCAGACCATTTAATAAAATGAACTGATATCACTCTGAATAGCCTGTATAGCTACAAGGCAATCAGATTCAACTCTTATTGTGTACAATAACACGAGATATTTTTTTTCTTTTGTAGTCAAAGGAGGTCGTTCCTACCTTTCCAGATTGCCTAACACGAGATTCATACTTTAAATTATATTTGAGTTTGAATATCAATACTCGTATTTAATTTCATTCTGTTCAATTCGAAATAGTCTCAAATTACTAAATTTTTTTTTATTCAAATTTAAATTCATATACAAATGAAAAAAATCTGGAAAATCCAAATAATATTTAGTTAAAACTTAAACATGCTCATTTTATAATTATTCTTCAATAATAAAATATTATGTATGTATTATGTAGTATATACTGTACATAATAATATATATAATTAAAAAATTCAAGTTAAAAATCTATAATAAACACATATTTGAAAATTTTTAAATAACCCTAATTGAATATCAGAGTGGTGTGAGATTTGATTTGATAATTTTTTAAATTATAAAATTTACAGTATAACTTTATCACCGCTTGTTATTCTACTATATGTAAACTATGACTATGTAAATAATAAATACGCAATAATAATGGTCGCATATTTACTTCTTGATATCATGCGCGATCTTCTCCGGAAATTTTATGAGAAAGAGGGTTAGTCAAACATAATAGGGCTAAGAAAGAATGCTGCCTATTTCTAAAGCTACCGTTACTTTTCCGGACGAACTTCACTCAGTACAAAACAATCAGCAACAACTTGCGAGTTGCGATTATAAAATGTTGTACAAATTATACGGGAAAACATATTTAAATGCACGTAGAGTAAAACCTCGATTAATTAATAATTCGTGATAAATTAATATTTTCAATACAGAGTTTTGATATTAACATAATAACAATAGTACATCTTTTATCTCGATTAATTAACAATCTCAATAAATTAATAAAATTTTACAATCCCGATACTATTAATTTATAGAGGTTTTACTATGCTTGTTTAATAATTTTTGACTTTTTACTTTTATGTAAAACATGTGCAAAATATTTTTCTATTCATTTCTATTTATGTGTTCAAAGCATATATATATATATATATATATATATATATATATATATATATATATATATATATATATAAGATTTATTTAGCTGTAAATTAAAAACTTTTTGGATAGAATTTTAGAAAAAACATGTAATGAAACAAAATACAATACAATACAAATAAAATAGATATAACTCCTTTGGTATTAATCAAAGCACGTCTTTGCATTGTTTTCTAACAAAAAAATAGCTACCCATTTAGTAAATACTCACATGTCCCTTGCGATTGTTTACCATTTTTATTTATGGATGTGGCACTCAATTCTTTACATACCAAAAATAGTAAATTTTTATATTATAAAATTTACTTTCACCCACTACTTTCTTCCATCTTTTCAAATCTATCAATTATATATCAATTGACTCCACCATTTTACTCATTTTTCTTTTTCTTTCATCCACTTTTCCTTCTCTTTCATATTACTTTATATAATTTTATTAACATTTGTGCTCAATTCAAATATAAACAATTGGAAGGGAAGGAGGGAGTATATAAATACGTGGAAAAAAAGTTGTAGTAAGACCATTTTTAAATTGAATAGGTGGAAATTATATATTTCTATTTATTTATTAAATATAAATATAAATATTTTTTAGAGTAATGTATATATTAAAATATCAAGAAATAAATATAAAATTTTCTACTAAATAATAATCTTAAGAACCCTACCCATTTTTTTATTAGAGAACCAAACCCACATATATAATTTATCGGGTATGTTTCATTATATTACCTTCATAATTAATTAATACAAACTTATAAACCGTGCGAAATATTTCATATAATATTTACTATAAAATTTTATGATAATATACATGCTATATTGTCAAATTTTATATAAATTTATTAACGATGTTAATGATAATAAATTAATTAAAATAGTTATTTTGATAATAGTTAAAAAATTATATATAATAAATAATTTTTTAATAAATATGTATATTATTTGGGCTTATAAAAGTTAAGTATGGTACCTAGTATTCTATTATAATTTGAATATGTCTAAAATAAAATTTTAATTAATATAAATATGTATATATTTGGAGCCTATGTTATAATAAGTAAAATTATATTTAATATAGACATATATATACGTATATTGTTAGGCCCATGACCCATTACCCAACGGACCAAAAATTTTAATTTTTCGGTTATAATAATATAGTATAGATATACTAAAAAAAAGTAAATAACAATAAATTCACCAAACTTAAAGATACTCTAAATATAACCGTCAAATCATCAAATATTTTAGAAAAGTAAATATATAAATAAAAAGGTATTCACAAGTCAACTAAATATATTTATTAAAATATAATATTCATACAACAAATAAATTTATAATTTATTAATATAGACAAAGTTCTAATTCTTTTGATTTCATACTAATATTTTGTGAATTCGTTTTTAATAAATTCCAGAAATTTATTGCAAGTTTTGTGACAGTTTGTATTAGAACACAAGGTTGCTATTAGTAAATAAACCATTGTAATTTCGGATATTACATTACTCATGCCTTCAACATGATACCTATTTACCTAATCTGCATACATGCATCCAATGTGTCATTTGCAAAGTCTTTCTGAAGATAATATTGATAACTCATATACTCAAAGGAGGCTTAGACAAGACTTAGAAACATGGCTAGAACCCTAACTTACTTTTAAAACTTCTACTTTGTGATGATTATGAATAAAATAGTGGAATCTTGACTGAAAATTAGCCTATATTTGTGTTATACCAATGCATTGGGAGCCTATATAAGCACCAATATTCTTACTCAAAACTACATATTATTGATCTTGTCCTCACTCCCAAGTAACAAGTATGAAGTTGTCAAACCATTTCTTCTTACTATTATTTGTTTCCTTAAGCACATTTTTTGGTTTTGGGGTTGATGGGAATCCTAATTACATGGATGCTCTTGCAAAATCCATTTTGTTCTTTCAAGGACAGAGGTCGGGGCGCCTCCCAACTTCCCAGCAAGTCCTGTGGCGTTCGGATTCCGGGCTTTCTGATGGTCAGCTAGCTCATGTATGTGCTTTGTTTTGTTATGGTATATTTGTTTTCTAAGTTAAAATTTTTAGCTAATACCGTAAACTACTATTACTGATGCCAAGTCAAATTGACACAAAATATTTGTATCCCCGCAATGCACACACTTGTATTATCAGTTTGTCACCGAGTTAGTGCCAACTAACAGTCGAAATCACTCGAATAGTGACGGACCCATGAAAATGTCATGATCTAAATAGTCCATATATATTCATTGACACTGATATACCAACTGTTAGCGAGTGTATATTCTTACATATTATTATGTAAGGCTCCACTCTTATATTCACAAACATCCAAACGACTCAAAACCAAAACAGAGGCACCACAAAGCAGTATACTATCAAATAACAGTATCAAATAATCGGCTGTCGATTGATATATGTATTCATATAGCCGAATCCAACTCACTTGTTCCATGGTTCTAGAAAGCACTAGGCCGATTTTGTAATTTTAACATATTGAACAGTCAGTCCTCCTCTGATTTGCGGATGGCACATGACGTAAATTTCATTTAATTTTTTCTTCTTTTTTGGTGTATTTCAAGTTTGTCCTGTTTTTTAGTTTATCTAAACTTGACCAAGATTGAAGTTGATAAGATTCATAACTATGACTAGCTTGCTATCGATTGTGAATGACAGGTGGATTTAACTGGCGGGTACTACGATGCTGGCGACAATGTGAAATTTAACCTCCCAATGGCCTACACTACCACAATGTTATCATGGAACGCCCTTGAGCATGGCAAAAAAATGGGAGGCCAACTGCCGAAAGTAAGAGAAGCGATCCGTTGGGCAACAGATTATCTTCTAAAATGTGCCAGGGCTGAACCAGGCAAGCTTTTTGTTGGTGTAGGAGATCCTAATGCAGACCATAAGTGTTGGGAGAGGCCTGAAGATATGGATACTGTCCGTACTGTCTATTTTGTGTCGTCTAGCAATCCAGGCTCAGACGTAGCAGCAGAAACAGCAGCTGCATTGGCCGCTGCTTCCATGGTTTTCCGCAAAGTAGATCCAGTGTACTCAAAATTACTCTTGAAAACAGCCAAGAATGTTTTCACCTTTGCAGTTCAGTACAAAGGGTCTTATAGTGATTCACTTGGTCATGCTGTTTGCCCATTCTATTGCTCTTACTCTGGATATCAGGTACATGTTTCAATTGTTATGTAATATATGCTACATAGTTATTTTATATGTATGCTATGTAGATTTCAATGCATTAATTTTCCAAATATGCGGAGAGGAGTGATAATTTGAACACCTGACTTTTCCCACTGAGGGGAAAGACTCTTCAACCTAGGGTATCGGTGAATCCTCTGCTGTATTCTACCAACTCTGAATAGTAAGAATTTTCCTGTGCAGGATGAATTGTTGTGGGGAGCTACATGGTTGTTTAGAGCTACGAACGATGATGCTTACCTAAATTCCATAAAATCACTTGGAGCAAGTAATGTGCCTGACATATTTAGCTGGGACAACAAGTTTGCTGGCGCTTATGTTCTTCTATCCAGGGTAATACATTGTAAAAAACAAATCACTTATTACCAATCTTCTTGTAGAAACATGTCAATCTACTACTTAAAAACCTTCACATTGTCCATGTTCTGTTACTCTACAGAGGGCTTTGGTAGATAATGACAAAGCTTTCGGGCCCTATAAACAGAAAGCAGAGGACTTCATCTGTAAAATTCTCCCAGACTCCCCTTACTCAAGTACACAATATACACCAGGTACACAATACATTCCAGAAAATAATTATGTACAAAATAATAAATTTTGAAACTTTATAGTGGTGAACCACAGAAGTAAGCACTTGGTAATTACCTTATTATCAAGTGATAATTTGTTGCAGGGGGGCTGATGTATAAATTAAGTGCAAGTAATCTTCAGTATGTAACATCTATCACCTCCTTGATTACGATATATGCCAAGTACATGGCTGCATCAAAACAGAATTTTAACTGTGGAAATTTACTAGTTACTTCAACAACCCTACGAATCCTCGCAAAGAAGCAGGTACCAATATTATTTAAGTTGAATTTCATTACTTGTGTATACTTATTAGGGACTCCTTGTGTATCTCATTCACATTATCATGTACAGTCGACATATCTCGAATAAATCACAGTCCTTTGTAACAATAATATAGGTGGATTACATATTAGGAGAGAATCCATTGAAGATGTCCTATATGGTAGGTTATGGTACAAACTATCCAAGAAGAATACACCACAGAGGATCATCCTTGCCCTCATTGAAAACTTATCCTCAAGCCCTCCATTGCGAGGAGGGTTATCAGCGATTTTATTATACATCAAATCCGAACCCCAACAAGCTAATCGGAGCAATTGTTGGAGGTCCAGACAAGAACGATTTCTTCCCAGACGATCGCACAGACTATAGCCACTCAGAACCAGCCACATATATCAATGCTGGTATAGTTGGACCACTAGCCTACTTGACTGGAAGCTACACCACTTGATAGGCAAAATGTTTCATCTGTACCTGGCTAGATAGCTGCTTAACATTGTATAGCTAATTATCTATAGCCAATAGATAACAATTTATGTCCAGTTTCAAATGGCTGTGACATAGAAATCAAAATGTAATCGGAATTTGGAATTGAATATATATATCCGATAACTGACGGATCCAGTAAGAGGCACGGGAATAGAAACAAATTTTTTGTTTCATCGTAACTTTTAAATACATTACCATAATCTTTTAAAACAAAACAAATCCACAAACTATATAAAATTCAACTAATTAGAATTAAATTATTTATTATCACCAAACATACATTATTACAAAAAAAAACATAAATTACAATCAGAAACTGTAATCTGTCTTAAACCCTGTAGAATTACTCAAAGGTTTAGTAAAAACACCACCGCCACTCCCACCAAACTCATCACTTTCATCATCACTTTCTTCACCACTTTCAAAAGCAGGATGATTCAAAATACAATTCAGTAACTGGGTCCCTCTCAAAGCATTAGTCAATGGTAAATGCCCTTCAGGTGGTGAAGTAGAATCATCACTTATCTCCCATACAAACTCATTAGGAAATGCTTTATAATTATATTGAACAACCTCTGTATCTAACAGTTTCATCCACCCGACTTTGATGAACAACTTTGTGAAATCTTTTCGGCATTTTCTCCATATTTTTTTCTGTACACTGTATCCGAACTTGTTGTTGCTATGTTGTTTCCAGAGTGTGTCTATGAGTTTTAAGTCATGTTCTGGGATGAACTGGACCTCGGAGAAGAAGACATAGCCTCGTTTGATTGCAGCTTCACCCGAGAGTTGGATGATCAGGCGCCGTGTTTCTTCATCTGCTTGCCTGAAATCTTGGTTAATGAGGTGTGTTTCCAGGGTCTCGAATGTGCCTGTTGTTATTGTTTCCGAGAATGAGGTGGCAGCAGAGGATGAGAATGGGGTTATGGAGATGGAATTTGAGGAAATGGAGATGGCGGGGTTGTTTGTTTGGAGGAAAAGAGTGGCGGGGAAGGTGGTGGGGGTGGCGCGTGAGTCCACGCGCTGCCGGATGGTGGAGTTGTGTTGGAGGGAGTGGAGGGTGTTGGTGGCCATGTTATATAATGGGAATGTATGTATAGTGTGTGTATAGGATGTATATAATGTGGATGGTACGGAGAGTAATGTTTTATTGAGAAGTATGTATGAGTTGGGGGTATTAGGGGGATGAATGGATAGATAAGAAGTGTGTGAAAGTGAAGAGAAGAGGGAAAATACAGAGAATGGATTTGATTGGGTTGATGTGGGTGAGGCTAGATACTCTATATCTGCATATTACACTCTTTGCCTCTTGGCTTTGGCGAATTTAATTCGTTTTTGTCTTCATCTTATAAAATATGTTTAAAATAATTTATTTATTTTCTAATTGAAGCATGTGTTTGGCATTTCCCTCTCGACTTTAGATCTTAGCGCCCAAAAAGTCTGTCAAGGATGTAAACTAGTCGAATCGAGCCAATGTGTGAATTTTTATTAAATTAAATATTTTATTTGAGTTTGTTTGTTAGTATTCTCGAATCTGTGTGAATTTTTATTAATTTAAATATTTTATTTGAATTTATTTGTTAGTATTCTCGAATCTGTTCGAGAACAATTCACAAATATATGTTCGCAAACAACTCACGAGCTACTGCTCGTGAATGGTTCGTGAATAGTTGTCCGAAGTGTTAGATGAATATCCTAACTTATAGGCTCATTTGAATATTTTTAAAGAGTTCGCTTTTTTTTCTTTTATGAATACCAAAACAATATATAAATATATTTTTAAAAAAATGCCTAACAAAATAAGTAAATTTAAATTATAATATTAAGATAACGAGTTAACAAAAAAAATTCACATTTTCAGTCCAAAGTTAAAATCTAAAAAAGTACAAACTTGATAAATTAATAATTTATAACAAAAAATGTGTTAGGTGTATCATCAAAAAAAATTGTATACGCATTTGTGTTTCTAAAACTATTTTTTTTGTCATCAAATATGAAAACGTATAATAGATTGTATCAGAATACAATATCTAGGACAAAGAGTTTCTTTCATTCACAAAAGTTTATCGTCTAACCGACTGGTCATGCAAGATGACCGCGAACATTTAGACAATAAAGTTTTAATGTCTGATAAGAAACACATGTAGAGTTCGTATCCCAATCCTGCTGCGGAATCCCATAATACATGTAACATCCCGTATTTTTTTAGAATATATTTAGTTATATTATTTTAATATTTGGAATAATATTAGTGAGTTATTATTGATTTATTAGTTGCATATATTTATATTTAATTTATTATTAGGATATTTTAGAAGATATTATTAGTCAACAAGAGAAAAAGAAAAGAAAAGAAAATGAATAGAAAGAAAAAGAAAAAGGAGGTAGGGTTTAGAAAAATAAGAGATACGTAAGAATACCAGGAGCAGCCAGAGAGAGAGAGAGAGATAGAGGCCATGAGAGGTTGGTTTATGATTTTGAACTAGGGTTCTTGTGATTGAGAGCAATTCATAATCTTCGACTCTTAAGGTACGGATATCTTCGTTACACTCTCTTTGTATTCGTAACACTCTCTTTGTTCTCGTTTTGTATTCAATTCGTATGTATATTGTGTATAGTTTGTATTCATTCAGATTCTTATAAAATTCGTATCTCATTCGTTCTTTATCTGATTGTTGTGATTTTATACTATCTAGAAATATATTTCATTTATCTAAAACTTTCGTTCTTTGTGTTTTCTGAAATTCGGTTCGTAAGTATGTTAAAATCTGGCGTTTGTATAATCTGGTTGTTTATTGGAATTGTTCTACTGTAATTTCAGAAATTCATAATAAATTGAATATTTGTTCAATATTCATGTGTAATATTATTTTGAAAAGATCTTTCCGAGCTATTCGTTCTTTGTTTACATTTCGCTATCCAATTCTGTGATCTTGGTGTCGTAAATCTTAAAATACTACTGTGATCAGGTGCTGATTATGTTCTAACAGCTCATATTTGTTTAGTTTCTGCATTCGTTACTTATCCGTTTTTGACGACTCTTACCATTCTGGAAAGGTCTCAGAATTGTCTACAAGTTTCGTGTTTTGTGATTTGTCATTCAAGTTCATCTTTATAGAGTTAATTGGATTTCTTTAGAACTGGTCAGGTTTGATTTTATTTGTAATAGTCTGTGATATTTGGTGTGTGTGATATTTTGAGCATGATATTTCAGTCTTTTTGTGATATATGTATGATTTGGGAGATTTCGTAAGACCTCCGTCATGAGTGGATAATCTCATGCTTTGGCACCACCTATACGGTGTATTTAAATTGTATGGGCGTGTCGCCGGAGTTATGGGACACGTAGAGTCATGACTATTGTGTATGTTTGTTTGGCCATTTGGGTAGCATTGTGTTTTGTTCCGTGCAAGCCCCTGTAAGATTTTGGGTAGCATTCGATTTGTTCTATGCAAGCCCCTGTAAGTTTTGATGACTACATATTCTAGAGAACCGAAATGTAGGACATCCTATAAGTGTAAGATTGTCTCTCGTATCAGTAAGTAAATTTGTATTTCAGTATTTGATCATTATAATATATGACTAGTAAGTGTACGAGTAAGAGTAAGAATATTTGTGATTAAAATGTATGTACGTTGTGATTGTAAGATAAGTATCTATCGTGTCTTTTTATTTGTTTATATCATGAGTTAAGTATGACTAGTATCTTTTGTCTCTTTCAGTTTGTTTCATCATTCTTTATTCAGATATTTTATTTATTCATATTGTCATCGTTCTAACCCTTGTACTCTTTGCATAATTTTATATCCGTATATGAGTCTTTCGCTCACTGCCGGTCTATATTTCTTTGTTTCCCCCGGCAGGTTAGGTGGGCTAATTAATGGGAAGAGTGCGAGTTGCTGACTTTAAGGAGTTGTAAAGTTTATATTTAGATTTGAATTTGTATAGTTAAGTTGTAGCTTTTATTTTTGGATTGTAAGTTGTTGGATATTGAGAACTTGTATCGTTTATTAGATTTTTGGAGCATTTTATCTAAGTAAATAAGTTCGGAATTTTAAAATACACCTATACATACAACAAAGAAAAGTTATTAGCCTACTAAATATAAAAAATACTATTTTTGATAATTAAAATAAGCTATTTAGTATACAAGTAAGCTAACCAAAGGGGATCCATTTGGTTAGACCCTAAAAAACGGTAGAATGTAATCCTCTGGCTATTAAAATAAATACATATATTAGGAACAGATTAGAAGCAAACACAATCTAACCAAATACACTCTTTGGTTAGGTACCTAGATAGTTCCCCTTTTCACTACTAGCCTCTTGAGGGATACCTACCTTTCCAATATTATTACAACATGGATTATCATCAAATCCCCCTTCAGAAAATTAAATAAAGAGTAATGCACCACCACTCTGGAGATACTCAAAACAGTTTTAGTATTAACCACACCTTAATTTTCTAGTAGCAGAATTAACCTTCAATAAATAAAGAATGGTTTCTACTAACTCGATGATTATCCTAGTACATATGCTCTTATACGGATCGAGATAACAATCATTTAGACAACCAACTTCCAGCATTTTAATCAAGAAGATTTTACAGACATAAAATACACTCAGCCTCTAAGGTTATGCTAGAGACATTGATCATGTTGATATTGCTTTGTCTTAACCACAGTTTCTGCCCTTCTTGTATTCGTGTAATTTGATACCAAGTATTTTGGAATAGTATTTGACCATCCATCCTGAGAGCATCGGTGCTTTGCATAATATAATGCCTACTTAACTTGGAGTGCCATGTCTCATTCCGCACACTTATATAACACTTATGTAACACCGTTGTTGAATGTTAAATAATAAATCCACATAAATAGATAAATTATATATACAACACTGATATATTTTTAAAAGTCAATATAACAAAAAAAGCTCTATCAACTTCTATATGCATATATATACAGGAATACTTGCACCATATTAATATACCTCAACTGGAATATAAGAATATTACCCCTTGTTATATATTTATGTTACCACTTTTATAACTTATTACATATACCATTATCTAAATTATATATTATTTTAGTACGTTGCATTATTTTGCAAGATGTTCCACCATACTTTTGGAAAAAAAGTATTTACTTTTTAGAGTAATAATTCTTACCTTTTAGAATAATAAGTACCTAGTTTTCTAGGAAAAATTATGAGAAACAAGCACTATATAATGCACGAAATGATATGTGACAGCTGACTTACATACCTGAAGCACTTTTGGATACAGCTGCAAACTTCTCCTCCAACACCTGTTTCTCATATGTGAGAGCATTTAGTTGGGTTTGCACATCTGTGAATCGCTGTTGGTCTTGCTGCCTCAGTAGTAACTCTCGCTCCAGCTGTGATTTCAAATTGACTAGTTCTGTTTCCAAAGCTTGCAACTGATCTTGTGAATTTCCCATTAGAATGACAGAACCAAGTGAACCATTTATTGCTTGTTGCTGTAATGAATTCAATTCCGCTCTTAATGTTGCTGCATCTTCCTCGGCCCGGTATTGTTCTTCTTCTGCTTCTTTTAGACGCTTTTCATTATACGAAGCTGAGCGGAGAAATCTTCCTACACTTTAAAAATACAGGTCTGCTGGTAACAAATAGAGAATGCGTAAATCTCCAAAGAAACACAATTTGGCGAGGAGTGTGTAACTTTGCAACAACTGCAGCATCTTTTCCATCGCAACATCCTTCAAGGGCTTTCTTAAAGATGGTACAGTGCTCTCCTCTGAATTTAGGCATAGAAGATAAATCTAGATTGAATTGCACTGACATGGTAAAACAAATCACATATTACGACTTACAATGTGGAAAAAATACCAAGGAAATATTTCCGCAAAGCCATTATTTTCTTAAAATTTTATAAACCAAAAGTTTCTATAAATCCGTCCCGTACAATTTCTATAAATACAATTTAAACCATGTGTTATTAACAATATATAATTAAAACTCTTTTTAATATACTAAGTAAATTTAACCCTACGTTTTTGAACTATATACAATTGAAACCTTTTAAAAAATAATTAGTAAATTTAACCATATATTCTTAACTATTTATAATTAAAACCTTTTTTAAAAATATTTAGTAAACTTAACCTTGACTTTTTAGTTTTAAAATAAAATAAATCTTACCCAAATCTAGTTCAATTTATGGCAATTATAGAAGAGTATTTTTGAAAATAAATTAAATTCGATGATGAACATTCATGAATATATTGAGAAGAAAGTGTGATAGCAAGATGAAATAATATAAACACATATTAAAATTTTATTGAACATATATAATATATTATACATATAGACATATTAATATAGAAAAGGACATCTAAATGTCTATTTTATAAGAAAACCCCTAATAATTATATATATCTATTATACTTAAATAATATCTATACAAAAAAATTGATAATAGTGCATTTGACGAATATTTATTCAAAATTTGGTCGTAAGGTTTATTTTATTCTGAAATTAAAAAATCAAGGTTAAATTTACTAAATATTTTAAAAAAGATTTTTAATGGTAAATAGTTAATAATATAGGGTTAAATTTACTAATTATTTTAAAAAAAGTTTCAATTGAATATAGTTAAAAAACATAGGGTTAAATTTACTAATTATTTTTAAAAAAAGTTTCAATTGTATATAGTTAAAAAACGTATGGTTAAATTTACTAAATATATTAAAAAAGAGTTTTAATTGTATATTGTTAATAACACGGGGTTTAAATTGTATTTAAGCCTTATAATTTATCGTGCAATTGTTTGGATCTAACACATCTTAAACACTGCATAAGTGTTCTACTATATAAAGACATGGAAAACTCTTTTCCAATTCAATGTGGGATTCGAGTTCTTATTTCTAGATTTCCACTTTCAAGTTACCAACTTTGGATAATCATATCTCATCCATTTCTTGATCATTTTGAATACTTAAATAGTTAAATATGCGTTGGAAAGCTGTTTCGAAGAAGACGTAATCCAATCATAACTTGTTGCGCGCATGCACCCAAGAAGCATTCAAACTTAGACTCAAAATGACTTGACAATGTGGGGCTTCTACCCACATTTTCCAACATTAAGCTCGAGCAGTCTAGTCTAAGTACACCCCTAGACTTGGATCAGAAGATGGAAGTAGTATTCATTACGTGCTCTGCCTCTATCTACAGAGTCTTGTTAACCTTTAGTGCTTCCATGTAAATGAACTGAATGAAGATGACATAACTTGCTATCTGTTGATTGTGTCTTTTGTTTATGTTTTACGTTTCAACCAGAATCTTCTTTGTTTTTGCATGAGATGTGCACCAGACATGATCTCGCCAAGAAGGGGAAGGCATGAAAATTAATTTCTATGCTTCTAACGATGTTGGGGTCTGTTTTAGTAAAAGCTTCAACTCATGGTCTCGCCAAGAAGGGGAAGGCATGGAAATGCAGTTAAGATCAGAGTTTCTTGGTGAGATTCCAACATCAACTGAAAGCTTTATAATTTAACCATAAAAAGAAAACAAAGTAAGAACTTGAGCCAGTGAGCGGTAGAATATGTGTACAATCATTTTTGCGATAATGGCAATCAGCTTTATAATATCTCGGAGTGAAATAAAAATTTGAAATTCATAGTTCATGGCGCAATAATAATGTCCTTTAAACCATTAGCAAGATCTTAATTAGGATTGATGGGACATTATATAGAACTGAATAAGGTCAGTGTCCTTCAAATTCTTACATATATTCATTTTCCCTATGTTGTTAAATGTGATTAATAGATCAGTAACCATAACGATATGATCAAAGTCCAATCGTGAGCCTATAAAGTGCATGTCCCCTTTAGTCTCACCTCATATCGTATCACAGTGACTAGATAAAGAATGTTTCAAAGTTGTTCGTATTTATAGCAACTTACATTATTTGTGCCTAGTTGCTTTCAAAAAATTTCTTTAAAGAGCTACTGAGCAATTGCATATCTTTTGTCATCCACGTTTACATTGTGGATTCTGGAGTTACTAGTGAATAGAAAATGGAAAAAAAAAAAACATTCTTAGGCTTAGTTTGGATGGGAGGTTAGATAGGGAAGGGCGGAGTTGGGTTGAGTTGGTAATGGAAAGGTTGAGTTGGATTAGGTTAAACCGTTACTTTATTTGGTTGCATGGGTTGGGTTAGGAAGGGTTCAACCCTTCTCATGTTTGGATGACCAAGGGTTGAGTAAGAGGTTAGATAAATAAATTTGAAAAATTATTAAATTTATAATTTTTTTTAATTAATCTAACTATTATACTCTCTTTAAAGTATAAATATCGATTTATGATTTTCATAATTTTTATTTCATGTTTTATTTTTTCATGCTATAAAAAATTATGTACTATAATTTATTTTAGAAAAACATGTTTTAAATTTATTTAATTTTAAAATGAATAAAAAACTACAAATTTATGTGTATATGTATAGGTTTGTTTTTCAATTTAAAATATTTATAATTTTATATAATTATTTAAAAATACTTAAAATTATATTTTTTTTCAAAGAGTAGAAAAAAAGACAGAGACCTAAATTAATATACTACGTACTAATTTTTATTAACATTGTATTTTTATTTTATAATTCCGAATTTGTAGAGCTTAGTATTAATTAAAATATTTATTACAATATGACATTATTTTTTAATTTTTTTAATATTAAGCTACAGAGCTATAGATTAACAATGATATATAATGAAAAAATAGGCGGCGGGGTAGAGAGTGAAGTGGGACCGAGTCTGTCAACACCCCGATTTGGGGTGTTGAAAATATCTTCTGCCTTAATTATACTGCAATTCATACTCAACCCTTTACCAATCCTCTGAAATCCAATCCTCCTATTTTGAAACTTCTTATAAACTCCATCCAAATAAGATCTGGGTACAATTACGTATGCATTTTTCAATTTATAAATTGCTTATAAGAGTTGCCAAACAGTGTTAGTTTGCGTTTCCCTTGTACCATAGACGATTAGAATCAAATCCAGTGAAGCTGATCAAACAAAATAACAAAGGCCACAATTAAGAATGTGGAAATTCCATAAGAGAAAGTAAAACCATTAATATGAAAAAAGGTTAACTATCAACCGACTCATTTTTTCCATTTCAATGTATTAAATGGATCAGTCAAAATTCAAAATTTTCTAGTCTCATTTAAATCATCCGAATATCCGACGTAAAATGCGTTACACTCTATTTTATTTTTGAGAAATTAACGTTAAAATAAATGTGAACTCAACTTAGATTTGACTTTTACTTATTCACATGATAAAATAATAGAAAATAAAAAGTTGAATTTGAGAAATTTGTAGAAATAAAGGTTAAATTTGATTGAAAAGAAAAATGGGTACATAGAAATCTAAAAACATAATGTAATACACATATATATAAGTGAGTTAGGACAACATCAAATAAAACTAAGTTTAGTCACTTTTTTCTCTTTATTAAAATTTTAAAATTGAATGTAGTGTAACTTTATTTAAAATGAATGATAAATATGAGATTAAAAATTTGTTAGTAATTAGTTTTGACCAATAAATGTCTTTCACATTCAACTATAACAACGAGTAACCTTTTAATTTTTAAATGATAATTTCAAAAACACGCACTCGTAAAAATATTTGAAAAAAGAGGGATATTGGGCGGCTTTAAAAGTATTATCGATACCTTATATTTTTCATTAAATTCTATGATATGGACTTGACTGAGATTTGATGTTGATTTATTCATCTGATAAGATGATGATAAAATAATAGAAAATAAAATGTTGAATTAAAGAAATTTATAGAAATAAAAGTTAAATTTGATTGAAAAGGAAAAGGGGTAATTATCAAACTCATCACTGAAGTCGTTCAATGATATCAAGTAGGTTACTGAAGTCCACGGGGTCTCACTTCAATCACTATAGTGTTTTAATGATATCATTATCATCATTGCCGTTAATTCCTTCAATTTGTTTGACAGAAACCGTTTCTCACGTGGACTTTGTTGCTGACATTGCCAAGCCAGCCTGTCTCATGTTGCTGACGTGTCTCATGTTGATTGTTTACATTGATTGTTTTGTAATAATTGAATTTTTAAATTTAAAAATAATAATAGCTGAAATTTAATTTATGATTGTTTATTATTTTAATTTATGAAATTTAATTTTTAATTTAATTTATGTTTTGGCAGACTACTGTATAACCCAAAAAATGAGATGAACTAATTAAACATAAACCTTGTTCATAAACATAACATCCAAATTAATTTCAATGTTCCCAAAATTAGACATAGACCTTGTTCCAAAAGTAGAACCCCACATTGTTCCAAAAGTAGAACCCCACATTGTTCCAAAAGTAGAACCCCACATTGTTCCAAAAGTAGACAAACATAGTTCAAATGCTAAATAAAAGATTTTAACTTAACAAATAACATCTCGGTGAAGGCCATCATCATCATCAGCCAAGCTGATTGCACCTGTTGAGTGTATATTTCTTCTTGAAAATACTTTGGCATTCTTGTTTGCTTGACCACTTGTTGTGCCACCTTCTTGTCCACTTTTTTTTTGCGCACACTTGTTCTATCTGTGTCCACTTTTCCCACATATGCTGCAGTGCATTATCCTTCTACTATTGAATCTCTGCATATTAGAACTCTACCCATTTTGTTGCTGTTGAGTGCTTCTACTTCTGGAACCACCCTCTTATTCCTCTCTTCTTCTCAACTTCTTGGGCCTGCCCCTCAATTTAGTTGGAATATCTGGTGGTAGCATCTCATCAGTGGAATGCACTTGCCAGTAATCCTGTCCTCTAAGAGCTCCCAATGAGTATTTGTATGTCTCAAGATACCTATCTCTATTGTAATAATCTGAAACAAAATCAATTGGTTGTTGCCTGCTATCATGGATGGCTGCCACAGCATGGCAACAAGGGATTCTAGTAAGGTCAAAGCCCCTACAATCACATGTCCTTGCCACTAAATCCACTGTGACAGCCCTTGTGCCTTGTTTGACCTGTTTTAACAACAATATATTAAAAACAAATGAAACAATTCAAGGGAATGTCATGCATTTTATACTTACAACATATTTTCTTTCACCATCCCAAACAACTCTCCATTCCCTTGAGGCTGTGACAGCTTGATCCACCTTCTTCATTATCCTTAGACAAACTTGGTAATCATTGTTCATAATCTCATCCCTTTTCTGTCTTATTCTGAGCCTGAGCTTATGATGAATTTCCTGCATCATGGTTAATAGTGGAAGGTACCTCTCATTAATGATCCAAGCATTAAAACATTCTGACATGTTATTCTCAACATTGTCAGCCATTGATGTTGTAGAAAAGTGTGACTTGGACCATAGTTTTGGATTCAGTTTCCTTAAATGTTCATGTACAGTTTTAGATTGCCTTTCAATTACTTTCATAGCCCTTTCAAATGCACTAGTGTAGGTTGCACATGATGTATTCCAGAATTGCCTCCTTAGCATTTCTGATGGAAACCTATAAAAGTAAAAGTAAGGTCATAAATACATTATAATGCAATTAATGTAAGGTCATTAAATAATGGAAATCTATAAAAGTAAAAGTACCTCTTTCTAAAATTTGAGTATATGTGCCTAGTGCATAACCTATGCTCCACATTAGGAAGAATTTCTTTGAGGGCATTATCCAGTCCCTGCAAATGGGGTACAATATTGTCACATATTACAAGTAATTAAAATTAAAATAGACATATATTTGAGTAATTTTGTGTACCTTCTGCTGGTCACTTATTATTGTGAATCTTGTTCCATCTCCAAGATCTAAATCATCTCTTAGAAGCCCAATAAACCACCTCCAACTGTCACTATTTTCAGTTTCTACAACAGCATAGGCAACTGGGAACATTTGATTATTCCCATCCCTACCTACTGCTGACAACAATTGCCCCCCACACACTGTCTTCAAGAAACATCCATCCACTCCCAATACTGGTCTACAACCCAGTTTCCACCCTAATTTCAATGAATGATAGCAAATATACATTCTTTTAAATTTATTTGGATCCCCTTCATTCAATCTGGTGGTTCTTATGTCAACTTTGTTCCCAGTGTTGTTTTCTAACAGTTCATGCCCAAAGTCTCTGACCCTAGAGTACATCTCTTTTAAAGTTTCATGAACTCCCTCCAATATAGCAGCATCAAACAATATCCTAAAACCTTTTTTAAAACTATGACCATCGGTTTTGAAATAAACTTTACACTCACGTTCATACCCATATTGTTTAGCATAATCCTCTAAATCCTAAAAGGAGAACAAATCAGGGTCAACATCTTCAATAACCTCACATATTTCATTCACATAACTAAATGTTGATGGACTGGGTGATGCAAAATAACCATGATGGTGCAGGGTGATGTTAACACTAAACAAAGACATTCTGGGCAAAAACATGAACAGTAATTAAGGTTTTCAACACAAAAATCAAACTAAAATCACATATGAGCGTATATGATTACGAGCATATATGATTACGAGCATATAAGAGACTAATTACACATAAATTACTAACATATATGAATGATTACGACCATCTATGTATGTATCATTCACGACTATCACATATCATGACCACATGCAGAAAAAGTTTGAGTTTTTCATACATGATATATAACTTTAATTGATTTACTTCATGATCAATTACCGATCGATTGATACTTCAGGGCTCTATGTTTTAGTGTTTGATCGATTGAGATTCCTTGATCGCCAGTCGCCACAGCTCTTGAGATAGGTATTTTGTTTTAGGCTGTATGTATCGACACATATATATCAAATATGTTTTTATCTGATTTAATATCAAATTCTGTCTTTTTTTGTTTTTTCTTATATAATATCAATGTCAGTGCCATGTCACTCGACATCTGTCCTTCCGTTACGGTTTCTGTCAAACAAATTGAAGGAATTAACGGCAATGATTATAATGATATCATTAAAACACTATAGTGATTGAAGTGAGACCCCGTGGACTTCAGTGACCTACTTGATATCATTGAACGACTTCGGTGATGAGTTTGATAATTAACCCAAAAGGAAAATGGGCATGTAAAAACCTAAAAATCTAATATAATACAAATGTATATAAGTAAGTTGAGACGACATCAAAGAAAACTCAGTTTAGTCACTTTTTTCTCTTTATTAAAATTTTAAAATTGAATGGAATGTAACTTTATTTAAAATGAGTGGTAAATATGAGACTAATCAATTGTTAAATCTGAATAATAATTATGAACAGTTAAAATTTCTGAACGAATAATAAATCTGAATGTTGAATGTATAGTTTTGTTTGATAAATAAATTATAAAAATTTTGAATGATGAAATTCACAATTTTTGCCTAATCTTTATATAATATTATAATTATTTTAAAGCAAAATATTACTTTATAAATTTTAAAATATATATAAAATTATGGTTTAAGAAGTTTATATATTTTTGCATACTCTCTGTCTTTTTTTATAAATCGCTTTGACTTTTGACAAACATATTTAAGCGTTTTTACTGCATAGTGAAATTAATTATTTTTTAAAAAAAGAATTCGAATTAAAGTATTGATTAAATTTTAAAAATAATTATATTTACTATGCACGTGTCAACAATCAAAACGTTTTTAGAGAAAATAGAGAGAGTATATTATATATTATTAAAGAAGTCAAATCATCTTCTTATTATAAAATAAAATATGTAAGTTGTTTAGTAATGTGTATATAATCAATTATTAAAAATATGAATACATCTTTTTATAAGAAAGGATGGTAAGAAAGTTTAATATTGAAATATTTTATTTTCGCTTTACTAGTAGGAGAACAATAACAAGGTGGCTGTATCTTTGTATCTGAGTGAGACTAAAAATTACAAAAGTAATGGTTAAGATAATTTTTGAGTCCTCCAGCTGTGAAAAACATTTGAAAAACAATCTTAATGACCAACTAGTTATTTGTTCAGTTCAATTTTATTGATTTAGTGGTTAACAAATGAAACCTAAAAATTTGTTACTAATTAGTTTTGGCCATTTAAAAAAAAACGTATTCGTAAAAGTATTTGACAAAAAAATGGATATTGAGCGGCCTTAACAGCATCGTCGATCTCTTACCTAAACTAATTGTAATTGTTATTCACGTGATATATTAGGAAAAAACAAATGAAGCATATGAAAAATAAAACAAAAATGTAATCATATTCTCAACTAATCTCCTAAATATAATCATTTAAGAGTATCTCCAAGCACCCTATTTTGGTTTCCTAAAATATAATAAAATAATGATTATCTAAAAAATAAAATAGGTCAAATAATTACCGAGTATTAGCTCTATGCTCGTAATTTTTGAAATTTTTTTGTATGCCTCTCGTTTTCTTCCCTCCCTTAGTTGCGGCTTCAGTATACTCCACAAACTATTCTTAGGGTTTTTAATAAAATAAATCAAGGTTATATCTATATCTATATATATATATATATATACTCATTAATAATAACCTTTTTCTATTCTAATTAGTATTTCAATTACAAATTCTATTTCTAATCAAATTTTATTAAAAACAAATATTATTATTAAAACTAATATTACTAATTCTAATTATTATTACTATTATTTAAATAAATAAATTACGAATATTACATATATATGAGTTTATTGCTTATAATATTTAGGGGTTTGATTCTTGATGATATTGGTGTTCATATATGCATGTTTGTATATCTATATATTTATGTGTATTATCACTGATTTCATTGCATTTGTAGCTATGATTCTATAATATTTAGGGTTTGTTCTTATACTCCTTTTTATTGTTGTTTCCTTGTAACGTAGTTAATTTCTTACTCATAATAACAACTGGTATAATTTATTCGATCATGAGAACTATATTTTTGTTGTGTTGTTATTTGGGTTATTTGACAGATCCTAGAAATTTTACCATTAAATTACATAATGGTGGACAAATGAAGTCTGATCACAAGTCTTATGTTGGTGGCATTGTGGACTTTTTTATTTTTGCAATAGAGATGAAACTAGTATATTACATATAAGTGATATAATGAAGGAAGTTGGGGAATTTGTGAGGTCTCATAGTTTTTTATATAGATTGCCTAGAACAAATGTGGAAAAAAGTTGTTTTGAGGTGAAAAATGATGAAGAATTGATGTTAATGTGTACCTTATTACCAACTTGTAGATATGTTGATGTATTTGCGACTGTTTCTCCACCATTATGTAGTTCACCACTTGAGATGAATACACAACACTTGGATTTAGACTATGCAGATGGTAGTCCTAGGCAACCACCTTTAACAGAAGAACCCTACCAATTTAGTCAAGAGGAACCAAATTATAAAAAAAAATTGATTTTATAGATAGTACACAGGATGAAGTCAGGCTAGAAGAAGAAATGAGAGAGTTTTATGGTGTTGAGAAAGAATTTTTTTGATCCAGATGATAGTAGTTATGAAGGAGTAGATGAGGGAGATGATACTAGTTATGATGGGAGTTTTTATTATGATAATTCAAACAAATATGACAGTGATGATGATCTACAATTTGACCATAATACTGATGACTTACATGCTAGTGACACTAGGTTTGATGGTGAAAAATGTGAAGATAGATTTGATGGTTAAAATAGTGATGCAGCTAGTGATCATTCTATTGTTTATTTCGATAGCGACGAAGAAAGAATGGCTGCCAATTCAACAGATGAAGATAAATTTGGATACCCTGTTTATAATGAGGAATCTATGGCAAATCCTGTATTTGAGTTAGGCATGTGCTTTAAGGATTCAAAATCTTTTAGGGATGCAGTCAAAAAACATGCAATTCTTGAGAGGAGACCAATTAGTAATGTGAAGAATTTTGGTAAAAAGGTTAAATATGTGTGTGAAAATCCTTATAAGTGGAAGATTTACGCATCGTCGATGCAAAAGACTTCAACTTACCATATTAAGACCTTTTATTCACAGCACACATGTATGCCTAATTTTAACCAAAAGAAGATCAACTCCAGGTGGTTGGCAGATTATTATGAGAATGATACTAGGATGAACCCCTCTTGGCCCATTAATGCATTCCATAAAAAGATTATGAATGACTTGAAATGTCATGTGAGTAAACATGTTGTTTATAGAGCAAAAACAAGGGTTCTGGTGAAAATTAATGGAACACATGTTGAACAGTATGGTCAGATATGGAAGTATGGACATGAATTGATGAGAGTTCTTCCCGAGAACACGGTTAAGATCCTGAGCCATGTGCTAGTAGGGGCAGATTCATGAGATTTTATGTCTGTTTAGGACCAATTAAGAAGGCTTTTACTCAACATTACAGGAAATTGGTAGGCCTTGATGGTTGCCACCTAAAAGGACCTTTTGTTGGAGAACTTCTAGCAACTGTTGGAGTTGATGCAAATGAAGGAATGTATCATGTTGCCTGGGCAGTTGTAGAGGTTGAAACCACAAAATCCTAAACTTGGTTTTTGCAATACTTATATCAAGATATCCAAGTTTATATTGACAAAGAATGGACCTTCATTTCAGATAGACAAAACGTAATTATGAACAACTATTGCATATTTCTTTGTTCTTCTGACCTTTGTTATTTACCTGTTATATTTTAGTTAAGATTTAATAGATGTTATATTTTATTTATTATTTACTTGTTATATTTTATTTGTGAGGTCTTTCATTCAAGTATCAGGAAATTTAGGGACCTACCTATCCTCACCATATTTAGACAAATCCACATTGTTGTCATGAAAAGGATTCAGATAAGAAGGGACAAAATGAAGGATAATGAGCTTGTAATATGTCCTAGTGCACAAAAAAAGATGAATAAGTAAATATAGCGTTGTCCTAAATAAGTAAGTAAATATAATAAGTAAGTATAATGAGCTTGTAATATGTCCTAAATTTTTTATTACAGGGCTATACAATGGGCTAGAAATTGTGTTGTCACATGGTCTGAAGGATCATCATTCATATAATATGACAACACGTGATGGAGGCCATGAGCTTGTGGTGAACCTAGTAAAAAAATATGTACATGTAGGAAGTGGGATTTGACTGGCATTCCTTGCTATCATGCATATGCATGTATAGCACCAAGGAATGAGTCTTGGGACATGTACATGAGTGACTGGTACAAAAACGATATGTACTTGAAGGTATTGTCTTGCCTTTATATGTTTGTCATATTGCCTCATACATATCTCTTTTTACTACTTATTTACATGTACATTGTTGATGCAGCTAAACAATTACACTCTACAATTACAGAAGAACCTATGCCTCTACCACCTATTGTTAAGACTGAAACTGGAAGACCCAAAAAGAAAAGGAATAATATGAATGATATTCATGCACATTCAACCAAGCTAAAGAGGCAGCACACTATAGTGCATTGTACTTACTGCAAAGCTAGGAGTCTTAATTGGAGGAGTTGTGAAGAAAGGGTAATTTCTATTAACTACTAAAATTTCTACCAATTGCTAAAATTATTACTATACTAATTGTTAAAATTTGTATTATATAGAAATCTGATGAAGTTTAAAAGGTTGAAACACAAGGCATACAGTTGCAGGTGGGAAAAACAAAAGTCAGGTGCAAGACTTGTAATCAAGAAGGTCATAATTCAAGGACATGTAAAATGAAGGTATATATGATTAAATTTCAATGTTAATTATAACTTAAAATTTCAATGTTATATGATCAGAAACTATTTTCAAATGAAGGTAGGCCTCCACCAAATGCAAACAAACGGGGCCAAAAAAGTGAGGGCATGAACCCACAATAAAGGAAGCATGGGTTGCATAAAAAGGCAACTAATACTACAACATCAAAAGGTACTAGAACTGTAACATCAAATTCAAAAGGGAAACAAACTACTAGGAAGTACGTTTTGAAAGGGGTTGGACAAAATAAAGGTAAAAAACATGTAGATGATGTTTAGATATTCAAATGGAAGGGTAAAGATGTTACCACTCTTAAAAGTTTAAAGGCTGCCAAAAAATAAAAATGGTTGAAGTGGAGGCTGCAAGAAAATCAAAAAATGCTGAAGTGGTGGCTGCAAAAAAAGCTAAAATAACCGAAGGGGAAGTTGCAAGAAAAGCCCATGCAAAAAAGGATGGTGGTCATAAGGTACAATGGAAGATTTAGAACTTTATTTAACAGCAAACTTTTGTTATTCTTGCAAAAATGGATGTTTTGTAGTGGTTTTTTTGTAATGGTTGCGAAAGCAGTATTGTTAGAATTGAGATCTATTTGGCACATTTGGTATGTAATGACATAGCCTACTATGCGATGAATTATGACTTATTTTACACATTTACGTATAATTTTGGTCTTGAAATGAAAGAAGTAATGAAACTATTGTATGTGATTTTCCTACTTAAGGGACGACATGCCTACATTGCTTGAAACGGAGGGCGCCCCCTGTTCAGTCGCCGAGTTTGTCTTGTTCCTTGTTGTCCTGTACTTTGTCCGAATATGTCTCTGCCATCTACGTTGTTGTACCTGCTTTTTACTCAACAAGGGGAGGGTGCGCCCTCCCGTGCCTGAAGTCTGATTCCGCCTTTTATGCAGTTGGTTTGGTCCAATAATGTCCCCGCAATTTACGACTATCATTAAATTATTGAAGGTCATAACTCTATATTCATCGGGTTGCCTTCGTATGGGAGTTATGGTGTGCTGCTAGCCATGCCCTAGAAGATCATTTCCATGTACTCAGGCGAGTTGCTCTCGTCTGGTGGCTTAGGACGCGTCCTACATTTGCGATGGATCTAGTGTTGGCCTCCAATCAAGGTATCCTTAGAAATAGCTGTAGTGGACTGGCTAGAGCCCACGATTTTCGGGTCAATGTCAGATCCATGAAGTCCTTGAACCTTATACTGGGTCTTGACCTATCTAAATAAGCTCAAATGTAGAGTCCTCTTCCAAGAAGGTTCCACTTACCTTTTCTGCATTCGATTCGAAGAAGGACACTCAGGTTTCCTAACGGGCTTCTTCTTTGCCAAAAACTATGTGATTTTGATCCTCTATTTTCTCTATAAATAGAGGTACGTAGGCACATTATTGGGGTTCGAAATTATTAGAGATCACAGCCGCCAGAGAAGAAAAACTCTAGTTATTCTAAAACCTAGCAATCTCAGCCCCCACTCTCATACAAACCATCACGCTCCACCACATCTCAGCCTCGTCAAATCTTTTTTCGGTAAAAATCTTGATCTTTATTGATTACCAGATTTATCCATCAACAGAAACAACTTATATTTTCATAACCCATTTGCCACAAACACACATCACAACCATCGTATTTTGCCTACCCAAGATGGGAGATTCAGATTTAGGATTTATACATATAAAGGGGTTATTATATACACAAAGGATCCGTTGCACGTTATTTTGACCAGATTACCTTTGCCTAAGTTACGAATAACGGACGTCCTAACGGAGCACAAGCGGAGCTCCTAAATTGACAAGAATAAAAACAATTTTCCATCACATTGGCTAGATAAAAATATCAATCATCATCGTGGAAAAAAATTAAACTTGAAGTCAATAAACTGCAATTTAGTCATATTTTTATCAAAATAAGATTCACCTTATAACTAATAAAACAGCTTTGTAAACAAGGATCCCTTACTCTATTATTTTTTCAAATTACTAATTTAGCGACAACAAAAACAAACAAACTGATATTTGATTTATTAACTGATTAATAATTCGGAGTGGACCCTTATAAATTCTCCATCAACTCGAATTATTCAACAAACAAATTAATTTTGTGAATCTTATATTTTCCCCAGTTTTTTTATTCATCATCTCTTCAACCAAGCGCTTTGCTTTATGCAACTTGCAATTACACATTTTTTTATGCATGTGGTTACTGGTTAGGACTTAGGGTTATAAGTGAAGAATGGTTTGCGAGCAAAATTCAAACTTGCATGCTCTAAATATATTCGATTCATTTACTAACTAAAATGAATAAGAATTTGAAAATGAGAATATATTTAATTAGATAAATTAGCTGAGTTGAGATTTATACTCAACTCGTTTAATTCGAAATCAATTAAGATAAATTACTATATTTTTATATTTTATTGTTTTCCCCATTTTACGAGGCTACACGAGGCTTATATTAATAATAATTTATTGGTACGGTATTCTCGACCGGCCAGTGTTTGTTCCCAGTCTTAAACAAAATTATTTGAAGAAAATATTTAATATAGACAACCGTGGCGGAGCTAGAAATTTAAAAATAACACAAAATAATTGAATATAAATAATCATTTATATTATCTCCAATACACAGGTATTTAATTGCATTTGTTATTGCCTAACTTTGAAATTAAAAAAAAATATAGCAGCAAGTGAAATATGAGGGTGATCCACGGCGTATGCTGGGCAAATGGTGCTCCGCCCCTGTAGACCACTAGTAGATGTATAAATAACAAGTAGTGCTTCTGTCCCATCCAATTGTTTACATGACAGAAGGTTTGGCACGCATTTTAATGTGCATATAACGTATAGTTGCATAACTTATTTTTAAATTATTTTTTTTCTGAATAAAAATTTAAACATTAAACTTAAAAATAAGTTATAGAACTATAATTTATATGCACCTTAAAATGCGTGTCGACCTTCTCTCCGAAACGTAAACAATTGAATGGTACGGAGGGACGGAGGGAGTATGTTTTATAATATTGTAATAAACTACAACGGGTCGTATAGTTTGAATTGATATCAACAATTTTACATGCAGGCATGCAGCCGCAACTATGCATATAGAAAGGATCAAAAGTCCAAGCTGACTCTGACGGTCTGAGTAAATGCATACAGAAAATGCATGCAGTCTAGACACTTGATTATGGCGAAGACGCCTGTCATTGGTGGGTCAAACCCATGCTTACTACGCTTATTACGTATCGGCAATGGCATGCATTCAGTCATACAGATACATACAGCCAACAAATGCTAGCACAGAAAAGCTAAAAGCATAGATGTTCACAACTTCACATGGCCTAATATCTCGATCAGAGTTTTTCTGAATTAGTTTGTATGGACTCCATCATAGTTTTTCTAAATTATGTATCTCATAACTGTACATGAAAACAGGCCAAAGTTATGTGGAGAATCAATTTTAAGTAGCAATGGAAGAACATATATGTTCGCATATATTCTGTTTATTATATATTATAAAATCTAATCACTACGTCTCCGATTTGTACTTCATTTAAGAGTATTTCACTGAATTAATGATATCAACGTATTCTTTTCATTTATTTATATATGATTTTAACTTTTGACACATAATATTGACACATGTTTTTAGGTGAGTATAATATAAATTATTATTTTAGTTAACTTTTTATTTAAATTAAAATTTTGATTATATATTTTAAATAAAAATTATAATTTTTTTATATACGATCAAAACATTTGAATATGTATATCAAAAATGAAAATAATATTCCCTCTATTTGGAAATAATTGACACTTGTATTTTTGACACACGTCATTAGGAGGTTTGACTACATAGTTAAAATATTATTTTTAAAATTTTCCTTTTATGAATAAAAATTTTAGATTAATATTTTTGTTCATAAAAAATCTTTTAAAAATAATAATTTTAACTATATAATCAAAACTCCTAAAAATGTGTGTAGTGTCAAATTATTTCCAAACGGAGAAAAAGAGTATATAAGAAAAACGGAAAGAATAATAATATATTATCATATCAATAGTTATAAATTGTCTTTGAGTTTATTGAAGCCAACTACATGCATATCAGATGAAATAAACATGGTTAAGCATGTTTTTATCATAAGATTAAGGTGCCATTTTATATCAATAATTTGTTTTCTCGTGCTTGTATAAATTTCAATAAAAATATTAATTTTTTTTACTCTTTTTATATATTTTTTTTAAAAAGAGAAAATATCACTTAACAATTTAATTATAAATTATACAAGTATCACTTTATCTTTGCTGATAAATAATTTAAGAAATAAAAAATATACGAGTATATTTTATTTGTGTGTTTGTGTTGACTGTTGAGTATATATAATTATACAATTTTTCTAGTGTGTGTCCGAATGGGATAAAAGATGAGTTGTCAAATTTTAATTGACTAATATTTATTAATAATAATGGACGCAAAAAAAAATCACTAATAAAAAGAAAAAAATTCACTAATAAAAAGAAGCCAGTGCCATGAAAGTAAGCCCTCTAGGAAGACATGAAACTTGTAAAAAAAACACCTGCACAAGTGAACGGGAATAAAGTACGTAAATAAATAGAGCTCATACGCAACGAAATGTTATCAAGTGCCAAGCTCGCAAGTGAGCTTGTGCACTTGCACACACATGCCCTGGAAACTTAAGCTCAATCAGTAGCTCTTTCCAGTTAATTCATTACAAACAAATAAATAAACATCATAAACATTGAGCTAGAGTCCTTGCTCTAATCATCACTAATTAGAATGAACAATCAGCAGCACTTTCGAACTCATTTTCGATTCCACGGACTTCTTCACTGATAACTTCTTGTCTTGATCGCAATGTCGAAATCTCCTTGTCTTTCATCACCTTCTTTGAATCAATCTCAGTAAGTTTTTCCGCTAGCTCTTTCATTGTCCGGTTGATTTGGATGATCTCTTGGCTCAGTTTATCTCTCTCAAGCACATTCTGTGTTATCTCTTTTTCGATCACTTGGTAATCTGCTTGAAGCTTCCTTTTCTTTTCTTTTTTCTCCAACAACATTTGTAAGCGTGCTCGAACAGGCTCAACATCAAATCCGTGTTTCTCCAATTCAGCAAGAGTTTTTAGATTGTTTATCATGACACTGCTGGGATCAGAGAACCGCAAATTTAAAGTTTTCTCGACCACGGTTGAAAATGTTACCATATGAGCTATCGCCAATCCTTCACGAGTCTCTTCTCTACATTTTAACAGAGGATTGAAGTGTGGCTTTCGTTGTGTCTTGCTAAATATTTCCATAGAGTCGAGAGATTTCCAGATTGGCGAGGACTTAATGAATGGTACATTTCCATTGCTGTCCGTGCCATCACAGCTTATAATTGCCGAAGATATTCCAAGTTCACAACCTTTATAGTTGTAATCAACATATTTAGTCAGTGTTTTTGTACTAGAATTTATATGAATCAAGTATCAAACTTATATTCTCAAGATTATAAGCTTACTTGGATTTGCAACTGTTCCCAGTAGAGGAGAAAACTGAACTATATCCTTTGTAGCAAATGCAGAACTTGCATTATTATAGGATTCTCCGTGAGTTGCATTAGTACATTGATTCAGAGGCAAAACTCCTAAAAACAAAAAAATTGGACATGGACATTGATCGATAACTCATCAACAATATGGTCGTCCATTATATTAATTTTTTTTAAAGGAAATCAGATTTTGACTTGACATCTTATAGCATTGCATTGATGTTGCTCTTACAGAAGTTAAAAATTGAAAAATCAATCACCCATGAAAAATAATAAAAGGCCATAGCAACAACAAGCTCTATTTTCTGCATATATCAGATACATAGTAATTCTAGCACATACCTTCAGATTTAGACGCACTTTCCACAGTTTTGCTCATTTTCTTATTTCCTTCTGTGCGAGCTCCATTTCGTGCAACTGTTTGATTTTCCTGGTCCACTGCCACAGGGATGATTGCTGTCACACATAATTTAAGAGAGTTTTATAACTTATTTTCAAATTCACAAGCTAAGTATTCCTTTGTGCATATCAAGTACATGATAACTTCCATCACGTACCTTCATTTTGAGATTTGATGTCTACAGATTTACTTGTTTCTCCATGCCATTCTATCAATAATTCCTTCCCCCCCTGGTCCTCAGCAAGATAAGTACTTGGTATCATTTCTGGATGTGCATCTGACAGAGTTTCATCAGGAAACTTCTCGGGTATTGTACTTTCTCCATTTTTGTTCGACTGGTCCTCACCTGGAGAGATGTCAGTTCTGCTCAACAACTCATTGCGCCTACAAAGGCGGTTCAGAATCTTCCTTTCAGATACAATTAAATTCATATAGTCCTTGCAAGACAGCATGAAATGATCTTCAGCAGGTTCATTATCAACAGTCGTAAGCATTAGATTGTCCTTTCCTGCATTTGATTTGGCCTCATTAAATAAATCATTCACAATTCCAGTCAAAAAACTCAGTTAAATTTTTCCTCAACTATAGACGAGTTTCTTAAACATATATTTGAATTGCTAATATAAATTGGCTATTCATCTAGTACAATCGATAAAGTCATTCAGTGCAGTCTTTAGTGTACCTATCTGATTTTCAAGTGACAACTTTTGTCGTATTCCCGGCCTCTTCATGTTCTGAGTTCTCTTGATTCCACTTGATCCTTCGATGCGCTTTACAAAATCCAAAGATTAATCAACAATACAGATACTACTGATATGGAAGATCTTTATTCCATATTTCATCAACCACATGAACAAACTGATATATATACTGATATACTATCCGAAAAGATAAAAATGAAGTGTAAACTAGGCTGTCCAGCGCCCATTCCCAACAAGCCCCAGTAGATATAGCCTTGCCTGGGGCTAAAATTATCTAAATTAAGATTCCAAAGAGTATTCCTTTTTATTTCCTCCAGTTGCTTAAGTAGCCACTATGAGAAGGGTATCGTATTGAGGTTACCTCACTTTTACATACCATGGAATGCTAGAAGCACATCTGTTCACAGTATCAGTAGTTTTTACCCAGTAATTTCAGGGCCATGATTGGTATGGCAGTCCATAGCAAATTAATAATTCAGAATACTAAATATGTAGCATAGAAAATAGCCAAAACCATATTCATTCAAATAATGAAACCGTATTTAATAATTAAATTAGCAAACCTCCTTGTTTTGTTCCCTGATTTGTCTCTTTCGATTTTTCGTGACAGGGGTTTCAGACAATGTAACAATTTTTTCAGACACATGCATATCAGGTTCATCAACGCGGACTGCATCATCATCCTTCCTCCCTGTATCATTATGCAACTTTTGAGAAGGACAAAGAACACTTGTAAAATAAATTAAATGATCTACTATATAATGTATACCTACTGCACCACAGTATTTCCCAGCCTGTAGTTCTCTTCCCAGGGTCTTTGTTCTGTTACTTCTTAACGGCTCATTCTGATGAGCCAGTACTTTAGTATTCTGCGACATTTCAAATAAAACATGATCAATTTCAAGATAGTGATGCAGTCAACTTAAGTAAATTAACTTGAATCTATAGCAGTACATAATCTTTGCACCAGGAAATTAAAAAAAAAGAGATTGAAACTAGTACCGGAGATGTAGTGGTCCATTGTCCATCAATCCAATCCAATCGAGGCCGCATGTGAGAGCGATTGCATATCATTTCAACGTTTGTTTGAGTAATGACAACACACCTCATGTCATTCAGAATTTTATGAATTACTCCACTCCACCAACATAAATTATAGTACACATCCACTTTATCAAGCACAACAAAATCTTGTTCTGCTAGACGTGGGGGTAAAGGTCGGATACATCGAAAATCAACAATGTCTGTTATGTATGCAGGTTTATTGTCCGCTCCAAGGCACTGGTACTTAACAAAGTATTTATTGTTTCCTTTAACTTGCAAGACATTTCCAAGATGCCATGCATGATAGTTCTCTCTTTCAAAAGTTACCTCTACTGCTGATCCTTGGGTTATCATCTTGTATATCTGCTTCTTCAATATTACATGCAAAAACAAAAACAATTATCAGTCCATAGATATGAAACATGTATCAAGAAATGCAAAACAAGAATTGTTTCTACAACATAAAGATGCATTAAAATTTATCCTTACAATAGTGAAACAGCTAAACATGCAAGGTTGAAGCTTAAGAATTGTGTGTGGTGGTAGATTTATATATTTGAGTTCTAAAGCATGCAAGGTTGAAGCTTAAGATTTGTCAATTTGCACTTTGTTGTTATTATAGAAAAAAACATTTCACTGTGCATGTAACCAATTACCACCTGAATATGGCACTAATGTATGTCAAAAATTACAGTGACATAATTTGATTTTATTTTTGCTAAATTTACGGTGATATAAATTTGATATTGCCAACATTAAATTAGTCAGATAATAAAGATTGTGCATCTACAAGAAAGATTAAACCACCACGGATCTTAATTATTATGTGTTGATATAAGAATATTAACATATTATTTCAGAATTTTTTTTACTGGATCTATTATTTTTCATCATGCTATACAATTAGAGCACTTACCTGGGTGTGACTAACATAGATTTAGAAGAAATAATAAAATAATAACAATTTATTCATAAATTATACTAACAGTCTTATACAGTATATTATCATCCAATATATTCATTTACAAAATAATTATAGATAGGCCCAAAAAATACAATGTTTTCAAAAAGAAATGAGTGAAAATAAGTTAAAATGTAATTTCAACAAATGTAAGCTAAGCTATAATAAAATCACAAAAACAAGAGAAAAAACTATGCATGCAACTACAATTATTTGTTTTTTGTCAAACATGCAACTACTGTTTAATTAAATAAGTTTTGCTATTGTAATACATATGTTCACTCAATTATTAATCTAAATTTTTATTGACAAAAAAAATTAATAATGAAAACAAAACTTATGAAAACAATTTTTAAAAAATAACATGAAAAATCCATAAAAACTGACCTTTTTTCTTGGTTGTTTCCATTTCCCATTGACCCATTCCAAATGATGTCTAAGATTATTTCTTTCCACTATCTGCTGATCCGGAGGATCCACAAAATAAACCAAAAACTTGTTGTCTTGAAGAATTTCAATAACTTCACCAGGCCACCACCCATCATTATAGTAAGCATCAACTTGGTCATGAACCTTAATCATCTCACCTTTGTTGAGAGGAGCCAAAGGTCTCAGTCGAGAGACATGAACCGTCTCAGTTAAATTCTTCGAATTTGGATCTTCACTCTCAGTCAGCTGGTCATACACTACTGCACATTGTTCAAATTTAGGCTCCTCTAGTATGGTAGCCACATAGTATGCACCTTTGAAACCTTCATCATCACTTCTTACTTCTACAACTGAACCTACTTTAAAGCTATACACCATTTTCACACACTAGCTAGGCGAGCTAAAACGTTTTGCTTAGATTTCTTAGATATCTTTTAATGATTTACTCTATAAGCCTCTAACAATTTACTACTCTATAAGTCTCTCACAGTTTGCATGTCTCGGAAATGACATAATATTATATGGATACAGGATAGGAGGATGGTGCCCCTCACAAGACCCAGTGGTGTTGTCGTTTAGTGGTATATAGGTAGTACATTCTGGAATACACTTATTTTAAAATAAAATTAATATTTTCAATAGAATGTATTATTATTGTTATTATAGTTAAATATCTTGGGTTTAGAAAATTATTTTTGAAAAAAATATTTTTTTTAGAAAATACAATATTAGGAAAAAGAAATTCAGGAATTTTTTCTCCAAACTCGTTTTTTATATATAAAAAATTCGTCATTTGACATGAAAATTTTATGAAAAATATTTTCCTTTTTCATTAATAGAAATCATTTTCCAGAAATTTATAACATTTTCCAAATTAATTATCTTTCCTTTAAAAATATTTTATTTTCTTGAGAATAGAAAAATATTTTTGAATATTTTTGACGTTTTTATTACTTGTGCAAAATATTTTCCTTAGCTAAATAAACGCTCAAAAATCAGAAAATATTTTATATAAAACAAGTAAGTCTTAATTACAAGTCTCTACATATATATAGTTAAATATTATCTTTATCAATTAAATTAATTTGAATAAAAGTTTATAAATATGAAAAACCTTCTATCAAATCAAACAAATTTGACCTCATTTCTTATTTTAATAGATAATAAGTTGATTAGAGTTTCATATACTCTCTCCGTTAAACAAAATTGTCCCAAAATAGTTGTCCATATCTAATTTCAATATATATTTTCACTTATTTTTTCAATATTACCCTTCACTCCTATTTTCAATGTTTGATTCTACAACTCATTTTCAAATTTATTTCATTATTCAAAATATTTATTAGGGGTAAACAAAGAAACAAACCATATAATTAAATACTTTTTGTGTATTTTTTTCGTAGGGGACGGAAGGAGTATTTATATAATAAACAAAATTTAAAATTAATTACGTTTTAACTACACAACAGTTGATTTACGCTGCTAGCTGCTTGTGTAGTTTGGATTATCTTTTCAACGAATGTTTTACTCTACATACTTATTTTAATATACAATGTACTTATTAATATATACAATTAATTTGGTTACAAATTAATTTGGCATTTTTTGTTTATTACATTTTTAAATTAAAAACTATAATAAAGAAAACTTGACTTAAGTTACAACAGTAGGAAGAGGATACTATTATACTAAAATTAATTTCATGATTGGATACTTAAGTCTGATCTACCAAGAAAATGCACGCAATCTCACCGCCTTGCCCGCAGTTGAACATCGAAACTCGATTATTTTGTGAGATATTGTTTAAAGTTTTGCTATTCCTTTAATTTATTCGTGATTTTGCTACTTTTTTAAAATATTTATGGAAAAATAACCTGCAATAAACTACAAAATTTTAGTTGAATTTCTTTTTAGTTTTTTAAAATGAACTATTACTTTAATTATTTAGAATAACATGCAATACAATACAATTAAACAACCCAGAATGTTATGCACAAATTTCTATTGGAATATTTGATTTTAGATCAAGCCATCAATTCGGTTTACTTAAAGGGAGCTATCGGCAACCATTTGCTTAATAAACTTTTTCTGACAAATAGTTTCCTAACCCTTAACTCTGAAGGCTAGGATTTAAAAAAAACAGGATTGAGCCGTTGTTATAAGCCGCGGTTACTCAACCCTATTTTTTTTAATCCTAACATAACACGTCCCGGAAGTCATAGCAAACCAAACGTACACCAAGTGTTTGCAAATGTTTCGTCCAAGATAAACCTCGAAACACGAAAAGACAGTCAAGACGATGAAGTAAAGAAATTGGTCGGATCTCTATAAGGATGTAACATCAAACATACTCCATAGCATAGGCGTGTTTGGAATTTTTGAGAAGACGTAGAAGGTTTACACTACGTGGTGTAAAATGTGAAAAGACCCAGCTATGTGGAGAGTAATTGACATGAAAAATCTTGGATAAACTATGTATGCACGACACGATATTGATTAGAACCAAGGTCAGCTTGCCTTTTGGATCAAGGTCAAAGATATGTTATAGTTTGTTAGGAATTAGAGTTACAGAAGTTTACAGAAGGGGGTGAATGTATACTTTAAATTTTTCTTGCTTCTTTTGAATATATATAACTGGATGAACTGTTTAGTTGTATCATGTAGCTTTATTAATTCCTATGTGTTTACTTAATCAAAATGCGGAAATAGAATGAACACAGGGAATTAACTTTCAATCTAATTGTGTATTAGAATTGAACTTGCTACAATCTGAAATTCAAAGTGAATTTCAGCTTCTAGCTCTTAGAAGAAACAATGTATGAATACTTGATACAAATATTCAACTCTACTCACTAATGAGGTTGTGCAATGCTATATAGACAACATGTCTTTTGGCACATGCACTCACTAATCAATTAAGCTAAAACTAGAAATAGACAAAAATAATTTTACACTTGACTACTATCTATTTCTAGTTAACACAAACTATGACAGTCATTTTACTTCCAACCTTATCATTTCTGTCATTTGTCTTGTTCTTCTTCTAAGCTTCATTGTAGACTTGTCTCTATCATCACATGTTTGACTAATCCTGTGCAGATAGAGCTTTAACATGTTTGTCTTGTTCTTCTGCAAATTTCTTTAAAACTAGCTCATTTAAAACATTCGAATACTCAGTGTTGGTGTCATTCGAAAACTCTTGAAGTAGGTAACTTAGTCGAGTACTCAATAAACTTCTCGGTCAGTCCTTTGCTTTGATCACTTCTCGATTGGCTTAGACTTCTCGGTCAGTTCTTTGATGACATCTCGATTAGACTAGACTTCTCGATTGACTTGTTTTTCCTGACTTCTCGATTGTCTATTGACTTTCACTTTTCGAATAGCTTCAATACAGTGACTTGTCGAATGACTCATTTCTGTTACTTCTCGAATAGCTCACACTCCTTGACTTCTCGAATGACTTAAATTGGCTTACTTCTCGACTTATTTTTCTGGACTTCTCTAATCATCTATTCCTTGACTTCATTACCAATTAATCACTTCTGACTTCTCTACTAGGCTGACTTCTCGATTGGCTTCTTGACTTAGAAACAATTTCATTCTTCAACTTTTTATTTTGCCAAAGTCTTTTTGATTTGGTGCATGATTCACCAACTTGAATCTTCTACCATTCTTTATTTTTTACTTACAATAATTTACATTCTGAAACTACAGTAAAAACAAGCTTCTAATTGCAAGAATACATGAGATATATTAAGTCACTTGGCCTAGTACAAAGAATCTAGATATGCTTAAACAAGACAAGCATTTAGCACATAGTAGACTTGATTTGATCCAACATAGTTGAAGATGGTGTGTAAACGTGCTATTTTGTAAGGGAAGACGCGAGCCGCGGTAATAATAGCGGCATGTACATGAGCCGCAGTTTTTAACCACAGCTCGGTCCTTTTTTTTTAATCCGGACCATTTAAAAGTTAATCCAAGGGTTAGGAAATCATTTACTAGAGAAAAAAAACTTGTTCAGCAAATGGTTATCCTAGATTAGCTCCGTTTTTTAAATGATATTGGATTTCATTAAGGAAAATGACTAAGTTGCGGGTTTTTCCTAACCTAGCCCAGGTCACTTGCTATGGAATTGTGTTTGGAGTAATTTGCTTGGATAATTATGCATTTATGCTACTATAAAATAAATTGTTTGAAAATATACTTTGTATGAAAATTTTATATTATTATTATATGAATATTTTTATCATTTATTTTAGTGAGTTATCTTCACCGACAAGAATTTTAGAATATATTTTATATTTTGAGGTGAGTTTATAGTAGACAAACTTGTTTCGACATATTCGAGTCAAAATGGAATTCATAAAATTCTTGGACCATTAAGTTTTAGGCATTATGATTGAGTAAAATATAGCAATAGTTATCCAAAATCTTATAATCTCTAGTTATCTACCGTTGATATTCAGTCCTACTAGTGGGGCGTTTGTCTTATCTTATAAGTAATCTATAAAGTAAAATATATATATAGATATTGTTCAACTTATAAAAGGGAACAAACGAAGATCAGATCATTTTTGGATAAAATATTGGGGCCTCTCCTACCTCATGCTCTACTTGAATCCTACTGTAGTCCAGATGGTGTGATGTATATGGCTAGAAGAGAAAAACTTGCTCATTTCAGGATCCCTCAACATCTCAATTCAGGTAACAGAAGTCAAATTATTAACCTAATTGAGTTGATTGAAAAGAAGAAGGTGAAGCAGATAGAGGACAATGAAATTATAGAGAAAATGAAAAAGTTTATCTCTGGACAAATCTCTGAATTTGCAAGAGAAGAATTGAAGAACAAAAAGAAAGATGATGACAATGAGGATCAGGACAAGAAGGATAAAAAGCCTGAATCCAGGAGTGATAAAGAGGGAAAGAAAGAAGACAAGAAGAAGAAGGATGAAGACAAGAAGAAAAGAGACAACTCTGAGAAAAATAAACAATATCAAAGAAGAAATCCCTCTAAGCAGCAAGTTGCTGGCACTCACTCTAGTTCACCTACCAAATCTCAGGGTACTAGTGTGATGTCAACATTTTCTGAAACTACAACAGCCATCAAAACCAAATCTCCAAAAAGGATGTTCATGAAAGTTACTGCACATGGAGTGATAAGGAGGGAAATTAAAAAGGAACAGTCAAGGAAACTAAAGCCAAGCCAACATCTCAAAGTCAACACTGCCACAATAACTAAATTCAAGAATTCTACTAGCTCTTTGCTAGTAAGATGTCCTAAGGGGAGAAAACAACTCATTGTTCCTGATAAAGGTCTACCTATTAAACCTATTCAAGAAATTGCTGAAACTGACAAGGTGAGGATCAAACAGTGGAAGGCTAACAGAATTTTCAAGGTAGAAGTCAGAGACAAGAGGATGTTTGTTACTAATGTTGATGGAGAAGAAAGAGGATTTCATCATGACAACAGTGATGCTACCACTCATGACATTAGGAGAGTGATTAACCTGTTTGACAAGAAATGCATGATTAACAAGCTGAGAATGATGGAAATGGATCAGTACTTGGAAAAGAAGTATCAGAAAAAGATTGACAAGGTAAGGTACATGGAGGAGATGATGAAGGGTTTCGTGACACAAACGCAGCGGAATAAACGCGAAAAATAAATCAAAATAGCGAAACCCTCCGCAGGATCCATGCGAAAACAAAAGATTTAATTCGGAGATAAAGAATAAATACCTTTAGAAGCTTTAACAGATCATTAATGGAAGATTAATGGAGGTCCAAAGCTTTTTTTAATCACCACGTATCCCGCTCTCGCGATCTACGCTCTACGGTATCCACACGAACACTTTTCATGAAGGATTGATGTGTACTAGCACCCGAAAACTTCTTCTCTCTCTATCTTCCTCCTCTCTCAGAGCGGCTAGGGTTTTTTTTTTAAAATCTCTTTTTATTAAATCAGCCCATAAAGAGATTATATAGAGAGAGGAATAAGTTTTCTAATTATAATCCAATTATAATTAATACTAATCCAAAATTCTAAATTATTTAATTAAGTCTCACTTAATTAATTAATTATTAATTTTGGAATTAGTTTAAGTAATTCATTTATTCTATTTATATAATTAATTAAGTCATACTTAATTAATATCATAAATAAAATAAATTACTTATTTAATTTAAATTCATAATTTAAATTATTTCTCCTTCAAGCGTTCTTTGTGTGTGACCCTGTAGGTTATTATTACGTTGGCAACAATTTTAATATCTAATTAAAATTGTAAACAATGAGCGGCATCTAGTAATACATCATTGCTACCCAAGTAATAATAATAAATCGGTGATTCGATTAAGCCTTTCGTGAATAATGTTCCATGTAATATAATCCCTTTAATCTTGATATTATAGATTAAACTCAAGGCATGTCTCGTGTCATCCTCTTCATAATTTAATCTTTATTTTCTTGATCGATGAGTAGACTATTAAAATCAAATCAACATTTGAGCACGGCCGTGCATTTCATAGTCTCACTCAAACAAGAGGCCAATAATATCACTCCTAAAATTAGGAGGATTAAATCCCATCTAGATCATTCATATTTCTCATACGATTCATAATATACCCAATGTCCACTTTTATCATCACCCGGTCAAAGGTAACTTTTAATGTAATCAAAGTATATTAATTCTCGTATAGAAATATAATGATTTCAGGTCTAAGGATCATTACACCATTATCACAGTGAGAATTACTTATGACACTTACTTAACATGTAGAATCTCACGGCGGGTCATTCCAGTGTCATGCATTGATACATGCACTTATGTTCTTGACTTTAGTATCCCCATACCTATGACCAATGAGATGTGGTCATCTGTCAAGAAACATACTAGTCTTTGTGCATTATTATTGTCCTTAAATAGTAATACTCGACTAGGGAATTTTAGGAATAAGATACTATTCATATAATCTCATTTTTAAGTCACATACTTAAAGATATATAATACGTATCAAAATTCCAAGGACATTTATTATGCTTTCAATTTATTACGCAGTAAATAAAACATAATAAATAAATAATAATCAATAAAACATAATCCTTAATAATAAATATTTTCCTTAAAATATAAAAAGTATTGTCTCTAGAGCACAATTACTAACAATCTCCCACTTGCACTAGAGCCAATTACCCAAGTATCCAATACTCATGAAACTAGTGTGACTTTCATGCTTCTGCTGCGACAAAGCCTTAGTCAGTGGGTCTGCAATATTATTATTAGTATGCACTTTACATATATGTATATCTCCTTGATTATTAATCTCATTAATTAGGTGATATCTCCTAAGTACATGCCCAAACAGCCTCCTTGGCTGCTTCACAAGCATCAATATACTCAGGTTCTATTATAAATTCAACAATTGTCTTTGCTGTGAACCATTCCAGCATACAACATCTCAATAAAACACAAAGCCAGACAGAAACATTAAATTATCGTTATCTGTCTAGAAACCAGTATCACTGAAACCTCTTACAACTAGCTTCACATCTCCTCCATATAACAAGAATGAATCTTTAATCCTCTTTAAGTACTTAAGAATATTCTTGACTGTCGTCCAGTGACCTTCACCTGGATTAGATCGGTATCTACTCATCATGGTTAAAGCATACGAGACATCAGGACAAGTACATATCATTGCATACATTATAAAACCAATTGCTGACGCATATGGAATTTTACTCATGCAGTCCCTATCATCCAATGATTTAGGACAAATTTTATTTTGAGATCACTATCCCATGAGACATTGGGACATATCCATTTTAGTCTCTTTGCATTTGAAATCGATGCAAAACTTTGTCAATGTATGTACTCTAAATTAGGCCGATCAATCACCTTGATCTATCTCTATAGATCTCGATCCCTAATATATATGTCACATCGCCTAAGTCTTTCATTGAGAAATTATTTCTCAACCAAGTCTTCACAGTCTGTAGAGAAGGAATGTCATTCCCTATTAGTAATATATCATCAACATATAATACTAGGAATGCCACATGGCTCCCACTAAACTTCTTGTAAACACAAGTTTCATCTTCATTCTGAATAAAGTCAAACTCTTTTTGACTGTTTCATGAAAACAAATGTTCCATCTCCTCGAGGCCTGCTTTAATCCATAAATGGATCGACGCAACTTACATACATTTCCAGCATCCTTTAGATCAACAAAACCCTTAGGGTGTGTCATGTACACATCCATATCTTCTTCAAGGCTCTCATTTAAGAAAGCGGTTTTGACATCCATTTGCCAGATTTCATAGTCATAGTAAGCAGCTATAGCAAGCGAAATCCTGATGGACATGACCATAACAACTGGTGAAAAGGTCTCATCATAGTCAATACCATGAATTTTCTTGAAACCTTTTGCCACCAATCGTGCCTTATAGGTCTGTACATTAGCATCCATGTCGGTCTTCTTCTTGAAAACCCACTTGTACCCTATAGGTTTTACCCCTTCAGGTGGATCAACCAAAGTCCATACTTGATTAGTATACATGGATTCCATCTCAGATTTAATGGCATCCAGCCATCTCTTAGAATCTGGAGTGTTTATAGTATCTAGGTAGGTGAGAGGCTCATCTTCATCCACAAGCATCACATCACCATCTTGAGTCAAGAGAAATCCATATTATCTCTCGAGCTTATGGCGAATCCTACTAAACCTACGAACACCTGTGTTTCTTGAGCAGTATTATTTTTCTTGTACATTCTACTCAGGTTCCTCCACTGGTTCAATGTTATCATGTGGGTCTCAAACTTCATTGAGATCTATTATCCTCCCACTGTCTCTCAGCAGTTCGAGCAACAAACACTTTGTTCTCGGAAGGATTATAGAAAGAATAACCCTTGTTTCAGTTGGGTATTCCACAAAATTACATTTGTCTGATTTTGGTCCTAGCTTGTCAGAGATTAGACGTTTCACAAACGCTTCACATCCCCAAAATTTTATAAATGACATGCTGTGACGTTGCTCAGTCCATATCTCATAAGGAGTCTTTTGAACCAATTTAGTAGGAACACAGTTAAGTGTATGTGGAGCCGTTTCCAGGGTGCAACCCCAGAAACTAATTGGAAGATTCATTGACTCAACATTGATCGCACCATGTCCAACAAGGTGTGATCTCTCCTATCAAAAAAAACTTTTCTTTGATATTTTCTACTTCATCTTTACAGTCTTTGAACTTTTCAAATGATTCGGATTAGTTCTTCAAAAGATACATATATCCGTATCTACTAAAATAATTAGTAAATTTTATGAAGTTAATAAAATCTACCTTTTGTCATCGTACACATATGACCACATACATCACTATGTATAAGTCATACCCATTCAATGATCCCTTCACCATGTCCAGTAAAAGGAGCTTTAGTCATTTCACCAAATAAACCAAGATTCACATCCTTTTGTATGATTCATAATCAAACTTATCCATGAATGCATCCTTATGTATTCTGAAAATGCGTTTCTTATTAATACGGCCTCAACAACAGTGCCAAAGGTAATATTTGATTTGAGTCACTTTAGAACATATAAATTGTTAATTAGATGTGCAACATTATAAGGCTCATCATCAAAATAGAATAAACAACTATTGTTATAAAATGAAAAAGCCTTTCTTGTCCAAACAAGAAACTGAAATAATGTCTCTGCCAATTGCAAGCACGCTATAACAATTATTAAGTTCTAAATTTTCCTTATAGGCCAAAAATTAAGTAACGAGTTCCTTGAACCAGAGCAACTATCTTTACTCCAATTCCAACCCGATACCTTAAGCTTGACCCTTATTGATCATCATCTTCCGATCTTCCAATTAAGCATGACAGTTTAATTTCCAGTCTCCCAACTTTCCACAGAAGTGACAATCATCTTCTTTATCAACACCTCATTCAGACTTTAGAGTCTGCTTTAGGGATTGGACTTTGGTTTGACAACAGAACTAGATCAAATCTTCTCCTTGCCTTTCCATTTTCCTTTCCCTTTTGCATTCCCTATGTTTACCATCAATATAGTAGTAGTTCATGCATTTATCATATTACTTTCAGCAGTTCTCAACATGCTTAGCAACTCAATGGGTGTTTTACCAATCTTATTCACTTTATTGTTCATAACAAAATAAGAATAATATTTATCCAAAGATTGTAAGATCAAATCTAACTGTCTCCAGACCAATCTGGAAACTTAAAATATCAATGGTATTCATTATACCCTATAATCTTTAGAACATGTGGTGTAACCGGGTCTCACTCTCCCTACTTGTAAGTGTATAGTGCCCTTTCAAATATATCTTGTGCTCAATCGTTTCATAAGCATCTATATGCTTGTATTGCTTCTTAAGCTCAGCACATATATTTGCGAGCATGAGACATGAAACATCAGTCGCAACATCAATTTGCTTCCAGTAAGCACTATGATTTGCACATGTTACATTCTCAACTTTAAGAGCAGAGGAAGAGATTTGACTAATATCATGGTGCCCGAGGACGATCCTCAAGCTCCTATGTCAGTCAAGGAAATATATTCTCGTCAACTTGTCCTTCTCAAGAACTGATCGCATAGAGAAGTTGTTTGTGTCCATCATTTGATATCTACAATATTAAAGTGCATAAAATAAACTAGATTGCAAATTTAATATTAATTATGTTTAAGTGATTATGGTATATCATCATATACCTCCCACTATTTTTATCAAACTAATAGCCCTTACTATTAATTTGGAAAGTATATCCCATAATTCTTTCTAGTGAGCCAAGATCCATATTTCGTCATGTCCTAAGTCAACCACTGGAAGTCCTTAGAAAATGATTATTTAGGTAGACAACAGTTGTCAATTATATCATATATAATTCTTGGATAGTTTGGTGAACAACGATTGATCTTATCTATCTAATAGACTTTTAACCAAACTCTATGCTTCTAAGTTCATAATAGTTGAATATAACCGTTTATTTTCACTTATTATGACGACTCAGTTAAGTTAGACCCAATGATACAACGGCCGAATATAACCGTTTATATTCGTCGCATCTCACCACGATAGATAGGAGTCCCCTGCCACTGACAGTCCTTCCCCTTATCGATCTAGGATTCGATGAGTGTTCATTCATTGGAAAGCATCCGAGTAAAACTTAATATTTTGTTAAGGGGTTTTAGAAAATTTATAACGATCATGATCACATCATAAAGAGATCCTCAATTTTTCCTTGAACAAAATATTTCAAATCGACATCTTAAATTGTTCATTTCCCAGGTAGATGGAGGATACCAATGGTCACACTTAAAACCCATCAGCCTTACGAATACGCATATCCGCTTTTGTCAGAAAATCCCAATTATAGACATCAAAAATCCATATTTAATTCCGTGTTTTAAAAATCCATATTTCATAAACACAAGAATCTCATGATCGTTTGTTAATTTTAAAATCTTGAATCGTTACAGATTTTATCTTGTTTAAGCAAACATGGCATGGGTGTCGTATCTAATACATACATGATTAATCAATATTAAGCATGCATCTCAATTATATCTACGCATACATACCAATACATGCAATCATATACATATATGTAATGTGCGTAAATTAAACGTGTTTGGTTATGGCCCCATCCTATATGATATTTCCAAGCTAATGGAAATATCAAGGTCAGTCTATGGTGGTTTTAAAAATACTATCTATTACATGTCTTCTTTCTTCATTGTTCCATCATCCCCTTTTGGATCGCCTCCTTGCTTGCAAGTCTTCATTGATAATTACATTGAATAATAAAAATAAAACTATTCTAATGAAATTACAAGAAGAACTCGAGTTACATTCGAGATAATTAAATTACAATGAATAAACGACATGCAAGTCGTATTTAGAAACCAAAACCATAAATCAAAACCACTATCCTATGGGTCTTTAGGCCATAACCATCCACCATGCTATCATATAACACATATAATATATCTCATATTATATAATCATATCATATAATCATATATAAAAAATTTCGAAATTTCAGAAAATTAAAAACAGATTTCTGAAGACAATAAATCGCTATTTCGAGGCCCTTAACGACGTCAAACGCCTTACAGACCCGTCGGTGATAGCTAGCTATCAGTTTTGTTCATTGGCCCGATTCCAGACAAGAAATGCATGATTAACAAGCTGAGAATGATGGAAATGGATCAGTACTTGGAAAAGAAGTATCAGAAAAAGATTGACAAGGTAAGGTACATGGAGGAGATGATGAAGGGTTTCGTGACACAAACGCAGCGGAATAAACGCGAAAAATAAATCAAAATAGCGAAACCCTCCGCAGGATCCATGCGAAAACAAAAGATTTAATTCGGAGATAAAGAATAAATACCTTTAGAAGCTTTAACAGATCATTAATGGAAGATTAATGGAGGTCCAAAGCTTTTTTTAATCACCACGTATCCCGCTCTCGCGATCTACGCTCTACGGTATCCACACGAACACTTTTCATGAAGGATTGATGTGTACTAGCACCCGAAAACTTCTTCTCTCTCTATCTTCCTCCTCTCTCAGAGCGGCTAGGGTTTTTTTTTTAAAATCTCTTTTTATTAAATCAGCCCATAAAGAGATTATATAGAGAGAGGAATAAGTTTTCTAATTATAATCCAATTATAATTAATACTAATCCAAAATTCTAAATTATTTAATTAAGTCTCACTTAATTAATTAATTATTAATTTTGGAATTAGTTTAAGTAATTCATTTATTCTATTTATATAATTAATTAAGTCATACTTAATTAATATCATAAATAAAATAAATTACTTATTTAATTTAAATTCATAATTTAAATTATTTCTCCTTCAAGCGTTCTTTGTGTGTGACCCTGTAGGTTATTATTACGTTGGCAACAATTTTAATATCTAATTAAAATTGTAAACAATGAGCGGCATCTAGTAATACATCATTGCTACCCAAGTAATAATAATAAATCGGTGATTCGATTAAGCCTTTCGTGAATAATGTTCCATGTAATATAATCCCTTTAATCTTGATATTATAGATTAAACTCAAGGCATGTCTCGTGTCATCCTCTTCATAATTTAATCTTTATTTTCTTGATCGATGAGTAGACTATTAAAATCAAATCAACATTTGAGCACGGCCGTGCATTTCATAGTCTCACTCAAACAAGAGGCCAATAATATCACTCCTAAAATTAGGAGGATTAAATCCCATCTAGATCATTCATATTTCTCATACGATTCATAATATACCCAATGTCCACTTTTATCATCACCCGGTCAAAGGTAACTTTTAATGTAATCAAAGTATATTAATTCTCGTATAGAAATATAATGATTTCAGGTCTAAGGATCATTACACCATTATCACAGTGAGAATTACTTATGACACTTACTTAACATGTAGAATCTCACGGCGGGTCATTCCAGTGTCATGCATTGATACATGCACTTATGTTCTTGACTTTAGTATCCCCATACCTATGACCAATGAGATGTGGTCATCTGTCAAGAAACATACTAGTCTTTGTGCATTATTATTGTCCTTAAATAGTAATACTCGACTAGGGAATTTTAGGAATAAGATACTATTCATATAATCTCATTTTTAAGTCACATACTTAAAGATATATAATACGTATCAAAATTCCAAGGACATTTATTATGCTTTCAATTTATTACGCAGTAAATAAAACATAATAAATAAATAATAATCAATAAAACATAATCCTTAATAATAAATATTTTCCTTAAAATATAAAAAGTATTGTCTCTAGAGCACAATTACTAACAGATGATTGAGAAGAAAAGAAAGGAGGAGGAGAGAGTAGAGAAGTTGTCTGAAGAATTGAGAAGACAGGGTAAAAGTAGAGTGTTCAAAGATCCTGACAGAGTTGAATTCAAACTGAGAGGTGGAATCACTGTCAAAATTAGACTCAAGTTTGTTCAAGACTATCCAATGCTCACTCTACAGATTGCTGCAGACATACTGAAAGATGCAATTTTGATTGAGGAAATCATGGCCAGACAAATGATACTGCAGGCAATTGAAGAAAACAAGGCCAGGGAAGAAAAGGAAAGAAAAGAAAAATATGATCAGGCAGCTCATCAACAACAACAATATAGGTAGGCTTGATATCTTGTATTAATTTATGAAAATTCATCATTTTCCAAATTGGGGGAGATTGTTGGACTTAAATCAAGCCTAGCCTATTTAATTATCTGTCTTGCTGTAACTCAGTTTGTACTTCTGTAGTAGACTAGTGACTTAGTTATTCATGTGTAATTTGCAAATAGAAGTTTTCTCTGTTTACCTTCAAATTGTAAACAAAGTCAGAAATAAAGTCAGTTAGAAGATTCAAGTTGAATCATGCAACCAGACAAAGAAGACTGTGAAGAAATAAGAGAAGTTATCTGAGAATTCTACTAAGGCAAATTACTTGGTCGAGAAGTCATCTATTCGAGAAGTCAGAACTATGGAAACATTTCGAGAAGTCTCAAAACTTTTATCTGCTCAGTACTCGATCGAGAAGTCAGTCATTCGACAAGTCAAGTATTGAAGCCAATCGAGAAGTGTTAATTATGAGTCATTCGAGAAGTGAAAATAAACAATTCGAGAAGCTAGCAAATGGAGCATTCGAGAAGTAATAAGGCTGAGTCATTCGAGAAGTCAATATCAAGCATGCATTCGAGAAGTCTAGTCTGATCGAGAAGTTATCAAGCTGAGTATGCGATCGAGAAGTCTAGTCATTCGAGAAATCAAGTATTCAGGACCAATCGAGAAGTCACAGCTGTTCGAGAAGTCAATCTCCTTGACTTATCGAATCAATTTCAAGAAGAGTACTCGACTGCAAAAGAAGCTAGTTTCAAGGAAGAATTGCAGAACAAGACAGATGATGTTGCAGCTCTGTTTATGCATGATAAGTTAAACCTGCACAGATAGAGACAAGTCTACAATGCAGCTGGGAAGATAAGTCAAGAAAAGTGACAGAAGAGATAAGGCAGGATGGAGCAGACTGTCACAGCAGTGTTAGCTAGAAATAGTCATTAGTCAAATGTAAAGCAGTCTCTGTCTATTTCTAGTTTTAGCTAAACTGTCTCATGTGAGCATGTGCACAGGACATGTTGTCTATATACTTTATGCACAGCCACATTTGATAGTGTCTTGAGTATTTTTACAATTGTAAGAATCCCAGAACAAGAAGCTGAAATTCAAACTGAATTTCAGATTGTAGCAAAGTTCATTCTAATACAAATTAGATTGAAAGTTACATCTGTGTCTATATTATTTATTGTTATATGTCTTGACAAACACTATCGTAATTCCATCAGTTCTTCAAGCTTCGAACAAGTTTATTTTCTAAACAAGAAAATTTTGAAGTATACATTCACCCCCCCCCCTCTGTAACTTCTGGGTCTCTAAATTCCTAACAAGTGGTATCAGAGCCAGGCTGTAAACAAACATACAGACTAAAGATCAAGATGAGTTCTCAGAAGTTAAGCAGCATAAAGATTCCTACATTTGACAGAGAAAATTACAACCTATGGAAGAGGAAGATGCTGATGTTCATAAAGGCTGCAAACCCCATGTATCCAGAAATATTAAAGAATGGTCATTTCATGCCAGTAACTCTAGTTCCTGAAACTACTAGTGGGTCTGAAGTTATTCCTGCAACATGGATACCTAAAGATCCATCTCAGTACACAGACTCAGAGAAGGAAAAGGTGTCTCTTGACAATAGCTTAATGCTAATATTGATTGAGTCACTGGATCTTGTGATGTACAACAATATTGTCAATTATACATCTGCCAAACACATATGGGAGACAATAGAAATTCTGTGTGAGGGAATTGAGGACGTAAGAGAGAATCAAAGGCAGCTCCTTGTTTCCCAATATGAAGCATTCATGTCAAAATCAAATTAGGGCATAACTGAAGTATTTGAAAGGTTCAATAAACTGATCAATGATCTTCAACTTCATGGGAAATATTATGAAACAAAGGAGAAAAACATGAAGTTTCTGTTAACTCTCCCAGAGCACCTGGAGCATAAAATTTCTGCAATAAGAGAAGGAAGAGATTTGACAAAGCTTCCACTTGAGACACTCTATGGAATACTGAAAACATATGAGCTGGAATTTTATCAAAAGAAAGCCATTTTAGCAAATAGAGGAAAAATGGCAAATGTCTCAAATGCCCTGGTTGTTAAGGAACCATCAACAATTGAAAAGACTGGTACAAGCAGGAAGTTGAAATCTGAGGTGATTGAAGATCAGGAACAGGAAGACAAGGACTCTATCAAGAGTGAGTCAAAAGAAGATGACTTCTACACCATTGAAGAACTTAAAGGCATGGACAACAAAATAATGGCCTTCATGGCAAAGAAGTTTGGAAATTTGAGATTCAAAAGAAACAAAAGTTTCAAACCAAGACCAACCTTCAAGTCTTCAAGCAAAGGAAGGAATCCACAGAGAAGCTCCAATAATGGAGGATACAAGACTGGAACAGTTGATAGATCCAAGATAAGATGCTATAACTGTAATGATCTTGGACACTTTGCAACAGAATGCAGAAAACCTAGGTCAATCAAGAAGGATAAAGACTACTTGGAGTTGGAAGCCAAGTATGAAGCTCTTCTCAAAAAGCAGACAGGAAAAGCTTATATTGCTGAAGGAAAATGCTGGGATGATACAGATGAAGATGAGGAGGAGGAATATGGGAATCTGGCACTCATGGCCAACTCACATGATGGAGCTTCATCCTCAAATTCTCAGGTACCTTCCTTAATCTCTCTTGATATGTCAAATTCTCAATACAAGAAAACTGTGAAAGATTTAAGTATTGAGATGTTTAACATTCACACCAGTATAACTGCTGCTTATGAGGAGATTGTTAGGTTAGTAAAAGCTAATGAGGAACTAATTGCAAGAAATGAGACTCTAGAATTGTCTGTTATAAACATGGAAAACTTGAAACATGAAAATGAGTATCTCAAGAACAAAATAGTTTGTTCTGAACAAATTGAGAAGTTTCTTAAAGAACAAATTTCTGAAAATGAGTTGGAAATTAGATCTTATCAAAACTCAGCAACTATTGTTAAAGAGTTTCATGAGAAAAACAAGGAAAGCACTAGGATTGGAGTTGGTTTTGATTATGAGAATCTTAAAAAGAAAAAATCTGTTTCAACAAGAGGCAAAAAGATTGAAATCCAAGGTAATCCTCATATTTTGAAAAATGTCAAAGAACCAATTTTTAAGAAAGCTACTGTTGAACTAGATGAAGCTAGTATGGTTATCAAACAACAGTTAGATGATGAGGATAAGAAAGCAATTGAAAGAAAAGTGACCTCTGTTGAGAAAGAAGAACCCACAATCAAAACCAAGTCCATTCATGTTCAAACTGAAACTAAACAGGATGCTCAGAAAAATGATGCTATGCATGCTAAAAAGAAAAAGGCTAATAGAAATGGAAAAATAGGCATTAACAAACACAACAACTATGCACCTGTTCATAATGCACCAAGAAAGATTTGTAAAAACTGTGGTTCAACAAATCATCTTACTCACTTGTGCAAGAAACCTGTTGTGGGAAATGATAAGTTTGCCTGTGGTTATGTTGAGCCTTTAATGCATGATAATCATAAATTTTGTGACAAATTTGATTGTATGCCATGTAACATGAACATCATGAATACCTGCTTTAGGCTCAGGAAACAGTTTGTTGATGGATGCATAAGTCAGAATTTGTATATCAACAGTCATATGCCTAAATCTGCTAGTCCTGTGAAACACAGAAAACACTCCATGTCACCTAAGCATGCATCTAGTTCTAGAAGCACTAATCAAGCAAAAAATCAAAACAAGAAAAATGAAAATGTGCATGTGCAAGTGACTGAGACTGTTAAGAACAGGAATGACATTCATATGACTAGGCATAAAGGACCCAACCTTGTTTGGGTACCAAAGAAAACTTGATTTGTGTTTGATTGAAGGGCACAGGTAAGAAGAAGGTCATGTGGATTTTGGACAGTGGCTGTTCAAGGCATATGACTGGTGACAAGGCCCTGCTGTCACAGTTCAAGGATGAGGCTAGCCCAATGGTAACCTTTGGAGACAACAGCACTTGATTCATGGAAATGTTGTCATTGAAGATGTAGCCCTAGTCAGTGGTTTGAAGCATAATCTTCTCAACATCACTCAATTCTGCAACAAAGATTTGAAGGTAGAGTTTGATAAGGAATTGTGTCTCATATCACACAGGAAGACAAAGGAAATTGCTCTGCAAGGAGTAAGAAAAGGAAGCTTGTTTGTAGCAGATTTGGACTCTGCAAACAAGAAGAAGATTTGTTGTTTCTACACAAAGGCCTCAGAAAATGAAAGTATGCTTTGGCATAAGAGGTTATCTCACCTAAATCTCAAAAACATTAATTCTTTAGTCAAAAGAGAATTAGTGAAGGACCTGCCCACACTTGAATTCTGCATAGAAGGATTATGTGAGGCATGTCAAAAAGAGAAAATGAAGAGATCAAGTCACAAGAGTAAGGAATTCACATCAATCACCAAACCACTACAATCAATTCATATGGATCTGTTTGGACCAGTAAATGTCTTGTCCATGGCTAAGAAAAGATTTGCTCTAGTCATGGTTGATGACTTTTCAAAATACACTTGGGTGGAATTCTTGCACTCAAAAGATGAAGCTCCTGAGATCATGATTAGTGCATAATTTTACATATTTTAATGCCTATTTTATTGCTCGCTTTCGTATTTTTATTAGTTAATTTATTGCATTTTCCTTATTTTGCAGATAAGTAAATTAAATAATTAAAGGAGAAGAAATGGGTTAGAAAGGGCAAAAAAGGGAAGAAAAGGAAGCCAACAAAGTAAAGAGGAGAAAAAGACAAAAGAGCAAGTTGGTGGATGAAATCAAAAATCAATGGTGTAGATTTTACCAATAAACACCTCATTTGAATGGTGGGGATTGACCCAACACCACCCAAAACCCTAGTCCTAGCCTATAAATACATCTCATTCTCTCATTGTAATCATCTCTAGTTTTTACCCTAGTTTTAGTAGTAGCCTCTCTTTTAATTTTCTAGATCTAGTTTTTAGCTCTCTCAAATATTGTAAACACTTTTCATATTAATGCAAGTCTTTATTTTCTTTTATGCTAGTCTTCATCTTATCTTCTTTAAGTCTTAATTTATTTTTATGTTAGTCTTCATCTTATCTTCTTTAAGTTTATGGCTATGATATCTTTCTAAGTACCACAAGTTGTATACTTGGGAAATGAAAGAAGCCTTTTAGATTAATATTCTAGATCTAGTTTACTTATCTCTCTACTTTACTCCTTAGTTTTATTGTTTATTATCTTGTCATGAGCCCCTTTAAATCTCTATTTTAAATGTGGGTTCAATGATTTAGATCTCTAAATTTATTATTATTAGTTGTTTTTTTTTATTCTAGATTGTAGAACTAGTTTTGGTTGTTGGGTTTGATATTTACTTGTAGTTGTTTAAATATTTTAGATATAGATCTAGTTGTTGGTAGTGTTAAAACTTAGCTCTTTAAATTTTAGATCTACTTTTATATTTTACTTGTCTCATTCACCTTTATGGCTATGACCCATTTCAATTTCATCAAGTAAAAAAGTAAAGTACTTGAGAATTGAAAGGAGCCTATTTAGTTTAATGTTCTTGGATCTACTTTTCTTTTTATGTTGTAGTTGAACCCCTTTTAAATCTCCATTTTATTAGTGGGTTTGACATTTTAGAGCTAAATTTATTTCTTGTTGGGTGTTAGAATTTAGATCTACTTTTTAGTTGTTAGATTTGTTAAAATAGCTTTAATGGTTTGATATTTTAGATGTAGTTTTGCTTTTGAGTTGTATTGAATTTTAGATCTAATTTTAGTAGTATTAATTATGGTCTTTAGTTTGTAGATCTAGATTTAAAAGCACTAGTCTTCCTTTGTCCATTTTTTTTTTATTTTGTCAAGTATTTTAATTAATGTTTAAAGTTTAGTTAGTTTCGTTACTTGAATTTTTAATTAGCTTATTATCATTCCTTTTTTTTGTTGCCTAACTCATCTCAAAATTAATTGGTCTAATTCGCCTAAATTGAAAATTAAAGTTTTTGTAAAAATAATTTTAGTCCTTGCGGAACGAATATTTAAATTATTAAAACGATGTGAATTGTGCACTTGCAATTTAAAATGTATATTTTTAGCACATCAAGTTTTTGGCGCCGCTGCCGGGGACTATAATTATTTTTCACACCTTAATTTTTAATTTTTCGAATTAGTTTTACTTGCTCTCTTTGTTTGTTTGTTTTTTAGAAAATTGGAGATTCGGAAAGCTCGTTGGAACGTGGAAATTGCCAGACTTGAAGAAATTTTCGGAAAGTATTTTTCGGTAACCCGTATCTCCCTATTTTCGTCATTTCATCACGTAGTTATAAAAAAAAATCAAAAAAAATAAATTAATTAAAAATCCAAAAAATAATTAGTTAGTTGAATACATAATTGTTGCATCATGCATTAATCACTTAGGAGCACATCATTTAGATTTAAATTCTTGTATTTAATTTTTTTCGTACCTTGTAAATTGTGGTGATTGCTGGAGTAATGAGGTATGTTAAATTCCTTCTTTTCTTTAGATTAGGACACGTAGTTTAAGCATCCATAATTGTTTATCATTTTTTTTATAACTCGTTGTGTGTTGCATCATTTAAATAAATTTTAAGGGCAAAACCCAATCACAAGATGAGGGGAGAGAATTCATCACTCTTTCCTTAGCCCACAACAATTAATCTCTCATCTTGCATACCCTAGCCTTTTTAATAAAATTAATTAGACGTTAGCCCTAGGATTTCGCGCTCAACTAGGAAGAGAACCTAAAACGAACAAATCTCGAAGTATTCATTCGTTGGTGTCTAGGCTAGCGAAAGCTTACCTGGCCATTTGGATTGGTGTCTTAGGAAGGTGTTTAGCCTCTTGGCAATGCTTGCACCGACCTGGCCAATCAGGACGAGTACTTTTAGTTTTGTGAGTTTTAGTATTATCTTGTTGTTAGGAGCAAGGTCTAGTTAATTTTAGGGAACCCTAGATTTAGAATTTTTTCTTTCTTTCGATTTTCCACATTTTCTTTTGAGTGTTTAAATTCTTGCACTTATTTGCTACGTGTTTATGCGAACTGCTTGGGCTAGGAACGAATCATCTAGATTAGTAAGACCGATTGAGTTGTCTTCTTCTTCTTCTTCTTCAGATTCTGAACCCGTAGAAGTTAGTGAAACCGTAGTAAAGATGGTTGTTTCTCTTAGAGACCGTTGTTACCCCTCCCGTTCTGCCCAACCCTCGTGTATTACCTTACCACCGGTTAATGGTAATAATTTCGAGATTAAGTCTCACCACATTAGCATGTTACCAAAGTTTACCGGGAGTGAAGGTGAGGATCCATATCTTTTTATTCACGAATTCGAGGAGGTTTGTGCCTTACAAAAACTCCAACAATTAACTGAGGACTCCATTAGGCTTAGACTAATCAACTTCGCTTTAAAAGAAAATGCTAAAAAATGGTTGTATAGTCTACCGGTCAACTCTATTTCAACGTGGGAGGGATTTGTGGTAATTTTTCTTAAAAAATATTTTCCAAATCACAAGACCACAAAAATCACAAATGAGATAAACCAATTTCATCAAAAAGAAAATGAGTCGTTTTGGAAATATTTTGACCGTTTTAAAAATCTTCTATCTCAATGTCCCCACCATGGAATAGAGAAATGGAGACTCTGTAAGATTGTTTACGAAGCCTTAGATAGTCCGACTACTGCTTTGTTAGAGTCTATGTGTCAAGGTAAGTTCATGGAAAAAGATGAGGATCAGGGTTGGGAATTTTTTGAGGAATTGGCAGAAAAGACGATGTTGTGGGAGTCCACTAGGGAGCCTGTTAAGTCTAATGAGTCACCAAGTTCGTCTTCTAGGGGTTTGCATGTAGTTAATAATTCGATTGCCACCGAGGCCAAGTTAGCTATCCTTACTAAGCGACTCGAAGCTTTAGAAACCATCGAATCTTCCTCACAAATGTCTATGTGTGCGAACTATAATTCTCCGAACCAAGCACTTCAAAATTTTCAAGAGTTGGAGCAAGTGAATGCTATGTTCCAACCATGACCTAGAAATGACCCGTTTTCACAAACTTACAACCCCGGGTGGAGAAATCACCCGAACTTTTCATGGAACCAAGGTCAAAACTATCAACTGTCTCAACCCAACTTTCAAAAGCCCAATTCTAACTCTTACTCAAATCAAAGTCTTGGTCCTTATCCAAACTCAACTCAAACACCGTTGAACCCACCCGGTTTTAATGATTCGGATAAGAGACTTAGTTCCTTAGAAAAGAGTATTGAGGCGTTGTTGAAATCACAAACGAATTTGACTCAATCTCAACAAACCTTCATGCAAACCATGACCCAAGATAGGCAAATCTTAAATTCCAATTCTCAAGCCATCTCTAAGTTAGAGGTTCAGATGAGTCAGTTAGCTAGCACGATTTGTGAGCGGGAGAAGAACCGGTTTCCTAGTCAACCCGAGGTGAATCCTAAGTTTCCCATGAACCAAAGACCTCATGACAATGTGAATGCAGTTATTTCCTTAAGGTCTGGCAAGCAAGTTGATAACCAAGTGGGTGATAAGTTTCGTGAGGATGAGGAATCGACCTCTGAACCAAGTCATCCTTTTCCGGGTCCAAGTGGAGAAAAATCCGAGAATTCGAAAAGTCAAGGATCCACAAGTGAACCGATCAATAAACCTTCTTCTGAAGAACCGGGTGAAAGAGTCTATAAACCCAAAGCCCCTTATCCCCAAAGACTCATTTCATCTAAGCAAACGGACCAATTAGACAAGATTTTGGAAGTCTTTAAGCAAGTCAAGATAAACATTCCTCTCTTAGATGCCATCCAACAAATTCCTTCTTATGCTAAGTGTCTAAAGGAGTTGTGTACTCATAAGCGCACCAATCATGTCCCGAAGAAAGCCTTTTTGACATCACACGTTAGTTCGATCCTTTCAAATCAAATTCCCGTGAAATATAAGGACCCCGGTTGTCCTACTATTTCGTGTGTCTTAGGCGATACCTTCATCAATAAAGCTTTGCTTGACTTAGGAGCTAGTGTGAACCTTCTTCCATTTTCTGTCTATCAAGCCCTAGGTTTAGGAGAACTTCAAAAGACAAATGTTACACTTCAATTAGCGGATCGTTCTGTCAAAATTCCTAAGGGAGTTGTTGAAGATGTGTTAATTAAAGTAGGTGACTTTGTCTTTCCTGTTGATTTCGTGGTCTTAGAAACTGAACCGGTCAAGAACCCTAAGAACCAAATTCCTATCATTTTAGGAAGACCTTTTCTAGCCACTTCTAATGCCTTGATTAATTGCAGGAATGGATTAATGAAACTAACATTTGGGAATATGACCATAGACTTAAATATTTTTCATGTTGGAAAACAATCCGATGATTTTGATCAACCGATGGGAATCAATTTAATTGATGAAATAGTTGATCAAGATCTCATGACTCCTAGTGATGCTTTTGACTTTTGTTTAAAACACTTTGGTCAGGATTGGGATATTTCCAATTACACAAATGAGGTCAACCAAATGTTAGAGTCCACCATTTCTACAACTAATCAGGAGATCACACCAAGCCTTCTTTTCAAAGCTAGTGAACTCGTTGAGTCAAGCCCACCAGAATTAGAACTCAAACCTCTTCCTAACACTCTTAAATATGCCTTTCTAGGACCTAAAAATTCTCTTCCGGTTATAATTGCCTCTAATTTGACCGAGTCACAAGAGAAAGAGCTTTTAAGTGTGCTTAGAGAACATAAGGAAGCGATAGGGTGGAGTATCTCAGATATCAAAGGAATTAGTCCGGCTATTGTCCAACATAGGATTCACTTAGTTGATGATGCTAAGCCTGTTAGAGAACCTCAAAGGAGATTGAACCCTGCCATGATGGAAGTTGTTAAGAAAGAAATCCTTAAATGCCTCGATAATGGGATAATCTATCCCATTTCTGATAGTTCTTGGGTGAGTCCCGTTCATGTTGTGCCTAAAAAGTCAGGTATTACCATAATAACCAACGAGAATGATGAGCAAGTTCCTACTCGTATTCAGTCAGGTTGGAGAATGTGCATAGATTTTAGGAAGCTCAATGCCGCCACTAGAAAAGACCATTTTCCTTTACCCTTCATGGACCAAATGTTAGAAAGGTTAGCGGGTCATTCTTACTATTGCTTTCTAGACGGTTATTCTGGGTATTTCCAAATCCCCATTGCTCCCGAGGACCAAGAAAAGACCACGTTCACTTGCCCTTTCGGAACCTTCGCTTATCGTCGATTAGCTTTTGGCCTAACTACTGGCCCTTCTACCTTTCAAAGGTGCATGACTAGCATCTTTTCTGACATGATAGGAGACTTTTTAGAAGTCTTTATAGATGACTTTTCCATCTTTGGTTCTTCTTTTCATCAGTGTCTACACCATCTCGACTTAGTCTTAAAAAGGTGTAAGGAAACCGACCTCGTTCTTAATTGGGAAAAATGTCATTTCATGGTTAAGGAAGGAATTGTTCTTGGTCACAAAATTTCTGAAAAGGGAATCGAAGTTGATAAGGCCAAAGTCGACCTTATTGCTAATCTCCCGCCACCAAAATCTGTCAAAGAAATTCGCTCCTTTTTAGGACATGCCGGTTTCTATCGACGTTTCATTAAAGATTTTAGTAAGAAGGCTAGACCCTTGACCAACCTTCTTTCTAAGGAGGTCAAATTCGAGTTTACTAGTGAGTGTGTTCAATCTTTTGACCAACTTAAGAAAGAATTGACTTCAGCCCCGATCATCAAGTCCCCCGATTGGAATCAACCTTTTGAGTTAATGTGTGACGCTTCGGATTATGCGGTAGGGGCGGTGTTAGGTCAACGAATAGATAAGATACCTCATGTCATTTACTATGCTAGCAAGACCTTAAATGATGCTCAACTTAATTACTCCACAACTGAAAAAGAGCTCTTAGCAGTAGTCTTTGCCCTTGAGAAGTTTCGGTCGTATCTTATCGGTTCCAAAATCATTGTTTACACCGATCACGCAGCCCTTAGATACCTTTTCTCCAAAAAAGACTCAAAGGCCCGATTGATTAGATGGGTCTTGTTGCTTCAGGAATTTGACCTAGAAATTAGGGATAAGAAGGGTTCAGAAAATGTTGTTGCCGATCATCTCTCTCGATTAGTAGTGGATTCCACTATTGACTTACCCTTAAATGAATCTTTTCCCGATGAACACCTTCTTTCAATCTCTAGTCCTCCTTGGTTCGCCGATATTGTCAATTACCTTGCCACCGGTGAAATTCCTTCCAATTGGTCTAAGCAAGATAAATCAAAATTTTTCTCTTAAGTCAAACACTTCTTTTGGGATGACCCTTATCTTTTTAAACATTGCCCAGACCAAATCATTAGGAGATGTATTCCAAACCATGAGGTTAGGAGTGTACTGTCCTTTTGTCATGACCAAGCTTGTGGAGGTCATTTTAGTGCTAAGAAAACAGCCGCGAAGATACTTCAGTGTGGTTTTTATTGGCCTAGTTTGTTTAAGGATGCCGCCGAATTCTGTTCCGCTTGTCATAGGTGTCAACATTTAGGAAAGATCACTAGAAGAAACATGATGCCAATGAGTCCAATCCTTGTCATTGAGATTTTTGATGTTTGGGGAATAGATTTTATGGGGCCCTTTCCTAATTCATTTGGTAATCTCTACATTCTCTTAGCGGTTGATTATGTGTCTAAGTGGGTCGAAGCCATACCAACTAAGACTAATGATAACAAGGTCGTCCTTAAATTCTTAAAAGAGAATATCTTTTCTCGATTTGGCACACCTAGAGCTATCATTAGTGACCAAGGCAAGCACTTTAAAAATCATCAATTTGAATCTCTCTTGAAAAAGTATTCCATCACGCATAAATTGGCTACCCCTTATCATCCTCAGACTAGTGGTCAAGTTGAAGTCTCTAATAGGCAAATCAAACAAATTTTAGAAAAGACTGTCAACTCGAATAGGAAAGATTGGTCCATTAAGTTGATAGATGCATTATGGGCCTATCGGACTGCTTTCAAGACGATCTTGGGTATGTCTCCCTACAGACTAGTGTTTGGTAAAGCGTGGCATCTCCCTGTTGAACTTGAACATAGGGCCATGTGGGCCATTAGAGAGTTAAACTTTGATTTATCCACTGCTGGTAGTCATCGAAAGTTGCAATTGTCTGAGTTAGAGGAAATGAGGAATGATGCCTATGAAAATGCTAAAATCTATAAAGAAAGAACTAAAGTGTTTCATGATAAATCCATCTTGAGAAGATCATTTTCTCCCGGTCAAAAAGTTCTTTTATATAATTCTAGGCTGCATCTCTTTCCTGGAAAGTTGAGATCTAGGTGGGAAGGACCATACATTGTTAAAACAGTTTTTCCTCACGGTGCTATTGAAATTGAAAATCCTAATAATGGTGACATATTTAAAGTTAATGGACAAAGGCTCAAACCATTTTTAGAATTGCCAATTGATCTCGAGGAAGAGGTCATCCACCTTGTCGATCTTTGAATAAAGTAAGTTTTCAGAATAAACTAGTTTTGCTTCTCTGTCATCCCATGTCAGGTATTATCTCTTCATGTTATTTTATCATATATCTCTCATTTGCATACATTGGGGACAATGCATGATTTAGGTATGGGGGAGGGTGCTAGTAATGTTAAAATTAAAAAGAAATATAAAAAAATTAAAAATTAAAAATCCAAAAATAGAAATGTTTACGTTGAGTTGTCCTGTCCTCTATTTGAACTTTAGGACTAGTTGGTGTTAGCATTTGTTTTCAAAAATTATATATATAATGCCTTTTAGATAATTTGAACTTAGTCGAGTAAGGTTTTCTTTATGAAACTTGTGTCGAACGATTTTTACACCAAATTTCAAGACGGCACATATGCACAAGACCTTTGTTGGAAAGATTGTATAGGGATGTTATTCGATACCTGAGAGAGAACCCACATGTTAGAACAATGTCGAATCAAATTTTTGTGAAAAATAAATATATAGCCAAAAAAAAAAAAAAGATGAAAATGAAAAAAAAGAAAAGAAAAGAAAGAAAAAGAAAGAATAAACTACTTCAATACCCAATATTCCTCAAAATAAATAGATGAGATGATGGGCACAAGTAGAATTGACTAGTCTTGTTTTGTGGCCTTTGTTACTCGAGTAATTAAGTCCGTTGGGGTATTTTAAAACCTAGTGCCCTAAGACCAACTGGTTTGGGAGTCACTGACCCAAAGCTCGTTACATGGGTAACATAGAAAGCCTAAGAAAACAGACACTATACAGTCGATTAAAAAAAAAAAAAAAAAGGAAAAAAAAAGGGTTATATATATGAATTTGTGATATTTGGCTAGATACTTGTTTTAATAGAGATTGGGTCAGTTCAATATTGGTTGAAAAAGAGAAAATATTCGTATGCAGTTCATCTATCAGAGGCCTTAAATTCACTACACACCTTGAGATTTTTTGTAAACATTTAGATTCGATACCAGTAGATTGAAGTTACCTACAATTCGACTATTATTAGAAAAGTCTACTAAGGCATGTATTTTCCCTATAAAATCTTTTTGTTTACACCATTGAAAACTAGAGTGAAAATTGAGTCGGGACAATTGCAGGAATTATTTCACAGATTTTATGGGTATATCTTCTGTAAACCCTTAGGAGACAACACTCCTCTTGTAGAGATCGTCTATGAGTTTAACGGGTTGGTAAACCTAAAATTACCCGTCACGCCTACGAAAAGGAGCCTAGAACTTTTCTTAGTTTGCTTTTTAACTGTTGATTTTACTCGAGGACGAGCAAAAGATAGGTATGGGGGCATTTGATTAGTGCATAATTTTACATATTTTAATGCCTATTTTATTGCTCGCTTTCGTATTTTTATTAGTTAATTTATTGCATTTTCCTTATTTTGCAGATAAGTAAATTAAATAATTAAAGGAGAAGAAATGGGTTAGAAAGGGCAAAAAAGGGAAGAAAAGGAAGCCAACAAAGTAAAGAGGAGAAAAAGACAAAAGAGCAAGTTGGTGGATGAAATCAAAAATCAATGGTGTAGATTTTACCAATAAACACCTCATTTGAATGGTGGGGATTGACCTAACACCACCCAAAACCCTAGTCCTAGCCTATAAATACATCTCATTCTCTCATTGTAATCATCTCTAGTTTTTACCCTAGTTTTAGTAGTAGCCTCTCTTTTAATTTTCTAGATCTAGTTTTTAGCTCTCTCAAATATTGTAAACACTTTTCATATTAATGCAAGTCTTTATTTTCTTTTATGCTAGTCTTCATCTTATCTTCTTTAAGTCTTAATTTATTTTTATGTTAGTCTTCATCTTATCTTCTTTAAGTTTATGGCTATGATATCTTTCTAAGTACCACAAGTTGTATACTTGGGAAATGAAAGGAGCCTTTTAGATTAATATTCTAGATCTAGTTTACTTATCTCTCTACTTTACTCCTTAGTTTTATTGTTTATTATCTTGTCATGAGCCCCTTTAAATCTCTATTTTAAATGTGGGTTCAATGATTTAAATCTCTAAATTTATTATTATTAGTTGTTTTTTTTTATTCTAGATTGTAGAACTAGTTTTGGTTGTTGGGTTTGATATTTACTTGTAGTTGTTTAAATATTTTAGATATAGATCTAGTTGTTGGTAGTGTTAAAACTTAGCTCTTTAAATTTTAGATCTACTTTTATATTTTACTTGTCTCGTTCACCTTTATGGCTATGACCCATTTCAATTTCATCAAGTAAAAAAGTAAAGTACTTGAGAATTGAAAGGAGCCTATTTAGTTTAATGTTCTTGGATCTACTTTTCTTTTTATGTTGTAGTTGAACCCCTTTTAAATCTCCATTTTATTAGTGGGTTTGACATTTTAGAGCTAAATTTATTTCTTGTTGGGTGTTAGAATTTAGATCTACTTCTTAGTTGTTAGATTTGTTAAAATAGCTTTAATGGTTTGATATTTTAGATGTAGTTTTGCTTTTGAGTTGTATTGAATTTTAGATCTAATTTTAGTAGTATTAATTATGGTCTTTAGTTTGTAGATCTAGATTTAAAAGCACTAGTCTTCCTTTGTCCATTTTTTTTTTATTTTGTCAAGTATTTTAATTAATGTTTAAAGTTTAGTTAGTTTCGTTACTTGAATTTTTAATTAGCTTATTATCATTCCTTTTTTTTGTTGCCTAACTCATCTCAAAATTAATTGGTCTAATTCGCCTAAATTGAAAATTAAAGTTTTTGTAAAAATAATTTTAGTCCTTGCGGAACGAATATTTAAATTATTAAAACGATGTGAATTGTGCACTTGCAATTTAAAATGTATATTTTTAGCACATCAGATCATCATTGAAAATTTGAGAAGATTGGATAAAGGCCCTACACCAGTAGTTGCCATAAGGAGTGATAATGGTACAGAATTCAAAAATGCTATACTCCATGAATTCTGCAAGGAAAAAGGAATCACTCACCAATTCTCAGCCCCAAGAACTCCACAACAAAATGGAGTGGTTGAGAGAAAGAACAGGACTCTCATTGAAGCTGCAAGAACCATGTTAGCAGAAGCAAGTCTACCAACTAGCTTTTGGGCTGAAGCTATTAGAACTGCATGCTATACTCAAAACAGAACACTCATCACAAAACCAGTTGGAAAGACTCATTATCACATCATGACAAATAGAAGACCATCTGTAAAATACATGCATGTGTTTGGAACCAAGTGCTTTGTTCTCAAAGATGATGTCAACAACCTTGGGAAGTTTGAAGCCAAGGCTTATGAAGGAATTTTTACATTTGTGGGATACTCTTTAGACAAAACTGTCTATAGAGTATATGTGATTGATCAACAGAAGATTATGGAAAGCACAAATGTGACATTTGATGATTTCAAGTTCCCTACTATGAATTTGGAAGGTGAAAACTGTGACACTTTGAGGTTTGAAAATGAGATAGAGTCTGAAACATTTGCAACTGAAAATGCTATCAATACTCATGAAGAGTCACATGTAGACATCTCACATGGAACAAATGTGGAAAGAGAAAATGAAAATTACAGTCATATTCAACTTGAGAATTCTCCAAGCAACCCTAGCATTTACTCAAGGGGAGATTCTCAAGGATCTGCAACAATTGGTAATCACTTCAATCAGGAGGAAACATGTTCAAATGATAGAGATAGAGCCCATCAAACTAAATGGAATAGAGCTCACACGGCTGATCAAATCATTGGAAATCCTGATGAAGGTGTAAGGACAAGAAGAGCAACTATGAATGAATGCATATTTGCTTGCTTTCTATCTCAAAATGAGCCAAAAAGGATTGAAGAAGCCATGTTAGATCCAGACTAGATAATTGCCATGCAAGAGGAATTGAATCAATTTGTGAGAAACAATGTTTGGGAACTAGTGTCACCTCCAAAGGACAGGTCAATAATTGGCACTAAATGGGTCTACAGGAACAAAATGGATGAACATGGAATAGTAATAAGAAACAAAGCAAGGCTGGTTGCAAAAGGCTATTCCCAGGAAGAAGGCATTGACTATGATGAGACTTTTGCTCCTGTTGCAAGATTGGAAACAATTAGAATTTTTCTAGCCTTTGCAGCACACTCAAATTTTAAGGTATATCAAATGGATGTGAAAAGTGCATTTCTCAATGGTGAATTAGAAGAGGAAGTTTATGTGCAACAACCTCCTAGCTTTGAAGATCCAAATTTTCCAGACTTTGTTTACAGACTCATTAAAGCATTGTATGGACTCAAACAAGCCCCTAAAGCATGGTATGACACCTTGTCAAAATTTCTTCTATAAAATCATTTTACTATAGGAACTATTGACAAAACTCTTTTCTACAAAAAGCATGGTGAGGATATCATACTTGTTCAAATCTATGTAGATGATATCATTTTTGGGTCTACAAATGAAAAACTGTGTCAAAGGTTCTCCAAACTAATGCAAAGTGAATATGAGATGAGCATGATGGGAGAGCTCAATTATTTTTTAGGCCTTCAAATAAGTCAAAGGGATGATGGCATTTTCATAAGTCAAACAAAGTACATCAATGACTTACTCAAAAGGTTTGACATGCAAGATTGTTCTACTGCCAAGACTCCAATGTCTACAGCTACAAAACTTGATGAAGATAAGAAAGGAAAAAGTGTAGACATGAAGACCTACAGAGGAATGATTGGATCTCTCCTCTATCTCACAGCTAGTAGACCTGACATAATGTTTTCTACATGTCTATGTGCAAGGTTCCAGGCAAACCCCAAAGAATCTCATCTCATTGCTGTCAAAAGAATTCTGAGGTATCTAAAAGGAACATCATTCATAGGGTTATGGTACCCTAAAGAAACAGGATTCAACTTAGTTGGATATTCAGATGCTGATTTTGCTGGGTGCAGAGTGGATAGAAAGAGCACCTCAGGAAGCTGTCAATTTCTTGGACAGAGATTGGTGTCTTGGTTTAGTAAGAAGCAACAATCAGTTTCTACTTCCATAGCTGAGGCTGAATATATTGCTGCTGGAAGTTGTTGTGCTCAAGTGCTTTGGATCAGGAATCAATTAAGGGATTATGGACTGGTGTTGGAAGGAATTCCTATCATGTGTGACAACACTAGTGCCATATCAATTGTTGCAAATCCAGTCAACCATTCCAAGACAAAGCATATTGATGTAAGGTACCATTTCATAAGGGAACATGCAGAAAATGGAGTAATTAAATTGTTCTATGTTCCTACACAAAAATAGTTGGCTGATATATTTACCAAATCACTTGATGAAGCCACCTTTAACAGGTTGGTTAGTGAAATAGGAATGCTAAATTCTTCAAGATAAGTGGCCCAATAAATATATCTCTCCAACTGTTGCAACAATTGTTTCACAGACATGAACCTAAATGATTTATCTAAGTGAAACAAAACTGGTGTATATTTTTAAATATATCAGTTATATTGTTGTACATATGAGTAAACAAATGCTTTAAAAACTAACTTAGAACTATTTCTTTGTTCTGAGAAAACCTGAATCAAATAGTTATACTTGTGCATTATTAAATAACAAGTGTGACAATTAAAAGTTTCAGGAACATTAATCAATCACATTTCTTACTTCAAGATGAATAAATAATTTTATTTGTCTAAGAAATAATGATTGTAAATTGTTATTTTATTTTCAAGTGAAGGTAAAATAATTTCTTAAAAACTGGAGTTTGTAGTTAAGTTTGCCATCCTTTCTGACTTCTCGACTAAATAGTTTAATTCTGTGAGTTCTCGAATCATTCAATTCCGTGAGTTCTCGAATAGTTTAATTCTGTGAGTTCTCGAATCCTTCAATTTTGTGAGTTCTCGAATTGTTCAATTCTGTGAGTTCTCAAATCGTTCATTCTGTGAGGTCTCGAACAAGCTTTATTAAGAGTTCTCGATTGTCTTAGTTCTCGATTGAATTCTGACAGTTCTCTACTAAAACAGCTTTAGAGTTCTCGATCACTAAAATCGATTACTGTTCTAGTCGAGTTGTCTGTGTCATTTAAATAGCAAAGTAGATCTAACATTTCATTTCTACACTTAACTGCAAACTCAAAGAAACCCTTGCATTTCTACTGTTCTCTTGCTACTCTTGCACTCTCTCTCTCTCTCTCTAAAACTTTCGCTTCTTCTCTTCTCTATTTCTATACACAAACTCCATGGCATCCTCAAGCTCAGTTCCAACCGAAGTTTTTGTAATTCCTGAAACAAATTTCTTAGCCATTTCCAGAGATGCTGATGCTAAACCCCAGTACAAATGTTTCACTAGGTTTCTCATCGATTCCTACCTGAAAGAAGCTCTATTAGCAAACCCCACTCTATACCTGGACATTCTTGAGCAGTTTTGGGCAACTGCAGATTGGGAAAACATAGCCTTGGAGAATGGGAGCTCGAAAGTGGTTGTTACTTGCAAAATCCAAGGAAAGGACATTAGTTTTGATGAAAATGATGTTAATAAGAGCTTAAAGATTCAAACTGCAGAGTTTAATGATGAGCCAACTGAATATGAGTTGCTGGACTTCCTAGAGATCATAAGGTACTCAGACACTGTGGACAAGGAAGGGGAAAGGTTCAAGCTGGGAAAAATCAACAAGAAATTCATGAGAAAGGAGTGGTCATTCCTCTTCGACACAATTCTCAGAGTCTTCACTTGCAGGAAGACAGGTTTTGACCAGGTCAGCCTCATTGCCATGAAGCTGGTATACTCATTGGCCTACAATCAAAGGCTCAATGTTGGTAAGCTAGTTCTTGGGGAGCTCACAACCAGGATTCCCAGGAGAGGTAATGAGATTTTATTTCCTCGCTTTATTCAATTAATTCTCAATAATAAGAATGCCAATTTAATTGAATTGCCTGGAATGAACAAACAAAGAATTGGCTATTCCAAATCCATGTCAAAAATAATTTTTGCTACATTGGATAGGAGAAACACAGTGAATGTGCCCCATCAAATAACACATCACATGCTGAGTGAATTTAGGGGGTACCCACTTGTGCAGCCTAAATATGGTTACCTTGAAGCAGTAGGAAGTCCTAAGGTGGCAGAAGAACAGAATGCACCTAACCCAAGGACTTCTAACCCAACTACAAACCCTTCTTTGAATTCCCTAGATGATAGTCAACCAACTTCCACATCCTCTCAACAGGGTGTGGTTGTAAAGAAGAGAAAGGAGAAACCATCTAAGAAAAGAGTGCTAGAAACAGTTGTAGAAAATGAAACATATGAGTCACCTGTGGAGCCTTTGACCAGGAGAAAGAAAATCAAAAAGGCCACAACAGACCACTCTACATCCTCTCAAAAGGATGTAGAGATTAATGAGGGTTTAACCTTACTCCTAGGTGCACTCTCTCAACAAAGTGCATCTATTGAAATTGGGAGCCAGCCCACTCCAATCTGTAAAGAGTCTGCACCATTGCAGGAATTCACTCTTGTCAATGAAGAAGATTTAGTTGAAAAGGAGACACTCAATGCACAGATAGGACTATCTATTGAAACTTCCCCATTTTCTGAGGGGGAGTTGCCAACACTCAAATCTACTCACACTCTTTCTTCCACATCTAAAATTTTTTCTCAACCAAATGTGTCTGGCCAAACACATGAGGTTGTTGATCATCAGGATTCTTTATTCCCTGATGAGCCCCTCTCAAGTGACTTGGTGCATGACACCCTATTCACCACTCAGGACATACATCAAGATGGTGAGGGAATGCATGTTGAGGCATATCCTGATGACACCATCAAAACCACAGAGGTTCCAGAAGTTTTCACTTCAGACTCTGTGGGGGCTCAGGCATATCAAAGCCAAGTGTCTTCACAGACATTGGGTAATCTGGGGGACCTCCACTCCATGCAAATGGCATCCCCTGAAAAATCCCCAGTCATTCAAAGACTGTCTCCTCAGGAGAAATCACCAATCCATCCAGTGTCTAATGAATCATCTGATAAATTGGATGAAGAAATAGATGCTGAGGGGACTACTGTAACAAGTGGCCCTAGCTCTCACTCTCTGTCACAATGGCTGGAACCTGTGCAACATGACAGGGATTTAGGACCATCATCTCTTGGTGGGGCACTTTCTGATGAGAAACTAAAGGAATTGTATGGAGATCAGTTGGAGGGATTTTATCATATTGCACAGCAGCTACTGACTTCTCATTTGCCAAACAAAGACTATGCCGCAATCATGCTTGAATATGCAAAGGATCAGGAGGAATTGAGGGAGAAAAATGCAAACTTGGCTGAAGATGAAGAGGCCAATGTAGATGCCTGGCTGGATGGTAGTTTTGAAGTTAGCATGAAAAAAGTATTGGAATGGACCAGACAGAAGTATCTTACTTCACTTAGATCCTGTGAGAAGATATTTACACCAAGTGCTATGTACGATGCAATTCATGAAGCTGCTAAGGTTCAACTTCAGTCAAACCACTACCTTGCCAAAGGTGTGCAATCTGAGATATATGATCACAGAGCCAAGGTAGAAACAACTTTGCAAGCCATGGAAGACAAAATGAAGCCTGGAGGTCTCTATGGAAACACATCAAGAGAAGATTCAGGAAAATCTTCAATTCTCCATTCCAAGGTAGACTCCTTGGAGAAAGTGTTTAAAGAAATGATTCAAAGTAATATGGCCATCCTAGATAATCAAAGGAGAATCAACAATATGGTTGAAGTTTTGTACAAAAACATGCATGCAGACAGGCTGCATGAGGATGTGCCAATTCACAACTTGTCTCCATTCCAAGTGGATCTGTACTATCAGTCCAAGGCCAAAGATGAAGCTATAAAGGCCTCCACCATTGATACTTTAACTGCCAGAGTGGATTCTCTCACATCCACAGTTTCTCAAGTTGTCTCAGATGTTCATAGCCTCAAAAATGAGTTTGTCTCTACTTCTGCAAATCAAGGGACTTCACTTGCCAGCATCTAAGCACAACTCACCTCTCTACAATCACTCATTTCCAACCTAGGCACAACTAGTCAGGCTCCTCCAGCAACATTGTCAACTCAATGTTGGACTCAAATTAAGCCAAGTCATTCTTCCTTTCTCCAAAGACAAGATATCAACCCTAAGGGGGAGAAGGTAAGGAGAGAAGAGATAGAGGCTGAAAGGCAAAAGGCAGTTATGAGAAAGCTCAGAAGTGAGATTTTAAAGCCCAATTCTGACAAGGATTTTCTTGACCTTCTGCATCATATCAAAAAGCAAGTCAAGGGAAATCATTGGAATTATAAGAAGATGCTTGACAATGCTATTGTTGCAGTGAGGGGAGTTAAGTTTGAACAGAATGGACAAATGTTCAAAGAGCCACACATTCAAATGGAGTCTGGTTACTTTAAAGTCTCAGTTACTCTATTCCAAAGGCTCTCATATACTGAACTGGAATGTCTGTACAAGGCAGTGGAGTTGGTTGTTCGCACTTTATTCACGCAAGAGAACGTGGTCACAAGTAATACAGAAATAAGTAGGATTCGTTCCCACAGAGACTCAACTTGCTTACGTTTAGTTCACTTATACACCAGAGTATGATTAACTACCACTGCTAAGAAAATAACAACTGGAGTTTGATTAAACTAATGCTTAAAACTTAAAGAATTACTTATATTAAATAAACATGGGATTTTAACTTCATTAACTATCTCATCTAGAATCTTATGCCTTTTCAACCTAGCATGTGAAAGTGATGATAACTGATCAGACCCTCTAAACTGATAAACGCCAACTTTCGTTGCACGCATACCATCCTAATGAACATCCACAAAAGATAGAAGTCAAATAGTCAACCACTATACTTAGTCCCTATATGTCTATAGAGATTGAAAACATAATGGTTTAAGCACAAGAATCCTTAAAATCACATAGTCAGTGCAAGACGGTTAGAATTACACCACAAATTAATACATGCTCTTAACATGCAAAAACCTATGCTAGCATGGCATGTTCTAAACCCTAGATCCACTTTCGCATTCACGAGGATTTAACAAACAATCATAAATGTTCGCGACGCATTTACAACGAATAAGCTTAACCATACTAGGATATCCATAACATTCACACACTTAGGCATAAAAACAATCAATATCTAGAATCGATAGAAAAATCCATTAAAACCCCATGACAACGATTAGCCCATAATTGGACTAGCCGACATCATGGGTGCATATGAAAACATAGTAGATAAACAATTAAACATAAACGACTGATATTAATTGCAAGAGTAAAAGAAACAACCGATAATCCACGTGATGAAAATTATAAAAGAAAAATAGCTTGACGGCTCACAAAGTACTCTTTCTAATGATATAATACTATCTAATAATGTTCGATAATAATAATGATAAACCCTGATGTTTTTATACTAGGTTACATAAAAACTAAATATCCATGGGCTTGCTTCTGCTGGGCTTTTAAAAACTGATCAAACTGAAAATTAAATAAATCAGCTTCGACTGAGGCGCGGGCGCGCTTGAGGAAGGGCGGGCGCCCCTTGAACTTTCTTGCTTAAGCGCGGGCGCTCTTGATGAGGCGCGGGCGCGCTTGCTCTTTCCTGATGAAGCGTGGGCGCGCTTGGTGAGGCGTGGGCGCGCCTGCAGCTTCTGCCCAGCAGCTGATTTTTAGTCCATTTGCTCTTTTAACGACTCGTCTCGCCCTCTCTTGATCTCAACTCAAGCCTTGACTTTCCTTCATTGAATTCCCATCGCATATACCACCAAATTATGCAATTATTCCTCAATTTTGCTTCGAACGGTACTCTGCACACCAAAGACACAAAACACATCAAAAGACACTACATACTTGGGCACAAGCGATCAATTTAAGTCAAATTGGAACGTATATAGTGGACAAAAAAGTCCACTAACACACCCCCAAACTTAAACCGATGCTTGTCCCCAAGCATAAACAGACTCTAAACAATCTAAGGCAATTCAATGCATGAATGCAACTACGATGAAAATGTAAGGACCCCCTCTCGAACTTTACCAAAACCAATCGACAAGCCAAAACCTCACAGAGATGCAATACATCTTAACAGAGCTCGACCAAGCCCCCGTGTACCGATACTGCATGAACAGAAACGTGGATGTGTGCTATGCTCATCAAATATACTATTACACTAGATCAAAATCATACCTATTTTTCGCCAAGACAATCACATGTTTATAAACAGAATGAGTGGTAAACACTCCATAACATACAAACACCGCCGTCATTCATTTGAGTTAGACAGGGAATCACACTTTATTGCTAAACCGCCACTACGACACATAACATACATAGGCTTATTTAACCGTGCAATGGATGAGACCCCTAAAGGCTTATACAATAATACCCATGTAGCGAGCGTTAGGTTAGTGGATCCCAGACTATAAAAAGCCTTAGGTCACTAGGCACAAAGTCCCCTCGAACTTAATTGCCCGAGTATTAAAGAGCTCACCCAGGTTAATTTTGCCTCGAATTATTCACATGACTCTTTTTTTTTTTTTTTCTTCTTTTTTTTTTTTTTTTTTTTAAACAGAATCTGGAATGAGAATTCTCAATTCCAACCCTAGACTACTCATAAAAATATGAGCCGGCTACTAGCCATTTGACGCCTAGCCATACTTGACAAACATTAACAATCAGCATGAATCTTTGTTTTCCCCCAAACTTATACTTTGGTATTCGTACATTATCAAGGGAATAACAAACATTCTAGATATAAACATGCGATTAAATCTACAACAACTAAATAGGCATGACTCAACCTAGCCCAAAAGCAACCGACGAGACTGTGTAAAGAAAGTGCTTCTGAACATGCAAATCAAATTCATAAGGACTGTAAATCATCCCTCTGCTCATCAATACCACACTCAAATTGACATCGACTTAGCAATCAGAATTAGCTCGTCCTAAGGGATCATGAAATATGCATGCTATGAAATGCAACTATCATGGACTCACATGGTAAACAGAACAAAACATAAAAATTGCAAACATAATGCTCTATATGGACAATTAAAACCAAATGCGCGACAAACACTACATCTACATGTCCTATATGCACCTAAATACAATCTCCATTTCCCACCCCCAAACTTTAAAATATTCAATGTCCCCATTGAAGGCAAGAAACAAAGAAAGTGTGCAGAAATACCTCAATCTTCAGCAGAGTCACCCTCCTTGGGTGAATCCGGTGGTTCTTCTTCTTGTACTCCAAACAACTGTTCATCCGGAAAGGAGTCATTGATGAGAGTACTGTCTCGTGATTTACCAGGATCTTCCAATCGTGAGAGGTGATCAGCTACCTGATTTTCGGTCCCTTTTCTATCTTTGATCTCCACGTCGAATTCTTGAAGTAGGAGAATCCATCGAATCAGGTGGGGTTTAGAATCCTTCTTGGAAAGCAGATACCTAATAGCTGCGTGGTCAGTATACACCGTCACTTTCGTACCAAGCAAGTATGATCTGAATTTTTCAAAACCATATACAATGGCTAACAGCTCCTTCTCTGTGGTTGTGTAATTCAATTGCGCATCATTGAGTGTCTTGCTTGCATAGTAGATAACATGAAAAATCTTGTCTTTCTTTTGACCAAGAACAGCCCCTACTGCAAAATCGCTAGCATCACACATCATAGCAAAAGGTTCATTCCAATCTGGGGCGATGATCACAGGTGCTGAAATCAGCTTCTTCTTCAATGTCTCAAAGGCTGTCATACAATCATCATCGAATTTGAAGGGAACATCCTTCTCCAACAGCTTACACAAAGGTTTGGAAATTTTGGAGAAGTCCTTGATGAATCTTCTGTAGAAACCTGCATGACCGAGGAAACTACGAATTCCTCTCACTGAAGTAGGCGGTGGAAGATTTTCAATTGTCTCGATTTTTGCTTTATCCACTTCCAGTCCTCGACGTGACACCTTGTGTCCAAGAATAGTTCCTTCTTGTACCATGAAATGGCATTTCTCCCAGTTGAGAACCAGATTAGTCTCCACGCATCTTTTCAGAACCATGCTAAGATTGTGTAGACATTCGTCAAAAGAAACCCCAAATACTGAAAAATCATCCATGAAGACTTCCACTGTCTTACCAATCATGTCTGAAAAAATTGCCATCATGCACCTCTGAAAAGTGCCAGGTGCACCACATAACCCGAATGAAACCCTTCGAAAAGCGAAGGTACCAAACGGACATGTAAATGTTGTCTTCTCCTGATCCTCTGGAGCAATGCAGATCTGATTATAACCCGAATATCCATCCAGAAGGCAAAAGTATTCATGGCCGGCCAGTCGGTCTAGCATTTGATCAATGAAAGGAAGAGGGAAGTGATCCTTCCTAGTAGCTTTGTTCAGCTTCCTGTAATCCATGCAGATTCTCCAGCCAGTTACTGTCCGCGTAGGAATGAGCTCGTTCTTTTCGTTAGTTACCACCGTCATGCCTCCTTTCTTTGGCACACATTGAACTGGACTCACCCAAGCACTGTCAGAAATAGGATAGATAATCCCTGCATCCAACCACTTAATAATTTCCTTCTTCACTACTTCCTTCATGAGTGGATTGAGCCTTCTCTGATGTTCCACTGTTGGCTTACTACCTTCTTCCAGCGGGATCTTATGCTGGCAATAGGCAGGGCTGATTCCTTTAATGTCTGCAATAGTCCACCCGATGGCTGATTTGAATTCCCTGAGAACCCTTAACAGCTTTTCTTCTTCAGGACCTGTAAGGTTAGCAGCAATAATCACAGGTAAAGTAGATGATTCCCCAAGAGAAGCATACCTTAAGTGATTAGGCAATGGTTTGAGCTCTAGCTTTGGTGCTTCCTCGATAGATGGTTGTAACCGCTGATGTGATTCTCTCAATTCAGATAAACCCAACGATTCTGGTTTTTCAAATTTTTGTTGCCAAGGAGAAGCATTCAGATACTGTACCTGTTCTTCAACCTCTTCCTCTTCAATTGTAAAATCCCCACGTAGAGCCTTTTCCAGTGTATCATCCATAAGCATGTGTTCAATTTTTACTTGCACAGCAGATTCCACTACATCTACTTTAAAGCATTGCTCTTCTTCTGTTGGAAATTGCATTGCTTTGAACACATTGAATGTGACATTCTGATCGTGCACTCTCATGGTGAGTTCTCCCTTCTGTACGTCAATCAATGTCTTTCCCGTTGCCAAGAATGGTCTCCCAAGAATGATAGGGATTTTCTTGTCTTCTTCAAAATCAAGGATGACAAAATCTGCTGGAAAGATTAGTTTGTCGACTTTTACCAACACATCTTCGACAATTCCTCGCGGATAAGTGATTGAACGATCCGCCAACTGCAGTGACATGTTAGTTGGCTTCGGCTCAGGAAGACCAAGTTGTAAGAATATAGAGTATGGCATGAGGTTGATGCTTGCTCCCAAATCGCACAAACATTTGTCGAACGCCAAATTCCCAATTATGCATGGTATAGTGAAACTACCAGGATCCTTCAACTTTGGTGGTAACTTCTGCTGCAATACTGCACTACATTCTTCCGTCAAGGCAACAGTGTTTAACTCTTCTAGCTTCAGTTTCCTAGATAGAATGCCTTTCATGAATTTGGCGTAGCTAGGCATTTGCTCCAGCGCTTCAGCAAAAGGTAAATTGATGTGTAGTTTCTTAAAAACCTCCAAGAATTTAGCAAACTGTTTATCTGATTTTTGCTTCTGAAGCCTTTTAGGGAATGGTGGAGGAGGAAATACTTCCTTGTGAACACTGTCTGTCTCTGAACTGCTTTTCTCTTCTGAATCAGTTCTTTTTTCCTTAATTGGTTCCTCCTGCGCAACTTTTTCTGCAGAAATTTTCCTCCCGGCAGTAAGATGAGGCGCGCCCGCGCCTGAGGAAGCGCGCCCGCCCTGCACCTCCTGCCCAGAATGCTGACGTTCTTCGTTTTGTGGAATTTCGACCTCCTGATTGTTCGTAACCCTTCCAGAACGCAATGTAATAGCGTGTATTTGTTCCTTGCTTTCTTTCTTGCCTGGGTTAGCCTCTGTGTCACTTGGTAATTGTCCTTGAGGTCTGTGTAGAAGAGCACTTGCTAGTTGACCAATTTGATTTTCCAATGTCTTCAGCGTTACAGCTTGACTCTTATACATCATTCTCAGTTCCTCCATCTCTGACTTTTCATTTGAGTGCCCAGGTCCTCCCTGAGATTGTTGATGAAAACCAGGAGGGTTGTATGATTGTCTTGGTGCATAAGATTGTTGAGGAACAGAATTGTTGAAAGGCCTTGTTCCAAATTGCTGACCCTGAGATGGTTGTGGACTGGCATTCTGATTGTTGCTCCAACTGAAGTTAGGATGATTCCTGTTGTTGGGGTGATATGTATTAGGTGCCGGTTGTGTAGGTTTCTGAAAGTTGCCGACAAAATACGCTGAATCGCTAGAAATAGCACACTGAGTTGTATCATGAGCACCTGCACATAAATCACAAACCATAGCGACTTGCTGAATTCCTGCCTTGGATAATGCGTCCACCTTTAAAGATAAAGCCTGTAGTTGAGCTGTTATAGCAGTGGCAGCGTCCACTTCAAAAACACCTGCAATTTTACTCTGCGGCAATCGCTGAGTAGGATTCTGATACTCGTTGGCAGCCATCATTTCAATCAAGTCATAAGCTTCTTCATAGCTCTTGGCCCAAAGAGCTCCTCCAGATGCTGCATCAAGCATAGGTCGTGAATGATTCAATCCATTATAGAAACCATTAATGACCATCCAATCTGGCATCCCATGATGGGGACACTTTCGAAGCATCTCTTTATACCTTTCCCAAGCCTCACACAACGTTTCTCCAGAATGTTGATTGAACTGTGTAAGAGCATTCCTCATGGCTGCCGTCTTAGCCATAGGAAAGAATTTAGTCAGAAACTTTTGTGCGAGATCCTCCCAAGTAGTTATAGAACCTGCTGGCAGCGAATGCAACCAGCTCTTTGCCTTGTCTCGTAGAGAGAATGGAAACAACCTCAGTTTTATAGCATCTTCAGAAATCCCGTTGGTTTTAAAGGTATCACAGATCTCGATGAAGTCTCTGATATGCATATTAGGGTCCTCAGCAGGTGAACCCCCAAACTGCACAGAATTCTGAACCATTTGAATTGTGCCCGGCTTGATTTCGAAATTATTAGCTGCAATAGCCGGCCTAACAATGCTTGACTGAATGTCATTGATCTTCGGTTGAGAGTAATCCTTAAGAGCTTTCACTGGATCCCCCATTACTATTTCTGGTTCAATTTCTGGAACTGCAATTCCCTCTTCTTCGTCTAAGTGTTCTTCCAGTTTTTCCTTACTCGATTGAGAACGAGTACGCATACACGATCAATTACCTGAATTCACGTATCAAACAAGAACGATTAATAACAAATCTCAGTCAGTGATATCTAACGACCACTGATGATAAGCACATTAACTAAATAAAACAATGAACCGAGTCCCCGGCAGCGGCGCCAAAAACTTGTTCGCACTTTATTCACGCAAGAGAACGTGGTCACAAGTAATACAGAAATAAGTAGGATTCGTTCCCACAGAGACTCAACTTGCTTACGTTTAGTTCACTTATACACCAGAGTATGATTAACTACCACTGCTAAGAAAATAACAACTGGAGTTTGATTAAACTAATGCTTAAAACTTAAAGAATTACTTATATTAAATAAACATGGGATTTTAACTTCATTAACTATCTCATCTAGAATCTTATGCCTTTTCAACCTAGCATGTGAAAGTGATGATAACTGATCAGACCCTCTAAACTGATAAACGCCAACTTTCGTTGCACACATACCATCCTAATGAACATCCACAAAAGATAGAAGTCAAATAGTCAACCACTATACTTAGTCCCTATATGTCTATAGAGATTGAAAACATAATGGTTTAAGCACAAGAATCCTTAAAATCACATAGTCAGTGCAAGACGGTTAGAATTACACCACAAATTAATACATGCTCTTAACATGCAAAAACCTATGCTAGCATGGCATGTTCTAAACCCTAGATCCACTTTCGCATTCACGAGGATTTAACAAACAATCATAAATGTTCGCGACGCATTTACAACGAATAAGCTTAACCATACTAGGATATCCATAACATTCACACACTTAGGCATAAAAACAATCAATATCTAGAATCGATAGAAAAATCCATTAAAACCCCATGACAACGATTAGCCCATAATTGGACTAGCCGACATCATGGGTGCATATGAAAACATAGTAGATAAACAATTAAACATAAACGACTGATATTAATTGCAAGAGTAAAAGAAACAACCGATAATCCACGTGATGAAAATTATAAAAGAAAAATAGCTTGACGGCTCACAAAGTACTCTTTCTAATGATATAATACTATCTAATAATGTTCGATAATAATAATGATAAACCCTGATGTTTTTATACTAGGTTACATAAAAACTAAATATCCATGGGCTTGCTTCTGCTGGGCTTTTAAAAACTGATCAAACTGAAAATTAAATAAATCAGCTTCGACTGAGGCGCGGGCGCGCTTGAGGAAGGGCGGGCGCCCCTTGAACTTTCTTGCTTAAGCGCGGGCGCTCTTGATGAGGCGCGGGCGCGCTTGCTCTTTCCTGATGAAGCGTGGGCGCGCTTGGTGAGGCGTGGGCGCGCCTGCAGCTTCTGCCCAGCAGCTGATTTTTAGTCCATTTGCTCTTTTAACGACTCGTCTCGCCCTCTCTTGATCTCAACTCAAGCCTTGACTTTCCTTCATTGAATTCCCATCGCATATACCACCAAATTATGCAATTATTCCTCAATTTTGCTTCGAACGGTACTCTGCACACCAAAGACACAAAACACATCAAAAGACACTACATACTTGGGCACAAGCGATCAATTTAAGTCAAATTGGAACGTATATAGTGGACAAAAAAGTCCACTAACATTGGTAACCCAGGAAGATGAGGGATTGAAGAATAAAATATTGGGGCCTCTCCTACATCATGCTCTACCTGAATCCTACTGTAGTCCAGATGGTGTGATGTATATGGCTAGAAGAGAAAAACTTGCTCATTTCAGGATCCCTCAACATCTCAATTCAGGTAACAGAAGTCAAATTATTAACCTAATTGAGTTGATTGAAAAGAAGAAGGTGAAGCAGATAGAGGACAATGAAATTATAGAGAAAATGAAAAAGTTTATCTCTGGACAAATCTCTGAATTTGCAAGAGAAGAATTGAAGAACAAAAAGAAAGATGATGACAATGAGGATCAGGACAAGAAGGATAAAAAGCCTGAATCCAGGAGTGATAAGGAGGGAAAGAAAGAAGACAAGAAGAAGAAGAAGGATGAAGACAAGAAGAAAAGAGACAACTCTGAGAAAAATAAACAATATCAAAGAAGAAATCCCTCTAAGAAGCAAGCTGCTGGCACTCACTCTAGTTCACCTACCAAATCTCAGGGTACTAGTGTGATGTCAACAGTTTCTGAAACTGCAACAGCTATCAAAACCAAATCTCCAAGAAGGATGTTCATGAAAGTTACTGCACATGGAGTGATAAGGAGGGAAATTAAAAAGGAACAGTCAAGGAAACTGAAGCCAAGCCAACATCTCAAAGTCAACACTCTCACAACAACTAAATTCAAGAATTCTACTAGCTCTTTGTTAGTAAGATGTCCTAAGGGGAGAAAACAACTCATTGTTCCTGATAAAGGTCTACCTATTAAACCTATTCAAGAAATTGCTGAAACTGACAAGGTGAGGATCAAACAGTGGAAGGCTAACAGAATTTTCAAGGTAGAAGTCAGAGACAAGAGGATGTTTGTTACTAATGTTGATGGAGAAGAAAGAGGATTTCATCATGACAATAGTGATGCTACCACTCATGACATTAGGAGAGTGATTAGCCTGTTTGACAAGAAATGCATGATTAACAAGCTGAGAATGATGGAAATGGCTCAGTACTTGGAAAAGAAGTATCAGAAAAAGATTGACAAGGTAAGGTACATGGAGGAGATGATTGAGAAGAAAAGGAAGGAGGAAGAGAGAGTAGAGAAGTTGTCTTAAGAATTGATAAGACAGGGTAAAAGTAGAGTGTTCAAAGATCCTGACAGAGTTGAATTCAAACTGAGAGGTGGAATCACTGTCAAAATTAGACTCAAGTTTGTTCAAGACTATCCAATGCTCACTCTACAGATTGCTGCAGACATACTGAAAGATGCAATTTTGATTGAGGAAATCATGGCCAGACAAATGATACTGCAGGCAATTGAAGAAAACAAGGTCAGGGAAGAAAAGGAAAGAAAAGAAAAATATGATCAGGCAGCTCATCAACAACAACAATATAGGTAGGCTTGATATCTTGTATTAATTTGTGAAAATTCATCATTTTCCAAATTGGGGGAGATTGTTGGACTTAAATCAAGCCTAGCCTATTTAATTATCTGTCTTGCTGTAACTCAGTTTGTACTTCTGTAGTAGACTAGTGACTTAGTTATTCATGTGTAATTTGCAAATAGAAGTTTTCTCTGTTTACCTTCAAATTGTAAACAAAGTCAGAAATAAAGTCAGTTAGAAGATTCAAGTTGAATCATGCAACCAGACAAAGAAGACTGTAAAGAAATAAGAGAAGTTATCTGAGAATTCTACTAAGGCAAATTACTTGGTCGAGAAGTCATCTATTCGAGAAGTCAGAACTATGGAAACATTTCGAGAAGTCTCAAAACTTTTATCTGCTCAGTACTCGATCGAGAAGTCAGTCATTCGACAAGTCAAGTATTGAAGCCAATCGAGAAGTGTTAATTATGAGTCATTCGAGAAGTGAAAATAAACAATTCGAGAAGCTAGCAAATGGAGCATTCGAGAAGTAATAAGGCTGAGTCATTCGAGAAGTCAATATCAAGCATGTATTCGAGAAGTCTAGTCTGATCGAGAAGTTATCAAGCTGAGTATGCGATCGAGAAGTCTAGTCATTCGAGAAATCAAGTATTCAGGACCAATCGAGAAGTCACAGCTGTTCGAGAAGTCAATCTCCTTGACTTATCGAATCAATTTCAAGAAGAGTACTCGACTGCAAAAGAAGCTAGTTTCAAGGAAGAATTGCAGAACAAGACAGATGATGTTGCAGCTCTGTTTATGCATGATAAGTTAAACCTGCACAGATAGAGACAAGTCTACAATGCAGCTGGGAAGATAAGTCAAGAAAAGTGACAGAAGAGATAAGGCAAGATGGAGCAGACTGTCACAGCAGTGTTAGCTAGAAATAGTCATTAGTCAAATGTAAAGCAGTCTCTGTCTATTTCTAGTTTTAGCTAAACTGTCTCATGTGAGCATGTGCACAGGACATGTTGTCTATATACTTTATGCACAGCCACATTTGATAGTGTCTTGAGTATTTTTACAATTGTAAGAATCCCAGAACAAGAAGCTGAAATTCAAACTGAATTTCAGATTGTAGCAAAGTTCATTCTAATACAAATTAGATTGAAAGTTACATCTGTGTCTATATTATTTATTGTTATATGTCTTGACAAACACTATCGTAATTCCATCAGTTCTTCAAGCTTCGAACAAGTTCATTTTCTAAACAAGAAAATTTTGAAGTATACATTCACCCCCCCCCCCTCTGTAACTTCTGGGTCTCTAAATTCCTAACAATATTTTTACATCAACCAAATTAAATATAAATAAGAAATTATAGAATATTAAAAATAAATATGCATATCAAATAAAATATAAATTTATATTATTAATACATTCATATGTAAAATTTTGTGATTCGAAATATTATTAACATGATTTTTTTAATATATCCAACAAATGTTTAATATATTTAAGATTATACATATTAAATTTAAATATATTTTTGATAAGATCTCTATTATGACTATATTATAAAAAAATTAATAGATATTATGGTATATGAGATATAATATATATGCATCTGTTAATAATATGATAATATAATTATTAATTTGGCTAAGTTTTTTTATATTATTAGATTTTCAGTAGTGTAATATTAATTGCAATTTATAAATAATTATATAACATGTATAATTTAAATATTGCATAAATAAATAATAGAAGTTATTATATTGTTAATGAAATTTAAACTTTAAGCTAATATTAAAAAATAAAGCGATACATAGCAATTATCGTCATAATAATTTTTACATCCCACTTTTTTATACTAATATATGACAGGTTCTTTATTGAACCAACTTTTTTTCTCATATATAAATTGATTAAATTTTAAAAAATGTATTAATATTTATTAATTTATATTATTTTAATTTTAATTTTATTTATTTTTCTTATCAAAAACATGATTCAAAATATGTGATAACGTGTTTTTGATATAGTATTATATATAATATAGGAAGAAAATAGAATGTGTATTTAAAGTATGAACTTTTAGTTGTGGAACTCAAATAATTATTTTTAAAAAACCTAAATTTTTTGATCAGATCCAAACCAATGAATTAATAAGATATTTGAGTTCTTAATATAATAATTTCTCTTATAAGTGTAATTGATTCTCCGTATAAAGTTACATTTATATCTTATATAATATATAAAATATTTTTATAGAAAAGATCCGGATAAAAAAAACTTTAATCCTCCCTCTCATAAAGAAAATTCGTAGCCTCCGGACGTGTAGCTGAGTTGGTGAGAGCACTGATTATTGACTAAAACAACCAATGTTCGATTCCTGGAGACGTGGGAAATTTTTCACACACTAAGGGTCCACCGGTGTGGTCTTATTTGCGGCCTCCCTCCATCTATATGTAAAACCCTAATATCATATCTACTCTAATCTAATAATAATTTATATGTAAAACCCTAATATCATATCTACTCTAATCTAATAATTAAAGACAAATTTGTAAAATTCGCGTGGGCTATAAAATCACAAACAATGTTTCTCGTGTAAGGAACACAATAATTATGATTTTTAAATTTAACTCCAAAATTGATCTTTAAGTTCAAATTTAGATATCTAATAGAATTTGAGTTATAATATGAAGTGAGATAAGAAAAATTATATTTGTTATAATAGTTTGTCCATATATAACTATTTAATTTGATAATTTAATAAAATTATTTTACATCTGATATTTAAATGAATTATAGATATTATAATTTTATTTGAATTCACAAAAAATAAATTAAATTATAATAATATGTAATTAATAGAATTCAAACTATTTATATTTTTATAATTATATATATGTATGTATATATATAGTTATAATATATAGATTTATATTTCTAATATTAAAATATAAAATTATTTTTAATATTAAAATATGAAATACTTTTTAGTATAATATTAAATAATTAAATTCAACAACTGTTATTCTTTGACAAATTATTGTCCTATCACACAAATATATATATATATATATATATATATATATATATATTTGTGTGTGTATATTATTAAAAATATAAAATATTTTTGTTATTAATATTTTATATTTTTTAAAACTATATAATAATTTAAATTTTAATAGATTTTTTTATAAAATTATGATAACGTTTAATATAAATAAAATAATATTATTATTATAATATTTACCTAGTGAGTTATAATTTTGAATGAATTAAGAATTTGATTTGTGATAAAATTAATATACTTAAGTAAATTTCTTTTTAAATACAATTAGGTTTTGGAAAAGTTATATTATTAATATGATTAAAATTAAAAATATAATTTATATATTATATAAATATTTATGACGAACAAATAGCAAGTTTTCATTAAATAGAACATAACACAGCGGGGACAAACCCCCAATTGCCAATACAACCAGATTGAAAAACAAATAATATACGAAAAACAATTAGCTGATTTGTTTTTTGATCGTTTAACACACATAATTTAAAAGTTCTTGAAGATAAAAACGAAATCAAAGACATCCCAAGCGATCCAAACTGCACCAACATCCATAAAAGCAGTAACATCACAATTGACATTATCACATAAAAATTATTATTAGCCCAGTGTTCAGAAACTCCAATTGCATAAATTGAGGTTGGAGGAGCCACACCCCAGCTATCTACATGTCGGATATCAGCTATAAACATGCCGAAAGTGGAAACCCCCAAAGGATGAACAATATTTTTTTTGGTCAGAAGGATGAACTATCTTTGTTTGTGAAAGGTGAGCTCTTGCAATAATCATCAACCCCAGTTTCGATGCGGGCTTTACAGATCTCAAAAACATCAACAAAATCATCCTCAAAAGATTCACCACCGAATAAATTCAAAAATAACTAAACAAAAGCATAATAAAACACCTCAAAAGGAGAGACAATCAAACACTTCAAAAGGAAAAATACACAAACACTCGAGTTTTATTAAAGGAAAAAAACTAAGGGGTTGGGTTTTCCACCGGAGAAAAATTAGTGAAAGTCCATGGGCTACCTTGAGAAAAAACAAAGGGAAGTATGCCGGCAGGGTTTACGTAATCTCTAATATTAGTATCGCAAGTATATATTATATTATATTAATTGAATATTTTATTAAGAAAAAATATTTAAGATAATCAAAAATTAAAATTAGTTAAAATATCAATACAAATAGAAATCGGGTAACTAAACTTATTACAAAAATCTAAAATTCTGTTATAATAATGGTATGAATAGTATATAGATACAGAGACATGGATGGTATAAGAAAAATAAAGCCGTTCACTACCTGCTCCAACCGACGGATATCAATAAACACCAAGAGGGACTACATTTATTTAGTGCGTGTGTGTATAATAGTATATTAGGATAATACATACAAACCCATTTGGCTTGATTACTTGCAAGGGTTTACTCCAGCTCCTGTTGCTGCTGCTTTGTTAGGTATGCAATTTTCTTGATTATATGCCATTGTGATTTGTTATAATTTTTTATTTTCTTAACTTACTTATTTTAGTATATGTCTAAATGGATTGATCTGCATTGTGTCATTGTCCTCTCTTTATTGATGGGTATGAGTATATGTGTGTGTGTGTGTGTAGACAGATCTAGGCAAGGGGTTTAGGAGAATGTGTTGAAAAGGGTTTATGGTAAAACTCGATTTAGTTGGTTTGAGTGTGTTGAGATGTTTGCTATCGGTTTCGTTGGAGAGAATGGAATGAAAAATTGGGAACGAAAAGAATAATGTGAGAGGATAAACGGAAAGAATTAGAGTGGCAATGGTGAAGGTTTGTGAAAAAAATGTGTATGAGTAGTAATGAAAAGATTATAATTTGTGGGAGTTAGCTCTTGGTTTAAATTTGTGCGAATGTCGGGAAAAATGAAATTTGTAAATTTATGCTTAGGCAATACTATGTATTTATTTCTATTTACAGTTATATTCGTTATCTCTAACTAAACGTAGGGTTTTTCTTTGTTTGATGGTTTCTTGATAATGCCTTATTTATTTGAAGTTGAACCGGTAGAAGCAATGCAAGTTGTTATTAATGATGGGTCAATAGATAAAGTATATGCGAAATTGGAAAAGCTTTAACCTCGGACAAAGTGAGGCGAATATTTGGTGGGAATATTCTATGATACTAATGTTACTATTTAAATTAATAGACAGAGATATAGATGACGTTGTTTGCGCCCTTTCTGTGTTCTGTCGCGGATCTTTTACAGGATCGTACTCATTGTAAAAAATAATTATAGATTGCATACTTTTAGGTCATTTTGAGCATGACATATTTGACTATACTCTGCAGAAGAAAATAACCTCACTTTCAAAATGAGAGGTACAAGCCATAAGAGTTTACCTGGCCTACAGAGACCGAAGTATGATACACGGTCAAGATATAGAGAAAATGCCAGGAATGGTCTGGGCCTATCATTCTATGGCACTTAGTTTTGGTGATTTAGCTTTAGCTTATGCAAAATATCATATTATAATACCGTAGTTTGGGTTTATTCACTGCAGATTTCCATGGGATTACCACTTGTGCTCAAGAGGTGAACCTAGAAGAAATTCAGTTGCACAGTGTCAAGACCAAGGACCTGGGAAGCTGCTTGGTGGCCAACAGTACTAATATGGTGACATCCACTTTTTTCAATATACATCTATAAATGTTATTATATTTGAATACTCATGCATTTCTTTCACTTCATACCCTATGGTCATTGCATTATGCTCTCTATGCTGACATTTTTAAGCTGTGAGTTGTTACACGGGGAAATTTATCATATGCACATAGTGACTGCGTAAAATACTATAAAAGTATACTCTAGCAGCATTGGGGTGTGCGGTACAGCAGATACTAGAGTAAATATGAATCATAATGTCCTAACTAGATGACGGTATAACATTCAGGGAGCGGGTACGAGATGCTGGGAAATCATCTACTAGAGATGTATTCAATATTTTTAATGCTAATATTCAGGTCACTCCATTCTTTTAACTCTTCTAACTATTACCCAAACAATTAAATTACATAATTAAGCTCCAAGTTTAGTTTCCTTATAGTTTCCACTAAGCTCTAATGCTAACACGGAAATTGTAATAAAAAGTTAATGATAAACCAATGTCTTAACAACATTACAAATATATGTTTGCATATGGATTTTCTTGCTGCATAATTACCTCAGGCAACTTAATCCTGTTGGAGAAGACTATCTGGGCCTATGCTTTAGCTTCTATTGAATAGTAGCGTTCCTGTTAACAATGTTGCCTCAGAAGTACTCTGACTATTCTTTTTTACACAAAAAAAGAGAAAAAGATGTTTCCATAATGCAACTTACGCAACTAGCACTATCTATGGTTTAGAATAAAATAATAAATAACATATTTGTCAACTTTCTGAGACAAATCAACAAAAATATCAATATTATGTGATCTTTTTTGCTTGCTTGATTAGAAAGAAAAGGGGAGGGGGAGTGAAGTATTTGATCCAAGTATCAGGTTGAATGTGTCAGTGATTATATGAATTGACAGATAGGAGTATGGATATTTGTTAAGAATTAAGAATAACGCGAGTGAAGTGGATCCTTTGACATAAGTCCCGGACATCTTGCACTTCTCAAAGAAGTTTTTGTATGTCTCATTTAACTATTTACAAATTTCGATAATACTTTATTTTCAAAACGACATTATAAAATGTTAATTATTATTTTTATTTCATTACAGCCAGTAGGTGAGCAAAATTCTAACGACTTGCAAAACATACAAAAGTCAGCCTCTTTCATGTGCAAGAATAGAGATGTCAACTTGCAAAATATACGGAAATCGCCCAGGTTATCAGTCCAGAATAGAAGGGACAAACATGTGTTTGAATCTAATCAAGAAGAGGTGAATTGTAGATCAAACTCCCAAATAGAAAGTCTGGAAAAAAACAAATTGTGTTTCCCAGCTGAGGTATTATTGGCCGAGTCGCAGCAATCTCAGGACAGAAGTGTAGAATATGAAGGGAAAACAAACATGCAAAATGTACGCAAGTCTCCTCGATTGTCTGAAGAGTCTAGAGAAAGAGACATGCAACTTCTCTTTGGAAGTACTGAAAAAATTACTAACTGTAGAAAGAAGTCTCGGATAAAGGACCTAAACCAGGAGAGGTTGTTTTCTCCAGCTAAGGTAAAGTTTATCAATATGGCTCAGGTTCACAATGAAAGTTCGAATGACGACAGAGGGAGGGACGTGCAAAATACACGAACATTACCTAGGGTATCAGGCAAGATTCGAGTAGTAGGCCAGCAAAGTATTGCTGATTCTAGTATGAAAGGAGTTTGTAGACATGAGTCTCATATAAAGGGCACTTGCAAGAGCAATTTCTCTTTTAAAACTAAGGCTGCACCAGCCAGCATTCCCCAAATGCTAAACACATGTGTTAGTTATGATGAAACTATGAACTCGAAATTCATACGTAAGTCTGTCCGGTTATCATGCAAGAATGGAGAGGTGGACTTGCAGAAAACAAATCTACCCGCCAAATTTTCTTTTGCTAGTGATGTAGAATCGACCACTATAACCCAAGTTCAGAACAAGAGTTCAGACTGTCAGGGGACGGACTTGAAAACAGCGCAAAGGTCACTTCGATTGTCTTGCAGGAGTAGAGAGACTAACTTGGATGGTGCTATTGAATGTAGTGAGGCAGGGAGAAGTGTGCCCCATGAAAATGGCTCTGACTTGAACACTTTGTCTGCGGTCAAGTTGTTTGATAAGCCCCAAATTCAGAACATTTCTGCATCCTCTAATGGACATGTAGGCTTAAAAAACATGCAAAAGTTGCCCCATTTGTCAGGCATGAAAAGACAGCAAGACTTGCAAATATGTAGTAGAAAGGAAGTTAAACTTGGAGCAGAGTACCAGAAAAAGGGCTGTCATGGGAACAAAATCTCTTTACCAATTAAAGCTAAGTTCACAAACACACCCTCATCTCAGAATCAAACTTTAAAGTCTAAAAAAGAAGAGATTAATCTTGGAGCGAAGTCCCAGAAAAAGGGCTTCGATGGGAGCACTACCTTTCCGCCAATTGAAGTTGAGCTGACAAGTGTACCTTCATTGCACGATGAAACCGTAAAAGCTGATGGATGCCTGCTGAATAAGGCCATTGGTTCACCTCTGAATTCTTTTAAATCACTTCCCTCATTTCAGTACTATGTCAGTTCAGGAAAGGGAATTAATCTAATTGTTGATTTGAATTCAAGCCCTTCAGACTGGACTAAGAAAATATTTGAAACTTCGTCTAGTAGTCAGAGCTTACAGAAGAATAAATTTGAAAGTTTTCGCCATGAGATTGAATCATTGAGAAGTAAGAAAATGATAAGTTCACTTGTTTCTAGAATCAGCCCCAGTCATCTACAAAACGATGCTTGTCTAAAGTCAATTAGTGGAGAAACCTCTCCTCTGCGGACTTATATACCAGAAAGAGGTAATGGGTCTTCAGACATCACTGAGACAAACTCATTCATTGATGCAAGGACAGGGGATGGTCATCTAGAAAACTGCAGTGACATTAATACTGAAACTTCTGCGGACAGCATATTTCCATCTCAAGAATTTCTGGTACTTTATTTATAGTAATTTTTCATGTCATGTGAATTTAAAATTCTTAAATAACTCTCCGCACACAATATTTGTTAATCACAGTTATGACTATTCTCTATCTAGAACAAGCTTTTTCTTGTAAAACAGTAGGGGTTTACGAAGTACTATATGTTAAATGGTACCTTGACATACTCCTTTCATACTTTATGCTAGTGTTTTCTATCGCACAACACTTGTATAATGTTGTTGATAGTTGTACGTTAACCTTTAACGCAAGCATTGCAACTATTCTATCTTTGCTTCCGATACTATATTGCAATTTTAGTGGATAATAAAGTAATAAATAGCCAACATGAGAATGATTAAACTTCTAGTACATGTTATATGTGTAATTGGGGATATGCTTTCTGCATTAGAAACTTCATGGACTTGAAATTCTATGCTTTTTCAAATTTCCTCTCTACTAGTACTTTATTTTGCATGTATGAATAATGCAACTGGTCTCTTCTTGATAGTAGACTGTGAAAGCTTTACCGATAGATGTCTGTGATTTTGCAGATCATTTTAATGTTATAATATAATAATCTAGAACTAGCTCTATATTATGCTTGTGACCTTCAGTTGCTGCAATTTTTCCTAAATGTATTTGTTATCTCTATATTTTATTTATATTTTCTTAATCTACTGATTCAGGAAACGAGGATCACCATTTCTGAGCCAGAAGCTTCAGAGTAAAATTTTCTTGAACAGTTAGTTGTCTGAGAATTTTGATGTCTTCTGCACATTCTAAATGTTTATTTTTTCTTCATACTGGCAGACAGTCAAGTAAAAGGCCAGTGAATATGGCACCTGATGGTAGTCACAAGAGAAAATATCAACGTCAGAAAATTTGTGGGATACGTTTAAAAAATGGGAAGCGCCTTGGTTCAAGAAAATCAATGCGGCTGTGGTATCAGGTTTAAGATTTTATCCTCTGTATTTTCCATATATCGTAGAATTCAATTTACAGAAACAAATTTGGTCATAGCGTTTGATTTATCAAAAAAGTTCAATAGGTTTTAGAGGGCTATTATTCTTGAATAATTTTTGAATAACAGCAACTAAAATTTATCTTTCTACATTCATTTTGTGCTGAAATAAAATCTTAATGTCGGGTTTCCTATGTATAAAACTAAGATACTATTGTGGCAAAGTCAGTTTAATGGCCACAAGGTTGGATGTGTAATAAATTAGAAGTCAGATTGGAATGGATTTTTATCGCCAAGGATACTGCAGACTGGTTTCAATATTGCCGAACATGTGCAAGATATGAGAGCTGCAGAAATTAATTTTATGGTTCAACATTTATTGAGTCCATACTAATATGGGGTCCGATGGCTTTGTACCACCTCCATTCTGTAGATTAGTACAGTAACTTTGAGTCAAGGATGCGTTGCTAAATCAAATCTGATATATTTATTTTTATCATTACTTTTGAGCTACATGCTTATATATATATGTATATTTATAACAATGATTGATTCAACTACTGGACATGTCTGTTTGTAATGGCTACAATCTCCGTCTAGGCCTTGTGTGGCCTATCTGCGGTCTACTCGTATTTTGTCGTGCTTTATTCTTTATAAAAATCCTTTAAACTAATTTTGATTGCTTTATTCATTTTGAGGGGATCATAAATCTCACCCTGTCCCTATGTATTATTATTCCCGGGAAATGAACTAAAAGGTGATTGGAGTATTACAGAAGAAATATATAAATAAATAAATATAGTATGAGCCTAAAGAAAATGAGTGTGCTGTTATTATCTTGCTTAGTCGTGTTTTTCTTTATGATTAACTATGTTAAACGTCACTATGTTCATCTCCATGTTTTTTTAACTTTTTTGTGTTCTTTCCAAATTTTCCTCAGGGAGGTCCTCGGTGATTCAGGTGGGGTTGTTTTGGGTTACAATTATTTATGGAGTTGAGCAGTAAGTATTGAACACTCTTACATAACTATAGTCAATATATATATATACACACATTTAGCTATTATGAATTTATGATAAGTTGAATATGTTTGCTTTGTTCTATAGCATTCGGGTAAATATAATTTTCTGAGAAAAATAAATGATTTGCATATTCATTATGTGAAGAAAATAATAGGATATGTTTTTTGTTCCAAGGAAAGTCTTACATGATTATATAATTTATATGAAGGAGAAAGAAAAATCTACACATTCATTGTAATGGTAGAAGACACGTTGGATAATTATATTAATAGGATGCAGCTAGGTGTAAAATGAATTTAGAAAATACACGTACTAAAATTAATCTAGAAACACCAGCATGCATGCATAGTGTTCTAATTACTAGCTATAATAAAATGTGATTAATATTTTCTACACTGCTTTGCTCAAGTAAAAATGGAAGGTATCGCGGGTATCTCGAGTGTATGTTCTGATAATGTGATTTTATTATTTCAGATGGGCAACACCTTGATCGTCGTCGCCTCTCTCTAGAAAATCAATTTGCAAGCAAGTAATAATATTTTGCAGGTTGCGACAATTCCAGAGATTGTTTTATTATGTAGGGAACGTCTCTATTACTCTACAAGTTGCCCTTTCCATATTTGCTCTGCTTAGGTATAACAATTTATGTCAACAATTTTGGTTTAAAAATTTAAAATTGTAGAATTTATCTCATGTTTTTTTCCTTTTTCATCCCCTTTTACGTTCATGCACATCATAGATGATCCGAGTGCTAACTTGTGAGAGTAACGCTGACAAAGAGTGTCCTTTTTAATTTCAGAGAGCATTTGATATAATTATTGCTTGAAGAAAGCAGAAACAACAGACTATACTGTTAACAAGATAATTTATTTATATTACAGTGTTTCTTTTTTATTTTTTCAAGATATTACAGAGCATATTTTTCTTGTCAAGATATTAAAGAATATGTTAAACGCTCTAGACTTCGTAATCACAAAAAGAGTAAAATACATTATGTGTTCTTCCATTTTTGATCCACCTATCACTTGCAAATACTAAATTTTTGGAACTATCATTTGTAATATTAAAACTTACATTTAATTATATCTATGCACATTTTGCATATTTCAACTAATTTTTTTAGGATTTCTTGCCAATTTTTATAATAATTTATTTATTTTTGTTTGAGCAAACATGTTAATACAAATATAGTTATTGAAATGAACAAAAAAAATGTCTTCAAATCAACTAATATAAAAAAATATGAACTTTTATTTATATAACAAGTGATAGTTTCATACTTGTAACAGTAAATGGTGTGTCTATAATACACTTTTTATTGATTGCTAAAAATGCAAGCTTGCCAGATCCTTTCTGCATCAACTTTAACCTAGGATCTTGGTTACCATGGTCCAAGATTAGTCCTTATATTGTTCAAATTTTATTTATGCATATATTGTTTCCATTTTTTTTTGCCAAGTATTGTTTCTATTATATTCAATTACAGAAACTCATGTTTCTATTATATAGAATCTACACTGATTGCATATTTAGATAAAATTTACACGTCCAATCCAGTATTTCAGTCTTATATAAGGAAATATAAACTTACATACATGTTTAGTGAAGCACAAAAAGTCCATATAAAATTTCATATATAAAGTCCTTTGCAGGATAACCACCATCTGATATCGATTTGCAACAACAAACAACTGATAGATAATTCAGCAACAGTTGGGTTTCAGAACTACTGTTTTTTTGCATACTCTCTTGGTCCAAATATGGTAGATCCAATTCTTACACTTGTACTGCCTAGTTCAATCTGCAAATAACAACAATGCATATCAGTATGTAGTTCTATAATTATTTCTGTAATACCAAAAAATGTCGTCTTATAGTACTTCTCTAAAACATTATATTAGCCTGGTAAATTCAGTGCTCCAAAATATAAATATTTGAATATGGGGCATCATATGTCTCGATGAACATCCTCGTCTAAAAAATGGGTAGATTTTAAAATCTAACAGTAAATTATATTAAATAAGAAAAAGACGCTAAACCTTAACTCAGACAAAATTATTTGCTTAAAGTTCACATATCAAAACAAAAATCAAGTTAACAAGGGGGCACATGGAAATTGGCTTAATCATCAGGATGCAAAGTTATAAAAAGACCCCAGAATGGTATATAGCTCACCGCTTGTTCAAAGTCGCCAGACATGCCCATTGACAGCTGGCATTGGTCCAGAGCCATTCCAATTGCCTTGCAAACTTCAATTTTGCAATTTGACAGAGTCTGTAACATAAACACAATATAATTATTCATCTGAACTTAATAGATCAATCATATTCATTTGAACTTAATAGATCAATCACCAGGAAGAAAAATACAAGAGCCGTAGATTGCTGAAGTAGGAACGCACAAGTAGCCCAATGAATTAGAAGTCAAAAATATATAGGGATAGCACTGACACTGATAAAAAATAAAGTTAGGAATTACTGTGGTATAATAGCACGAAGAAAATATGAGATTTACCTTGAAATTTTCGTGAGTTGAGGAATAATCTGCCATTCCAATCGTCATTAAGCCAGAAAACTCAAGATTTGGGCAGCCCATTCTAACATGTTTCACTAGCTCTACACAACCTGAGGGATCAACACCAGATTTTGCTGCCAGAAAGATACAATCATGATTACAAAGTTCAGCTATTCAATCTTCACGAAGACAATTTATTTACAGCAGTACTGGTTCGGCACTGGAAAAGAGCTATAAACCATCACAAAAACATTAGACATTGGCAATTTGGCATGCATATAACTTTAAGGACCAACTGCTGCAAGAACATGTCCGAAAATATGCTATCATATTGTGCTGACTAGATAACAGTAGTGGGTCGTCAACAAATGGTGTTCCGAGAGAATAGTGATCAACTAGTGAAGAGAGAACCCTAGAGCATTGTAGCCTAGTGGATATCCCTCTTCTTTTGGCAACAAGAGGTCGAGCAAGCCTTCATGGAGGCATGTGTGAGCAGTGGCGGATACAGGACTTTATGACTGGTGTGTCACTGATTAATAATCAATATATTAAATATAAAAAATTAATTTATTAAGTAGCCATCATTCGCTTGGTTGAGGAGTATTTACCGTAACCTTTGGCTTGCTTAAAAAGCATTTACAGTGAAACCACAAATCAACAAAGTAATAGACAAATGTCAATAACAAAGTATAATCCGACAATTATGTCAATAAAAAAGTATAATCAGACAAATGTCAATAAAAAGTATAATCAGACAAATGTCAATAACAAAGTATAATCAACAAAGTAACAGACAAATGTCAATATCTCTTTGAAACATATTGATAAACACACTGTAAGCTCTTATATTATCATTACCGGATTGCAGCAAATTAAATAACCTAAAAATATATATTGCATTTAGCATTGCATACATCCACTCACTGATCTCATTCTTCAAACCTCATCCTCCGATGAATACTTTTTAAATTCTGAATGCCGATAGTACACTTACATGTTTCTCCACTGGTATTTACTTGTACCAAAACCTTCAAAGGCTTTCTTTTGATGTTTGCAACAGCACGGTCAAGGTGATTTGCAATCTGTTCATCCAATATTCATGGTAATATAATGTCATTGTGAGAGATGTACCAAGAAGATCTGTTACAACTTACAAAACAAGGGAATTTCATTTGAGCAACTAACCTTTTTTGCTGAATTTCAAATAGTTTTATGAGAAAAATAAGAAGAGGTACTAAAATTAGCATGATATTACTATTACTAATATTGACTTTTGTCTTATATCATGTAAGACTTGAGCCTTTCTCATAAAAGATAGGAAAAGAGTTTGACGAGTTTTGTCGAGCAAAATACGCTGTTCCAGGTTCCAACCTGCCAGAGTTTTGAAGCTATCCTTACAATAATGTTGTCGAGAACTAATTCTACCTAGATGTGTCCTGATACTACCGCTTGAAAAGAATTAATCACAGTAATGAATCAAGTTTTACCTTCTCATTATCAACACCCTCAACCATGGCGAGATTAGGAACAGCAGCTGCATTCAAGAATATATTATTTTAACATCAAATTGACACCATAATATACCCTGCACAATGGGGGAGCAAGCAGCTACTCTTACAACAAATATGTTTCAAGCTAAGAGTAATAAAAAAAACACTGTGAGCACAATCAGCTGGGGCCGCATGGCTATTCAATGCCAGGCAGTGTACACTTCCTGTTTTAACTTTTACTAGAAGTTAGCAATAATATTCGATTTTGAACCCCTTATTAAGTCTAATCTGGCCTGAAAGAAATATGCAATTCGGTTCCCCTCAACAAGTTAATAAATTATAAGTACAGTACAATTTAACTCGTCCTCATCAAATTTTCTGGTTCCGCTGCTGAGCACAATTACCATGTACTTAAATCTTATAAATTCAATTTATGGCAAAAGTAAATAACAAAATTTATATGTTAGTACCTAATTACCTACACATAACGTAATAATATGAATTGCTATATACAGTAGGGATGAGGATGAGATACCCAAAAGTGACTTTGCTTTATTACTCTGCAAATGCCCAATAAAATGCCACTGAATGTCTTCAGGAAGCTGCATATACATGTATATATATATTAAGTTGCCGGTTCTCCTAAAAACTCAAATTTTATTAATTTATCGAGATTATTAATTTCTATCTTGGACTAAAAATATATATCAATTTATCGTGAGTTATTAATTTATCGAAGTTGTCCCGTACCTGAGGAGCTTTGTCTATAAATTCATGTACGTAGTTTTCGCCAAAACAACGGTGTCCAGCGTCGTAAAGTTGGCGAATGAGAGAAATGGGTTTGGTTTTACCAACAGCCACTACTCGAACATCATCTCCACTACGCCCGGATCTCTCTGCAGCGTGACGCACACGCTGTAACACCGACCGGAGAGCCGTTACAGCTGCACCTTCCACCACTGGAGCAGCAGCAGCTGCCATTGATCAAATATACACTATATGTATGTATTAGTTGTATTTTGTATGTATGCATGTCTTAACTATAACTCAGTTTCCTCAACCTGACAATATGTGAGGTTGGTAATAGTCCTGTAAATTTTGCAATTATCGCAATTCTATGTATTTTTATTTAAGTTTTGTTTGAATATAATTTAGCTAGGTGATTACAAATTTCTAATAAATCAACTTAAATGCGTTGTTTTTTTAAAATTGCAATTTTAAAATTAAAATTAGATTTAAAAAATTTGTGATTTTAAGATAATCTTTCCATTTGCTGAATAAATGGTTTTATAACAAACAAAAAAGAAACATAAATGAGGGAATGAAATTTGTAATTGAGGTTTTATAAAAAATGGAAGTAGATCGTGTAATTATTTTAGTATTCTCATTTGACAAACGTTAATACACTAATGAAATATAATACTTCCACCCGTTTCATACGTATTGATATATTTTGATTTTTTAAAATTAAATTATTTAAAGTTTGATTATAAAATACTCTCTCTGTCCTCCCAATACTTTACATTTTTTATTTTGGGATGTTTCTTCTAATTTTTTACATTTCTAAATTTTTTAAAAATAGTTAAATTTTAATAATTAAAAAAATTAAATAGACCCCAAGAAATTGCCCGATTTACAGTTATTTCAAAACATGACCCAGTTTACTTAATATATCAAGATTATACGTGATACGAAACTATATATGATACAACATGTACTTGTGTATTCAACCCAGATTAGTAAAGTAAAAATGGCAATGGATACCTCATCTAACTAATACTAACACTGATAGACGTATCCATAAAAAAACAATACATAGCGTAAGATATTGACCCTTTATATCACACAAAAACACAATTTTAAGTTACGTTTTTAATAAGCTTAAATTTTAAATGCATTTTTTATTAAATTTTTTGATTAAATTTTTTGAAAAGAAATAATTTTCAAAAACACAACATGAACCTGCGTCATATGAATATCAAGGAATGCATTCTTCGCTCACACATACTGTACACATATCTACAACCTCTAAAACTTCACATGATACCGACAAACAATATAATTATACACTACCCATTACTTTGTTAGGGTCGCAAATTTTCGTCTACACTTAAAATACGAGATTTCATTAATATATTATATTATATAAAGTATATGAATTATGATTAAAGCTAAGGGTACCTTTCATTTTCATGTACTGAATTAAGTGAGTTGAGTAACACGAGTTTAAAACTCACTTATTAGTGATACAAAAGACCTTACTTTTATATTGTGACTTTTAGATCCTTTTTTATTCAAATTGTGATATTTAGGACATTTATTCACGATGTAACATATTAAACAAATATAGATGACGATTTAAAATTACTTGTCGGTAAACAGGACCACATAAAATAAGTATTTTAGACCCCTTCCTTCAATATTTAAGTAAAAAAACCCTTAACCATCCAACTCGCTATTTCCCACCAATTCCCACTAACTTTCTAATCAATTACTCATTCGTTCCTATTTAGATGTTCACTTTATTCTTAGTGCTGTCAAATTGACTCATGTTTGACTATAATTTAAAAATAATATATAATTGAAAAAATTAATATTTTATATTTTTGAAAAATATATATAATTTACTTTAAAATATATTTTTTAATCTTTTAAAATAATAAAAGAATAATTTTTAATTTTCAATTTTCAATTAAACATTAGTCAATTTGACTCTAAAAAGGTCAAAATGAACATGTAAATAGGGACGGAGGAGTAGACCTGACAATTCATTCGTGTCGTGTACTAAAATGTCAAACACAAAACCGACCCATTTAGAGTTCATGTACTTTCGTGTTCGTGTAATATCAAATAAAAATTAATATATAAATATATAAATAAATAGATAAATATATTAGAATATTATATTATTAAGTATATGTCTACAAATATATATTATATATATTTGCATCATATTTACATACAAAATTATAAAATTAAGTATAATTATATAAATAAATATGCATATATCTATAAGAATAATATATATATATATATATATATTTATTTATTTATTTTATTTCGTGTACCTCGTGTCGTGTACCCGAAGGGTAAACACAAAACTTGTACATTCATGTTTGTGTACTCAAAATGCAAACACAAATACTAAATTTTCGTGTCGTTTTTCTGTCAAATGGTAAATTGCTGACGGGGGAGTACTATATTTTATTAGTTAGTCTCGCTATTTGAACTACTTTTTAGTTTTTTACTCACCTATCTCGTCATTTCTTAACCTCCATATCCAATCTAATTGTAAAAAATTAGGAGGGACGGAGAGAATATATTTTATTGTTTAATATTTTTATATTTTAAAAATTACATTTATTTGTAAATCAAATATATTTTTTAATTATATATTTTTTATATTTAATGATAATTATTAATTAATAGTCAAAGTTGAATCAATTTGATCATGTCAATATTCACAAAAAATTAGGCAAAATGGGACGGGGAAATATTTTGTTAAATAAAATATATTAAATTTTGCTAATAATATTCCGAGTATCTCTTATATTTTGAATAATATAATATATATAACTTATTTATGTTAGTGTGGTAAAAGCGAAAATCGGACTTAGTCGGTAAATGCATGAAATATGGATTAATCAGATAAATCGGAATGATTAATTGAATAATCGGACATTTTTGGAACAATGATCTATGTATATATTTTAATAATTTGATAGTATACATGGGTGTTAAAAAAACTATTTGAGTACTCAACTTTTAAACTTATTTGCAATTCAATCTCGTGTCACTTGACTAATTTACTCATGAATTTTAATTATTATATGATGAAAATTATTACATGAATTTAATTATTATAGGATGAAAATTATGAAAAAATTATTATATTTTTAATTAATATATTTTAATACGTCATATCAGTACCATAAGCAAACCGAGTCCATATGATATCCGATTTTTAAAAAAAACCAGTAATCCTTATTTTACGACCTGATGATGATGATTAATTACTCTATTTATTTACAATCCGAGTCAGAGAAAAACCCTGTGTGTAGTGTAGTCTAGGGTTTATATTATATATAGATACATGGGGCATAGCTCCAAGAAGAAGAAGCGCGGCGGTGGTGGTGGTGGAAGGCGCAGTAAAGGCAGCAGGGCTGATCACAATTCTCTTAATTCTGGTGACAACGAACTTCTCGCTGAGGAAATCACTGCTTTGTATGTATTTATCTCTATTCATTTCTGATATTTATGTATGTCGAGTTTTTCGTGTATTGAATTTGTTGTGTTTCCATGATTTCGTGTTTTTAAATGTCTTGTATACCTTACTAAAGACTATTGATTTTATCGGTAGTGAAATTGAAATATACGATTGGTAGTTTATGTTTTCGGATCCCTTTTAGGCTCCCTAGAGGTGATTTTAGTAGTGAAGGCTAGAGTAGAAATGATGGTGGTATGTGGTGGACTTACTGAAAATGTAGTGGGGTCAATTGGAAAAAGTTAGGAGTCTGGTTTATTTCGGGGAAAATAATGCAAGTGAAATTGCGGTGGTTTGGCATTGTCTGTAGGAGATAGAGGTTGATTTTGGGGAGGAGGGTGTATAGAGTATATGGGTCAGATGTGAGGAGGGATGCACACTGTGGAGGACGTGAATATGGAAATGTGAAGACTTAAGGCCACCTTGAAGACATGATATTAGCCACGACCCGAGTTTTTTTGAATTAGACCAACTGATTGTCATGTAGGATCAGATATTCAGTTGTCATGGTTTTGGGGGGTATAATAGAGGGTTGGTGGTGTAAGGGTCTTTGGGGTTGAGGCGTGTCTCCATTAGTTTTTTTTGTGTTTTTTATTTATGCTATTCTTTGTTACTCTACTGCATGGTTGTTACCTGTTGTTTTAGTTCCTGGTAATTAACTTCATGCTATTTACTGTGTCTCGCCATTTACATATTGTTGTGCTTGTGTTTTATTACTACTATTTTATTGTCAAAGACAAGGGCCTAATACCAAAACAACCTCTCTACTCCTAGAGTCGTAGAGGTAAGGTCAGTGTATTCTTACCTTTTTAGATCCTCGTATTTTTATTAGAGTGGAATATATTAGGCATTGATGATATTTATTATTCTTGCCGGATATTGACATGATATCTCATCAGACCTTACTCTTAGGGGGTATTTGGATGAGGGTTGAGGAGGGAAGAGTTGGGTCAGGGAGGGTTCAGATTTTCAAAACTATGTTTAGATGAGGGGTTGAGGAGAGAGGGTTTGGTTGAGGGAGGTTGGAGAGGGGTTGGACACCATTTTTTTTTAAACTTGTTAGGATGATTTTTTTTAACACCCTAAATTGGGGTGTTGGCGTGTTGCCGAGGGTTCCAAGCCCAAGGGTTTCAAGCCGTGTATACAAGAGAGTCCTTAGATGTGAACATCTCTGCACGTAAAAAATTTAGGACCACACGTTTTATTTTTTCCTACACAAGATATTATGAAGTGCTTTAATAATAATAATAATAATTAATTTTTCATTTTATAGGGATAATCATCTTGTTTGATTAGAGAATAGTCATAATTAATTTAATAATAATTATATTCTCAATAGAGATAGAATTTATAATTGTGCAGAAAATTACAGACATATATATGTATTTTTTATTTATATGATTGATTTTTTCTAATATATTAAGCATGGAAATGAAATTTAAGAAATATTTTAATTATTTTATAAATATTTAATTTTAAATTATATCACACTCAAAAGTAGTCTTTTAGTTGAATTTATATATTTATAAAAAAATTTAAATTTTATTTTAAAACCTATCTTTAATTAAAATAATTATTTAAACTTTTATTTGCCCCAACCTTTTAACCTAACCCTTCGTCCAAATAAGATAAAAATGAAACCTTTCTTTACTTAACCCTTGTATCCAAACAAGGTAAGGGTTCAACCCATCCCTTCCAACCCAACCCTTCACTTTCTAGCACAACCAAACCCCCTGTCCAAACACACCCTTAAATTGATCAAAAGTTTTAAGGATAAGGGCATCCTAATAGAATATGTTTGTTGATGAGAGATGTTGATTTTCTAGGAATTCGTAATATAAGCGGAACTAGAACTTCACCCTCATATTATAACCCAAGTTAATCATTTTCCTAACGAAAAATTGACTTTAAAGCAAGTCCATCATTTTTTGGAATTGCTAATTATATAGTAGAGCTCTTTGATGATTTAGTCACGAATATGTTTTTGTTTACTACATTCTGAAAAAATGTACCACGGTGTAATTAAGTATGTAGCGATGCAGTGAAGAAACTACTACAACTAAAAATTTACACCCCAATATTTCATAATTAGGTAAAAGAATTCTTCCAAGTTTAAACTAATGCAAAGCGATCAATTATGTGGACCAATGTTTTTGGAAGAAGACAATAGAAAGATACAAATTTATACATACAAAAGTGGAGAACTTAATGAGAAGGTGCTACCACATACTAGGCAATTTTTTTTGTCAGGTTCAGATTTTTTGGTGAATACTAGTGTCTAATTGCTGAATCTAGTATATTTATATGGTGAATTGAAAACGTGGCTCTACTTTTACATTTTGTAGTGTTCTTTTTATTAAGGGATATTCTCCATGGTACCATTGTAGAATTGGTTTTTACCAATGGTACCATCACATTTTTGACTTCTATTCATGGTACCCTCGAACTTATGGATTGTTATTGATGGTACACTTCTGTTAGACAAATGTTAAGAAACACCTATAAAACTATGATATTGGTACCAAAATGATGTTTAGCAACAGTTTTCACCAAATTGAATTGTAACACCCCCTTCCCAAAACGAGACGAGGGGTTACTTTTCAAACCACAAACCTATATACAGAGTACTAAAATCCACCTTATATTGATTAAATAGGTCCAATAAATCTCCAAAACAATATTAAACCTCTGAAATGATCCAAACCAATAAGTGCGAAATAAAAAAAATCTCAAATCATAAATAGTATCTAAATAATAGCTAGAAGTCCAAACTTCCTAATAAACTGTAATAAGGGTAGCTCTTCATCACACAGCCCGAGATCCTTCTAAGTACCTGCCAGAAGAAGAATACGGCATGAGCCAAATGCCTAGTACGGATTGGAATACAGTTTATAAAACAAGAAGCAAGATATATATTTTGATAATAATAAATAAACTTTAATTTTTAAAGACAAAGCTGAAGTAAAGAGGGGTTAAGATATTTCATACCGATATCAAAACAGATAACAAATACACACATCATAGGGTACCTAATGCGTGCAAGAAACCGGACAATGTGTACGGCATATACAACGTCACCGTCAAATATCAAATCACAAATCAAATCAAATTTTGGGTGCACCCACGTATCCTCAAACAAATATCAAATGTGCAAAGCTCGCCTCCTGAGCTATCAGAAGGATACGCCGTGACCAATCACACTGCCACGGAAGTGTCATGCCATTGGTGCCGCAATGACATGGCTGTAGTACCCCTACAGCTGGTTAACTCGGTATACCCTATATCACTCTAAGGGCTCAAATAAAATAATTTTCACAATTTTAAAATCACCTGAACAAATATTTCAAATATTCTACGCAGATATGTAACATACATAATTTTCGAAAATCGCAGAGTCAAATATTTAGATATTTCGAAACAGACTTTAAAATAACTTTCGGAAAATCAAAACAGTTAAAATGAATGACAACGGAAGGAACGGATTTATGAACAGAACGAATTAAATATAATTAAGTCTAAAAAAAGTAGCATTGAAGAGAAAGGGAACGAAATCCGTACCTTAGAACAACAATAATAGATACTAACGAAATTATCCAGGCCCAATATGATGCTTTTAGAGTGCTGGTATTTTCACTATGTCCGTATCTCACCATTCTCATGTTTCAATGATGTTTGTGTTTATATATAATCCTCATGCACTCCTCCAATTACATATCAAACTCAAGAATTAAAAACGGAGATGTATGATTCTTGCATATTACCAGAACATGAAATTCCCCTGCTTTTCTTTTGACCCGAGCAGCTAGTTTTAGGATTTTTAATAAATAACTCATATGTTTATATATATATATATATAGACTCTTAATAATTATCCTGCTTCTAATCTAATTACTATTTTATTACAAATTCTATTTCTAATCAAATTCAATATAATAAATATTATGGTTAAAGAAAATAATCTTACAAATTCTAATCTAATTCTAATTATTATTACTAATATCTAAATAAATAAATTACGGATATTACATGAATAATGTACAATAAGATATTAATAATAGTAACTCAAATAAATATATTTGTAACGCTTAAGGAAAAAGTAAAAATTTAAAGAAATTCTCTTTGATACCATCGTAAAATTGACTTTTACCAATGGTACCCTTAAGATTTGGTATTTTTTTAACATTTGTCTAACAGAAGTGTACCATGGATAACAATCGATATGTTTGAGGGTACCATGAATAGAAGTAAAAAAATGTGATGGCACCATTGGTAAAAGTCAATTCTACGATGGTACCATAGAGAATATCCCTTTTATTAATGAGGGTTGTTAAGTTTGGCTGAAATGCTTTTCCCTTTGCATCATATTGTTTATTCCAAGGATTAATATTTTATAATTGTAGTCTTTATGTAATGCATACCAATGCTATCTGTATAATCCAACACCTAAACATAATTATATGATGGTATCGTTTTAATAGATTCTCTTACTTGCAGGCTTCTATTTGATAGACTGATAGCCGTTACAAGTACATTCAGTTTGGGTTATAGTAACATGTTACTGCCCTGCTTAATGTAAAATTTGCAGATACTGTGTTGGAATGTACCAGTGACGTAATTTTATGTTTTACAATCTTAATATATCGTTTATGTAAAGGTCCATGTGATGTGCAGGTGTGCAATATTCCAGGATGACTGCAGAGTGATTTCAGAGTCTCCTCCTCAAGTTAATATCAATCTCAGGTCCTGAATAGTATAACTACGCATGACAATTACCGAGATTTTTCTTATTGTGTTATGATACTAAATTTTAACAAATGTAAAAGCAGACCATACTCAAAGGATATGGGTTACGAGGAGTTAGATATTTCTGCTCTTCTTTCAGTTAGGTTTGTAATTTCCTATTGGTTTTCTGGCAATCCATTTGCACACTATTTTTCTAATGTTTTCTGGTTTATTTTTATCTACCCTCCCAGATATTTACCTGGATATCCTTACAAGTGCCCAAAGCTGCAGATAAGTCCAGAAAAAGGTTTATCGAAATCAGAATGTGATAAGCTACTAGCATTGCTTTATGACCAAGTAGGGGGTGACTACTTGTTCAATAAGACTCTATTCAGATGATTTCATGAAATTATTTACCGAATACTGTCATTATTTTGGCCCAAAGGATATATTAAATACTTGTAGTCAGTGTTTAACTACAACCAACTTCTTAATGGTATTTGTATTATTTGACTCGCTCTAAAGTTATTGATGCTTTTCATATTTTAGAACTTTTAAGAAGAAAGATAGTTCCAGAATTAAATTAACCAATTCTTAATTCATGAACTTCCTTTGGATTTCAATCTTAATCAGGAAAACAATTCTTATAATGAACGAACCTACATTGATTGTCAGGCTACTCTATAAGTTTTTAAGGCATCTTTAGAAATTAGTAAATTACTTTTTCTACTAGAATATGCTGCATCTACACCTACATATATATAACCCCATGTATTCTATCTAAATATGAGGATAGTTTTGGTTAAGTTTTATAGTCAGTCCAACTTCACCTCAACTTTGTATTCAAACAAACTAAATGGGAGAGGTTTTGGCCAATTTTTTGTTCATATTTCTAAACAACAAAATTTTTGTTCTTGCGCATGCTGTTAAAGTACGTTCCTTAGTTCGATTAATTAGTGTGTTGCAAATTTTTCTTCGTAAATCTCTTCTTTATAGAGGTAGTTTAGAATGTTTCTCTTTCCCTGTTATGTGTGCGAGTCTTTAATATATATTATTCTCCTTTTTGTTTACTCGCCTCTTATTCTTGAGTTGAATCATTAGCCATCTAAAATTTTGTTACAATATCAGGCTAATTCTAATGCTCGAGAAGGACGTGTTATGATTTACAATTTAGTAGAGGCTGCACAAGAGTTTTTGTCCGAGATTGCTCCACTTGGACAATCACATGTATCGGTAAGCCTTACTTACGTAAGAGATAATATATTTTTGTCCTAAGAGGCGAGAGTTATAAAATGCTACCATTATGTATAATATATATTTTCCTAATAGGTAACCGTTAGTTTCTCATTCTTTTAGTAAATATTATAATTGGCTAAGAAATATGTAACATTATATATCATATATTAGTATATTACAGTTAGAGGACAAGGTTGGAGTCGTAAACATTTTATACTTATGATGACCTCTTACTCTTAGGTTGTGTCCACTCGGATAGAATTGAATGAGATTTATACTCTTATTTGGGATGATTGAAGAGAAATGTTTATAATTTTTATTCCTTCATTCATTCCTTTTCTTACAATTTAAACTAGAAGTGTATCCCACCAATTTTAATAGTAATGCTCCATTCTCCCCCTTCTTCGTTTTCCCTCCAACCTTCATCATATAAAATTTTTACTTTCGTATTTTGTCACTATTTACTCGTACATTCTTTCTTTTTCCATAGATTTTGTTCCTAACTTTTCATTTCATTACTTCCCCATTCCATTCTCAACAAGTGGACACAACCTTATTGCATATTGGATCATTTATTAATTTTATATTTTAATATTTATATAATATATTTGTTTTAATATTGTATAATTGTCAAAATTTTGATTAAACATATTATGTGGTTTTCTTTTCGTTTTCTCTTTACATGGTGACAACCTCCTTATTAGATATAGGTTCTTTCATTTATATGGTCTTTTAATTGATTAAAATGTGTACAATGTTATATAATTATTAGAATTTCAAAATTTTTATATTATCTTTATTAGATTTAATTTCTTATTCTGTGATTATTTTTTAATTGGGTAAGAAATATCAAATACGCAATATTATATATGAAAATTGGGAAATAAAGTTTAGGGTCCTAAACACTCTATACTAAGGACCACGACGATCAATAAAACACAATACTCTTGTTGTACTTGGGATGTAATAGAATTTTGAATAGTAAGAGTGATCGGGACAGTGGTTTTAGGATTTGAGTGCTCTGGCAAAGAAAATTGCTTGCCATTTGAAATAAATTTTATGTATCTGTGAATATAGTCAGAGTGATTTGAAAAGGTAGACCAGTATTTATGATGAAAATGAAAAATTGTTCCTTTTAAATATTACATTATAGAAAACTTTCCGCGTCTTTAATCTAAAAGAATTTTTTTATATATAATGAACAAAATAATCAACTACTTACCACTTACCAATATAATCTGAGTAAGAGCATAATATTGTGCGACCCAAGTTTAATATGTTCCTTTATGGACATTGCTATATTAAATAGTAAACGCTATTACATCAAGTTTCTAAATTTCGTAGGAAATGCTTATACTACCATTCCCTCTCAAATTGGTAAGTATATAGATGACTTGCTTATTTCTGCTGATAGTCTAAAATTTTAAAAATTTGAACTGACAAAAACATAACAAATATAATTTGATCCCAAATTGTTTCTCAAAAAAATGTTTACCAATAGGTATGTATCAGCCAAGTTTCCTTTTTTGGAAATACGAATACATTCTGCTATATATACTGTTCAAGTTGTTATTTTTATGCTCCTGTTTATGTATTGTACTAATGTTAGATCTTGATGTTCTGATAGTTTCAATTTTGTCTTATGTGCTGTTCCATCTCAGGCAGCAGGCAAAAATAGCATGACAGCTGTAGAAGAACCGACAATATTCGAAAAATCTTGCTTGATACGAGGGCCTTTTGTTTATGGTTTCCTAGATCTTTTTAGTGGTTCAGGGGAGTCATGGCAGTTTAGCCTTGCAATGGAAGATAGTAGGCGTGTAGACTCTTCATTAGATGGTCATAGACATGGGCATGGGACTCCAGAGAAGACAATCGGGAATGATGTGATACCATCAGTTCAGGTGACTAAGCAAGGTTCTCAACGTAACCTATCTGGAAAGACCGCTTTACGTACGGCTACGGCAAAGTTGGAAATGCTTGATGAAAAGAGTGAAGAAGAAAATAGTACTGATACATTCAGTGATCAACCAGACGAATCAGATGGAAATGCTACTTCTAGTGAGGTTGATGCTTGTTGACTCTTTTCTTCAAAATATGAATTTTTAAATTCAAATTTTATGGTCCAAAGTGAAACTTCTTAAATTTTTCTCATTTAATGCTTATAAAATTACCGTCCCTCTTTGGCTTATTGCTGCACTTGGAAGTTTTTGTTTACATATTTTTTGACCCTTTAGATTAAGCAATTCCTCACTATCTCCGTAATAATTTGTTGTTATTTGTATTTTGTAGGAAAGTGATTGTCTTGTACCTTGTTGGTTCATCATGTTAAGCGTATCAGCATATAACCTGTTAAAACGCATTTTAATAATTTTTAATGAAATATTAAATTTATTATAAATATTACTTGTGTTTCTAAAAATATACTTATTATGTTAAAGAATAAAGACATTCACTATTAATACTAGAATAAAGTATAATATAGGGTCACTTATTTATATTTGAAAATACTATTGCAATTGCATATTTACTTGGGAGTCGGAGAATAGATTTTACATATATGAACCAAGTAATAGACTTGGTTGGAAATTTATGGAATAATGTTTTTATAATTAAATTTGCAATTCTAAACGAAAGAGTAATAAACCGTAGTTCCAATAGAATTCCAATCTAAATATTTAAAAGAAGTTATTATATATTAGATATAATTAGATAATAGTAATAGAGTATCATAATCATAGTATGGGTGGTAACAATAAAACAAAATGGGTACTCATTTGAAAGGGCCTATGGACTTGTATTAAATTGTAAAGATGTCTGGTTCACACTTGATATATCTGGTTTGTCATTTCTAAATGTGTTAATGAATTTCAGAAAATCTGGGATGAGAGCTTAGAATTCGTTTAATTTTGGAGAAAGATAACTCTCAGTCTCTCACTCTCACATACCAGCAATTACTTTATGGGATAGTAGTTCTTAAATAATTAATGTTATAAGAATGAGCTGACAATTGGAGTCCACAGATCTTTCGAAGTAATTCTGGTTGAAGTGATTGTGCTGTAATAGAAAAATTGCGAGTGCATAGAAGCATTCTCTTTAAAGGCTGAATAAACGGTGAAGTATACTGTGATTGAATTGATCAAGACACATTTCCTTGGTAGTTAATTTTTTTGACCCCTAGTTTGTAACATAACCACTGATCTTAAGGCTTTTCTTTCGGGTGTTTCCATCCTCACTTTGGTGTTTACTGAGAAATCTCAGGCAAATCCTACTTTTTGTGCTAATCTAATATACTTTTTTTTAAAATTATTACGTTCTTTGATATGTAGTATGTCTATATATGTCTAAAATGTTAGGATCTTAGAGTGATATGAGAGGAATATAGGATGGAGGAGAAGAGGTAGTGTTTTTTTTTTGTTATCTTTTTAAAGGCATGTCACTTTGTTTTTATATCGAAGCCCTAGTGGGGATCAACATGTAATTATAGAATTATATGCTAGTTAAATATACATGTATATATCTTTTATATACTAACAACATGATTTCTTTAGATTTCACAGGATGCTCTTGTAGATGAACATCTAGCAGAAACTGATGATGATCAGGAAAGTGATGAAGAATCAGTATCTTTAGCCTCCACAGTACATGATCAGTCATCTCAGACAATTGCACGAGATCTGGTTCTTGTATGTTCCTATTTTTTCTTCTTTTTCTTTTCAGTGGAACTTGACTGTAACATGTTTAACTCTTTTCTTTATGTAGGCTCACTTACTTCGGGTTGCTTGTGCTCCTAAAGGCCCGTTAGCTGATGCTTTGCCAGAGATTACTTCAGAACTGTACAACCTAGGAGTCTGTAACTTAAATATTTTAGATAACATATTATATAAACGTCATAAATGGTGTATCTGCAGCTTTATGCTGACTGGTAAATGTAATTCTTAGGTTGTCTCCCATCAAGTACGAGATTATGCTCTGAAGCCGGCTCCACTATTTGACAAAACTTTTAACCAAGTGTTTGCGCAACATATGGTGGTTATTTCAATCACTAATACGTTATCATAAGCTAGATTGGGATTTTCCATGTAATGAAGGTTCCAATTTCTCTTTCCCAATGCTATTAAATAGGTTTCTTCCAAGAACACACATTTTTGGATGGCTGCTTCTGACATTGGAGAGCAAAATTCATCAGCTACTCCAAGTTCACGGTATTTAAATGATTTTGAGGAACTTCAACCTTTGGGTGAGAGTTATTTTTTTAATACTATTAAATTGCTCTTTCTTCTAATGAAAGTTTAGTTCTCTGATTAAATCACTAAAAAATTGTTGTGATTTCTTTGTGAACCTGTGTTATGTTGAAATTTTGCAGTGAATTTTTAATCTTTCAGATGGGGGGTCATCTTAGATCTTTGTGAATCATAACCCAAATTTAAAATTTTAAAGTAATGCTTAAAATGTCATAAAAAGATTTGCAATAAATTGAATTTGGTCATAGTATGAGAACAACTCATTGTAGTGTATAATGTACTGATTACTTGTAGGCTATGTTTGTCTAATGAGATCAAGCATTGGATATAGCGTATATCATAGTTGTTAAATGTGGAATGCATATTGAATTGATATGGAAAACTCTAGATTTCATAGATTTCATAGATTTCTTATGCTTGTTTTTCTTAGAACTATATCAAAGTATTAATCTAATAACTATATAGTTATGAACATGATGCAAAACAAATTAAATACTGGATAATTGTTTTTCAAAGATAAAGTAGGATATTAGGATTATTTATTTATTTAATCACCAGTGTAATGGAATTTTCAGAAATAAAATAAGCATTGTGTCAGTTGGTGCTTTCTTAGTAGATTTAGATATTAACTCAGCCAAGCATCACTTCCACACTAGCTGGGATAGCTAGTAGCTACATGAAATTTGAAATTTGTCGCCAATTTTGAAAATGTGGTTTTTGATGTGATGGCTTCAGTGCATATATCCTTTTTAGCTTCTTATCTGGGACATACTCAATTATCCTGCTTACAGCAGTGTCTGAGGATGGTAGGATGTAGAGAGGCTGTTTCCAGAAAATGATCTCCAACATATAGTTAAGGAGTACCCCTGACCTTTAGGTCATTAGTTAGGCATCTAACCACCGTGCCAACTCAACTTTATTCCTACAGAATATTGCAAACACAAATTGCAATATCAGGTTATGCAGCTCAACTTTATTTTAGTTACTAGCTCAGTAATGTGATGCCCCCTTGGGATTCAGCTCTAGCAAGACACTCTCATATTGTAGAGCACCCGAGTAAGCAATATCTAATAAATATTTGAAGTTACATTTAGCGAAAAATAAAATAAAATTTGAAGTTACAGTCATTATTAAATACACTACGATAGTTGTATGTATTCAGTTAAAATTGTCAGTTCAGCTTCACTTCCTTGACCATTTCACTTTCGAACCAACACTGAATTGTGGAGCTTTGCTTGTGACTGGTGGTCGTATCGATCTCATTATATTAATGGGGAACTTTTTCTATATACATTGCTTTTTAGGAACATAATAATAATCTAGCCGGAGGGAGAATTTTTCGAATATTCATGCAACTACCAACTAATGATTTTATTTACTCAAAATTCCGTACTTTGATATTTATTACCAACTTCCTCGTTAATCTATCTATTTGTTTTTGTCTCATAAAAGATGAATGCATTGCTTCCTTCGTTGTCCATGTATGTTCATTGAAAATTTAAGATAAGCTACTTTTGTCTATGAGTTCTGTGTCATCAGCAGAGAGGTTGCAACAAAGCATAGTCTTTTATGCTCATCTACTTCTAATGTAACACCCCTGTCCCACATCGAAACATGTGGAGACTTTAGTTCAGTATATAAGGTAGAGTACTATTACTAAGTGTACTAACAAATCATGATCTTTTGGGGGCTTGTCGTGGGCTTGTGAATTACTCAATTTGTTGCATTTGGGCCAGTTTACTCTGCGCTGGATTCGGGACTTGACCCGATTCCAATGATTTATTACCATGATAATACATTCGTGCGTAAAATAGTGGAAGTTCTATGAAACAGTCCACAATTTTTCGCCAATTTTTCGCCAGAGGTCTTCATACATGTCGTGGACTATTATACTATATCAATATGTTTCTTAAGATCCTTGTCTTCGCTATTGATTGATACCATGTCAAAATTGCACGCATTTCTGAAGCATGTGTAATAAAGATATATCCTTAAGATTTTATATACCTGGTGGCAGGCCAGGGTGGATTTGGTCATGTCGTGCTTTGCAAGAATAAGCTAGATGGAAGGCAGTATGCAATGAAGAAAATTCGCTTGAAGGACAAAAGTACGCCAGTTGATGACAGAATAGTGAGGTAAATATGCTTTTATATACATTTACTTATAAATCTTATTTCCTTGATAAAATACTAGCTTATTTTGCAAGTGCTTTCTGTAGATGTCATGACAGTAGCTTTGCAAGAGTTTTTTTGTGTAAAGCTGAGCAGTAGTAAACAGAGACAAAAAGGGTAGGTTGTAAGGGTGTAGTTTAAGCATTTAGGAATGCATTTCAGAGTGTTATAACCTTTGTTGCTCGGACTCGGGTACCTAGTGTTGGACAAAAGACATGTATCCGAGGGTTGGACTCAGAATTTCTTGGAATTGTAACATATGGATCTTGTACTATTCTTAGACATAGGTATGGGGACACCGGACACACCATAATTATTTAGATTATTAAATTATTATATTGTATTATAAATTGTAGCAAGAATTAAACATAATACTCAAAGTAAGGACTTTGCAAATTACTAATGGTTTTTTCTTAATTTAACATATTTGATTTACTATATACACATCCTTACATCAATACAAAGGCTGCTTCTTTTTCTCCTCTTTTAGTCTTTACATCCCATGTTCATCTCATATGTGGTGCTTCCTTTGTTTAAAGTGTTCAAATTTTAGTAAAAGGATTCGAATCATTTTCCATGTGTCCAAGGGTCTGAGACGGGTACAGAGGTCGAAATAGAAGAGTCCAACATAAGTTATAACTTGTATCCATAGTCGATGTCAAGTCTGCCTGTCAGAAAATTGAGAACGATTAGGGACCTCAACTAGCTTATTTGCAGAAAGTCGTTTGACTGGGTACTTTGTTGATAGAGGCGACCCAAGCAACGAATAGTCAAGGAGAAGTCGACTGGCTAGTTCTATAATTTTGGTGTGATCCAAAAAAATGGATATTTTTACCAGAAAAATGTTGTTTTTAAAAAAATTAAAATTTACTTATTTTACTTATTTGCTTAAGATACCTAGATATATAAACCTTAATATAGGTATTTTTTAATTTTACTTATAGTGAATTAATTATGTATTTTAAATTGAAGAATGATATGCTATCTTATGACACCAGTTAGGTGTCAATAGATAAATAAACATTTTTTTAAATGTGAATAACAAAATTTAAGGTTTAAATATCTACTTGGTCACTAAAGTCAGCCAAAAAGATCAAGTTGGTCACATAACTCGAAACAGACTCTTTCAGATCACTTTACCAAGACAAATGTTCACCGTTAAGCCGTCATATTTATTCAGACAGAAGTTGCTGATTGGAGGGCATTTTATGACTGTTGATGTGGCTAACATCTGTAAAGTGATTTGAGTTAGCCGACTACACTATTTGTGTTTTCTCTTGTTCATTAATGCATTTTATGTTTTGGAGAAAAAGTTACAGTTTTATGTATATAAAAAAAAGAATTTGACTTTTAGTTTAAAGTATTCAAAATAAAAGTTAGTATACTACTAAAAATATTAAGTTTATATATTTGTATTGTAATTAGGACAATAGGCTAGGGCTTTAGTAGTTTAATCAAAGATTCTGTCTACATTAGGACCGAATACATATTACATAAATGTAATCCTGTTAATATCCAGGTTTTTTATAGCTGTTTTTATATTGATATAAAACTTTGGCTTGTCTTTAACTCTATACAAATTCTACAGTGAATTTTTATAGATGTGATTTCTCAGGCTTTTTTTTAAACTTGTAAAGCTTTATCTCTGAATGGAATGTGAAATATCATTCCTTAGTGTAGTTTTTGATGTCTAAATATTCACTCTTAAATGCAGGGAAGTGGCTACACTTTCCCGCCTGCAAGACCAACATGTTGTACGTTACTATCAGGTATTTCTTTCTTACTAACAGCTTGAAATATCCTTGCATTCCCATAGATGTCTTTACTCGAATACTCTGTTTCAGACATTAAATCTTTGGATATGTGCAGAAATCTATCAAATAGCTATAATTAATTCCGTACTTTATGGTTCTCATTTTGTGTAGCTAAACTTCATTCTGGAATTCAAAATATGAAGAAGGTTTCCATATCAAACAATTGCTTTATGAAGATCCTTCAATGTTGCTATTGTATTAATTTTTTAAACCAGTTAAACATCTCTTAGAAGTTTCCTTGCCAAGACCTCCATCACTAGCAGGATTTCATTTATTTAAACTTCATCTTGACTTGTCCATGTCATGTGCCCTCATCGCTTACTTTGAGGCACTTGAGATGCCAAAAAGTAAACTATTTGTAGTGTCTTTGCAAACCAGATCAATGTAATAGAAAATTGAGAGCTTGAAGAGGTAAATGATGATGAATGACACAATTTCATAGATAGATAATATTTACAATCTTAAACCTTTCGGTATGCTAGGTGGTTCAGGGACCACCAAACTATCAGCAACGCTTTCATTTTCCACAGTAGTTTAGAATCAGCTATGACTAAGTTTTATTTTGTCTAAATAGACTTGTCAGTTTTCTTTTTCAGAAAATTAAACCAAGCATAGCCAATATATTATGTATCCTTCTTTTAGGCAGAACCAGGGAGGGGATTACGTTTACATGCCTTGCCTCTTCACCCAAGGGTATAGAAGCTATGTTCGTAAAGACCTCCCAGTTTGACATCACAAAATGGTAATAGAACACAATGAAGAAGAGGCATGAAATACAATAATGAAAATAATATAAAGAGTTTCTTTGACGCACAACCACCTAAGTATTATTTAGATAAGTGCATTGGTGATTATATATTCGTATAATGTAATTAGGAATATTATGGAATTTAGAGATTAATTATTTATTATCTGTTGAGTTATAAAGTGTATGATTGATATTTATAATTTATTGGGATTCGAGATAATTGCTAGAAATAGTTTTCTTTTATACTACTTCTAGGATATCTATTTAAACATTTGTAATCTTTATTATGTGGTGTTGTTGAAAACTGTGAATTGAACTGATTCAATTTCTTTAAGTTGATGTAAGTGCAAACATGTCTACCCACTGTTTTTTATCTTGTGCCGTACCGTAAACACTAAACATTACGAGCTATAGTTTTCTACATTATTAGTAAGCTCGTTATGACAGATTATATCCAATGTACTGACATAACCTATTTTTTGGAGGAAATAATATCTTAGCTCTCAAGTTTTGCTGATGTAACAGTCAATAGGAAATTGGTAGATGGTCTGCCTAGAAATGGTTTTTTTCCCAATATTGACTTTTTTGTTGTTTATCATTGACCTTGAAGCTTTGATGACCTAGATAATTGGAAATTAGTAGTGATGCAATTGAAAAGTGAAAATGGAAATGGGAGAGTTTTTCCTAATAACAAAAAGGGTAATGAGCTTTTTGGTTATATATGAGTTCAGGTATAATTACAAGTACTTGCTTCTATAATTGTGGGTTACATTGTCATTCTATCTCCTATTTAAATTCTTTGTTCTCCTGTGAAATCCTAGACCTAAATTGTTTTGACGTGGTGGTTTTCTTAATGTTTTCATTGTTTTCCAGCATATATGTACTTGTGAATTGAGTAAAATATTCGTTCCTTGATCTAGTCCTCTGTTTTGCAATGTCCATTCCTTGATAGATATTGTTTTCCCGTCCTTGTTTTCCAGCATATATATGTGTACTTGTGAACTGAGTAAAATATTCATTCCTTGATCTAGTCCTCTGGTATGCAAAGCATAGTTGCATGGTTCGTGGGTCAGCCTATGGAACCCTGATTCAGTTCCCTCGTACCGGAACACGATTCCTCTTCGACCCGGATCGCTGGGGTTCACGCTCCAATTCGCCAACTCCAGCGATCCACCTTTAACTCTAGCGATCATTATGTAAAAGAGTAGAAATAATAATAATAAAAAAAGAATATACCTTGACATTATCTAGATTAAAATTATTTTTGAGAGGTAAATCTCTAAAAGGAATAATAAAAGATGAAGTGGGGAAGATAATGCAGATGGAAGACAAGGCACGCCAAGACACATAACACATGCCTCGATTACAAGAATAGATTGTAATCTCCTTAAAAATAATGTTTGAAAGCCCTCACCACTTTATTAATAATTTTAAAATTTTACATTTTTTGATTAACTTTTATATTTTTGGTTAAAATAAATATTTTAATTATAAAACAATAACTAAATCATAAATGTAATAACAAATAAATACATAATATTTATTTAAAAAATAACTATAGAGAGGGATCCTTTTATCGACCCGTGATCCCGATTCATGACTCGTCGTACCCAATTCACGCAAACTAACATCCCACGTACCCGTACTCGTACCATGTACCCAATCGACCCGTGATCCATGCAACTATGATGCAAAGTCCATTCCTTGATAGATATTGTTTTCCTGTCTCTGTGTAACATAGGTTTTAACGGATATCGTTCACATAGAAATTTAATGAATAAGTATGCTTATATATAAAGAAATAATCTTATACCTCTTATGATGGTTAAATCTGATTTTTGATATAAAAGAAATATATTTCGGACTTGGTTTGAAATAGGAGTTTTTGGTCACAACTATGGACTATGGGGTATAACTTTAATTACTTGGTTTTTGTGGGTTACATTGGCATTGCATATCCTATTTAAATTATTTGTTCATCTGTGAAATTCTGGACTTAAATTGTTTCGATCATAATGCTTATCTATATGTTTTGATTGTTTCTGAGTAAACTATTCATGCCTCATCAAATCCCCTGCTTATGCAAAGTAATTTTAAAGATAGATTAACAGGGTAGTTTGCAACAATTATCTGTCACAAAGAAATTTAAAGAACTAGTATGCATGTATAAAATATACATCTTCTACCTCTTTCGATGAGTAGATCTGATCTATGATTTATAAAAAATCTATGTTTCAGGCTTGGTTTGAAACAGGAGTTTTTGGTCACAACGACGGACTGTGGGGCTCTGAAAGTGCAAGAAGCTCCAGTTTTAGCTATATAGATGCAAATTCAACAGACTTTACAGGGAATGACAAACTTGAGTCAACATATCTATATATTCAAATGGAGTATTGCCCAAGGTCTTTTTAACTTTCTTTACCTCAAATAGAAATTCGTTTTTATTAGTAATGCAATAATTTATTATCATAGAATTACTAGGTATTACTGTACCAGTGGTTATTGAATGCCTTGTTGACTAGAGCTCAAGTTATCTATCAGTGTTTTTCTTGAACACTCTTCATTGAATGACTTGGGCATTATCAAACTTTGGATCTTCTTCTGCAAAGAGAAACTTCTATGATCTATTTATTGCCCTAATATAAGAACCCTATAACATCTTCGTTTACTCCACATACATATAGATAATGTTTCTATATAATAAACGAAGTACAAGTATTATACAGTTCTAAGCTAATTTAAGATATTAATTTAGGTGCTACAAGTTTAAAATTTTGGACCCCTTTAACTAACATGTAAATATTTTCATGATCCTCAAAGCAGTTAGTAGTTATGTATTCGGTACAAATAGATTCCGGCTTCAAACATGTACCTAGTGACTTAGTGAGTAGTGATAATTGCTTTAATATCTGATAAACCATAATGGACAATAATATGTCAGGGACTAGACGTCGAACCTGATATAAAAGGGCACATAAAATTAAAAATCCTTTCCGGGTTGTGCTATAGCTTCTGTGCAATAGGCATTTCATTAAAACTTATAGAAGGATTTTAGTTATTAGACAGTCTCCATAGCCCATAGCCGCCGCCGTACAACTCTGACATGTGAGCTCCCAAAGGTGCACGTGGCCAATAACTTGCAAATTATGCCTTTAAACTTGAAAACTATCTAGACTTGATTCAAATACATTTAGTTATATAAATTATAGGCGCTGAATTCAGTTAATTCAGGTTGGAAACCAAATTATGGTTCATAAGATTTACAATAAAGAAAGAAACATTACAAACATTTTATCCAATATAGGCTATTAGGCTTTTTAACAGAATGTGATTCTCAATAGAAACTCTTACTCTAATAGAATGAATATGTTGTGGACAAATGGATATAAACCTCTGAATACAGGGACTAAAACCCTTTTGATTCCTAATATAAATTTATCTTATGAAGCATTCAGTATTTTGCTATTGTTTATAGAGACTTTATACACATACAATATACAAAAAATTTATGAAACTATAATTCTATTCTATTTTTATTAGATTATTGTAAGTAAAATATTATTTCCTAAGCTGGAGTAAATTAATAAAATACTAGTATCTAATATTAATCATAAATAAAGTATGTCGATAACACAGAAGTTAGGATTCTTTCAGGGATTGGTCAGTCTTCTAAACTATAAACAGAAAGGGGCTTTATTGTAGAGAAACTGACAAATTTAACAGAAGAAAAGAAATTAGAGGGGTCAAATAGTTTTCTTTTCTGTTTCTGTAATATTTAATCTATACCTTGGACAATACAGCAAATTAGTTTCGTGACAATTGGGTTGTACTCGTACCTGCTGTAGATGGACTGTTTTCCAAATGATCAACTAAATACTTATCTGACCTCACAAAATTGGGTCACTAGCTCATTCTATCATTAAGCACTTTTAACAAATCTGTAGATGTTTTTTCAGTTATGTATTAATAATATTCTGCTTTGCATGTCAAGAGCAGATTTACAATCACAACATGCAGATGTTGCAGGAATTATTTGAAATATTGCTAGTAATCGGTACCATAAAAATTTGCTAAAGTATACCATTGTTGCAAATTTCCGCTTCTAAAAATTATTTCTCAGTGAAAGGTGAAGGGAGAGGTTGTCCTATGTGGCCCGGGGGGGCGGGGCGGAGGACCCCACTTTGTTAGCAAGATCATTGTCAAATTTAATGTTAAATACAGAAATTTGTGATAGAACCTACAAAACTTCAATAAAACACTTTCCAAAATATTCGATAAAAGTTTAGGACTTTGAAATTATATTGTTTAAACTTTAAAGTATAACTAGAATAAGAGATACATATTACACACTTTAATGTTGTAATGTTGTATTTAGGATATATGTTTAGGACCCCACTTTGAAAATTTCCTGGATCTGTTGTTGACCGAAGGGTTTGTTATGTGTGCATTTTACTCATCTCTTTTTATCTTTAGTCTGGATTATTATTATTCAGATTCATGATCTTATTTGTATTTTATGGGCCAACAAATGTAACTTTTGTGATTTTATATTTTTGATTAAGGACCCTTCGACAGATGTTTGAATCTTATGATCATATTGACAAGGAACTAGCATGGCATTTATCCCGACAAATTGTAGAAGGCCTAGAACATATTCATGGACAAGGAATTATACATCGTGATTTGACCCCAAATAATATCTTTTTTGACGCTCGCAATGATATTAAGATCGGGGATTTTGGTCTCGGTAAACCTTACTTAACTTTGTGCACTATGTTATTTAATTGTTGAATTTGATGATATATCTTTCTACTCTTGACGATAATGTGATATATAAGTATGCATATGAGGTATTATTACGGGTGTGGAAAACACGTGTCACATATTCACATCATAGTTGTTACGTCGCAACGGCGACAGGGTGTTGGCAAGGGGGCAAGATCTTATGGATATAATCCGTCCGGCATTCCATACATATATAATTATATATTTAACATATAAAATGTCATGCACTGTAGTCATTACACAATGCACATCATAGATATTAGATATAGCAGTACTCATGGCTCAAATTTACCCGCAAAACCCATTTTATTTTACATGCGGTATGCATATGCAGAAGAGTCAGTATTTATAAGCAGGAATATACAATCAGTATAAAAAAATGAAGTTAAGAAAAAATCATCATGAAGAAGTGTAGAGGGAGTGTATGTGGTCAATATTATCAGTTATAAATTTGGGCCATGTCGAGAACCAGGGCATCCAAAAACACCAAAGCTTGCCAAAGCCTAGCCTCGCCATACTATAATTACTGCAGTATCTAGATGCCATAAGCTTTTTTGCCGCCTTTTCCCTATGATGTGCCTATGACAACAGTAATTCACATTCCCTTTATCTTCTTTTTTATCTGGTTCCATTAATTTTGGATTAGGTACGTATTCAAAGTTTTAAATGGACATTTTGTATGCTTTCGTAATACACTACTGGGTTCAACACAGATATTTTTTTGATTAGGTAATCGAAACGTTACAATCGTGATATGAAGCATTGCATTGGTTTCGCATGGAACCCTAATTAAAGTGGAATATGTAATCATAATATTTCTAGTAGTGAGCTAGAAACGAGATTGTGATACCTAATCAGGATAATATCACGATGATGTCTTGTGAAGGATATCTAATCCTGTTGTACAGAGTTTTCATCTTCTAATGAATACTGAATAGCAATTCCATTGTAGTTCAGTTACTCCAATAATTTCCTGCTCTAGTAATCAGGATTATATCCCCTATTTCCTTTAAGTCTAATTAGCTCGTCCAGCTGTCTCTTTATCTTGAGTATGATTGAAAGTCAATGTCAAGAGTTGCCCTTATATTGTAAAGAGTTAATAAGAATGGAGATGAATAATTAGAGCAAAGATAGAGAAATGAGGCATTCCATCAACTGAGGGGAGAGACTGTAGATTATACACTTTACAGAGAGGAAGGTAGGCCGAGAGGAGGTAAATGAGAGGCAATCTCATCATTTACTTTGTTCTTATAAATTTAGAAAGATCTATAATAAACTAACTTACCGGAAGATAATTGAGAAAGGAGACACCCCAAGTACTTGCCCAACGACTTTGACTAACCTAGGATACTGTTGAGATGATGTAAGCATCATGAGGTCAGCGTGCTTATGTCATTGTTTAGGGTTTACTGTTGGAAACTTAAGGACTAGGTATTACTCTCTATAAAGGGAGCAGCCACCTTACTGTAACAAAAAGGAGATATATAAAAAACACATCTATTCTCTACATTTTCTTGTCTCTCTCTTCTATCTAAATACACAGCTGATATATATGTATATGAATTGTGAAACATACCTTTAAGATGGTATCAGGGCAAGTCGATCTATAGACAGAAATCGATAATCGAATATGCAGAAAAACCAAGTTTCTTGTGAGGAACTTGCTGATTCTTTTTTCCAAACACAACCCTCAGAACCTAGTCCAAATCAATATACAAATACATACCAGTATAAAGCATCATTAGGCATTTCACTGGATAAATTTCGGCCAGCAAGACAGCACAAGCGCGCCGTCACTCGCCACCAGAAGGACGACGAACATCAGCAACGCGCCTCACGCTCTGGCACGTGTGGCCTCCTCTGTCCTGTATCCAGCAAATCTTCTTGTGGGTAACTCATTCGACCCTTAACTCGAATCTAATCTCGGCATCTTTCTTCGATTTCAGTAAGATTTATCTCAGAAATATATATATACACACGCTGAGTTATGCCCGCTGAGTTAATTCCATATATATACAACTGTTACTGTATATATATATATACACAAGTTTAACAACGTGGATATATAAAGAGTTTGTATCAACTCTTAGCTGGGCCTTTTTTTGCTAAATATAAATAAATAAATAAATAAATATATATATATAAATTTGTTGGGCTCTCACTAATTATCCGAGTCATTATTAGTGGGCTACTTTCTAAATATCAAGGGCTACTCTGAATTAGGGGTGATTGTGGTGTGGGCGGTGCGGTTTTTCTCTAAAACCGCAAACCAACCCACATATGCGGTTTGGTTAAAATTTCAAACCGCACCGCGAAACTCAAAAACTGCATAAACCACACCACATAAATGCGGTTTGGTAAAAATCTAACCCGCAAGTGTACCACGAAAATTAAAAACCGCGTTTTGTGGTGCGGTGTGGGTGGTTTGTGCGGTCCGGTGAGTTCCCCTACTCTGAATATTAAGATATTTGATAGTCCCTTAATAAATAAATTTGAGATATCAATCCAAATTTATTAATCATGTCAGAATTAGAGGATGATTCGAGTATGAGTAAAAATACTACTCAATGGAGTGGTAAGTTAGGGTTTCATAGCACTCCATATATGAATCGTAAATTTGACGGAAACATTTTTCTTGAATGGTCGAAAGCTTGCACAATGGCTCTAAAATCCCATAAATTAATGAAATATATTAATGGGAAGGCCAAACAGCCTAAAGAGAGCGATGCAATTTTTGATGATTGGGATTCAGAAAATGCCATGGTCTGCTCATGGTTATTTAACTCTATGGAGGTAAATATTCGCAAAAGTTATATCTTTATTGATATGGCTGAAGAGGTATGAGATTCTCTATCCCGAACTTATTCCTTTTCCGGGATATGGGCATTAATTCAAGGGAATCTAACTCTTGCTCAGTATTATTTAGAGCTTACATGACTATGGAGTGAATTAAGTCATTACACTATATTTGAGTGTAAACAGGCCGAAGATCAGGAGAAATATCAAAACTAATGACGGAAGAAAGAGTGATGAAATTTCTTAATGGACTGTCTGATGAGTATGATTCAATCAAAAATCAACTTATTAGACAAGTTCCTTTTCCTACTGTGGAGGATGCATATGGTTGTGTTCGGTTAGGGGAAAGTCGAAAGTAAAGTATGATGACGATGGTTGTTTCTGATCGATCTGCACTCTTAACCAAAAATGTTCAACAACCAGAGCCAGAAAAACAAGAATAGGTTTCGGTGGCACTAATGGGTGAAAAACCTATTCCTCATTGTGATTACTGTAATAAGCTATACCACTCTCGTGAAACATGCTTCATATTCCATCCTCACCTCAAAATTCGAGGACGAGGTGGACGCAGTCGGCGTGATTTTTGAGGTGCCTCATTCGGCAGAGGTATATAGGCAGAGGCACAGGTAGAGGCAAAGTACAATGACTGTCTCAGAACCCAATACTCTTCGTCAGTTGATGTCTCAACTAAACACCACTCCACCAACACCACAAGCCAACTCTGCACATGGAGGTATATCTTGTCATTTTATCTCCGATAAATGTCCTACATCATGGATCATTGATTCCGGAGCATCAACACATGACTGGAAATTCTAGTTTCCTAGAGTCATATCACGGTGAAATAGGCAATATTCGTGTTTCCAATGGAGCTTAGTACATGTTCATGGACAGGGCATTTCTCTTGGTCTTTCGTCATTGCCATTATTAGATGTTTTGCATGTTCCTTCCTTATCAACAAATTTATTATCTGTCCCTCAGATTACTGAAAGTCTTAATTGTTCAGTAACATTTTTCCTTCTCACTATGTGTTTCAGGATCTGGTGACAGGCAAGGTCCTTGACAGTGGTAAAGTGGTAAATGGACTCTATATCATGGAAGGGAATTTTGTTTCTCCTTTGACGAGTTATCAGGTGTCATCTAAATCTAACCCTGTTTTAGAGTCTTTATATCAGTGGCATAGAAGGTTAGGTCATCCATCTTTTGGTGTTTTAACACATCTCTTTCCTAATTTAGCAAAACAATGTAATAGAGAAGAATTTCTTTGTGAACCCTATGAATTGGCCAAACATAAAAGGTCATCTTATCCATCCAGAAATAGAAGAAGTTCCACTCTTTTTTCCACTATTCATACTGATGTTTGGGGTCCATTTAGACATCCTACACATGATGGCTATAAGTTGTTTGTTGTCTTTGTTGATTGTCATTCTAGACTTACTTGGGTATACCTTCTTAAACACAAAAGTGAAGTATGTGGGTGTTTTAAATCATTGCACCACATGATACAGACACAGTTTAGTGCCTCCGTTAAAATTCTTCGGAGCGACAATGGTACTGAGTATGATGAACAATTTACATCTTACTTGGACACATGTGGGATTATTCATCAAACTACATGTGTTAAAACTTCTCAACAAAATGGGGTTGCCGAAAGGAAAATTGGTCACTTGCAATAGGTAGTACGGTCCCTTATGTTAACCATGCATGTCCCCAAATATCTTTGGGGCGAGGCAGTCATGACTGCTGCATATCCAATCAACCGGCTTCCTTCAAGTGTTCTGCAATTCAGAACCCCGCTATTCTTTGTTCCTGCACCTTTCTCTCATCCATTGCCACTTCGGTTATTTGGGAGTGTATGTTTTGTTCATAATCACTCTACCTCTCGGGATAAACTTGATTCTCGTGCTCTCCGTTGTGTTTTCATTGGTTATTCACCAACTCAAAAGGGAAATAAGTGTTACCATCCTCCCTCGCGTTGCACATTTGTTAGTCATGACGTTACCTTTTGGGATCTATTTCTTATTTCTCTTCAGGGTCCTCCTCTTTGCTTCAGAGGGAGATTAATAGACATAGTCTTGATAGTGAAACAAAAGTGGAGTCACTTCCATTCATTTGTGTGCCTAGTCCAAACATATCATCTACACCTCCACGTATGAGTCTCGAGTCAAATGATCTAAATAGATTTGACAAGCCTGATTTGATTAAATATTCTAGACGGAGAAATGATGATATCACCACTTTACCGCATCCAGAGACTTCTGACCTTGAGGCAGATCCTACAGCTCCTATAATTGAGCCTGATAATGGTAACACTCTTGATCCTACTCTTAATCTTCCTATTGCTATTAGAAAGGGTGTACGCTCCTGTACTAACCATCCTATCTCAAACTTTGTCTCATATAATGCATTATCTCCATCTTCACTTGCTTTTGTGTCCTCTTTGTCTAGTGTTTCTGTTCCACGTACTTGGCAGGATGCTTTACGTGATCCCAAATGGAAAGATGCTATGATAGAAGAGATGAATGCATTAAAACATAATGATACTTGGGAGTTAACTCATCTTCCCGTTGGAAGGAAGTTAGTAGGATGCAAATGGGTGTTCACTGTGAAACAAAAATCAAATGGGTTGATTGATAGGTACAAAGCAAGACTTGTGACAAAAAGATATACTCAAACTTACGGGATTGATTATCAGGAAACTTTTGCTCCAGTAGCAAAAATGGCTTCCATTCGTGTCTTGATATCGTGTGCGGAAAATCTTGGGTGGGAACTTCAACAGTTGGATGTAAAAAATGCATTCCTGCACGGAGACCTAAGAGAAGAGGTATACATGGACATCCCACCTGGATTTTCTACAGCTGTAACCATCGGAAAAGTATGTAAACTGTAGAAGACTATTTATGGATTGAAACAATCTCCAAGGGTTTAATTCGGTAAATTTCAGAGGGAAATGGTTAAATTTGGCTACAAACGGAGTAACTCAGACCACACAATGTTTGTAAAAAGAAGAGGTAAAAAGATCACTGTGTTCATTGTTTATGTTGATGACATTGTAATCACTGGGAACGACACATGTGAAATTGCATGTGTTAAACAAAGACTCTCCTCTGAATTTGAAATGATGGACTTGGGAAAACTACGGTATTTCCTTGGCATTGAAGTCTAGTCTCTAGAAGTCCTGGAGGTATCTTCCTCTCACAACGAAAGTATACACTTGGCCTTTTGAATGAAACAGGTATTGAAACAAGTATGTTGGGATGTAGACCTGCAGATTCTCCTATTGAAGCTAATCATAAGCTTTGTGGAGATGTAGGTGACATCGTTTATAAAGCCCAATATCAAAGATTAGTTGGAAGACTAATCTACCTCTCGCACACACGGCCAGATATAACATATGCAGTGGGAGTTGTAAGCAGATACATGCATCAACCTCGTCAACCTCATTTGGATGCAGTCTATACGATATTAAGATTGGGCTGGATGTCTAGATGATAGACGTTCCACTTCAGGATATTGTACATTTGTTGGAGGCAATCTAGTTACTTGGCGAAGTAAGAAACAACCGGTGGTTGCGTTATCCAGTGATGAAACTAAACACAGGGACATGGCTCGAGGTGTGAGAGAATTGCTATGGATCAGATTGCTTTTAACAGAATTAGGATTGGCATCAGTCACTCCAAACAGTCACTCCAATGGTATTGCATTCTGATAACAAAGCAGCTATTGCCATTGCACATGATCCAGTTCAACATGACTGAACCAAACATATCGAGATTGATCGACACTTCATTAAGGAAAAGATCAATAATGATATCATTAGTATTCAGTTTGTAAGATCGGAAGATCAAATAGCTGACATATTAACCAAAGGTTTAGGTAGAAAAATGCTTCATTCTCTTATTAGCAAGTTGGGCATGAGTGATATATATGCATCAACTTGAGGGGGAGTGCTGAGATGATGTAAGCATCATGAGGTCAGCGTGCTTATGTCATTGTTTAGGGTTTACTGTTGGAAACTTAAGGACTGAGTATTACTCTCTATAAAGGGAGCAGCCACCTGACTGTAACAAAAAGGAGATATATAAAAAACACATCTATTTTCTACATTTTCTTGTCTCTCTCTTCTATCTAAATACACAGCTGATATATATGTATATGAACTGTGAAACATACCTTTAAGAGATACACCAATGCTACAATATTCATTTAAACTATGTACTTCAATACCCCTCTCTACCCCTTCTAGAAAGAACATATATGACCTTTTGTTTAATAATGATGATAGTTAGAATATTTGTAGTATCATAATTGTAGTCTAAATATTGTAGAATAGTTTTTATAATTAAGCCCCCAAATTATACTTAAAATTTAAGCCTTTTAGAAAGACTATGTAAAGACATCATCTGCGACTATGGGTATAATACAATACATATTCTCTGATCACTCTAAATAAAACAATTATATTTCTTTATCTTTTATATTTTACATATAGAGATATGCATGTGTATTGAAGTCTGGCTTTTAGCCCTTGATATCTATTACAATTTGGTGCGACAATCAAGTTGTACTACAACTTGCATCTAATACAGTATAATTCAGTATTTCGTGAGTGAAGTAAATATATTGATGTTGACTAAATGATTGCCATTTATCTGTAAAAGGATTGAAGCAGGTCCGATTTCTACAAGCACGTGTGAACTGGAAACTAGTTGCAGATGTATTCACCCCCCTAGGTTCATCTAGAGAGATATATCTTTGCAACAAAGCTGGTCATGTTTGACATATATGCTCCAGCTTGAGGTGGAGTGTTTGAATGTTGTTAGGATATTAAACTTGCAGTTTAAGTGTTTGGTATAATCCCTATAATCAATTCCCAAATCATGTTCTTAAGTTTTTGTTACCATTTATTTTTTCTAGAGTAACTGTATAAGGAATTCGTGGTATTCCTCGGTGGATCATTTAATACACTGATTACATCAATAAGTAGTTTTGTTTTTTTTGGGGGGGGCAATGCTGAACGGGAGCTTAGTTGAAATATTATCCATGCTAGTGTAAATGCTTTTCATATTAGAGTTCATCGGTTTGTGCTTGAAAGTAGAAACGAAGAGAAGGCCTTCATAAATGTAACATTTCTTCTCTTTTATGTCTTTTTAGCAAAGTTTTTAAAGCTTGAGCAGCTGGAACAAGATCTGGATCTTGCAGAGACACCAGGAGTTTCAGTTGATGGTACAGGGCGTGTTGGGACATATTTCTATACTGCACCAGAAATTGAGCAAGGGTGGCTAAAGATCAACGAGAAGGTATATCTTCTGTTTCTCTATATGTACCTGTAAACTTCTTTTATTAGTGCTGGGAAACATTATCTTTTCATGATCTATCTTGGCAGGCAGACATGTACAGCTTTGGAATCGTGTTTCTTGAGCTGTGGCATCCATTTAGTACAGCTATGGAGCGACACATTGTCCTATCTGACCTTAAGCAGAAGGGAGAACTTCCTTCTGATTGGGTCGCCGAATTTCCGGAGCAGGCAATGTTATTACGGCGCTTGATGTCTCCGAGTCCATCAGATCGTCCATCAGCAACAGAGCTCCTTAAACATGTTTTCCCTCCTCGAATGGAATATGAGTTGGTCGATAGTAAGTAATTATCATGTGTTTTTGTGTGTATATGTATGTAGTGTAAATGTTTTTCATATTAGAGCTCATGCTAGTAAGTAATTAGTGTAAATGTTTTGTGCAGCAATGCTTAACCGGATGTTAGATGAAATCTTATCCATGCTAGTGTAAATGTTTTTCATATTAGAGTTCAACTGAGGATTTCTTATGGTGAAAGTATCATTGTTGTCCTACTCCTAACAGTATAGGTAATATAATAAAAAGATTATATGTACATGTATTCTACTCAACTAGCACCTTGTGTGCCGTACATTTAAATTTAGCACTTTCTGTACTGTGCTAGCAAACTGATAACAAAGTATGTATAGTCAGAAACATTGCTCCTAGGGTACTTCTGTCAATAGCCAACAACTAAAAAGTGAAATAAACCACAAAATTGATCAAATTTCATCCCAAACTGATTTTCTTAGTAACTAATTTTTTAACGTTAAAATACTAAAATTTTGATCGTGGCTGGTATTCTGCTTCCACTAACAGATGTGTAATGTTTTTAGATTGATGTCGGAGGATGAAGTGTAGGCACCAGTTGCCAGAGCAAACTTGTAGCCATTGGTTGCATGGAAAAATTAAAACGGAATATTTAATGAGATTGGAATTCAGGCCTTAAATTGTCAGGTAGCGTAAATCGATAAGAGTCGTGTCCTAGATCTAGACCCCACCCTGTTTATTCTACCCCAACTCCAAGGGACGGGTTGTCTAAACTTATTAGTAAATTTTTACTTAATATAAGTTAAAAAGTAACTTTTTGATCTGTTTGTGTAGAAAGTAACAGGGCCTGTTTGTCTAAACCTACAGCTTGGTATAGTTGGACTCGACAAATATGAAAATATTGGAATCCGGCTGCAGGGGTACGGCACCACCGTGACACACAGTGTAGTGAATACTTTGGGGGTGCAGTGATTTAACCGGTATAGAGTGTGACACATGGTGTGTCTGCATATTTAGTGTAGAGGTGCGAGATTATGCAGTTGGGGGCGCTGCAGTGGCACAAATCATACAAAAGTTAGCGGAAATCAGATACTATAAAATAGAAGTATGGCATATGTTTGGTTTCAGGATTGTCTGTTTTCGAATAAGAAATTGATAATCTTTAAAAAATTGAACACATAATTAATACGGAGTAGTTAAATTAATCATTTCGTTTAATTTAAGAGGACTGCATAGTGCCAGAGTGGTAGTCAAGAAACATTTAGCCAACCTAAAGTGTAACTGTTGTCGATATACATTGAGAGTGGAAGTAGACATTATTCTAAGGATTTTGCTCTTTATATGTAAGTGATAAGTTTTCTATAATCAAAACCTCTCGTTCGTAAACAATCCGGTTCGCCACTGGAGACGGACAAACATTACCTTCAAGATAGATGCTCGATATATTCACTTAATTACTTCAAAGTAATGGAAATTTAAATTATAACAATACTCCGTGTAAGATTGGTTTTATATTAAAATTCTGGAAAACTCTGTAATATTGTATATTTGCTTTTAAAAAGTATTGCTACTTGATTTCAAGACAATTTCTTCGTCAATCATAAATGTTCAGGATGAAGATTAAGTTGGTACGAGTCGGTCATTCTCATATTCATATTATTAATCACCTTCTGGTCAAGATTTAGATGAGGGCTTCAGGCTCTGGAAGACCGGATAATTTTTAACAGTTTTGTCCGAGTAAAGTGCTGTTGATTCTATACAGTATTACAGTATTGCAAGGCTTGCTAGTTTTTAGTATAATTTTAGATTTTGTGTTGCGGTGAGATAGCCTAGAGCTTCTATTTTGCAATATCTTGATGGCAATTTTCCATATATAATACGTACATCAACAATAATCAAGATGAAATTCATAAATTGTTTGTGTTGTCTCATTGTAAATAAGAAATATTGACTCTAAAGTAGAAGTAACTAAACCTACATTATAAACACCATTTCAATTGTTGCCGATCCATCTTGTCTTTCTGGTATGAATTTGCTTTAGAAGCATTTGATGCTTAACTTGACTAGCTTTGTTCTGCTTGTTAAGATATTCTGCGTAAGATGAATACCTCAGAGGACACCAGTATTCGGGATAAAGTTGTTCATGCTATCTTTGATGAGGAGATGGTAGGCCCAAAGGGACGCCAAGAAAATTTTGATACACCAAAGTTGATAGAACATGACTCATCTATTCAATACACAGAGCTAGAAACTGCCGTCCGTGATCAGGTTGTGGAAGTCACCGTAGAAGTGTTTAAGCAGCATTGTGCAAAGCATATGGAGATATTACCCATGCAACTGCTGGGCAGTTCACAATTCGAAAGGTTTCCTTGCTCATACTTCATATTTTCACTTTTATTCGATGAAAAATTTGTTTAATGCCGAGACAGTTAAGCTTACATATATTTTACATGTACTGAATAGGAAGACTGTGAAACTGTTAACCAATGGGGGGGACATGATTGAGCTTTGTCAGGAGCTGCGCTTTCCTTTCGTAAATTGGGTTGTTGCAAACCAGGTATCACATTGGAGTTCTACTAATTACTCCAGATTGATCAACATATGATTTTTTGTTCCATTGTCATAATTTTCATAATTAAATGTGGATTTTGAACACTTATATCAAATTATCTGAGTCTACTTATTACTTTTGTAAGCCCTGATATTTATGTTTATAAGTCTAAAGTAGGATCCCAAGAACTGTAAGAATGTAGTAAAACTCAAGTCATTTGTTTATTCTTCGTTGTAGAGCACTATTTATAATCATGTTATATAAATTTTTTCTTTAAATTAATAATTTTACCTTGTCAACTCAAATTGTAGTATTATTCAATTTATGTACCCCGATTATATAATTTGTAGCCCTTATAATATTGAAATTATTAACAATATGTGCTGATGAGAAGTCATTACTGGTATTCTTATATGAAATCTGAACTTGTTTGTAGCTATTGAAGTAACATTTTTGCCTTGTGCGCTATATGCTTTTTGCACTGATGCGATTGCATCATTTGTGTAATTTTTAGAGTTGAAAACTAAAAAGAAATTTCTTAAAGCTGACAGTATCTTAGTTTTGTGTTTAATTGGGTATTGTTATAGCTATATTTAACAATTCCTCTAATTCAGAACAATATGGTTCCCATGGTATATATAAAAGATACAAGGGAACTTGATTGCTTTGTCACTATAAGAGTATGATGTAGGTTCAGGTTGTCACTATGAGAGTATGATGTAGGTTCAAGACTATTGTCTGTTAGAGTTTAGTCAACTAGTCTTCCTCTTGTCAGCTTGCTATATTAAGATGGTGGTTTGTTCTACGTATCTTTAAAAAGGAACAAGTTCTGTCTACATTTCCTCTTTTTAACATCTCAATATTACTCTCTCTCTCTCTCTCTTCAATATTTAACTCACTGAAGTACTGAACTATTCCTAAGTTGTGTTAAACCTATTTGGTAGGGTTTGAACGAGTTGAGTTGTTTTTATTGTTGTTGTTGTTGTTCCCTCGTCCTCTCCTCCTCATCGAACTCGAATAATAAAAATTAGAAAACCGAATAATATGAGTAGAATTTGAAACATCAAGGAGATTGCAAAAAAATTTGCTGGGCCAAGAATTAAGGACAGCTGATCTGACACAAATTTCCAGCAATAATTCTTACACAGGGAACTAAGTTTCAATAAATATTAAAAAAAATTCTTAATTGCTAAATATAATTCTAATTGTTGTCTAATCAATTTTTATATCAAGTCTTTAATTAAAATTAAACTCTAAAAGATACCATAGTCCTGTTTTAAAGTATAATTCTATAAATAAACTTATTTTAAATTCCTCTAAATAATTGGCCTGCCAATCATATAATACTGTTCAACATAAGATTCTTTGGGTCTTTTTCATGTCTGTACTGCATGAAAAATTTAAAGAGCTACTTACACACACACACATATATATAGAGAGAGAGATGATATGAGCTTTACAATATGACCTGGATTGGAATCTTAAATTTATATGTACAGTGAAATTAATATAAGAATATAATCAAATATTAGCAGAGTATATATTCAGTATGTACAGAATTGAGATTTCTAAATTATATTTTCAATTAGTTTGAATAAGAATGCATTCTACTCTTGATGTAGGACGAGTTTAAGAAAGGATTTCAAATAGGGGATAGAATTGGTAGAAACACAAATAAATCCTCATATTTCCCTAATATTTCATCCATTGATGATATTTCAAATCTGATTAATGATTATTATGTTGCATTTGGTTGCGGAGAATGGATTTGAATGGAATGAATGAAATTAAAGGGAACTTATGGAAGTAGGAGGGATGATTTGAAGAAAAAATGAGTGGGTGCAAATTTTCTATGATGAGATTTGGGTTAAAAATTCGTATACTCGAGAATCAAGCATTCCTTCTTAAATTGGTGGGTTTGATCTCTAGTTTAGGTGATTAGGAATGGAATGGAGGAAAGAATGAAAATTTTAAACATTTACTCAAAATCTAGTTCAAATATTCTAACCAAACGCAACATTAGAGTCTATAATATTCTAAAGACATCTGATGACCTTGGAAGCTGATACCTAAAAAAAGACAACTAATGTTTATTTATATCTACTTTCTAATACTAATCTTTACCTAATGAAATGATTACTTATATTGCTCTGTTAAAATCTGGATTTTCCTAATAATATAATTTTGTAATATACCTAATAATCTACTCTATATCTAACCCTAACAGTCGGCAGTCACATTCTATGTAGCATTCATAATTATACAGTTTCTGCTGAGAACTATCACAAGTTTTTCTTTGTTAATTGTTGCAGAAGACTGCTTACAAACGGTATGAAGTATGTTGTGTATATCGTCGAGCAATTGGTCATTCACCACCAAATCGATACCTTCAGGTTTTGATTGCATTTCAGCATTAAAAACTCCCTCAAAAATATATCAATTATGTGTAAATAACAGATCAAACCCTTATTAATTTGATAATTCTATTATCTGCAGGGAGACTTGGATATAATTGGAGGTGCACCTGCTCTAACAGAAGCTGAAATCATCAAGGTATTCTAGTTATTCTTCTCTACTCTCTTTTTATATATACATCTATATCCATCTCTCTTAGAGTCAAGTGGCTACAATCCTGCAATATAAACACTATTCAGATGCAGAGTTGTTCATTTAGCTAATGATGCAGCACCCGAAGTAACTTTGAAGGAATTTTTCACCTGTGTGGTAGGATACTTTAAAACTGTTGTGGTTGATGGTTAGTCGTTATTAGATGCTTAGATAAAAAAAGTTCATTTCTTAGTAAAGATAGAGAGGTTATAATAAAGCACAGCGCTTAAAGCTATTGGCGCTTCATTGCGCTTTTCGCTTGTAACAAATATGCCCATATGCAAAGTGAACACAATATCATCGTTCATGTGCCTTCTCTATCAATTTGTTTTCCTTATCGAAGATATTCTTGCTTACATGGTGCTCAAACCTATAAACAAGTGGTTATTCCCTGTGTATATTTAATCATTCATGCATGTGGTAGGCATTTATCCTTTTTTTCTAAAGACGAATCACGCCAATCTGAAAGTTTTGACCTTTATGTTTATATAATGTGTGTGTGTGTTTGATTTTTTACTTTGAAGATAGCTCTGTTAAGATATTTAAACTATCACTTTCATTTATCTTTGGTCAATTGCAGGCTGCAATGACCATTATTATGAACTGTTTTCATCCGGAATCATGTGATATTCATCTCAATCATGGGGACTTACTGGATGCATTATGGTCATGGATAGGAATTAGAGATGACTGTAGGCACAAAGTAGCAGAGGTATATTAATAATTAGCATGATGTGCTCATTTTAATTTTTACCAAGTAAAGAGCCATTAGAGTTTATTTTGTGCATTTATAACCAATAACAACCACAAACATACATTATGCAATGCAGTAAACTGTTGTGCAAAATATTGTAAAATTTATAAATTGTTCTTCACGTAAGGTAAAATAGTGCATATGAAAATTGAGATTTTATAGGCTGTCATAATTCGAAAGTATCCCTGCTTTTTGGAAGGACTGCAAATCTCCTCCCATTAAAATCTTATCTACATTTTCACTTGCAGCTTTTGTCTATGTTGGGCTCTTTGCGTCCGCAATCTCCTGAAAGGAAGTTGAAGTGGGGTCTTATTAGGCAACAACTTCGACAGGTTAGTAATGATAATAAAGTTTCTAATCTGCTAAACAGGAACAGTCAGGACGATTGCAAAATATTTTTAGATACTTGTTCGTGGTCAAAGTAAGTGAGACGGACGGAGTATGATATATTATACTAGTGATTGAAATTAAAAAGTTCCACGTGTAAGGACAGCCTCTTGATTCAATATTTTGGCCAATCTATTCCTGTTTGATTCTTGCAATTATTTGATTTGTTGCATGTCCTTTTTGGTTTGTTGATCGACTACAACTATACTCTTTGTTAATCAATGCAAATGTATGGGTCCAACCGATAATATTGGGACGAGTGCGTATCATTGTACAAGGTCATTACTCAAATTCCAATTCATTTACTTCTTATTGTAGTTTGGACATGCGAAAGTAGAATCAAGTAAAAGAGTAGACTAATAGACTAAATTACAAAAGCAAACAAACTATGGGAATATAAAGGATGAAGATAATCCACAAATTTTTCTAAGTAGTTCTCATGAGTTTCGGATTCAAATACTTTTGTTGATGACAATTCTTCGTAAAATTATGAAATTTCTTCGGGCTATTTCAAGATACTTGCAACCGAATAGTTATTGCACTTCTACAACTAACCTTCTGATTAATTACTCTAATTGTTGGATTGTATTTTGAACTAGTTAGTCCCCTAACCTGCCGCCTAATCTTTTATACAACCTTTAGTCATAGTTATTAAAGGCAAAAAGCGCAGCGAAGCGTAAAGGGTCTCCTATAACTTAAGCGCGAAGCGCGAAGCGAAGCGCGGGCTTTTGTAAAAAAAGCGAACTATATAAATAAATACTTTATATATATATATATATGTTAAAATAAATGTAAACATAAAGATTAGTGGGATCACCTAGAGGGAACTAGAATTTCAAGCTAGAGCTAGACTGATAGACATTCTAATTAATAAATATAACCTCAAAAGAAAGAAATAGGTCCATGCTTCATATTATTATAAGATACTAAGAAGTGGTAAAAATTTAAATGTGCCCATCAACATCTTCTTCATCATCAAAATAATCTGAATCTTCATTTTGATCAAGGCTCTTATTCTCTGCAAATTCAATCTCCTCTTCCTCATCCTCATACTCAATATCCTCATCCTCAATCTCGTCTATCAACCTCCTAGTGGAGGATCTAGAGTTCCTATTGTTTGCATTGGCCGCTCTTGATTGTGATCTTGATCTATATAATGGCTCTCTAACACCAGAAGCATTATAAACATCCCTATATGTCAAGCCATCTTCTTCGTCAAAAACATAGTCGTCATTTGTTGATTCTCCTTCAAGCCTTCCAGTTAGCCATTCATTACTTTCATCAATGTCATTTAATAAAATAGGATCAATGGTATCTCGGAGTTCGTATCGACGTCTCAAAGCTCTGTTATATTTGACAAAGACAAGATCATTCAATTTTTGTTGAGCTAGTCGATTTCTTTTTTTGGTATGAATCTGCAAAATGAGTGCATCAAGTAATGAGTTATGAGTTATTACATGTATATTTACTGTTTAGAATTTTAGACCAGTTAGCATTGTAAAATACTTACATGCTCAAACACACTCCAGTTTCGCTCACATCCAGATGAGCTACACGTGAGACTGAGAATCTTAATGGCAAACTTCTGCAACTCAGGAACAGATTTACCATACAAACTCCACCATGCAGCTGATCAATAACAGTATGTTAAATGCACATACATCAGACTTTTCAAGATAATATTAATGTGTATTTTAACTATTTCAAGTTCAGATAATAATTCATACATGGGGATTTGAGTTTTCTTTGGCGTATAGCCATCGGCAAGCCAAATAAATCATCTACCCTCTTATACATTTCTAACTGCTCACCAATTTTATCTTGCACATTTGGATCTGCATTCATCTTTTCTATGCATTTGAATAATAAAAATCTGGATTGAGGTAGTAAGCTGCTGCGTGCAACGGTCGGTGGAGTTGTATGTTCCACCTATTATCGATCTTTTCAAATATTTCCTTGTACTTATCCTCATCATGGCCAAAAGAAAGTGCAATGGCCTCTTTTGCCCTATCCATGGCCTCGTAAATGTATCCCATAGGTGGCTTTTTTTCTCCATCAACAAGACGAAGGACTTTGACAAGTGGACCTGCTACTCTAAGACCAAAAAGGATATGATTCCAGAAACTTGGATTTGCTATGACCGCACTTATCTTTCTTCCCGCTGCCTCCTTTGAGTAATGACTTTTTGTCCACCTCTCGGAAATGAACATTTTTTTCAAGTTAGCCTTCAACTTGTAAATCCTCGATAGTGTAATGAAATGAGTAGCAAATCGAGTCTTTGCAGGCCTAACAAGTTCTTTGTTAGCAGTAAATTCCCTCAAGATATTCACTACTCCAGGTCTAGTGTATATGTATGAATTCATTGCCACAGCTCTTGCAATTGTGTTTTGTATTGGGTCTTGAAGAAAGAGCCCAAAAAGACAAAATATTGGCCCAAAAAGACAAAATATTGGCCCAAATTTTAAAATAATGTTTAGATCTTATAAAAAAAGCCTATTTATATAAAAGCCCGCTTTTTTGGAGCTTTTTGCGCTTTGAGCTTCACGATTAAGCGCGCTTAAGCTGGGCTTTTGAATTTACTCTGAGCTTTTTTTAAGCTAAGCTCAATGGGTGCGCTTCGCGCTTTAAGCTGCGCTTAAGCGCGCTTTTAATAACTATGCCTTTAGTTAACAAAAAGATCGTGCAGCATTATTTTTAATAATCAAAAGATAAAAAATCATTCATATAGATTCATATACTTTTCTTATAAATCCTTTATATTTAGTACAAGTAATCATAAATGGAACACATAATAATAACTGGTGTTATCTTCTTCATAATTCATTTACACATTAACCCAGAGATATTTTAAAGTTCAAATGTTAAGTACCCTATTCTGAAGCCTAAAGTTTAAAGTGTAGATTTGTTCGTTATCTTTTTGGTTGTAAATCAATATATTGCAAATTAAGTATTACTATACATGTAGAGTTTAAGTTTTTCGTGAATCAAAATCACTCATAATTCCCCTGTGCCCTTCCACTTCCTTACTCAACATGTATCTCCAAGTATTTATTACTTTGTCATTTGCAGGAACTTAATTTGACAGAAGCTGCTGTGAATAAACTGCATACTGTGGGGTTAAGGTTCTGTGGGGATGCAGATCAGGCCCTTCCTAGATTGAGAGGTGCTCTTCCAGCTGGTATGTTGCCATTCACTGATGATATATATCACTTCAGTGATAAAGTACATCTTACCTAGTAAAGCTGCCACTGCAGATAAGACTACACGCAAAGCACTTGATGAATTAGCAGAGCTTGTTAGTTACCTAAGAGTCTGGAAGATCGATAAGCATGTTCACATAGATCCCCTTATGCCACCAACTGAGAGTTATCACCGGAATTTATTTTTTCAGGTATCGGATTTAATTATATACACTTTTTATATATTTAAAATTTATGAAGTTCCTTACTCCTTCAGTCTATTAAATAATTGATCGTCCTTTGTTGTTCAGTTTCTTGTTGGTTTTGAAATGTATTGGGTAGACAATTAAATAAGATTATTTTATGTACACAATTTGTATACTTTGTGCTGTACTGTTTTAGTTATTTTAGCAGCGGAAGAGGCCATGGGAGGCTCTGGAATTGGAGTATGTTTATTGCTGTACTGTTTTAGTTATTTTAAATGTGCAATACATACATTATTGAATGTGTATGCACTTGTTTAAGAGCAATTACATTCATTTCGAGTCTAAAAAATAAAAGTTTACACCATAAACCGTACACATCTTGATCGTGATTTAATTTGAATACCTTTTTCTGCATAAAACATTTGCAGTTCATGAATGTTCTTGGTGGACCTCTTTTGTAGCTTTATTTGGTGAATGCTAAATTAACAGGGTTTGATTGTTTTAAAAGATTTCATTTTATTTTGAGTAAGAAACTTCTCCTGTAATGAAAGCTAATGCATGCATGTCTTCTTGCAGATATTTTTGAGGAAGGATAACAATTCTGGTTCGCTTGTGGAAGGAACTCTCCTTGCAGTTGGTGGTCGTTATGACCACCTGATTCACAAGCTATGGAATAAACTTAATGTAGGTTACCGTTCAATGGTTTTAGATGTATTTTATATAAAATATAAACCCAAAAATTATTTAATGTCTGTAAAAGATAGCATGCCTAGGAAATTACTATCCCAACTATGACCTTGAAACGTAAATCAATGCTTTAGTGAAGCTTTGTGCATAATTCTTATGATGGAATACCTGCTGTTAACACAGTGTCCTACAGAAAAACTAACCAAATATGTAAATTCCCTTGTTCTTACTTTCTCTTTTGGTATAAATTTTCCGATTTCTCCTTACTTTTTCTTGCAAACATATTTCATCCATTTCGAGTACCCAGCCTCGCTTATTTATATATTTTTAATATAGTAATGAGATATAAGTAGGGAAGAGAAGGCCTCAAATGGTATGTCTTGACTATTTAGAACTTGCTATCAAGACTGTATTATTAGCTCAGTAATATATATGCTTGGGTCATTTACATGTTTATTAATTGTTCACCTAATGTATGAAATTTTATCACAAAAATATTTCTTAAGCAGAAAAACTGTATTTGGCATATCAGTTGAACTTGTACTTGTGTACTCCAAATTACGAGATTGTGTTAGTCTCTCATACTTAATTTACTTACGCATAACCTGGGTAGTGTAACACATCCCTCCTCTCTTCTGCTTTTGATTTTTTCTAGTTTTTGTTTGCCAGAAATCAAATCCTCCAGGTGCTGTTGGAACCAGCCTTGCTCTCGAGACGATAATTCAACACTGTTCTGTTGAAATAAAATCTTTTAGGTGCCTTTTCATTTCATTTTGACAATGCTTAAAAGCTTAGTGCCTGAGTTCCATCAGATATGATTTGTCTTCCTTTTTCAAATTGTGATGATGCAGGAATGATGCAACAAGTAGTGTTTTAGTTTGCTCAAGAGGAGGTGGTGGTTTGCTAAAGGAACGAATGGAGCTTGTTGCCGAACTATGGGAGGAGAAAATCAAGGTTATTCTTAGAATTTTTTAATTGATTAATATGGTTGCAATCTGAAGGTTAAAATAATATAGATTGCTTATACTAAATGCTTTATCAGGCTGAATTTGTTCCAACTTCTGATCCAAGCCTTACAGAGCAGTATGAGTATGCAAATGAGCGCGATATTCGATGTCTTGTAATCATAACCGAAATGAGTGCATCAGAGAAAGGTTCAGTCCAGGTATTATCCTATGTAAGGCTTTGTTTAAAACTGTTTTTAAATCTGTTCTCATCGAAACAAGTATTAAAATGATTATGTCAGACTTCCAAGTTCCAATATTTGTATTGAACAATTATTTTTTATTAATTTCCTTTTCATAGTTACGACTGTCATAAATGGAATATGGCTTCGAATGTTGTAAGCAAATCTATCAGTTTTGTTCTCAGGTTCGTCATCTAGAACTGAAAAGGGCCAAAGAAGTTGATAGAGAATATCTGGTTAAGTTTCTGTCGGATGCATTAGCCTCCCAATTCAGGAACCCATCCATGTGGACGTAGGCCACTTTTCTGAAAGATTTTTATTGAAGTCTGCAGGCGTGCCTTTGTAATTTTTATAATCAGTCCGTGAGCTTCATATGTATTGTGTATATGTCCTAAGCGGGCTCATTCCCTTGGTGCATATATGATATTGGAGTTGTTTAGTCATGCACTCGTGCTTCACAGATATGCTCACATGTTTGAAGGGTTATTGACATTGCAGGGTGAGCCAGGGAGATACACTCACCTCTCTTTTATACTTGCTTAAATTATGCATTTAAGTGTTCATATAAGTTTTACTAGATTGCATGGTACACATTCTATCACACTTAAACCAGTGGGTTATAGAACTTCACAATTTAAGTGACATTTTTCATGGAATCATGTTGTAGTTGGCATTGTTTAATTTATATTACCTGTGTTTTGTATTGAAGGATTAATAGCAAGGGGCTGTAGTGTACTGTTGTTTTTAAAAACACTACTGCAGTTGGCCCTTTTTCATCTGGTTGAAGTTTCGGGCTCTATTGTTTCTACTATTGAACATTACACGATCCTAGTATAACAGATAGCCTTTTTGGTATATTTATATAGCAGATATGTAATTCTGAGAAATGTTTCAGGGATTGCCAGATAAAGAAAAGACGCTATACATTAACATTATACGCCCAAAGGCAGATCAGGACTCCTACCGGAACACAAGGATTGTGGCTCATATGATTTAATGCAATTTCATTTTGTGATATAATACAAGTTATTAGTTCATTGTTTACTAGAACTAGATCATTATGCAAGTAGGCAGAGAGTATACATAGATCTAGATCTGAAAATACGAGAGCTTTCATCAATTGAGTCTGATAATGTATCCTCTTTATCTTCATGGTGAAACTTGAACACTCGGATTAGATTTCCATTTCTTTATGTATACACAAAAATATGTTATCCCTATATATGTTTCAAATATGTACATTGTATAGGTACATCAATGGCTATCCAAACATGTAAAGCTGTTGCAGAATTGACAGGGTGTAATTTTATGAGAAAGGCCCTATATGTCACAATTTGAGGTGGAAATGCCTTAAATGGCACAACTCGTAATAATGACCCTAAATAGCACTCCAAAACGCTACATAGTGCGGCGTACTGGAAAAAAAGTGAAAACGCTGCTTCGTGTAGCGTTTTGCACTTTTTTTTAATTTTTTTCGGGCAAAAACGCTACTTCGTGTAGCGTTTTGCATTTTTTTTTAATTTTTTTTGGGAAAAACGCTACTTTATCTTGGGTTTTGGGCTAAAAAACGCTACTTAAAGTAGCGTTTTGGGGAGATTTTTTTTTTTTTCAAAACTCTACACGATGTAGCGTTTTGGAGTGCTATTTAGGGCCATTTTTTCGGGGTGTGCCATTTAGGGCATTTTCTCCCCAAATTGTGACATATAGGGCCAACACCCTAATTTTATTTTATTTTTTGTAGCGCAATGTTAACTGTATGTCTATATTTATAGCTAGTGTCAAGTGGCATATTTGAGCAAACTAAAATACGATGTTGTAATTGTAAAAATTCATATGAAATAAAAATTACTCATAAATTAATTTTTTTTAATTTTAGTTTGAACACATGTTGTTATAAAAGTATTTAAATTAATATTAAAAAAATGAACATATATTATTAATAAAGGTATATATGCTTTTATGCAGGTAGATGAATTTTCTCTAGTTTTAATAAACCAATTTTAAAATTTTAATTTATTTAAATGGGTATAACTGAAAAATAATGTCATTCAGATATTATTCGAATTTATATACCAAACAATATTATTAATTAGGATTAAGATTCATGAATCTTTCTTATCATTCTGAAATTTTAATCATTCAGATTTACAAAATGACCTCTTAGATTTGGTGAAAGATGAATGGAATGAAATTCCAAGTTTCCAACTATGACATAGGTAAATATTCAAACTTTCTATTATTTTCTCTATTCCATTCATAGGCTAAACTAAATCTTTCTCCAGTCACAATTGTGTTCTTTTTTTTTTTGGAATGGTCTGTTCTTTTAAATTCATTTATTTTTATTTTCATCAACCAAACACAACATAAGGGTTTATAAAATTTATACCCATTTACCTGCAAAAAAAAAAAGATAGACTCATTTTTAGCGGAAAAGTATAAAATAATTTAGTAAATGCCAAATTTTATCACAAACTACATTCATTGAGTCGACATGATAAATTTTTAGAAGATATGGCATAAATATTCTTTTAATAAATTTTTAGAAGATATGGCTTAAGTATTCTTTTAATAGTAGTGACGATGTAGGTATTTACGATCGATTGTCAGATCAATTATTTCAGATCAATTATTCAACAATTGATTTCTAAGCCATTGGATCCAGCATAGGACAGTCAGGATTAAATTTTTTTATCACTTTCCGCGGTACAAAAGTGCGGAAAGATAGACTTCCACGGATAAAAAACGCGAAAAGGGACATTTTACTCTCGTACTCGAAACCCTCTTCGAAGAACATCAAAAACATCCAATCATACGAGTAGGCGACGAAGAAGAATCCATCGAAGAAGCCTTAGAATTCAAAGGAGACCTAAGCGACCCACTTCTTAATTTCGACTTTTTCCTCAACTTCCTCTCTCCCCTTCCTCCCTTCCCTTTCCGTCGAAAAACAAGAAACTTTCAAAGGAGAAACTGAATCCCCAGATTCCAATTTAGACTCCAGATCCAAGTCCCTCTTCAAGGGTGCTGGGGCAAATATCTTCCGTGCTATCACAGGTGCAGGTATGACAAATTGCATCCGTCTTTACGCGCTTCAAAACCGCGGAAAGAAGAAATGTCGTTTTGTTATTTATCAGTTTTTTTTCCGCGCTTCAGGATCACGGATAGTCTTTCTTTCCGCGCTTTTAAATCGTGAAAAGGGATAAAAAAAAAATTAAAATCATAACCGTTCCTATGTTGATCCAGCGGCTGGGAAATAACATATTACCTAACGGGTGGTCCCTGACAATCGGGACCAGGACCCTTGTGAAAATAGGCCTCTCAATAAGTACATTTTCGGCCAATCAATTAAGAACTAACTGAATCTCTATCAAAATAAGCGTAAAACCCAAATATCTCATTTTTTTATAAATATAATTAATTGGTTTTGTTGGTATAAATATTGGGTTTCATCTCATTTATTTATAGCCAATAAGAACAAGACGGTGACATTTAAGAATTTTTTTTAAAACTAATTTAGGACTCGATCTTAGATAATTTTTTTGATTGATGAAAATTTGATTTTTATCATCTCCCTGATATATAATATCACAACACACAATTTTGGGGAACATTTTATTAAATATAATTTTATTTTTATATCCTTGCATTCAAAAGTATTTTTACTATTACATCCTTATAAACATTTCACTTATCAATTTAATTATATAAAATTAATTTTTAGCCCCTTTCATTATAAATACATATCAATTTAACATACTTATTAATTATAATATTATTATATTTATTAATATCTCATATTTACTAATATATAATATAACTAATTACCTTATAATTACTATATATATATATATATATCACCAATATGAGACTATATATATTAATTTATCAATGAGTTATTCTTGAGACATGAAAATTCACTTTTATTTTAAAATATATGTAAATGGTTAGAAAACTCGAAATACTGGCTACATCATTTGATTGCAAAATATTTTAATATATGTGCAGGGCAATGTGAATTGGTTGAATTGATTAATATATACTCGATAATTTTATCACTTTCAAAAATATTATTTATTAAAAAATTTATTTTATTATTGTAAGATTTCAATATGTTTAATTATTACGAGAAATATCGTATGATTAATGATATATTTTAAACTTATTCGTGAAACGAAATTAAGTTATGTTTTTCACGAATCAAATTATACGTACAATCATCAAAATATGACTCATAAATCTAAAGCAATAATATAGTTAAATCATATTCACAAATTTAATCAATTTTTAGAGGTTGCTTGCACGAGTGTAAGAGCAAGAGCTAGTTCTTTTTAATGAAACGAACACAAGCACTCTAGAATTCGGCTCATTTATAACTCTACGCATGAATGTATACTAACCCGGCTCCCTGTAAAATATAAATTGGTAAAGAATATAAAAAATGAAAGAAAGGAGGAATGTCATATACAAAATATATTGTGCAAGTTCACATCTTTTGGCTGATCACGTATTCACAAGTTCAAAAACTCTCCATAATATTTAGTGCCCAATCCCTCTAGGACTAGGCCCTGAAGCCAACATGTCATAGAATTCTTCGTCGTCTTGTACATCGACAATGTGTACTTATCGATGTGATTTGAACGCTGAACGTCCACACTTAACACCCTCCCAGCATCGACGCCATTTAGACTCGTGATGACAGCAACAAGCAAAATCATAACGATAAATACGGCCCTCGTGGTATTAGATCACCGCACACTTTAGCTACGAGTAATCCAACTACTGCAAGAACTAGAGATGCAGGATGAAGTGTGTTTTTGCTTGTGAAAGAATATGCAGAAATGTGAAAGTACTTATATTGATTGTGTGAGACTGCGAGCTGCCGTCTTTTGTTTTGGTTTATTTGAATGGCATTAGGGAAGATTGTTGCATGTCTGAGTAGTGAAACTTGAGCTTATTTGTATTACCATTAGTCCCTTCCTGAGTAAGAGCCTGTTTACCCTTTTGTATATGGACGGACAGACTGCTGACTGCCACTCTGAAAACTACAATATTAATACAATTTTTACCCAACTTGCTGATTCCAAATTATATATGTATCATGCAGTCGATACAAATAATTAATCGATTAACTGGATAACTGTACAAAATATATAATGCCCCATACAAAAAATAACCTGATATAGTTTATAGATGATAAACATATATTTTATTAAATTAACGAAAATGCATTTTTATAGAGATAGAATAATAGTCAAAAATTAATGATTAATGGATAATTTGGGATGAATATAGATACCTTATACCAATATTCTCTGGCGTAAACCGACAGTGGATATTATAAAACCTAGACCGAACCATTGGCACCCTGAATATGACATCTCCTTTTGGTTACAATTGTCTCACTGAAACCTACATTTTACAATATATTAATCTTTTAGACATTAATATTAAGATATTCAAAGCTTGTACGGCCATGAAAATGAATTCCATTTGTAGTGTGTTGCCCCCAAAATAATAAATTCAAGATTTGTACTCCAGCTATATTAAAGATATGTATCAGGTGTCTCTGGCCTTTTGTCTCAGCTCATTCAGCTCTTTCTCAATTTCTGAATCTTGAAAGGGAGAACTTGTTTTCGTGCCGGAAACAGCTGTTCTTCCAGGAGGTAGCTCTCCTTTCTACGTAGATTGAAAATTAGCAATAAAAAATGTTCAATTGAGTAGAGCAATATGCTTCTTTAAGAAACAAGCCCTAGTTGTTTAAAGCTCAAAAGCAAGACTGAGCATACAATATACAGACACGGATGATAAATGAGAAAAATAGAAAATGAGTACATACCTTTGAGCTACTAGATAATTCTTTTTTCAAATTTGCGAGATCGTCATCAACTGATGAGGTCTCTAGTAGTGCAAACTGTTAAACATGAGAAGAACTATATAGTTATCACCATTTTCAGAAATTATTAAATGTTATATATATGACTGAAGGTCCACAACTAACATTAGCCAAATTACTGTTTTTGCTTATGCACTGAGACCACCCAGTCACTAGATCTACACTGGGGAGGCTTGTTTCACTTATAAATTCGACAGCTTGAGTTTCCACTTTCCACCATTCAGTTATAACATGGACGAGAACAGCCTAGTATAAACACTAGAGTTGCCCAAGTTGACTTGTCCAAAATAAAATCTTTAGAATAAAGAATATTCAAACTATTAAGATCAATGCACCTTCAATCATGGCTCTTCTTATCCAAATTGTATTTAGTTACATGAAGCAGGAACATAACCATAAGTTTCAATTTCGATAACCTCTTAACTGTATTCAGGTTAAACTTAAAGGCAATAAGTTTCATTACCATCTCCCTGTTTGACAACAAATGAATGATAACAAAATGCACTCCGGAAAATAATCATTAAATCTCCATATAATTCTATAGGATGTAGCAATGGATATAAAATGCCTTTCCGTTTAACCAGCTTATAATTTTTATTTTTTTAATCATTCTAACAATTTAACCATCAAGCTAATTAAAGTAAACAAGAGATTGAGGTACAAAAAGCAATAAGTGAAAGGTGCACCAACCTTCCCATCCAAATCATCGGTAGTTAATTGGCCCAGTGCTTCGGCCTGTGATTCCATTGCTAGGACTGAAATAAAAAAGAAATTAAAATGAAGAAGTATCAATCAGATCATTCATGCTACTGGCAAATGATGCTAATATATACTGATAAAAATATTTCTAACAAACACTTGAAAGTAAAGTGAAAGGCAGAAAGAAGAGATAAGTCCAATCATTGCAATTGGTATGCAAACAGTCTCCGTACATGCCAAAATTAGAGAAGCAGCTTACATTGATCAAGATATTGTATAGAACCCAATCAACTAATATAATTTCTTATTAACTTCAGTAACAAAGATGAATAAAGTCATCCGTAGGCTTAGCCTAGTGGATATCCCTCGTCCTTAGTTATCAAAGGTCAAGGATTCAGGCCACAGTGGAGGCAAATGTGTGCATGAGTAATAAAATTTCTTGTAATTGACCTTACCCCAAAAAAAAGGACAGTATAGCCATAAACATTGCATTGAGTTGCTAAATTCATTCTAATTTACTTCAGAGCAAGGCTAGCCATACATCACACTGTTGTATATGAGAAGCTAGGAAGCAGGGACTCGTCTCTCACCCCGGCACCATGCACCCGATTCTTGGGGATTCTTATTGATCAATTAATTAAGTAATTAGTTAATTATTCAGTCACTTACACACTTTATAATGCATCAGTTGTGTTTTTAAGTAATTATTATATTAATCGTTAATAATAATAAACTTATTTATATGACTATTCAATTCAAATGCTACTCTTAATATATATATATATATATATATATATATATATATATATATATTTAAAATAATTTAATATTTGCCGAATTCTCGTATTCCCGTATCGCACACCCCTACACCCACACTCATGTTTCCGAGATGAGAAGTCGTTAACCAATTTATTAGCATTAAAATATAGAAGTGTGTAGAACTTAGGAACAAGTGATAAGAAGCAACAGAGATCTCAGAGTGATTTGGCGAGTGACAGGCATAGATCTTAGATCAGTGACAACCAACAAAAGTTGAAGTGTAAACTAGTGTCAGTCAGTTAGATTGATAAATATACATAGTTTTTAACAAGGCATAGTTTCGTAGGATGCATATAATTAATGTACATTTATCATCATAAACTTGTATGTACTTCTATCAAATTTTTCGGGAACGGTCATCAAGTTCATGCAGATGACCTGAGGTTTCTTCGGAAGAGATATACAAAATACTATCCCAAAAGGATATTCTCTAAGATGGATGAAAGCCCAAACTGCGTAATGCATGTGAAATAAGGTTTCTTTGGCAGAGATATACACAATACTAATACAAACGTAAAATAGAATGGGACTGTGGCACAAAATATATAACTATTATACAGAAGGTCAATTAGTCATCTACCAGCAGGCAGCATATGTGACTGACCTTTCTCTTCCATCTTCTCAAAAGCTCCTAGAGCACTACTGGTATTGACACTCCCTAACATCTCATTCACTTTAGTTGCCGTTCTGAACAACATAGTGAATGATCAAAAAACTGAGGAGATATCGGTTATTGAGAAAAGAAGTAAATGTAAAAGTGGAAGGAACAAACTTGGCAGACTGTGCTCGAGCTTTTAGTGTATCTTTCTTAGATTTTGCCTCCTGTATCTTACTCTCCAGAAGCTACAAAATGTAATGCACGGCATGCAGCTGTGCAAGTTATTAATATACATAGCGATGCACACCTTTAAAAAGGAAACTAAATGTGGAAATCTTTTCTCATATCTTTCTTACAGAAAGAAAGGGCCGCATTTGATGATTCGGTGGTAAACAATATGATGCCATATAGAAGTCTTAGTTACATGTAGCAATTACTAAAATAAGGTCCTTTGTAATAAAGTAATTACTGAATAGAGATAAATGTATAAGTAATTTTTAAGCAATATAAGGCATCCATGTTGTTGTTAAATAAACTCTATTCTTTCCACCTGTTACAGTACAAATCAACCCTACACTTCGAAAACATTTAATAATAATAATACTTCCTTCATATGCAAGAATAATACCATAAATGACATGGCCAAAATTAAAGTAGCTACTGGGAAGCGTGTTTCTTTAATGATCTAGCATAATTAGGCTCACTAAAGAGTGAAGTGCTCAAGTCATCTTGAAAGAAATTAAGAATTGTAAGAGTATTAGATATTAACTTACCCGTGTATTGGAAACCAGGCTCTCAACAACAACCTTCTGTTGATCAAATTGGGCTTTCAAAGCAGTAGCATTATCCTGGCATGGAAAACAAACACACTAATTACACTGTGTCATGTCTATCATGAAGTTTAAAAGCTATCTTAACCTCATACCAGGTGACATGTTCTACAATTTTAAGCATACAATTATAGCACTAGCTGAAATTAGAACCCTTACAATTTGCAACAGGAAATCAATTCAAACATCAGTCAGTTTCAACAGGTATCAATTCCATAGACAGTTCTAAACATTGTATTTGCAGTTATTTAAATATTAAGATTGTAAATGCATCTCATTTTCATGCTTGACTTGGTTATCACAATTTTCTCTCAGGTATTTATGACAAGGAAGAACTTACGGCATTAGATTTACGTCTCTTAAGAGCTTCACGTGCAAGATCTTCTTCTCCTTTCTGAAGAGCTAGCTGAGCTTTTCTGTACCTATATTCAAGTCAGATATAAAGATGACAATAATTCTACAAGTATGATAGAGTAGAGCAAATAACTAAGAATTCACAGAATACCAGTCTTCAGATGCTTGCTGCGCAGCTTTATATTTATTTTCCAATCTCTTTTGAGATGCCAAGACCTTCAGAAAAATAATAAATCTTTTGATTATAGTGGAATAGGATGGGATACACAAGAAGCTATTACCTATTATTTGAGAGAAAAAGGATAAAACGAAGGCAGGTGCAAGCAAGGGTATCAGTGGCATGAGAAAGATACTTTCTCTTCATCAGGTGCACAAATCCAAAAAGGCTGAGATGTGTTTGTAAGCAGAATGACTATGAATTTAGGGTGCGTCAAACATATATGAGCTATCCTGCAGAGTGGGTTTTGTACAACCATAATTTTTTAGTGTTGGAGTCGGAGAGCATGCCTGTGGAGAAAATGTTGCTTGCTTAGTTCAAATCTTTTAAAGTGAAAAATGATTTAACATGCCTGAGAAGTGCACGGTCATTGCTGTTTTCAGGATATACTGGTCTGCGTGCAGTGCTCAGCCTCATACAGATAAATACTGTTGTCCACTACTGTGAGACTGAGACAATCATTTATCTTCCTTACAGGCATCTATAGCAGGTGGTACATCTGTTTCTTAATCATTTCCCTAAGCTATTTATCAGTTGAAGAAGGTTAATATATTGTATTAATTAAATTTTTATTTAGAGCATGTGTTCATTTTTCACCATGATTTAGGATGAAAATAGATATTAGAAGGTGTGAACAATAAATAAATATAGGGAGATGAAGCAACGCATAGAAAGAAAGTATCGTACTTGAGCTGTAGACTGTCGCATCTTTATCAAGTCATCACTCATCTCTATAACTGTCTGTTCCAATACCTTTTCTGGGTCCTCCAAGGAACTTATGACTGCATTTGCATAGGACTGCAAGAAGGACACGGTACCAGCTCCAATTAAACAGAAGCTATAAACTTTAAATGCTATGAAAAAACTGGTTTAAGAAAGCCATAAGAAGACTTGACATTATTGCATGTGCAGTTACTTACAAAACTTACCTTTACAACCCTAGCAAATCGGTCAAAAAGGTTCATGCGGGCACCATGAGCACCTTGACCCTGTCTACTACATTGAAATTGACTAGCAACACTCTGTAGCTTTGTGACTTGAAAAACTCCCCCTGTTAGCAAGAAAGAATTAGGAAATGTGAGCATTAACAAGGGAAACCCGGAAGGCAGCTTGTGATGAATGCATTACCTAAGTTTTACCCACATGTAAAAAGGAGACAATTTTGATTGGAATGAGAGTGGAGGGGAAGGAATGGGATAACTATTGCTGATACCTTGGCCCTTGGGAGAATGGGCATTCGAACTATAATGTTAAGAATATATATAAAACGCTGACAAACTCAGACATCAGACATATGACACGATGCTGCAGTTAGTAACACTGAAAGAATCCTTCTTTTACTCTCTTTTACATACTGTAAACAGTCAACCTAAAGTTAAAATGATTAATAACTTAATAGACTTCAGTGATTCCAGACTAATACTACTACATTTATAATACATGCAGTTTTGGTTTTAAAAGTTAAAATACAGCCCAACTCCTTTTGACATTTTCAAATTGGTACAATAATGTAATGTCACAAAGATAAAGGTTGCAGTGACAGCTACTTTCAATGTAGCTTACAGTAAACATGATTGCATTGACCATATATTTTAATAACATATAACAATTCTGAATATTAAACAAGTCAAATTAACTTATAAGAACCAAAACAAATCATTTACAATGTAATGCTTTCTTACCTGGCATTGTACTTATCTATACCTCCTTAAATTCATAACAAAAAAACTCATATTGTTTTTAGCTGACAAGATGAAAACGCATAAGGATTAGAAAAGAAGAATGGGGAGGGACTAGAGATATCAAAACCGTGGAGGCTAAGTAATAAGCTAAGACGGGGATTCCTCGAGAATGCTGCCACTTTAGTCAAGGAACATACACGCTAAAATTTACAACCATTAAACTAAAGTGGATCCTAGAAACATATCAACAAATCATCTCTCCTAGAAACCTAGTGTGCTAAGAAAATGACTTAATATGCACACCATGTTTATTTTCTTCTCGAAAGCACGTTCTTGGAATTAAAGAGTGGATCACTAGTAATCCATCATGCAAGAAAAAAGACTTTAATATGTGTATGATGCTTATTCTGTAAATAGGCCTCCTCAAATTTTATACTTTAAATTCCACAAACCGACCTGCTGTGCTCATGAGGGCTTAGACACTTCAAGTACACTAAATTCGCCAAAACTCGAAAAGCCCTTAAACAGGAAATTCCAGCACCCAAATCTATCACAACAACATTACCCCCAAGAAAACACAATACCATTCATAAGCATCACTTTACCTTCAAAAAACCATAATATATTTTAAAAGTTTAATCTTATAGATCAAGTCAATATCCTCCTAGTCAACAACCAAACAAATATATATAAACATAAGTATGAAACAGCAATATTATGATATAAAAGACACCCAGAAGCTTAAAGATTGAGAACAACACACACACACACACACACACATATATATATATATATAAATAAATAATTAGCACCAGTTAAAAAAGAAGTCTTGATAATGCACAAGTGAGTAGAAGTAGAAGGGGCTGAAGCAGGTGGCATCTTTAAGCTTAAGCCTGTAAGTATCTGACATTTTATGGCCATTTTGGAGAGTGTAGAATGATGAACAAGATGATATCAAATGGCTTTTGTTTTCTACTTTTCTTCAATTCAGGATTGAGTGGCTTTTGTTGTTTCAGTTTTCGGCCCCCTCCGGTTCGAACAAAAACACGGTCCAGAGTCCAGACCCTTTTACTTCTGTTAATTTTGGGGTGCTTGGCTCCCCATTTTTTCCGGAAATAAGTCCCTATTTTCGGACTTATTTCCGGAAAAAAGTTGATATGTATGTATTTTTTTTGAAAATAAATAATTTATTTTTTATTTTGAAGATAATATTTGGTTTTATAATTCTAAAATAAATATGTATCTTTAAAAAAAATATGAAAATATGTAAAAAAAAATATGAAATAAGTAACTTATTTTAAGTTTAAGGAACCCTAAACGGTCACTTTGTACCGTGCACTTCAGTCTCGACACCCCATGTAATAATAATTCAAAATTAAGCAGTTGAAATATCAATGTTTATATTTTATTATGCTTTATTATATTTCGTTGATTTGGATTAATTTTGTGAGTAATTTAAGCACTAAAATGCATTTTGTGTACTCGCACTTTTATCAAAATCACCACTTAGTTCAAAATCTGAAGGAAAGTGTGAGAACATAAAATACACATTAGGTGAAATGTGAGTACACAAATACATTTTACTCTCTAAATAATTACAGTAGTTAACTCAAATTAACGGAATGCAATAAAATGTAATAAAATATAAATATTGATATTTCAAGTGCTTAATTTTGAATTACAGTATTGTATGTAGTGTTTTGACTCAAGTGTGAATACATGAAATGTACTGAAATGCACTTTAATCATGAAAATAATATAAAATTTTAATATTTATATTTATATTTTAGAGAAATGCACCTAAATATTATATTTCTAAATTAAATCTTTTCAAATAACACAATTGTGTTTACAATAAAGTTATTTCTCCTTGAGAGATTTTTTAATTAATATAAACTAATCTAATTAAAATTTTAATTTTCTTTCAGAGTTATAATGATGGAAATTGATTTCCGAATTTTACAACTGTGATTTTAAGATATATAAAAATGATAGCTTTATAAATTATATTAAAAAATTATTTTTAAATAAAAAATTAGTATTAAAATTTTTATTTAAATAATTAAAATTAAAAATAAATTATAAAACTGTCTTTGTTATACACTTTAAAATACGTAAAAAAAATTAAAAATTTATATTTTAAAAAAGAAAATGACTAAATTAACTTTTTTTAAATATTTATTGGCCCAATATACCTGCTTGCGGTAGTCGGCCCTAAATACTCATCCAATGCGTTAGTCCGAGAAGCAAGCAAGCGTATCACAATAATAAAAACTAAAAACCTATAGTCAATTTCATTTGACAGCGAAATACAATGATTATGCATTTATGCCCTTTTATCTCCACTTAATACATACTGTAACTGTTTAGTGCATCTCCAACCTTTCTATCCCCTTCTTTAAAAAAATGACGTGACAAGGTAATTTAGAGAATGGGAATAAAAAATAGCACTTCAAGGGAAGCAAACATTATGTAAAACTTTATAATTCTACATCTTTGTTATCCAAATTTGCTAGCAAACTTCATTTTTCAAAATTGTCAACCTAGACTTTCACTCTCAAATTATCCACTTCTTTTGTATTTAGGCTTCTTTTTTCTTTTCATTTTTTTTGTATATTATAAATTATAGATAATCAATATAGAGAATATCATTGGAGCAAAACTGTAACACCCCTTCCCAAAACGAGACGAGGGGTTACTTATCAAACCACAAACATGTATACAGAGTACTAAAATCTACCAAACTTAATAATTAAATAGGTCTAACAGGTCTCCAAACTAATATCAATACCTCCAAAATAATTCAAAGTGTATAGACGCAAATTAATCCAAAATCTCTAAAAATAAATAATGTTTGAAAAGAAATGTGAGAAATTCAAACGTCCTAATAAATGGAAATAAGGGAGCTCTCCATCACACAGCTCAAGATCCCCCTAAATACCTGCCAGAAGAAAGAATACGGCATGAGCCAAATGCCCAGTACGGATTGGAATACAATTTATAAAATAAATAAAAGATATATAGTTTGGCAGTTATAAATAAACATTAATTTTTAAAACTAGGCTGAAGCAAAGAAAAGGTTAGGATATTTCACACCATACAAATCAGATAACAGATACATACATCATAGGGTACCTAATGCGTGCAACCAATAAACCGGACAACGTATACGGCATATACAACGTCACCGTCAAATATCAAATCACAAATCAAATCAGACTTGGTGCACCCACATATTCTCAAAACAAATATCAAATGAGCAAATCTCGCAACCTGAGCTATCAAAAGGATACGCCGTCACTAATCACACTATCACGGAAGTGTCATGTCACTGGTGTCACAATGACATGGTTGTAGTACCCATACAGGTAGTTAACTCAATATACCCTATATCACTCTAAGGGTTCAAATAAAATAATTTTCACAATTTTAAAATCATAATTTTAAATTTATTCTACGCAGATATGTAACATACATAATTTTCAAAAATCGCAGAGACAAATACTTAAATATTTTGAAACAATACTTAAATATTTCAAAACAGACTTTAAAATAACTTTCGGAGAATCAAAACAGTTAAAACGAATAATAATGGAAGGAACAGATTTACGAACGGAACAAATTAAATATAACTAATCCTAAAAAGAGTAGCGCTGAAGAGAAAGGGGACGAAATCCGTACCTCGAAAATAGCAATTATAAACACAATCTAAATCCATAAATTCTACAAACGACCCGTTAAATTCCCGTCTCCAAATCTAGTGACAAATATATACTTATTAAATAATATTCTTATCTATAAAATATTATTAATACACTATTATCATCTCTTATCGGTAGTATTATGATCACCCGAGACAATATAAATAATTTAATCTAAACACATGTGGCGGTAAAATTTGGTGTACATTACATGCTCTGTAATTCACTTTTTGTTTAAACTAATTGACCCAGTTGCCTAGTAAATTAATAAACTATTAAACTAATACACGATCACACCATAACTATATATACAGTAGTCATGGGTATTTATTAAACTTAAAAATATGCACAAGAACTTAATCCGATAACATATAACACGAGTAAAAGTAAGTTTTATAAAAAAAATGACTAGAAGGATATGAACCTGGTTTGTTAGAGCATATGCACCGGAGCCGTTGAAAAAGCAATTCATTGATTCTATTAATGCTTCGCTCCAAAAGTCCAATGCAGCGTAGTCTTTTTAGCTCCTCCAATTATTAACGGTCTATTAATTCATCACTCCCTCCTTTAATTATTAATGGAGTTGTTGATGCTCATCAACTGATAGGGCCTACATATATAAATCAAATTATGCTTGCTTTTATGTCCTGCTGTGTCTTCCAACGGATATATAACCGCTATAAAATTATAACAGCTATAAATTTAACTTTTAACGGTCATATAATTTGGCCTATAAATTACAATTTTTAGATTCACTTGTACCATAAATTTTTATACACTCATATTTTTTCACATATTTTGTTTTTCATATAAATACATATATATATTTAAAAAAATGGGTATTAATTGGCTCCCTTCCGAGGAATTACAATTATGTGTTTCGTGGGCTCGACAATCTGTTGATCCGATCACCGGTGCATACACTCCCAGTGCATACAATCGATACTTCCAATCATACCTGGAAATCCCCTTTGTTCCCCCCTTGTTAAAAACTTTCGTAAATCTGCTGGTGTCTGAGCACGAAGGTACTCTTCACCAAAGAGCCCTTCCACTTGTTGACAATATGTTTTCATACACTCAGTTGTGGTTGATTCTCCCATTCGACATATTTCGGCACACTGATCAGCCGTTGTACCGTAAGCTAGCATTCGTAGTGCGGCAGTCATTTTTTGTTGCGGTAACAACCCCAATAATCCAACTGCATCTGGTTTTTGATGCCAATAGGAATCTTGAGTACAAAGAGCGGTCATGATGCGATTGAAAACATGAGGGCGCATTCGATACCTCCGACGAAAATCATCCTCATTGAATATTGGACGATCAACGAAATAATCTACCATGAGATTTTTTCATCTTGATAGCCTTTCTCTGGGATGATTAGAAGATTTTCCAGGTCTTGAGCCTCGTCCTTGTGGTTCATCTGAGGTATCGATGAACTCCTTCATCATTGCCGCTTCGGTCACCATGGTATTCATAATTTCAGACTCTTCTTGACTGTGTTTTTGTCTCTGACTCAATAATCTTTTTAATGAATTCATTATTTCAAAGATTGTATTGATTTTGAGATGACTATAATATGAAGAGCATAATATTATTTATAGACAATTTTCAATCTATGAATCTGGATCATGACACGTGTCATAATGTGATTGAACGAAAATCGTATCCAAAATTTAAATTTATCCACTATTTTATCAAAAATCTAAAATTATCCAGCAATGTATTATTGGATACTATTTGTGGGACCATTAAATAATAGAGATGAAATTAAATTTATGATATATAATATAATTATTTATTTGATGAATAGTAATTGATGGATTGATGGAGTTATATGAGTGTATAAAAATTAAGAAAAAAGTGATTCTAGCATGAATAGTAATCAACTCCATTGATTGAATTGATGAATTAATGAATTGATGGACTTGAGGGGTGCATATGCTCTTAATGAAGAAAATCATTGAATTCCTCTTCTTCTCTCTGCGGCTGATATATGGCTTAATAAAATATCCTACCTCCTGTTTTTATATATATAGACCCACTAATTATAAATCTATTAATAATCAAATTACTATTTAAATTATAATTATTAACTAACCTCGTAAATATAATTCTAATTTGAATTCTAAATTAATATTATTACTAATTAAATAAATAATTAGGGATATTACAAAAACACCTTTTTGGTTCTTTAAAATTTGAAGAATTGTTATTATAATTTTTTTAGCAAACAACTATAAATAACGGGGTTGGAAATGCTCTTAGCGTGTATATAAGATCTTGAAAAGCGTGTCTCACTTCTTAGAGCAATTCTAATACAATGCTATTGAATTTACTATTTCTATAATATAACATCAATTATATAACATAGAACTCCAATGTAATGATATATGAGGTACTAAAATAGAAAAATGTTATACTTGGTTCTATATTTGGAACCAAGATGTAGGTATAATTGCCACACAGGCATGCAAGTAGGAAATTTGAGGAAAATGAATATAAAAACATCTATTTTAGCAAATTAAATACTATACTTTATATTAAAAGTTACTTAAATTTATACCTATTGATTCTATTTCGAAATCATGCATTAAAATGATTGGAGCATGAAATTTATTTTAGCACTAAAATATATTTTTCAATTTCATATTATAACAATTACTACATCTATTTTAACATTAATATTGAACTTGCTCTTATACATGACAACCCACCCCTAATGTATATTCTATTATTCTTTATCTTTTAAGATGTCATTTACTTTGACATAATTCATTTCTCCTTCTCTCATTCTTCGTGCATTTTCTATCTATCTAATTTATATTCTACCCTCTCTTCCTTCATGTTTCATCTATATTATCGTTTTTATCATTACAACTATACCGTGCCACAATACACATCTATATGTACATATAAGTCTGTGAATTTTTTTAAATTAGATTTAGGCTTATTTATAATTTAAACCCGTATTATTAACAATATACAATCAAAACCCTCTTTTAATATATTTAGTAAATTTAATCTTACGTTTTTTAACTATGTACAATTGATTTTTTTTAAATAATTAGTAAATTTAACCCTGCGTTTTAAAAAATTTAGTAAATTTAACATTGACTTTTTAATTTCGGAATAAAATAAACTTTACGACCAAATTTTGAATAAATATTCATCAAATGCACTATTGTCAAAATCTTTTTGTATAAATATTGTCTAAGGATAATAAATATATGCAATTATTAGGGGGTTTTCTTATAAAATAGATATTTAAATATTTTTTTCTATATTAATATATCCATATGTATAATATATTATATATGTTCAATAAAATTTTAAAATGTATTTATTTATTCACCGAATAGTATTTTTGAATTTAAATTAAATTAGGTTCAATCTGGTTCTATTCACCGAAGAGTATTTTTGAAAATAAATGAAATTCAGTGATTAACATTAATGAATATATTGAGTGGGAAGTGTGATGACAAGAGAGAATAATATAAATACATATTAAAATTTTATTGAATATATATAATATATTATAGATATATAGATATATTAATATAGAAAAAAACATCTAAATATCAATTTTATAAGAAAAAATCCTAATAATTGCAAATATCTCTTATGCTTAGATAATATTTATACAGAATTTTTTTGACAATAGTGGATTTGACGAATATTTATTCAAAATTTGGTCGTAAAGTTTATTTTATTCCGAAATTAAAAACTCAATGTTTAATTTACTAAATGTTTTAAAACGTAGGGTTAAATTTACTATTTATTTTTAAAAAGGTTTCAATTTTACATAGTTCAAAAATATATAGTTAAATTTATTAAATATATTTAAAAAAACGGTTTTGATCGTATATTTTTAATAACACGTGATTAAATTGTAAATAAATCTTAGACTTATGATGCAGAAGAAATATTGAGAAATGAAACCTTTAATTTGTGTATATGTTCATAAGATATGCTACAAAAACTACACTTTCATGTCAATAATATGCTTATTATAAGGTAGAGGAGAAGTGTTTGAATTTATATGTTCTCATCACTTCATCAGTGATGTAATACGCTGTACTTCGTGTTTACGTGTTATACGTTTGTTAACGACTTGTTCGTAAGATACGCGTGTACCAATGTTGTTTCGTGGTGACACGCTGTTGTAAGTGTTGTATCTAGCCGGTAATTATGGCCAAACATTTTAACGATTGACATTTCGGTACTCCTCATTTGAAAAAATAAAATAATGAGCAACACTCATTTTTAAAACGGATGAAATAATACTCTCTCTGTCCTATAATAACTGACGCTATATAAAATTTAAAAATTTAACCAATTTAATTTTGACCAATAATTAATAATTATTATTAGACATAAAAATTATAAAAAAATATCATTACAAAATATAATTTATTTCCTATTAAATATAATTTTTAAATTTGTAAAAATATTAAGAAGTAATGTACAATTTGCAGTCAAACTTATATAAGTTTGACTTTTAAAATTTGTAAACCGTAGTATATTTAGGACGGAGGGAGTATTATAATTTAGTGAAATCCGTAATTAGAATTGTTGACCAAATTTTTGAAGGGAAAAAAGTTGTTGAACAAACCATTAAGGGTCATTTGGTTCGTGCATTGTAGGTATCGGGTATAAGTTTTATCTATTTCAAACCCATAATATTTGGTTAAAATTTTTTAATTTTAAAATCTATACTTCAAACCCATAAGTATTGAATGAGGGTAAGTATGGGAAATTAAATTAAAATTTTAATATATTTATTTTATTTATAAAATTAAATGTTAATTTTTAAAATAAAAAATTTATAATGATGTTGTTTAATACCCCCGTCTCATGAATATTGTCTCAGTTTGACTTTTCAAAGTCAAATTAATTGAAATTTGACTAACAATTAAAAAATAATAACTTATTATTTTTTAAATCTGCAAATTGATTCATAAAACAGGATAATCAAAATTTATTATGATATAATTTAAAAATATATACATTATTTAATATATTTTATTTGTTAGTCAAAATTAATTAATTTGACTTTAGAAAGTCAAATAACGACAAAATTTATGGGACGAATGGAGTATTAAATAAATAATAGTGATTTATTTTTCATATTAATGACCTATATTTTTTTATTTATTAAAAAATATTAAATTAACAAATTTATTTCATCATTCAACCAAATAGATGACATGAAAAATGACACTTCATCCTCTTTCACCTTAACTCGATTTTTGATCCCACCAAACTAAACGATCCATAATAACTTAGGTTCGGAGTTCAATAACTTGTCTTACGAGTACAATAAATCACAAGTCAAATAAATACTCCGTAAATTTATACTAATGGACATTACTATCTCCAACATTATAAATATGAAAGCCAATTTACTCCAAATAATTTCATCAACGATTTGATTCTGAAAGTGCTTAAAATATAAACAGTCTTGTGAAAACGTTAAATATTAAATTGTTGATTACGATGGAACTTCATTATAAAAATTAAATTTATAAACTTAATTCAAATTTTAATAAATATCTTCTCTAATCATTGACAATCCTCATAGCCGAATTTTAACAATGATCAAACAATAAAATCTAACCACCCCACGATCCAAATTCCGAAATATCCTAATATCAAACTTTCACTGAACTTCTGAATTAAATATGGAAAATATTAAAAGCTTCACCAATTTTTTCCCAAATACATAAACATTTATTATATTTAATAAAATGATAATCAATTTAAATATGCCATTTGATATTTAGAAATACTTTTACACCTTTAACATTTTCTTAAATTTAAACTCGCATAGATATAACAATAATAATACAACTTGTAAATTCTTGTAAGACTATTTTTCGCTCATTTTAACATGAAACTGATTCGTAACAATCTAAGGTATAATAAATTTTTTCGTGAAAAAGAAAAAAAACATTCTTTCTTATCTATACGTATACATAGTGTACAACTGTACATATAATATATTTTAGGACATCCGCGGTTTGTGTCTCTTGTGTTAGAAGCTTCTGTGTCGCTCCCCCATGTGATCTATACATACACAAAATGTATGTATACATATATACTATACTATATATCATTAACAATAATAATTAGATTACCGGTTGCAAGTGCTGTTAATCATACGAGAGATCTAATCTTAAAGGTTATATTCAATTCTCTTTTCTCTCTATTTTTATTTTTTTAATTTGTATTTGTATTTATTTTTCTCTGTATTTAATTGTTTAATGTTTATGCTTCATTTTAGGGTTTTGTTTTTGCATCAATTGATTGTATATAAAGTTGGGGTGGCTTTTAATTCCTGTTTCTTGAGTTAAATTGATGTTTGTGGCTTGTTTGTGGTCAGATTATTAAAGGATTTTGTGGGAGTTTTATGATTTTTTTGGAAGAGAAATCAGGGTTTGATGTGAATTTGTGTTAATAGAGATATTGAAAGTAAACGAGGGGATTTGTGTTTTTTTAGTGGTCTTTTTATGTTTATTTACGCAATGCATGTAGTTTAGTGATTAAAAGAGATTTTTGGAAGGAGCTGGTGAATATGAAGTTAAGAAATAGTGTGAGTGAAGCAAAAGTATTTGCTACAATTTTTTTTTGAAGGTGATAATGTATGTGTTTGTTTTTACATATTGTTCGAAAAGTGCTAATTTATAGTTGTGTGTTTCAGGAATATTGATCTGGTTTGGAAGGTGTAGGTATATATTTGGAAGTTGGTTTATCTGATTTCGTATTTTGGATTTGTGAAATTTGGTAAATGGAGAAGGATAGATCTTTAAACCTAGGTGGTGGGTTACTGCCTCCTTCAGGTAGGTTTTCGCCTTTTCGGCCTTCTGGTAGCGGTCTTAATGTGAAAGCAGAGCCATTAGGTTCAACTGCATTGCCTCAATTGAGACATGATAGTCTTTCAGAAGCGGGTAGGTTTGGTCATGGAATGTCATCAGATACTAATCACTTTAGCTATGATATAAGTCAAATGCCTGATAACCCACCTAAAAATCGGGGCCATAGACGAGCACACTCGGAAATTCTGACACTACCAGATGACCTCAGCTTTGATAGTGATCTTGGTGTTGTGGGTGCTTTGGATGGACCTTCATACTCAGATGAGACGGAGGAAGATTTGTTTTCAATGTATCTTGACATGGAAAAATTTAATACTTCTGCAACATCTTCCTTCCAAGTGGGTGAACCGTCATCTGTGTCAGGACAACCATCTTTTAATGCCCCAGCTTCGGGACCAGCTGCTCCGTCCACTGAGAATGCGGTCTTTGCCTCTACTGATAGGCCTAGGATTAGACATCAACATAGCCAGTCTATGGACGGTTCCACTACAATCAAACAAGAAATGCTCGGTACAGAAGACACATCTTCTATTGAAGCTAAGAAATCAATGTCTGCTGCGAAGCTTGCAGAGCTTGCTCTTGTTGACCCAAAGCGTGCTAAAAGGTAAATTTTAAATCGATCATATTATATATATATATATATGTATATGCATCTTTCTTTTATACAAGTTGACATGGTTTGAACCATTAATTATCTATGTGTTTTGTGCTGTTTAGAGTTTTGGTATTCTTTTCAAGTCTCATCTTTTTTTAGACAATTTTCTGGTTTCGTACAAACCATGTTGCCAATAGTTTAATTCTTTTTTACATCATCAAGGTTACTAGTAAACTGGTAGGAGGTGGAGTTGGTGTGAGTGCGCTTAAAATTAAGTGAATGGGATGGGAGAGGGCTTAAACTTTTGAAGAGTTGAGAAATTGCGGAGGCATAGTGCATTAATATTTTATGAAGAGAAAGTGGATGAAAGTTTAGAGAGTGGAATTCTGAAATTTAAGACAGCTAATGTCTATGATATTTCTAAAAAAATAATATTTTGGATAGTTAATCAGATTTTGAAGAAGGAAATGTATGAATATTTAGAATAAGTTAAAGGAAACCTTTAGGGATAGCCTATAGAGAGTAAGTACATACCGATTATGAAAGTAAGGGGAGTACATAGTTTGGAGGGGCTAAGTGTACAGTGTAGACGGAGGAAATTTAACTAGCCAATCAGCTACGTTAGACCTTTAGCTATAGAGTCACAGTGATATTTAGTTGATCAAGCCATCAAGATTCCATAGACAGTTGTGCAAGTGTTTACCTTGCTATAAGAATGAGGTCTTTACTCTTTAGTGTTACGTTCGGATCCAAAATCTTAATCTGATCACATTATAAATTATGTCTGTCTATAATAGTCCGCTTCCCGGTAGAACTGTAGATACATCATGAAGAGTGTTTGTGATTTACTGATTTCTCTCCCATGTTCACACTAAGTTATGAAGTGTTGGATGCAACATTGTTCTTAGTGTCAGATTTATTGTCCTTAAAATATGGCGCCCCGTACACTGTTCTTATTTTGGATATGGGAACACATCATAAGTTTTCAATAAATATGTATATTTATATTGGGTTTCTATCATCAATGCACATTTTTATGTCAATACCAAAACGGAGTTGTCTCCTATTCTTTGTTCTCCTTTTGTTTTCTTCTCTGTTTTCCTTTTACATCCCAAGTTCCTCTCATGCGTGGTCTTTCATTTGGTCATAGAGTCCTAATTTCAGTGAAAGGATGTCATGTGTCATATATGAGTGTCCAAGAATGAGACCCAGGTATGGTGGACAAAACCAAAAATTCATAGTATCATAGGTTTGTAGAGTGGTTGAAGAATTTATTTTGCTGTCTTAGTGGATTCAGCTTTGTAGTTTATTCTTTCTTATTGTTTTATATGTGTATGTGTCTAGCTTTTACATCACTATCTGGCATCCTTGTTTAGTTACCTATAACTAACGCGGTATAGTTCTTGCTTGGCAATGAAATAGGATATGGGCAAACAGGCAGTCGGCTGCAAGGTCTAAGGAGAGGAAAATGAGGTACATAGCTGAACTTGAGAGGAAGGTTCAAGCTCTGCAAACAGAGGCAACATCTTTGGCTGCTCAATTGACCCTGTTGCAGGTACTGTCCTAATTCATTTGGTTGTATTACCCAGAAGTTGAATAATATAAATATATAATTAACCCTCTGGGGTTAGGTGCTGATACCAGACCCCATTCTCCTGCTTAATTACTTGTTGATAACTTAAGATTACCATACAGTTACATTGTACTTGTGCCTTGTCTGTGCCTGCAATAATTCTTCTAGATATGCTTATTGTATGTCAGTTATACAGATGAAGACATGCTTATAACTGAACTTCTTTTTATATCTCTATTTTTTTGCCCAGAGAGATACAAACGGTCTGACAGCTGAAAACAGTGAACTAAAACTGCGGTTGCAGACAACGGAACAACAGGTTCACTTGCAAGATGGTAAGGGTCTGATTTCAGATGTGATCAATCTATAAATACTGCAATAATTTCAAACTAAAACCCCCAGCTAGTATTATTCGTTTGATGTGATTGAAAAAGTTAGAAACCTTAACTCATTAATCAGTTTTCTATCTGGACAAAAGTTTATTTTCCTTAATATATGTAGATAAAGGTTGAACCCATCTTAGGAAGTAAATGTAGTATTTATTAAGATACAAGGCATGGTAAACAGATTAAAAATGAGTTATTATCTCAAGTTCTTTAATTAGTCATGCTAGTTGCTAGCAATCCTAATAGTAATTTTCCCCCCGTTATAATAAAAATTGTCAATAGCAATGCCCCATTCAAATTTAGTATTATCAGGATTACTTCAGATCCGAAAGACACCGCATATTTTCTAGGTGAAGTAATTGTGGTCTTTAAAATTATAAATCTTCTTCCGGTTGCTCGACTGATCTGAAATTATTCTCTTTATGTTGTTTGGATGTACTATTATGTTGAGTGCATCAGTTTCCTGCATCTCGATTTAATTCTGCGCAGATAATGCCTTTAAAGTTATAACTTTAATATTTTTACCTTTTAAACCATACATATTCAAAATTATGATGCTGTGTTTCTGTTTTCTTATTAATAGCATTGAACGATGCTCTCAAGGAAGAAATCCAGCATCTTAAACTGTTAACCGGCCAAAATATTGTGAATGGGGGTCCTATGATGAACTTTCCTCCATATGGAGCCAATCAGCAATATTACCCTAACAACCAGGCAATGCAATCGATGCTAACTGCTCAGCAATTTCAACAGCTTCAGCTCCATTCTCAGAAGCAACAGAATCAATTTCAGCAACAGCAGCTACTTCAGCAGTTCCAGCAGCAACAGCAACAACAGCAGCAACCACCTCCGCTGCAGCAGCAGCACCGGGAGCAACACATGTCTCAAGGAGTAGACATGAAAATGAAAGGGGCAACATCATCTGGAAACTTGGGAGAGAGTTCTCAAGACATCAGCAACCCTATGTCGAAGGATTAGATAGGCATAAAGGGTTAGTTAAGACGTTTCATATTGGTTGCATACTTGCATGACATTATGGGATTGACAAACTTTTGTTTCGTGATTCATTTTAGATACCATGCATGCTAAATGTGTGTTCTAGGCAGTCAAAATTTGGGTTAAAGATCAATTCGCTGGTACTGTAATTTTTACATCCTCAAGTCATCCTGTAGTCTGTCAGTTATCCCCTTCTGCTATTTCGTTATTTTTAACTACCTTAGGTTTTATATGGCCAACTCTAGAGTTATTCCTTCTGTTGATATCATTCCTATAGTTTATCTTTGACTGTTGTTCCTTTTGTTGATGTATCATTCTTTTATTGTTCGTTCTTTCTGGACATTTTCTCTACATAAATAGTCTAATATTCAAATTTATATATTTTTATTTCGTTTTGTACAGTTATTGTTCTGAGAATTTATTGTTATGTAAAGAAAGATTTGGTTGTTTGATAGCCTGGTTTGTATGCCGTTTTCTACTAATTATGTAGCAAGTGCATTCTTGTAATTACTGCTATTTTAATTTTTTTGGCCTAGTAATAATTCATATGAAAATACAAGTCACACTAGGCCACGACGGCATATATATGGCCAAATAGAAGCAAAGAAACATCCATATGGCCATTCCAGGTTATGGAATCTGTTGCAGCAATAGTAATATGGCTCAGCAGATTCTGAGTTCAATTATCCAGTAGTAATTTGAAGGAGGCACGTTGCAAACTCTTCCATTTAGGTTTGAGCCAATGAAGCCCAAGTTGTTTAGATGCCCAAGCAGAGATAACTGTGTTCTATACTCTGATCAGGGGGTACTTTGCACCCATGGATAATGTTGTAGTCTTAATTGGGAGTTTTTCTCCTGGGTGTAAGATGTCGAGCCATTAATATTGCCTTGCACTCCAGAGTTTTTCTTTGGATTTGAAGCAGAACAGAATTTATTAATTGGCATCAGCAGGCGTAAGAAAGAAACTTTGTGCTCACTGATTTCGAATAATCAGTAAAAAAATTATTAGTTTAAATTTCAGTCCTGGGTCATTTCGATTCTTGGTTCTGCCACCAGGATCAGGCGGTCATTTTGATTCACAATAGGTTCCGTGGTGTAAACTGGATATAAAAACTAACATGAAAAAACAAGATGAGTTTGTTATTACAAGCCCGAATACTCGGAGTGCATAAATAAGAAACTTGCTAAGATCTGAGAGATCGGAAACCCCACTTTATTTAGATCCTAAATAAAAATCCATAAAACCTAGAAATTCAACAGAGGAAAAAGGGCGAGTCTTCTGCGTCTTCTTTAATATAACTGGCATTAAGATTTAAGGAGTGTCTGGACTTGAGAATCTGTGGGCAAGGCAGGGATTGCTCCTTTCTTGGTGGTGGTGATGGCTCCACATGCACATGCAAATTTAAGCACTTCTTTCAACTTTGCTTCATCCTGCAAATCAATTCTCATTCATCAAATATATTGATACAAAATTGAGTGAGTCGATGGCAAGAAGAAAGTGATACAAGTAGTGCAGTGCGAGTTTTTACCGTGAGTATGGAATCATCCTTCACTAGTTTACATAACAGGGCACCGACCAACGAGTCTCCAGCGCCTGTTGTATCAACAGTTTTGACATGGAAACCAGGGATATTTCCGTGAAATTTCTGCAAACAAGGTGCAAGTATCAGGATAATGTAGCTTAAATTACTAGAAAAAATTGCCAAGTATCATATCTTTTCTCCCCCTAAATGTATTTATAAAGATGAAATACTTGAAGCAAAGAGTACTTTCAGTAGCTAATGTCAGATTCTGCTGTTAAACTATTTAGATGGACATAAGCGAAGTACCTGGGTATAATAACTGCATCCTTTCTCCCCTAGGGTCACCAGAAGAAGCTTTAAGTTGGGATGACGGAGGGACAGAGCTGCCTCGTCACTGACTTCCTTACCAGTAAGAAATTGGAGCTCGTTGTCGCTGACCTTAATCACATCAGCCTTGTCCCATATGCTCATGATCTTCTCACGATCAGATCACTAGTACCATTCATTGTTATTATATATTAAAGTTGTGTGTATATGTGTATGTATAATCGTAGATGTTGAGGGTATCTAAGAAGAAGATGAATGAATGTGGAGTTGATGCATGTAATGTAATATATATAGAGGAGGATAAAGGTTTTGTATTTAAACTGATATAGGAGAACTAATTTCACTTCTTATCCATCTTTTAATACTAAGTTTAAAATTTATATGGAATATTATTGAATTTTGATAAATTTTAAAAAATTTAAATTAATATATTTCAATTTTTAAAATTTTAAAATATCTAAAAATTTTATATTGAATACACTCAATATTAAAATGCCAAACTCAATTTTCTCGTCTTATCATATGTCTATATTTATTCTTTCTTGAGATGTATATTATATTACTGTATTATGAAAATGAAGAAAAAAATTTAGGTTGTGTTTGAGATTGTTGGTAAAAATTGTGTTCGGAGAAAAAGTACCGTAGAAATAATGCTAATGCGAAAAATTAGATTACTGTTTAGTAATATTTTTTATTTGAATATATTTTGATATATAATATAAAAAAATAATTTTTCAAACCAATGCCTTAAGCCATACCGAGCTAGGGGAATATTAATAATAAAATTTATGATTACTTTATGAAAAAATTGAAAAATAATTTTGTACAAAAGTATGAAAACATACTTTCTTTAAAATTAGTATTAAAATCTTACTACTAATACATTAATATTAATTTTAGGGTGACTTATATTCATGGTACCATCATATATTTGGTTATATATATATAATACCCTTATGTCAAGTAAAAAATAGTAAAATTGATTTCAAACTGTAAAACAAATTGTTTATTTAAAATCTTTGTGAAAAATTACATAAAATAGATTCTTAAATTATGTAAAATGAAGTCAGAATTATTAATGGTTAAAGTTTTTTTTATGGAGTTTGAATATATCTTAATTATTTTAATTCCATTTTATGTGATTCACTAGTCTATTTCATGTATTTTTTTGCAAAGATTTCAAATATACAATTTGTTTAATAACATTACAACATTATTGTTAGGAATTATGAGTCCTAGAAGTTTACAGGAGGTGAATGTATACTTCAAGCTTTTTTCTTTCTTTTTAATTCTAGTAAGCTAGTTCAACTGTTAACTGAATTGCAAGATTGAATTGATTGAACAGTAAACAATAAACAATGATGAATATATAGACACTAGATGTAACTTTCAATCTAATTTTATTAGAATGAACTGTTGCTACAATCTGAAATTCAAATTGAACTTCAGCTTCTTGTTTTAGGAAATTTACAATTGTAAAACTCACAAGACTTCTATCAAATGTGGCTGTGCATAAAATATATAGACAACATGTCCTGTGCACATGCTCACATAAGACAGATTAGCTATAACTAGAAAAAGACAAGACATCCTTTACATTTGACTGATATCTATTTCTAGCTAACACTGTTGTGACAGTCTGCTACATCCAGCCTTATACCTTCTGTCATTTGTCTTGACTGACTTCCCAGCTTCATTGTAGACTTGTATATATCTTTGCATGTTTGACTTATCCTGTAAAAACAGAGCTTCAGAATTATTTGACTTGTTATGCAACTTTCCTTGAAAAAAGCTCATTGGTGCAGTCGAGTACTCTGTTCAAAATATTTCGAGAAGTCATAGATGTTGATTTCTCGATTGGGTACTTGCTGTGACAACTCGATTGAACCATGAATATCTAGCTTCTCGAATTACTAGACTTCTCAATTAAAATACTCCATTAGATGACTTCTCGATTAAGCTAGACTTCTCGAATAGTAACTTGAAATTATTACTTCTCGAATGCCTCAGCTTTACCACTTCTCGAATGCTCCTTTTGCTAACTTCTCGAATTGATTCTCTTTTCTCACTTATCGAATGACTTACAATTAACACTACTCGAATGACTTCAATACTTGACTTGTTGAATGGCTGACTTCTCGATCGAGTACTGAGCAGTTGAATGTGTTTTGAGACTTCTCGAAATGTTCCTACAGTTCTGACTTCTCGAATAGTAGACTTCTCGACTGAGTAATTGCCTTGATAGAATTCTCAGATGACTTCCTTTATTTCTCCACAGCCTTCTTTGTCTTGTTGCATGATTCAACTTGAATCTTCTAACAGACTTTATTTTGACTTTATTTACAATTGAGAGACAGACTAAGTAGACTTCTATCTGTAATTTTATACAAGAATATCTAAGTCACTAAACTATTACAGAAGTACAAACTATGTTACAGTAAGACATATAATTAAATAGGCTAGGCTTGATTTAAGTCTAACAATTACATAAAAAAATATTAATAACATAAATAATCAAATTAAATATTTAAATATTTGTTCTTTTTGTATCCCACTCAACTTCAAATTCTCCTACTCAATTTTAAACACATTCTTTTAATCAATATACTAACATGTTTTAATTTAATCATTAGTCAACCTCTTTAATTTATTTAATATTTTAATTTATTAATTAAATTTTATGAATATTAAAATAATATTATTAATTTATATATATTAATTTAATTTTATTATTATGCTCTATCTATATTATATATATATATATACTTTTATATTATATTATTCTAAATAAACTTCATTTTTAATTAGGATATAGAGTTGTACTCACAATCTAATATCATGTCTCAATTTTCTCATCGCTCAAACACTTTAATTTATTTAAAATTACAATTTTATAATAAAAAATTTTGAATATGAAAATTATATTAATATTTTATCTATATTAAAATATACTCTTTTATTTAAATTTTGATTAAAATATTTCTAATATATTCGAAACTCTTTTTATTAATAAAAATTTATTAACATTTTGCACGAGTTATTAATCTATGTTAATTAATATAAATATATAACAATATATTAATGAGACTTTAAACACATAATATAAATATGATTTAAAAGTAATTTATCCCACGTACGAAATTACATAAAAAATATTAATAACATAAATAATCAAATTAAATATTTAATTCATTTAAAATAAATAATATATTATTTATCACATGGGTTATAGGCTAGTATCCTTGTATTGATCGATGTGGAAATAAAATTGTGGAGATGGCCAGAATAAGCCTCAAACAGGCTCTAGAACAACTACTTTGTTTTTAAAATAACAATCAATATAAAAAGAACGAGTCTCATATGCCTCAAACATAGAACCGGCCCTGCACACAGGCCACTGATTTCACTAACTGCTAATGACCAAGACAGTACTGTCATTTATTCAAAATCAAACCATTATTAATTTTATTCCCAAGGCAAGCCAGCTGGTTTGTGACTTATCATACCTAAGTACTTCTAACAAGGTAATTTCTGATGACATTGCTTATGCTTTCCGACATTGCTTAGTTTTTGAGATTGTAACAACTAGGGCACATCGCACTGATCAATTGATGTTTCTGAGTTGAAATTAGCTTTTGCCAGCCACTCGTTTTCATTTTATCCGTTTTGTTGCTGGAGATGAGTTCTTGGACTTGAGAGGTTGTTGGCAGGGCAGGAATTGCTCCTTTCTTGGTGGTTGTGATGGCTCCGCAGGCACATGCAAATTTAACCACTTCTTTCAATTTCGCCTCATTCTGCAAATCATCAGTTCGTATTCATCAACATTTTATTGAGTTGAGACATTGTCGACATTCATAATTGATAAGAAATTAATACAAATTGGGAGGACGGACTTAATTACCGTGAGTATGGAATCATCCTTAACTAATTTACATAAGAGGGCGCCAATGAACGAGTCTCCTGCGCCTGTTGTATCCACAGTTTTGACATGGAAACCAGGGATAGTTCCGTGGAATTTCTGCAAGCATTAGAAAAGTGTAAAACTGTAATGGCCTCGTGAATCATGACTAGCTTGGATCGAACCAGGATTTAATTAACGCAACTCTTAATTTGTACCTTGGTATAGTAACTGCATCCTTTCTCGCCAAGGGTGACCAAAAGAAGCTTCAAGTTGGGATGCCACAGAGACATAGCTGCCTCGTCACTTACTTCCTTACCAGTAAGAAATTCGAGCTCGTTGTCGCTGACCTTGATCACATCAGCCTTGTCCCATATGCTCATGATCTTCTCACGAGCCTCCTCAGCAGATGGCCACAACGGTAGTCGAAGATTAGGGTCATATGAGAGTAAGGCACCTCCTTCCTTTGCCACCTCCATTGCCTTGAAATGTGCTGATCTGCATGGCTCCACAATCAAACTTATGGATCCATAATGAAATACTTTAGCCTGTGCAAAAATGGCCCCATTAGTAAAACCGGCCAGTTTTTAAATGAGCAAACTATTGACCAGAAATTTGTAACAAAAATTCACAAGTAATTGAAATAGGGTTGCAACAGTCAACATGATGGAACAAAATTTGGAACCTAGAAATCCCTCGTAAGATTAGAATATTCCTTTGGAGATTCTGTCGTAATAACATCTCTGTTCGTAATCTTCTTAGAGGTAAAGGTGTAAAGGTGTAAGAGTTCCTATCGGTTGTGAGATGTGTGTTGGAGAGGTTGAGCACCTCAAGCACTTATTCTTTGAATGTAGATTTGCTAAAGAATGTTGGCAGCATGTGGGAGTTAATAATGATTTGTGGGAAATAGAGAACGCTGCTGAATGGTTGCTTAACAGATTGAGTATGGAAACAAATATTTGGCTAGTGAAAGTATCTGCAGTACTTTGGGGTATATGGTTTGCCAGGAACAAGCGGATTTTTGAAGGAAAAAGAATGACGCCTGCAATAGTTATGAAATGGAGCAGGAGTCAAATTTTGTAGATTGGTGTGTGGCGAATAAGAGGAAAACCCAAAGAGATCAGGCCAGAAAGGTAATGTACATCAACAAAATCAAAAATGGGAACTTCTTGCTGAAGGTTCTTTTAAGATCAATGTCGATGCTTCAGTCTTCCCAGAGGAGAACTCTTTTGCTATAGGAATGGTTCTCAGGACCAGAGGCATTACATCAATGGTAAGACTATGAGATTTGCAGGTCGTGTATCAGTACTGGAAGCGGAGATAGTGAGAATACTGGAATCGCTCTTGTGGACAGAGATTATGCCGGTTGGAATTATCACAATTGAAAGTGACTCTCTGTTAGGAGTCAATGCAGTTAACAAGGAGTATATTAATCTGTTGGAGGAGGGGGATATGGTTGAACAATGCAAAACAATTCTGAGGCATAAGGGAGGAATTTCGATTGGTTACGTTAGAAAGCGAGCGAACAAGGTGGCCCATAGCTCGGCTAGGATTCCTTGTGAGCTTAATAGTTTCATTGTTAGTTCGTCTCCTCCATTGTTTTTGTTGGAGACAATTTTGTCAAATATTTCGATGATTTAACGAGAATTGCCTTTTATTCAAAAAAAAGAAGTAATTGAAATAGAAGTGAGGGATAATATTGGCACCACAGGCGATATAATAATATAGAAATTGTCATGAAAAAATAAAATAAAATTTTGCTAAACTGGGGGTGGTTTGTTATTGAATTAGTACTAGTACTAGTACTAGGTGTCATGTGTGCATAGTCGACTTTGACTTGGGAGTAACTACTTTCCCTTTAATTTATGAACGACGTAGAAATAGTATTTCTGTTTAGGATATACCAGTATGTACGTACAATCCACCTGACTCTCGATCTAGAGTATTTTTAGCCAACAGTAGTACTAAACAGGATTAAAAATTTCCGGAACTCGAAAAATTATTCCGTTGGAAAAAAGTTAAAATCTAAAGGTTCCTTCAAATATAAACGTCGAGATTTTAAAAATCTTGGTACTAAAATATGTACATGAATATTATAGTGTATGGAATCCTTATAATGAAATGGATGTAACAGTATGTTGAAAATCCTCGTTCTGTTCCTGTAATCTCTAATGAAAAATATAGATAACTCCATGGTGTGAATGAAAATCTCATGTATATTTCTGTAGAATGACACTAACGGCAAATCAAAATCGAAAAACTCACATTGGGTTGAGGGTTAATCAGGCTCGAATCTGTGAGCTATCATAAATCAGAATAAAATGATAGTGGTTGCATGCTGCTGCATGCATGAATTCAGATATAATAACAAGCATGCCAATAAAATCATCAATAGTTAAAAGTATCAAATTTAACAGCACAACGTACTGATTTAATAAGCTTGAGATTCAAGTCACCAGCAGTCAACAACATATCAGCACTGGGATTCCTATAAAACATGAACTCACGCTCTCCGTCAGCACGCAATGTCACGAACGCTAATGCCGTCCTTGCTCCCTGGTCAAACATGACTCCGTCAATAGAAACACCGTTATCCTTTAATATTCCAGCAAGCATGTGTCCGAACTCGTCGTCCCCGAGTTTCCCAACAAACGCCGCGTTTCCACCGAGTTTAGCGACGGCGATAGCTACATTGGCCGGAGCACCGCCTGGGGCCTTGAGAAATCCCGGGGCCTCGGCTAATGATACGCCGGAGACGGTGGGAACAAAGTCGATAAGCATCTCGCCGAAGCTCACGATCAAATCACGACTACTACCCATTTATATATGCCTTGTTAAGATTTTTGTGACAGTGGGGAGATATGAATGTGGAACTAGCTAGATATATAGGCATATAGGGAGGGAGAAGCGGTCGATAAATCCTTTGAGATTAAAGAATCTATGCATTTATGAGTTATTTAATTGAACAAATTATTCATTTATCCAATATATATTTATTGAAATTCATTTATCTTATATTATATATATTTTTTTGATGATTAAAATATATTATAAAAAAGCAAGCTTTAGAAGCAAGCTAAGGTCTTACAAAGAGCCAACATACGAGAGTTAAAGAAATTACAACAAGGTCTTAGCTAGGCCAACCCCAAAATTTTCCAAACATGTAAAGGCAATTGGTGGGCTCTTTTAAGAAACCAGGTAGAGGAGGCCGCTCTACTAGCGGCATCCGAAACAATACAATGAAGCAAAGCTTGGGGGAAAAGAACAGGTATGTCATGGATCCTATCATTTGGCGCCAGACTCTGTAATTGTGAATTTGAAGGACTAGGAGGAGAAGAGAGGCAGTTGATGGCATTGCTCTGACTAGAGGCAAACCGAAGCAACTCAAATCAAGTTGAGAAGTGCTTAACTCCCTTATCCGCAAACATGAACAGAAGCTTGCTAAGGATAGATTCTGTGAACGGGCAAGAAACCAACAGGTGATCCGTAGTTGCTATGCAGAACAAGCATTGGTCATTCACCTCAATACCAAATCTTCTTAATCTTGAGGCTGTTGGAAGTCTTCCATGGCATGTGATCCACTCAATGAAGGCATAACTGGGGATGTGAAGCTTGTGCCAGATAGCAGGGCCCCAATTCCATGGCACATCAAAATATCGAAATACTTTGCCATATAAGTTTGGTATTGACCTTTTCCAATTCAGTGGTGTCCTAGAACCAGGAATCTTCTTCAGCCAAGTTAAAAGGTAATGATCTATCAAAAGAAAAAGTCCATTGAATCTTAGTCATGGACATATCATTGTGCACCTGTGGAAGTGTCCATCCCACGTTAGAGATGAGGGTGCTCACCCCGGAGTTGTCAATAGTTTGAAGCTCTATAGGGCCCGTTGGAAGTCAAGGATCATGCCAAAGGAAAGAGTCTTTACCGTTGCCAATCTTGATATTTAAATGTTTGATGGGCAAAGGTCTCAGTTGAAGCAATTTTCTCCAAATCCAAAAACAGTCCAGAGGAATGTTCAGAGACTAGAACGAATTTTCCCTAATTCTGACAGCTCTAACCCATTTGGCCCAAAGGGAACTCACATTCTTGTTTAAAACCAAAGGGAACTCACATTCTTGTTTAAAACCAAGCAAATGTAGCAAATAAATTTTCATTTATTTATTTCTGAAAAATGTGTTTGACAAATTATTATTTTATTTTTCAAGAGAAAATAGAGTAATTCTTCAAAAGCTAGAGTTTGTGATTAAGTTGCCATTCTTTTCTGACTTCTCGACTAGATATCACTGTGAGAGTTCTCGAATAATTCTTTAGTGGGTTCTCGACTATATCTCTATTTGTGAATTCTCGAATAGTTCACTTTAGTGAGTTCTCGATCAACTACGTTTCTCAGAGTTCTCAATTCGATACAAATCTGAGTTCTTGAATCCTAGAGTTCTCCATTTAATCAAATTGAGTTCTCGATTCTCGAATATACATACAAAACATGAGTTCTCGATCAAATTCTGTCAGTTCTCTACAAAAGTAACTTTATTCATTTTCTGAATTCTCGACCATACAATATCGATTACAATTCTAGTCGAGTTGTCTAAGTCATATAAATAGCAAAGTAGATCTAACCTTTCATTTCTACGCTTAATCACAAACTCAAAAGAAAACTTTGCTCTCCACAGTTGCATTCGAATTCTCCCTCTTTTTTATTCTAAAACCTTCGTTTCTTCACTTCGCTTTTCTACACACAACTTCTAATGGCTTCTTCTAGTTCTAATCGTGTAGCTGAGGTGTACATCTTCCCTAAAACTAACTTTTTAGCCATTTCGAAAGAAGCTGATGCCAACCTTCAGTACATGTGTTTTATAAAATTCTTTATTGATTCCTATCTGAGTGAAGCTTTGTTGGTAAACTCCACATTGTACCTTGACATTTTGGAGCAGTTCTGGAAGACTACATACTGGGAGAACATAGCATTGAAGAATGTTAGCTCGAAATTTATTGTAACCTGCAAAATTTAAGGAAAGGACATCAGTTTTGATGAAGATGATGTGAACAAAAGCTTGAAATTGCCAACAAAGGATTTTGATGATGAACCTACTGAAAGTGACCTTCTAGACTTTCTAGAAATTATTAGGTACTCAGATGTCTTGGAGCAAGGAGCTGACAAGAAGTTCAAGCTTGGGAAAATCAATAAGAAGTTTTTGAGGAAAGAGTGGTCATTTATGTTTGACACTCTTCTAAGAGTGTTCACCTGCAGGAAGACATGGTTTGATCAAGTAAGCCTCATTGCCATGAAGTTGGCCTACTCATTGGCATACAACCAAAAGCTCAATGCTGGAAGGCTAGTTCTCGGGGAGCTCACAACCAAGATTCTCAAGAGAGGTAATGAGATATTATTTCCAAGGTTCATTCAATTAATACTTAATTATAAGCATGCTGATTTAATTGAATTACCTGGAATGAATAAACAAAGAATTGGCTACTCCAAATCCATGTCAAAAATCATTTTTGCTACATTGGATAGGAGAACCACAATGAATGTACCTATTCAAATCATACATCATATGAGGAGTGTATTTGAAGGGTATCCACTTGTGCATCCTACATATGGTTATCTTGAAACAGTAGGAGGTCCTAAGGCTGGAGAAGAACTAAATGCACCTAACCCAAGGACTTCCAACCCAACTATAGACCCTTCCTTAAAAACAGTAGATGATAGTGAGCCAACCTCCACATCCTCTCAATAGAGTGTGATTGAAAAGAAGAAAAAGGAAGAAACCTGCTGCCAAGAAGAAATTAGAAGTAGTAGTAGAAGAACCTGAGTCACATGTGGTACCTCTAAAGAGGAGGAGAAAAAATAAAAAGGCCACACAAAGCCACTATGCACCCTCCCAACAGGATGTAGAGATTAATAAGGGAATAGACTTGTTACTAAATGCATTCTCTCAACAGAATGTATCTATTGAAATTAGGAGCCAACCCACTCCACTCTGTAAAGAGTCTGCACCATCACAGGAACATACTCATGTTGATGATAGGTGTGAAGTTAAAAAGGAAACACATGTGCGTATAGGACAAACTATTGAAACTTCCTCATTTTCTCAGGGGGAGTTGCCAACACTCAATTCTATACACTCTACTTCTCCCAATACTCAAATTTCTTCTCAACCAATTGTGTCTAGCCAAACACAAAAGGTTGTTGATCATTAGGAATTCTTTTCTCCTGGTGAGCCAAATTCAAGTGACTTGGTGCATGACACCTTGTTCACCACTCAGGAACCACATTTAGATGGTGAGGGAATGTCTGCTGAGTCATATCCTGATGACACCATAAAAGCCACAGAGGCTTCAGGAGTTTTTGCTTCAGACTCTGTGGTGGCTGAGGATGCAACAATTCCCTTTGATCTCATTAATTAGTCATTGGAGCACCAAATGTCTTCACAGACATCGGGAAATCCAGGAGACCTCCATACCATGCAAATAGCATCTCCTGGACACTCCCCAGACATTTAAAGACGGTCTCCTAGGGAGAATTCACCTATCCATCCAGTGTTTGACTAATAATTTGTAATAGTTTATATTTTTATATAATATTTATTCTCCTATTTTAATTTTTTTTATCTATTTCTAAAATAAATATACATTGAAATCATATCATTTTATGTAATATTATTTTAGTGTTAATTTCGCAATTATAGATTAATTCCATATTTTATTCAAATATTTAATATATTTAAAATATGAATTTATTATAACTTTTTCAAAAATTCATTTAATTTATAATAAAAAAAATTTGAACTCAACTATACGAACTTCATTTCTCATATTTAAAAATATATAATGCATTTATAATATGAAAAATATAATGATTTGTGTATCAAGACTTTTTAATAAAGGAATATATGACCAAATAGATCAAATGGTTGCAAGAATGATTATTTAATATGAGTTCATTGGTTCGATATTCAACGATGACATAATTACATTTTTTTAATAAAAAAATTATAAATAGTGATACATACATAATTATACAAAATACAAGGATATAACCGCCATTTTACAACTAATAAAAAGGCAAACTAAAAAAAATCAATGTTAGATCAAATGATTGCAAGAATGATTATTTAACATGATTCCACAACACATAACGATGATATAATTATATCTTTTTTAATAAAAAAATTTAAATAGTGATATATACATAATCAATTACAAGGGTATAACTGTCATTTCACAACTAATAAAAAGATAAATTTTGTCATTGTGCCTTCATTTAATACATAGTAATAGATAGATTTTTTACTATTGGATAATTGTGTGCTAGTTGTATCGATAGTTTTGACATGAAAACCAAATATTTTATCCCCGATTCCAAATATATATCTGTGGAAGTTCTGCAAACAAAGTGCAGGCATTAGAAAAATGTATAGTTTCTAGAATCTCAGAGGACGGAGTTGTAAAAATGGCCATAGTGTATATCTTCACTCGGATTAAACATATAAGAGTTGTAAAAATGGTAACACTGTTTATTTCTTTATGAGCCAATTATAAGCCAACTATATCCATCATTTCTTCAACAATAGAAGAAGCTTCTGCAAAAAGTAAAATATAGCCTTCAAGCATTGAATCTGATTTTTGTCTTCTTTTTCCACCATCAACTACACGTATTCATGGGGGCAACAGGATGCTTTATGCACAAGTCAGAGCTATTTTATCATATGTGACTGTAAAATGCTGAATTCCATTGTTAAGTAAATGTCAAAACTAACCGGAGTAAAGTACATTGCTTACTTTTTCAAGGTTTCGAAGGTTTTTCGACTATAAGAAAAAAGTATAAATAGAACTTCATTGCATTTGTTATCATTATATTAAAAGACTTGCCACTATGATTGAATCTTATGTAACGATCGTAATACAGTTGTTCAAGTCCAAATCATGGATTCTAATCTATTTCTGTTTCAATTCAAATATCTATCCCATGGAAGTACAATTTATGAAGCCACAAAAACAAAACAAAAAAACTCCTCTAGTTATCCCCATATCAGTATCTCATTTTCCAAAACCATGCAATTTAATCTCTAAGGCGGTTTCTGTTGAAAACGGAATAGTATCTCTTGGATAAGGTAGCAACGAAGAACAGAAAACCGCAATGGTTACAACCACAACAAAAAAACACCAATTAGTTCCCTACATGTGCTGATGCTCGGGATTGAATGCAAGGGCCTCTCTGTAGATTAGTTCCCTCATCTGTTCTTCAGTCAGTGCATGCTGCTCAAAATCAAAGCTAAAAGGGGTAGCACATACAGGCTCGTCGCTGACATCGTGTAGTGACGTGAGGTAGGGATGAGCCAGTGCATCTTCAACTGAAGTCATAACATTCGAGACAGATTATATGTTTGTCCTTCACGAAATTATGATAACCAAAATATAATTCCATATATATAATTTGTTTCACATCTAAATACACGAGCCTAATGACATCTAATCTTAATTTTGCAGACACCAATGAGTATCTATTGTAAAACTTTACACCTCAAACATTCTTTATGTGTATAATTTTGTGAACTATATTGTGGCAGAAATTCATAGCTGCGGGTTGAATGAATATCTCTTGTATATATGTACAAGTCAAACATATTATGCTTAAATATTGTTTCTTCCGAGCACGGTTGGATAGCCCAAGTGGTTGAGGGTTTATCCTCTGTCGTCCCAGATCCTGGGTTCGACCCTGGCTCACCCCGAGATCGAGAATTTCTTTAGAACAGATACACATTTGTAAGGCTATAAGCCGCATTAGTCAAAAAAAAAAAAAAATATTGTTTCTTCCACGAAATATGTAGCTGCTTGTTAATTGATTTCTACAATTCAGAAAGAAGCTCTGAAGGGAAGACAAGTGTCGTTTACATTTTCATTTTCAATTTAACAGCATTGGGGATAGTTTATGGTATCAAAATTTAACATTTAACCAACTAGAAATACATAATACAATTATCACTCACTTCAGCAGAACTTACTGAAATGCCCAGGATGACTGAGAACTTTGGAAGTTCTTAGTCATATTACAAGAAAACAAAAACAGAAATGTTACCCTGTACCTTAAGCCTATATACATAATTCAGCAAGAAAAAAAGAACCACCAACCATTTTTTGTGTACAAAATAAATTTGCAAAAAAAGAAACACCGTGGTGCAAGCACTAACACGAATTAACTATATATCTGTACTACAGATCCGAGACCCTGCTCTACAAGCGGGATATACAGGGTATGTTTGCTTTGGTTTATACTTCTATGGATCAATGGATCATTATAACCAGCAGGGACCATTTATACGAAAGAAGTATAACATTTTTTTGTAGTTAAAGATTCATACCTGTCAGCCTCTGTCTAGGATCAAATGTCAACATCTTCTCAATGAGATCAATAGCAGAAGGGTGTACATGTGGGAACTTTTCAGTCAATGACTGACGACGGTAAAGCGGAAGCTGCCTAATATATCTTTTTGCATTTTCATTCAAAAATTCCAATTCAGACTCTGACGGCGTGCCAATCAGCTGCATGGCTAGACATGTTAACGGAAAGGTAATACAACAATTCATTAGCAGAATATATCTACCAAGCTAAAAGGAGCAGACACAGATGCATCTCACAGGGATGCAGTGATTACCAGATTGTTGGGGAGGTACGTGCTAGCAAATTTGCTCTTTTTATGTTTTAAATCAAGATGTTTTTTTTGACTAGATTGAAATAAGAAAGGCTAACAAAAATCTGCAAAATACAAAAAATGAACCTAGCTTCTAAAATATAATAGTAACAGTAGCAGGAGAACGACCACATCAGAATGAAAACACACAAAATGTAGTACGGTTTTGAAAAACATTACCTCCATAAGCAGTCGTAACTGATGTACGTGATCTCTGCCAGGAAATAAAGGCTTCCTGTCCATCAATTCCATAAAAATGCAACCAACCGACCATACATCAATAGCAGCAGTATAATCAGATGAATTTAATAATAGCTCTGGTGCTCTGTACCATCTTGTAACAACATACTCTGTCATGAAATCATTTTCAGAAGTGACACGGGCTAATCCAAAATCACAAATTTTTAAATCACAATTTGCATTTAGGAGGAGATTGCTAGGCTTCAAGTCTCGGTGAAGAACATTTGCCGAATGTATGTATTTTAAGCCTCGGAGGATCTGATACAAGAAGTACTGCACAAGATAATGAAGTAAATAAATAGGTGTCCACAAGATAATAAGCATAAACTAACTTAAAAGCAAAAGGGAAAGGCCAAACTGGCAAGACAAATGGATTTTTTCTGGACAAGTAGGGAGATTATCAAACAAGATAGCGAACTGATTCAAACGATCTCTTATATTATAGCATAAGAATGGTAGTGTTTTGGGATACAGATTCAAGAATGAAATATTAGTCAACATAACCTTGCGATAAAAGCCCCAAGATAATAATAACATGTATAAACCGAAAGTGAAGCAAGAATATAAGTCAAGCATTTAATAAGTCGTATGTTTCAGAACTATCAGTGTTTCTTAGGTTATCAACATCGGACGACACATTCTTGTCCCGATGAGAATCATACTTGAAGTAATTACAGGGTTCACTTTCCATGTTACAAACCATTATGAAAATTTGCATGGTAGAAATACAAAATACAAGGAAAGGAATAGGATTGGTTAAAGGCAACTGCAGAAATTTGCAAGAGAAAGTAGAAGTCAAATAGAATGAATTGGCAGTTTGATAAACGCATGATCGAATTCAAACCACAAACAAGATGATTTCAATATGGCATAGAAAGAGTAAATTAGATGGTACAAGAACATCCTTAGTTATAATTTGATAATCATAGATGACTACGAAAGGGGTATGAAGAAATTAGATACAAAGAAGAAGGCACAATGAACACTAGATTTAAAATAATTATGATGAGAATGCTGCTGAAAAATTATCAAAGAAGGAAGAAATGACGGTGATAGCATCATCGAGGGAAAACCCCTATCTCAGACAGAAGCAATCCTATAGCCAACTCTATTATGCCACATACAGACACCATTATTCACAAACCTCAACCCAGTCATGCTTCCAATATGAAATAAACTTCTTTTGTGCTTTCAGATCTGGTTTATACAATGTACAAAATCATGTTTTGATATAGCACTACCTGGCAATGCTCCTCTGATAGTGATTGGTTTGAACGAATAATTTGATGGAGATCAGTGTCCATAAGCTCGTATGCAATGTATACATCATTGAATGACCCCCTCTGAGGTGGAGGTATAATATCTCTAATTGCAACAACCTGCACAAGAAAGCCAAGTGATACTAGTAACTAAGAAACTTGCACTAAAACTTTTGAACAACCACAATTTCTTCTCAGTAACATAACTGGGCCAACTGGCCCATTTAAATTCACAAAAACACCAAAATTCATAATCTTTCATTAGTTTGTAGGCTGGCGAATGAACAGATCTACTGTTTTCTCAGTCGCGATATTCTTTTCTAGATATTCTTTTTTTAAAAAAAAAATTTATAAATTAAATAGGTTGACGATATTATTAACGTAACTAGTTTGTGTATATATGAAGTTAACATACTAACACTTTAGGAAGTTACAAAACAAATATCCAACCGGCCTTGGCCTAGCAGATATCATCCTTCTCTTCGCAACAAGAAGTCAAGGGTTCAAGCCCCAGTAGAGGCATGTGTGCGAGAATTTATGTTCTTGTGATTGACCATTACCGAAAAAACAGGATACAATTCTAGATAGTTTTAGTAATAATAGATATGTTCCTCTATCTTATTATATGAGTATATTGGTATTACAATTTTGGTAAGTGTTTGTCAAGGACTCGGAATATGATTTAGATGTGCATTCAAATATAATCATGCTGGGATTTTGAAGACAGAACAGCCATGTGGCGGAGTCGAGGTGTGATTTGACATGCGTTCAGATCTAATTATGTTGGGATTTTAAAGACAGAACGGACAAGTGATGGATATTGATGGAAATTAGGGTTAGAATGAAGGGAAAAAGTAAGGGAAGAAGCAGAAGACAAAGAAGATAAATGCATCACCATGAGACCAGGATCCATATAAATCAAATCATCACAAGGCCATGATTCATATAAATCAAATCATCATAATAAGACCATGATTCATATAAATCAAATCATCATAGGCATTCTTCAATACTTGGTTTGTATTACTCTTGAACCAGCTACAAAGACTCTAGACACTCCTAACCAACTCTTACAGCAAACGTGCTGTCGCTGTAACCAGTTACTAGAACATCTCAACTCCTCAAGGCTACAGAGAGCTCTTGAATAAACTATTTAAATGATAGTAGATGATGGTCCAACAGAATCCCTGACTACTTTTACACTGCCAACCAGATAACCCAGAACCGTGAACCCGTATCCTTTCATCTTAGATACAGATAGAGGTGTTTGTTGTATAATTATAGGTACAGACATACAGTTTTTTATTTGAATTATTTATAAATTACTTAATTAGTTGGTAGACTATTTAACCAAATTGTAGAGAATATTTGAAAGCAGCAATGACAACTCAATGCATGCACTCTACCAACTTCCCTAAGTTAAAATATATGGCAAACCACAATAAGCATATCGCTAGGATCCATTTATAAGCACGCTATTCTTATATGTGGATGATACTAATTTAACGTTTATACTTACTATGGCTATATCAGAATCCACGTCTATTTATATCAAAGATCCAGCAACTAAATCTGCTAGACAAACCAATGATGTCGACAGAATTAGAAATATAATTATGTCATCTGGCTTAAAATTTTATGCTAGACAAACCTTGGGCATTTATAGAGATATAGTATAACTCAACATGTGACCAGAAAATTGCTTTTATTAGAGCTAAATAGCGCACCTATAGCCTATAGAGATAAAACATTTCTATTTTGAAGCTAATCTTAATTCTACAAACAACTAGATAGATAAAGGAAACAAATTATAACTACTTTGCATTCTAATCTTATTCAAGCTATCCACACCAAGTGTATCTAAATAAGTAAATAAAATTACATCAATCCATTCAAAATTGCAAGGAAATTAAATAGCAAATCATACGGTCATATTCATACTATATTATTAATCTGAAACATTAAAAGTTTTGGTCAATTAGTCGGTGGGTTTGTACTGGCCACGGGCTCAAACTGTATACACAATTTAATAAAAAACAACTTTGGGATTGCTAAAACACAAACAAACCAAATAATAAATATATACCTAACTTTTAATTATTATCAAACTAACTCTTCTAATTAATTTATTATCACCCGCCTCTTTAACAAATTTACAATTTTACATAAACAAAAAAATATATCACATGTAATAACATAATTCTCAACCCTACAAAAAAGTTAATTTATATCAAATACCACTATAAATATAACATAAGAAATATATTTATTGTGACAATCCAGGACAGATCTTGTGCCCTTTCCAAATCAGGTCAAGTCTCGAATCCGTATCGCAAATAAGCGCGTGGCCCAAATGCAACAACTTGAATAATCTACAAGTCCACCACATGCGCAAAAAAGATCATGATTTGTTGGTGCACTTAGTAGTAGTATTCTATCAACTAAAGTCTTCACATTTTTGATGTAGGACCGGGGTGTTACATATTAAATAAAATTATAATTATTATACCTATCTTTTAATTATTACCAAACTAACTCTTCTAATTAATTTATTATCACTCACGTCTTTAAAAAATTTACATACAACAAAAAAAATATCACACGTGTAAACATAAGTTCTCACCCCTGCAACATTTTTATATCAAATATAAAAATAACATAAGAAGTATATTTACTTAAATTTCAGTCAACCAGACACCCGTGCATCACAACGATTATAAACCTGTATCTATTAACACAAGCAAATACAAAGTTGTATGAAGAGAATAAAATAATTAAATCAGATGAGGGAACAATTAGTCCACTAGTCATGAAATGTTAATGTTATGTACTTGTGTTTAGTTTTAGTGATTTGTACTGTATTATATTATGGGTAAATGTGTATAAATTCCATTCCATTGATAGTAGCTTTAAGCAATCCTAAGTAGAGCTCAAACCCATCACTTTGAGAAGGAATGCTTCATCTTCTTCCTTCCTATTAATTTTCCTCAAAAATTTCATCATAATAGATCTTACAATCTTCATTCTTCGTCATTAAAAGAAATGAACACCCTCGTACATGTTCACCCTTTTCTCCACATCCTTTCTTTCCCCTCAATTTTTGTTTAGAATTTTTCATACAATTGTCTCCAACCAATCAGAACATAATAGCCTAAAGAAAGGAAGATAAATGTCCTCTTGTATAGCTTTGTGTTGGGATACAAACGCGCTGTAAGCCTGCATGGTTTTGTCTTTGAACACAGCTCAAAAGGCATAATACTAAACTACCTACACACAATCAATCCACACAAAACTTAAAAATCCAAATAAAAACTTCCGGCAATACAAGAGATAAGTTGACTAACATTTTCATGATCCATATGGCGAAGGAGTTTGATTTCGCGCAAAGTCCTCTTAGCATCAACTTTATTATCAAAAGAATTAGCAATCTTTTTAATAGCTACCTTCTCATTTGTCTCCAAATTTAAAGCCGAACTGAAAATATAAAAAAATACACCGATAAAATTAATCAACAACAACAACATAATCTATCTACAAATTAAACCTAAACTGAATATAAAATATATTATATAATCGAAATGAAATGAGAGAGATATACTAACCATACAATACCGTAAGCGCCTTTACCAATAGGAAGAACAGGAGGTTTGTACTTGGAGGTGACTTCGAAAATGTTGCCGAAGATGTTGTATTGGATGAACCGTCCGCCGTGGCTCGGATTCGCCGGAATATTCTCTGATGAACCGTCGTCCATTTACCCTTTATACAAACTGATCGGAGATTATAAATGATATCGTCGGAGAGTGGAAAATAACGTTTTTTAAACAAAAGAAAAGTTAACGAAAATAGCATTTGTCAAAATTTTGGCCAAAAATATTAATGGATATATTTGTCATTTGGCATCAATAATATGCATTTGATAAATGTATATGCGTGCAAATAGATAAATTTGTAGGGTTTTTACGGTAGACTCTCTTGTCTGGCCCTTCACTTCTCCACTTTTGTACGTTTATTCCCTTTATCGATTCCGCCCCCTTTGTTCTCTCATCCTCTTTTTTATTTGCCAGTTTTTTAAATAAAATTGAGATCTAATCATTTTTGGAAAAGATCTTGTTGGTACCTTGTTATCAAGGCTGTTAGCCGTATCCATCATTTTGGGAAGTTAATGTTTTATGTTTTGATATTTTTGCATGTCTTGTTATAGGTATTAATAGTTTTTCTGAGAAAGATTTATATGATATTTTGGAAAATTCGTAAGACTCGCATCGAATCTGGGACCGTGGTGGAGATCGCAAGAGCTCACCTTTCACAACAAAAAAAATGTTCATATTTTGAGGATATTTGTTCCTCCAATATCAGTTAATGTAACTGATAGTTCTGAAAATTGGGTTACAGATGATACTTATGTGAATGTCAATTGTGATATTACTGGTTTCACAGTTAATGTAAGTTGGATTGGTTGAGATGTCATTGTAATACTTTTTAAATTAAAAAATTTGAATATTCTATGTGTTAAGCGATCTGAAAACAAAACGGCTATTTGTTTAGCTCGTTCTTTGTTTCACAATCAGGTTGTAATTGACAGTTTGGAGATTTGTTCCAGCTGGGTTATATTGTTTTAATAAAATCCTTTTGTTTGTCAAAAAAAATAATAAATAATACGTATTTGATAAATGGGTAAATGGTTATTAATTTAAAAAAAAACCCTCTTTTCAACATGCATATCACCCATGAAATATTTTTTTAAAAAAACATTTTTTTATTTCAAAAGTACATACAAAAAATAAATTCGAAATACTCAAATAAAAAATATTTATCCCAATGATAAATTTGGAAAATGGTATTTTTGTTAATCATGGTCAGAGACTGTTTCCAGAATCGGATGTTTAATTTCGTGATCGTTGTTTGGAAACTTCTTTCTTGTTTCCTTTGTCAATTGCATTTCGCAAACTTCCGTGATGTCTTTTATATTTTAACTTCATTTTCTTTGTACGAATATTGTCTTCCGTGATGTCTTTTCTAATTTAACTTCATTTTCTAATTTAACTTCATTTTCTTTGTACGAATATTGTCTTCATTTATGTTCTGGGAGTGATTTATCTTCTTCCTTTTACAGCACTAAAGTTTGCTATTACATGAGAAAATATTGAGGGCTTCGTTAAATATTAGAATATGTTGTTTATTAGCACAATACCGTATGCTTCTCCTCATGTTACCAGTTAGAAGTTAGAACCACCGTATTCTATTGATCGTAGATCCGGCATCACATCAAATTGAGTGTTTTGTATCAATTGTAGATCAGGATTCAGGCATCAGAGTGTGCATTTCATGATAGCTGATGCTCATGTTCTAATCATGGAAGCTCCATATACTTTAACTACAGGTTTTTCTCATCTGCTGCCATCTGCTAATTGTCTGATAGTAATGTATACACCAGGTTCACCTTCCTCTATCCACTCTGATTCTACATCACTGGCATTGCTAATGGAAACCGATGTCTCATCTCGGGAGGAGGTTGTTGTCCGCGATGCTTCCATAAATGATGCCTCACCTTTTGGCCCAGCACTGCCATAATAACTTGAACCAGTGCTATAGTGTTGGACTGTTGGTTGGACTGTTGGTTGCCACCTTGTAATAGTTTCTCGGGGTCCACTCTTTGTTCATCCATGGATTCATAGAGCTTTCTCTGGCTGATCCTTTGCTGTGTAGTGTATCATCAACATTTCTTCACATCCTCAACATCAACAACAATTACACACATATACATATATTATATATATCAAATTTTACATAACTTACTTAATCTATTAGCAGTTTAGCATTACAAATAACAAGATTAGAATGTGTGTATATGAGGTGAGATGTGCAGAGGTGATCGACAAAAAAAACACATTCATCTAACACATTATGAGATGAGTGTATGTATATATGTGTGTATCTGAAAAGTAAGTCACCTAACCAAACAGCGACAACTTTCCTAAAGTTATGTCCAAACAACAGCACTAGTTGTACTGGAAGTTGCAACTCTGTTATCCAAAACACACACACTTGTCTTTATGTCTATGCTTCTATACACACACACATTTATTCATGACTTCATCATCTATGTAATCAAACAACAACTGCATTCCCAGATGTGTTGCGACAAAATTAAATTATTTATTTAAACAAATTCAAAATCGATGAAATAAACATATATTGCATACCTGAGGCTTAGTTGGAGAACTGATTCTCGAATATTCCGTACAAATCATACACCAACTTCAAATCAAATGTGTAGAATATATTCGCCTACACTCTTCGATATTTGTAACGATCATTAAGCTACAAAATCTTCTGATGGCGAATCACTGGCGAGGAATCCGGTGAATAAATAGAAAGTTGTTGGATTGAGAGCTGCAGAGTTTAAGTTATCATAAATGTGTGTGTGTGTGTTTATATGTAAAAGAGTGAATAAATTGAGGAGGAGAAATGGTGCAGCAGGTGTGTGTTTATATGTGGGATGTATAAAAAGCTAAGGGAGGGAAGGAGGGAGATAGAGACAAGAAAATAGAACAAAGGGAGGTACTTCTATCAAATTGAGTGTTTTGTATCAACTGTAGATCTGGCATCAGAGTGTGCATTGCATGATAGCTGATGCTCATGTTCTAATCATGGAAGCTCCATATAGTGACTAGTATTAACTACAGGTTTTTCTCATCTGCTGCCAAGATTATTTGCAGTTCTATACTCTGAAATTTTGACACTCCCTCAAGGCCATTATTAGCTAATATATCAAGAATACTAGACAATACAGGATATAGAGAGGTCTCAGGCATTAAGAATAAGTAAAAATAATAAACAGCAAAATCTCAAGATAAGCTTAACATGTAATGCAAGTTCTAAGTAGCATATTTATCTTTTAAACTTCGCGCAAGATTAATATTCTATTCAAAATAATACCAAGCCATCATCTTGCATCAACATCTGCCTTGTCAAAGTTTTGTTTCTTCATGAACCATCGGACACTGTGCCTCATCCCCACTACAAGCAATATTGCCTGTATTGACTGCGAGCATGCTACTATCATATACGACGCTGCTTACGAAGTCTGCATCCATTATGTGCACGTCGAGTTGTGCCTTCAATATAGACAATAGGATTTTGATCATTACAGGAATTCGTAAAACCATCTCTGAAGCTCAAAATTGCTTGCTTCTTTTTCTTGAAAAAGGTAAATCCATTCACTTTAACCACAAATGATTTCAATCCCATATTCCTCACAAGTCACCCAACAGGCTCTGCAGTCGAACCAGCAGAATAACGAGAAACTTTACCCGATAAACATCCTGACGAAGCCCCTATTTTTTCGTTACCCTTAGAGTCCGTCACAGTAACAAAAGCATTGTTTCAAATCAACTTTATATGCACAATATCAGCAGTCTCTTTCTCAACTTCTTGAGGAGAAAACCGAGGGCCTCTCAATCCATTGCTTCTATTTTCATTCATATCTCCTCTTGCAAAGTTCATTGGTCTTGAATCTCTCCCCAACTCGAACTCATTTGGTCTATTTTCATTCATATATCCTCTTGCAAAGTCATTGGTCTCGAATCTTTCCCAAACTCAAACTCCTTTGGACAAGATGTATATAACTTCTAAAATTTAAAGCACTGGGTAGAGATGCATTATCATTCACTTTCAGAAAACCTAGCTTCGTGCCCAAGGATTCCAAGAAATTAGGTGATGCATTCACCAGCGTATGGGCATGAGCTTTAGAATTCCCTGAACCTGTGAAACCAAATATATTCATTTGCTACTAACACCAAATGAGAACAAATAGACAATAGGATTAACATTTTAGACCTTTGCTTAAACACCAACACACTAAACAATTCTGCCAGAGCCAGAGGGAATTGTGGCATGCTCGCAATTAAAAATTTGACACACTATTACAGTATTACATTATTTCTTTATTAGCTCATTCAATTTCTACATGAAGGGTATCTTTCGTTATAGGAAAGTTGGGGAAAATTGAAGGAGGCTAAAACAAATTGTTTTCATATTTGTGATTAACCTGGGAAATAATAATTAGGCAAAACAAGAGTTATTGCAAAGTTTGATGTGTGTATGATTTGTAGCTAGCCTTTGAGGAACTACAATAGATCCTATGATAAACCGCAAAAGCTGATAAAAAATACGATTGTACTCATTAGTTTCATAGCCACTTCAATCTATCAGATTATATTCACACAAATATGTACATTAATCATTGTGCCCTCAATATACATATATCCATTTTTACACACACACACACACATATGAATTAACAAGCACAATTTGCCCCAAATTATATACAAGGTCAAGATCCAAACTTTCGAAATGTGGGTCCCCCAATTCAAGAAAACTATAATTATGCATGAACAAAAACAGATATATACACACATACATATACAATTTAATGAAGTTTGATAAACTTATATCCAAGCGTAACAACTTACTTGACAAGTTGAGATGAAAAGGGGCTGATTCAGATCTGTAGACAAAGATACGAGAAGCTTGATTGAGTGACCCGACCCGAGAAATGGAGCGGTGGCAAAGCACGTCTATGGCGATTAGGGTTTTTGGGAGTGAGCGGTGTGCGAGAGAGCTAATTACATATCACATTTTTTGTAGAATTTAATCTCTAAAACTATTTGATTTATTTCCTCTTTTACCACTCGACTATCCATTTGCATATATATATATATATATATATATATATATATATATATATATATATATATATATATAATTGAAATTTGGAAATAAACGATCCAATTAGTCATATTAATAAATTAAACACTATAATCATTATAAATTATTTTGTTCAAAAAGTAATATCAAGTTCAAATAATAAATTTTGATTTATTTTTTCATTTTTATGATTCATACACGCCTCTTCTTATATAGTAAAAAAATATAATTAAACAAATGATATGATCAATTTATTCAAAAAAAAAAATTTAATTATTAATTAAAATGTTCCTTAAAGTAACACTAACAAAAGTACAAAATTTAATTGTAGTTAGATGACTTCACATATTATTAAACCATTGGGACTTTGGTTAAAAATACTCATTTTTTATATCTCCATTATAAAAATAATAATTTTAAAAGTAATGGCTAATTTATAACATACGTGAGGGATATCTCAATATTTTTTTGAATACTCATTTGTCAATTAAATATCTTATAAAAAATATATCAATGATCAAAATTAAAATCAGGGATATTTCAATCTATAATACTCAACAGGCTGTGTATAAATAAGTTTAGGCTTCGTCTATTATTCTTCATTTCTACTTCCTTTGTTTCTTTCGGTTTTGTTTATTTTTAGCTTTAAACTTTTGTAAACCATTGTTTTTAGAAAGCTAATATATATATATATATACATTTTTTAGTTTTGATTCGATATCACATCATAATTTTGAATTTATAAGCTATACTCAAAAACCAACACCACCACACTAAATAGTAAATACATTCATTTATCACCGGGTAAACTTGTATTTACACAAGGATTATATCAAAATAAACAAGGCCCTACGAATATCACATCAAATAAAATTTACACATAAACCCGGTACAAAGATGGATAGATTCATCACATACCCAATAGGCTTCATGATTAAATATATTTAACCATATCAATTGATATCCAGCAAATAAAAAGCACCAAAAAAAAAGTGTGGCGGCATACTGAATTTATGCCTGATTAAAATTAAAGATAAATTTCATAACCCATCAAGGTCCATAATCCTTGTAACATCAAAATCACTAAAACATGCAAAATTCAGGGAACTGAACACAACCAACTGGAACTGAACTACAAGGGTAACGGAAAGGAACATTTTGTTGAAACATGCAAATGATTTATCTACTCATCATCTTCATCCTCCTCATCAGCTCCAGCGGCGCTATTAAGAGCATTCAAGCGCTCAATCAACTTGTTCTTCCTTTCATCATAGGTGAGTTTCTTCAAGTTGTACCTGCACCATATTCACATGATTAGTAACAAGAAGTTATCAACAAATTTCATGTCGTATGCAGTAAAGCCCCCTACACAACTGCAACTCTGTCTTCCCCGTGCATTATTATTAGGGGAAAGAAAGGAAACTAAAAAAGACTTAATATGCAACCACAACAAATAACAATTTGAACTGCTAGCTCAGCATACCTCTTGTGTTCCTTGGGTGGCTGTTTGCCAGACTTCTTGACTGTTGGATCTGCACGTATCGCTGCATGGACTTTCTTGTAAAGCTCCTCAATATTATCTGCATCAATTCCTTTCTTGGCATACAGAGAGAAGTGAGTTTGATATTTCTCCGGTTCATCTTCAATCAGTGTCTACAGAAGAAAAAACAAGACATATTCACCAACGATGACATTAATACTCTTTACGCTGCAAGTAATATTAGAATGAACAGGAATACAAGACCCTTACCCTCATGTATGCAGAAACATGACCACCATAGATATACTTGTGGTGAACCTCGGCATCAAGCTGCTTGGAATCCTTTGAGAAGCCAGCAAACCGTTTCTCACTGTGAGGAATGTCAAGGCCACCATCCAAAGCCCCCTACAATTGACAACTGAATAAGTGCTTGTATATATGCACAAACACAAACAATTAAAATGCTACACCAATACTATAATACTTGTACACCAGACGTACACTATCTAACTGAGAGCTAAGTAACACGCACTAAGACATGCTGTCACTCAGTGCATACAAGCAAAGAGTGACTAGGTCTCCTTCAGTCAAGACAGTAATATTTCACCACAAATGGAGGCTAAAATTAAACACTTATACTCCTATTGATTCTATTACAGATAAACATGGTTCATAGATACAATTATACAAATATATTGCATCAAATGAAGAAATTTTACTCTGAGAAAAATTACGAAAGACAAGAATTACAAACAATGAGCAGATTTTAATGAACTGCAGCTATCATTTGATTAGAAACAAAGGTTAAGTTAATGTTGAAGGATGTTGAGGTTAAAAAAATTTAAAACTGACTATCCAATGATTGTGTAGTATTATATACCTTAAGAGCACCAAAGACACGATTCCCTGTAGTAGTCCTCAAAAGGCCAACATCAAGTAGAGCTCGGAAGGGTCTTCGGCTCTCTGCAGGTTCAACTGAATAATCCTCTCCAGTTGCCTGAAAGATAGATTTATAAACAATGCAGATTTTGTAATTTACCAAGTGACAGCATTGAATAATCTCTACATACTATTAATGAAGAATAACTGTTTTACCTCAACATTGCCTTCATACTCATCATCCATCTCAAGCTTTTTTAAAACACGACGGGCCAAGAGGAGTCCCGTGCAGTAAGCTGATAGATTAATGGCATGTTAATGTACTAGTTACATCATATAAGAATTAGCATATAGTTGTATTCATTAGTTAAATAGGTATCTTACTATCATGCATGAAGATTGTCATCAAATTTAAGATTAATTCTTTACAAGACTACAAGTACCACCTATATTACTACTGCATCTCATTACACTCTATTGATCTTTCTACCTCCAACAGTCGTATTCTTTTGTCAGCTACGTAACTTATCATGTGTAAATTAGCATTATCATCAGAATAAATTCGTCACCTGTACTAATTCTAATGTGAGTCATAACTACAAAGTGAAGATCTCTTTACATTTACTGTACCTCATACTCAGATGTTTTTTCTCTACCTTAAACAAGTTTTCTAGTTTGTTTGCTTATGGGTGCAAAAGATTACTTCATGGACAATGAATAATAAACTATAATGAACGTGTTTTATACCTGCAGCATAATTTGTGAGGCCTACTTCCAGCCCATATCGAGGAAGCTCATGTGAATATGCAGCTGCAAGTACCATATCCCCTGCTATGCTAGCAGAGATAATTTGCGCAGTGATATCCTTGTTTGTCTAGAAGCTTGATTAAGGTTGAACTTATATACTTAAACACGTTATGCTAAACTTTCACGATTGAAAAATCAAATCAATTTTGTAGTTTTAAATTTGCAAACGCGTCTACATTTCAAACTACATCAATAAATGAAAAGCTTACCAAACACAGGTAACAGAAAACCTGGACATATACTAAAATGAGCAGAACATATAATTGCAGCTTACTGATAAAAGAAACTTAACAGAGGACTACAATTTCATATATACAGCCTTATGGATACGAATCGCACAACAAAACGGTACTTAGGAGTGTTGTACTTGTTCTTGTCTTGATTAATCAAGCGAATTCTGGCACGGTAATCAGTCTTTCCCTCTGCAGAAATTCCAATAAACACCATCCGTCAGTAAAAACATTTCAAAAGCACACCAAAACAGACTCGTATAAACCAAGACAATTAGATAAAAATGTTTACCTCGCCTTCTCTTGAACTTAACCTGAAACCTCTTGAAGTAAGCCCTCGGTTTGTTAGCTTTCACAAACACCTAAATCACCAATATTAATATAAGCACACTTCCACTCCAGCAAAAAACACTACATATTAACAAAAACTCTGAATCTCAATTACAAACATTTTCGACAAACATAAATAAATACACAAAACACTTCACACAAATTATAATTCACTTCAAATCAATAATTGACTAACCACACAAGATCAACACATACACACACCACCAGACATGATAAAAAGAGCAAATCTTACAATTAAATCACACAACAATCACAACTTTTTAGTACTAGAAACAAAAAAATACATAAAATTCGAAATGATTAAATTTGACAGGCAATATATAATTGAAAAAATGCATATGTTACAGATCGAATAAATAAATCTAAGAAAGATAAAAACACTTGGAAAATATAATTTATAACAAATAAATGATGATTATATACAAGATGCGAAATATAATTAGAGTATTCACCATTGTTGCGCGAGTTAGGGTTGAGTCTGAGCGGTGCTGCTGCAAAATTAGGGTTTAAAGGTGATGATGATGTTATTATATATATGCGCGTGATAAAGAGGGTGATAAGGCCCAATCTAGAATATGCGACGTGATTTCTAGGCCCAATGGGCTGTTATGTACTTCCAGTAAACCCAAGTGCAAATAATTGCCTTTTATAGTTGTATGGTTTTTGAAAATTAAAGTGATATATTAACTAATTATTTCAACATTATAAATACATTTTATTTTTATCTTTTTCTTTGACTAATTAGGCTTATATGGCTTATAAATAAGTACATGTTCTAACAAATTTCGGAATGAACGATAATCGAACCAGATATATCCTCAAAAAAATATGGAAATGAACTTTTTAGAATCTTTTTTATGTTTTTTTTCTTTTCTCTCCTGAAAAAACTCTGGAACACGATTTTCTTTTTCTTTCTTTTCTCATCTCTCATTTCCTAAACTTGGAAGTACAGTGTAAAACATGCAAAAAAAGTGTTGAATTTAAAACTGAGATTAAAGATTACAAATTGACTTGTCATATTTCTTACCGTGTAAGTCTGTAACCACGATAGCTAGTAAATCTTTACTGGTACATGGTCCGGTGTTTGGACAAATGGACTTGCTAACCTTCATCGTTATAAAGGGAACGGCTGCTAAATCGAGCCTTCACTGAAAAGAAGGTTCATTTACTTGCATCTTTATTTCCATTACCTATTTTAGATAATGTATTTGGGTTCAAAGCTCTCGGCACTCTATTAGAGCAAATCCAATATTGGTTCTATTATACGTATAGCTGTTGCTATAATTTGAATATAATTTGAAATTAAAAAATGATTTTTGGTGTTAAAATAAAACTCACGCTCCAATGGTTAAATGTAAAATAGCACCAAATATATCCAAATAAAGCTATATTTCAATTAATTAATCTTAAAGTACACAACTATATTTGTCACTATTACTTTATTAATTCATTTTATCACTTGCATGATTATGTGACAATTATAGCATCACCTATACTTTGAGCTATATTTAGCACCAACTATAGTATTTTGCTATTATATCACCAAGTATAGATCATCATTGGAGTTGATTTTTTTACTTTAGTACTATATTATAGCAATAGCACCGGTGCTATATTATAACAATAGCACCAACTATAGCATCCCCGTTGGACTTGCTTTTAGAGTAATATAGTACATGAATACAAGATAGATATAATCAACAGGAAGGCTTGCATATAATGTCAGTTCCTTAATCTTCAAGGAACCAAAGGTTTATAAGAATATTTTTATTAATCAAAATACAAAGTTTACTGTGATAATTGTCTCAGGATTGTGGCTAATTTTTGCCACAACTTCATTGAAGATTTGACATATCAGAACTAAGGTTTGACTACACTAGAAGTGGAATCCATGTGCCGAAAATTCTCAAACACTCTTTGCCGTTTAAATTATTTCAGTCACCTTCTAATGTTTTTTCTTCTTCTCTCAAGTATTAAATAGGCTTTTACTTCTCATACTATATAAAAATTCAAACTTTGTATCTCAAACGTCATTAATCTACTTAAATCTTATGTTTCTCTACTTCAAGTCAATTTTGACCATAAAAGGTTATTTCTCTTCTTATTTTTACTCTTTTAAATCCCCCCATATCATACTCTCCCTCTTCCAGAACTATGTATAATTATAATAAAGTTAAATAATATACTTATCGATTACAAAGAAGAATTTGAGAATTATTTCTTTACTACTTTTATTTGATTTTTCCGGGGTAAAAAGCTTTGGTTGAACTAAACTAAGGGGCCGTTTGGTTTACATTAGAGAAAGGGAATGATGTTTAGAAAGGAAATTAAAGAGAATGACCTTCAATTCCTTTACTTGTTTGGTTTTAATCTGGAAATAAAATAAATAATTATTTTTAATAAATTATTTTAAGCAAATTATTATTTTTGGGATTGATATAAAATATAATTATATGGGGTTGTAAGTGGGTGGGTGTAAGAGAGGGAAAAAAATGATAAAAGAAAGGGAAATAAAATACCTTGAGAGAGGTGGGGAATGAGAGTGAAAGATTTTTGGGTAAATTCAAAATTTAAAAGGGTCAAAGGGAATGATTATTTTTGTAAACCAAATAACAACAAAGGGAATGAGACTTATTGTTTCTCTTTCCCTTTAGTTGTTAATATTATTATTTTCTTATTTGGTTAACTTTTTTTTAGTATTATACAGTTGTCCAATGTTGAGAACTCATTTATAACTTTCACAAGATAGTTAAAAGTTGTTAATGCGAGATTTTCCCAAAGTAGGTGTGAGCAATAATCAGTTTGATACTTATTGTAATATAATTTATTTGAAATGGTTTTTTAAATTAATTTTAATGCGTAAGTAGTTTTTCTAGATTTCAATATCTAACGAGAACTAGTGCCAAGTTTTCTCGAAACTCCCTCTAATTAAATCGATGATCAGTCGTGACAAACGGCTTGTAAAGAGAGTGTCGACTGAATCAAACAGCTCATGTCTGTGCTCCAACCAATTAGGGATCTATACCACATTCTGATACTCCTGAGTTTTCTTTTTGATATAAGAATATTCCACATTGCTAAAAGACTTTTGATAAAATCCTCATCAACATCAATATTTTATATTTCTAGCTGAGAGGGTTGATCGTTGGAATCGTTCTTAAATACTCAGATGGGTTGGTGATTAAATCCGGTCATCTACCCTCATTCTTTGGGTAGTTGCTAATGCTTGACAATGAGCAACTAATTAGTTCACTATACAGAGGTCTTTTTTAGAATTTACATATATTGTTATATAGTTCATGCTCCACTAGAAGATCTTTATCTGATATCTACTCTAAATCTCTAATCAATGTAGTGGGAGTTTTCATTTATTGTTGTAATTATTACCGAGTTGTAAATGGAAATATACAAAATTACAAATCATTTCATGTTAGTACTCGCCTACTAACCTTCCCTCTTTTAAGTACATGTAACATTTGCCTTTTCATTTAAATAAAATCATGAGTGTACTATTCTCGATATTATTATTTGGTGCACAAACACTATTATATTATATATTCGACTTTGGTGTATTATACTTGTTCAGATGTACACAATTAGTTTTATATACAAGTAATTAAACCAAAAATTTTGAACTTATATCACAAGAAGTTCGTGATTTATGATTTTAAATAAAAAAATTAGTTAAAAAATGTTTGTTTGTGTGAGTTAAAAAGTGGTTTAAAATAAAAAATAGTTCAAATTTAAAAGTTGACAAGATTCATTTTTAACAATATTAGCTGACAGCCCGTGCAAGACACGAGCCTGTATATAGTCATATTTAATAAATTTTATCGTAAAAATAAGTCTAATGCTAAATGTAGCTGATAGCCCATGCAAGACACGAGCCTGTATATAGACGTATTTAATAAATTTTCTCGTAAAAATAATCTAATGCTAAATGTAAATTGAATATAACTATTGTTTTAATTTAAAATTAAAAAATATTTTTTATGCTAAAATGTAACTTGCACTTGAATGGTACTTGCAAATTGAAACCAACTAATTCTAAATTTGACTAATATTTGATCTCATTCTTCATTTTTATTTAAAGTGGATCAACTTACACTCCAATTTTAACAAATTAATAATGTGTCAACCGAGAAGGATGGTAATAGTCTTCTTTGATTCTATGTATTCATTCAATCATATTATTTATTTTTAATATTTTAATATTTTATAATTTTCTTATTTATATTTAATTTGGTTGATTTAAAAATATATAATTTAAATAAATTAAAAAACTAATATAATTATAATATATTAATACTCTTTAAAATTATAAAAATATTGTTAATATCCGTGCATAACACGAGTTAAAATATAGTACTATTAAAACCGAAATGTTAAAAGTTTGTTGGTCCTTGGTCGGAGCATCCTATTTCAATTAAATAATTATTTTCTAATAATTTTTAAACACTGATCTCTTAATTAAAACACATATATCACTTTAATATTCTAACTAAAACACATATCTAAACAAAACACCCAAAAATTATCCTATTAATAATTGTTTAATTATCGGATTTCTCATAACTAAAATATATCTCTATAAAAAATAGAAAAAGATTGTCCTATTAAAATATCTGTACTATATTATTAAAACCGAAAGATTAAAAATTTGATGGTCCTTGATCGGTATTTAGGCCGGATAGTTATTATTGAGCCTAATTTTTAAATACTAATATCCTAATTAATATAAATATCACATTAATCTCCTAAATAAAATACAATTCTAAACAAAACACACAAATATTATCCTATTAAAATACAAATAAAGTATGTGAAAAATTATATAAAATATATACGTATAATATTAAATAAATTTTAAATTATTTTTATAAAAATAAAAATATATTCAAATTATATAAAAAAATATTAAAACAATTTCATCTGTGCATCGCAGTTTATAAGCTAGATATATATTTAAAGTTAGAAATGCATAGTATGAAACAAGCAAACATATTACTGAGAACATTTTTTGAATAAATAATAGGTAAATATGGAAACAACACTGATACATGAAAATATACAGAGACCATTACAACTTATAAAGATGAGAAACTAGTGAGGGATTGCTAATAGTGCTTGTGATTGCTTCTCATAAGGGAATCCTCTTGACATAGAATCATCAGCAGACCAAATAAAAATACCATGAAGTTGTTTCTTGCTTTTGAGCCTATGGCATGCAGTGAAGAAGCCATCTTCTGGAGACAAACCACCACTTCCATCAGTACTAAAGCTAGCCAAGACCTTACCTCCTCTGTATTTCGATGTCTGAGTCTCGAAATAATTCATAAACTGAGAAACAGTAGTTCCTTGGTCATATGCATAGAATTGAAAGTTTACATAGTCTATGAGATGACCATAACTCTTCCAAAGAGCCAAGTAATGGCTTTGAACTTGATCATCGTCGTATGGAGCTATAGAAGCGAAGGAAATGACTCCATTTTTCTTAAGGGCACTTATAAGTTGCCCGATACATTCTGCAAATGTTTCAGGATCTCCTTGAAAATGTTCATAATCGATATCAATACCATCCAAATTATACTCTTGGATGATATTTGTGAGTGAAGATATGGCACTAGAAACCCATGAATCCACGGAAGATGGGCTAAAGTAAGCGCTGTCCCCTCCAACGCTATCACCTCCTAAGCTTAATGCTACTTTTACATTTGAATGTTTATTCTTGATCGCGGAGACTTGAGAAGCACCGAGATTATCACTGTCCCAAAATATGTTGAATTTTCCATTGGTAGGAGAAGGAGATGAAGTGGTATAATCAATGGCAAAAGCAAGGATAAAATGAAACTCCACATTCGGGTTTATGGGCACGTCTGAGAATTTTATGTTATTAAACTCTGCACCAATGTATTCGCGGAAGATATCTGAGGTTGCAGGGGCGGTTAATATTGTAGCTGAGGTAATTAGGAGAGCTTGAAGAGTGAAAATGGTAATGAAAACCTTTGAGAACTCCATAATGAGAAGCTAAAGATGTGTTTGGAGGCTTTGATATTGAACCACAATCAGTAAGCATGCATTTATATACTACTAATTTGGAGATGTAACATGTTACATTTGAGAGCAAGCGTACGATGTTGCCATGATAATTTATGTTAGTTTAATGAAATGGCAGACACTCTGTCTTGAACAACTGTCTGTTTTTTTTGTAGAAGACAGTTTTGTTTGCTACCTTACTGCCATATAAGGTTATAAAATTGATGCTACATTACATATTTTATAACAACTTCCTCCTCATGGCACACTATTCACTTATCTGACTACTGCACACACCCCACCCCATACGTTGTCCTGCTCGCAAGCTTGTTTAATAAAAAAAAATATACAAACACACCATTAAAAATTATTAAAATAAATTAGAATATATCCCAGCATTAAAAATTAGATATATTGATTTTTCAAATATGTTTTTATTATAATTGAAAAAAAAGTCAATAATAAAATTATTAATGGTCCATGAAACTAGTTAATCGGTGGGCCAACAGCAAAGCAAGCTCAGGTAGGTGAAGGCGCTGTGTAGTCATAGAGAGACAATTGAATTCACTTCAATTCAATTGACGGATCTACCTACAATCTCTCTCTCTCTCTCTCTCTCTCTCTCTCTCTCTCTCTCTCTCCCTATGGCTTCGACGGAGGGTTTGGTGCCGATTACAAGAACATTTCTCGCTACTTACTACGACAAATACATATTTTCTCCCCTCTCCGACTCGGTATCGCATCTCTCCAACGAACTTCACTCCAATTCTCAACTCCTTCAAAATCATACTCCTCTTTCTCAAGGTATACACACACTACTTATATCTCTTTAATTGCCGCTTTTATACTACACTACATGTCACTTGTATATATACACTCAGTTTTTAACTTCAATTCAATACCATAGCTGTTCGTTTTAGTTGGGATTTGTCTTTGACTTTATATTCCTTTACGATTATGATGTTCGAGTCGGTTTCAATTTTTATTTTATTTTATTTAGAGGTTCCAAGTGTTAGTATAGCTCTGTTTGTGTTTGTTTTATGGTTTGAAATAGTTTGTTTTATCATTGTTGTTTTTATATTTTCTGCGAGGTCGGTACCTATGATGTCCAAGTGTTTAAGAAACACGTATTGCTTACTGCAATGAAATAAATGGGGCTCTTCTCGTAGAACTTAAGTACAATGCAAATAGAAACACACATTTTTCTAAAGATAAGCGGCACTCGGTTATAAAATCAATATATCTGGATCAAGTGATAGATATTAATAGAATTTAGAGGAAAATAACATTGTTACTAGTTCAAGTGGTCTGTAGTCAGCAATACACAACATAATACAGAAAGAAGCAAACAATTGTGAATTGAATTGTTATAAATCTTTAAATATTATCGTCTTTTCTTCTTTAATTAGATTCAAAAGGACCAGAAATCTGTTAGGAGACTTTAACTGCACTTGATTTGTTTAGGAGGAGACTTGAATTTTTGTACCATTTTTCTTGTATTCTTGGGTGCTAGATCTAGGTATTTAAGTAATACTTGATATCAGTACTCTAAATCTGTTCTAACAAAATTACAAGCGCTGAAATAAGTAGCTGCATCACCCTCTATTTCCTCTTCCCATGTCCTAAACACATCTGCAAACCCCATTAAATACCACAAAATTCTATTCGTGGCGAGGCATAATAAGACAAAGAGGATTGTGTGCATCAATAGCTTGTTTTTGTGATAGACTGGGATAATTTAGATATTGATTGGAAAGAAGGATAGAGAAAGTAAAAAGAGCAAGAGGGATGATTATTGATTGAACACATTGTGACGATGACTAAAAAATTTGTTTGGAAGGCTCCTACTACTGCAAGAGTAGCAATAAAATGTATATTTACTAATAGTGATGCAGATTTTTCTTTTTCACTGCAACATGTGAATTGCAGGGAGGGTGCTATTATAGGAGAAGCTGGGATGAATTGTTGGTTTTTGTTTATATTGAAGTGAGAAGAAGCCATAGGAACTAGGAAGTTTGTGTTTGAGTTAGAGATTTGAATACATATGAGGAGATGGGTTTAAGAGTCAACGTGGTATGCCCATTGCACTGGAATAGAGTCGAGATTTCTGTATTGTTAATACTTATTAGTAGTATGTTCTCTTGGTACATGTATAAGGTAATGCAATTCATGGCTATCCTAACTAGATTGTAATTTGTTTTGGTTTGTCGCATGAAATTCCTAAATTTCTCATGAATGTCAAATATACCCCTTAAACATGTCTCGCTAACGATGTTTTCTAATTAAATTCCGATTTAATTTCTGTGACAAACGTAGTTATTTGATATGCTAAAATAAAATATTATGGTTTTATCTCGAAATAGTAGTACACATCAGGGTCAAATATAATCATCCTTTCCAAACAATCAAGCAGATGAATAGATGTGGAGTGGTAAAAGAAATTTAAGAGTCAATATATGAAAAAAAAACAGTCAGTTCATTTCAGCAGTTCATATTTCGTTGTTTAATATAATTCTGGTATTTTTGTTGGGCAATGATATCAAAGTGATAATTTACTCTTGGATAATGATATATTAGATGAAATGTCATTAGTACGTGAAGCTGAGAGCCAACCTCCTCACAAAATTGATGAGAACATGTGGAAGAATCGGGAGCATATGGAAGAAATTCTCTTGTTACTGGAAAAATCTCATTGGCCAAGTGAGGTGAGTTTAAAAGACTTTGAAACATATTATGTTTGTATTTGCAAGATTTTAGGGTAGACATGGACTTTTCGGTATTTAATTGCATCTTGTTGTCTAAAACTTTTAAACAGGTTGCAGTTAAAGTTTAATTAGCATTTCGAAATTTTGAGTAGTTCAATACTTAACTATTTGTACTCTTTTTTTTTTCTCGAGACAGATCCAACAACAATCAACAAGTGAAGATGCTGAACTTCCTTGTGTTCTTGGGAAGCTAAAAGATAAAATTGAAAACACTTTGAAGATATTAGAATCTTTTCAAACTAAGAATTCTGAATCTATTTTTAACACAGGTTGTTTCTTACTTCTTACCTGTTCCTATGCAGAAATTACTTCTATAGTTTGAATATTTCACTGCACTACACATAATTTACATTCTTATAGTATCTCCTTCTGTCCCTTATTGCATAGGTATATCAACATTATAAATTTACAACACTTTTTGTTATTGTTATCAATATTATTCAATGGCATTTACTGATTTGTTAAATAAATACCAAATTTATCAATATTTTTTTCTCATATTATAAATAAACAATAAAATCTACCGCCAAATTGATCATTATAAGGTCTCTCGCGTAATAACAACACTACAATATATATTCGATTCATGTCCTTAATATTTAATAAACATTTTATAATTAGAGTTTGATATGAATATGTACACTAAAGAATATATTTCTAATATTGATGTTTTTACATCTTAAGGGAGCATCAATCACATATAAGTTATGCATTATTTGGCTTCTCTGATCTTTCACTATACTATGATTGCATCTGTGTATTCCTTTTGTTTTATAAATGCATACCTTTAATTGGTGCTTTCTAGATGATGTGAATAAAATCTGTAATTGAAATCTAGGTGATAATCTGTGTCGTTAATATAATTTAGTCAAACTGAGTGTGTCCATGATTAAGATTAGTGCTACATGACACAATGATGTTTCCCTGACTATATATGAGCTTGTGATACATATGTAGTTATGACATACATGCCTCAAGATTTCCGGGGTACCCTGATTAGACAACAGAAAGAACGCTCAGAGAGGAATAAGCAAGCTGCATTTGATGCTCTAGTTCAATCTGGTGCAAGTATACATGATCGTTATGCTTTGCTGTGGAATCAACAAATGGAACGGTAAGCGTCCTTGAGTTTTACCCATCTACAAGTTTTGACTACTCTAATTTAAAACTCTTAATGAAATGTTTATTATCCAGGAGAAAGCAGTTAGCTCAGCTTGGAGCTGCAACTGGTGTCTATAGAACTCTTGTGACGTATTTAGTTGGAGTGCCCCAGGTATTTTTATTTGTAATAGACGTGTAAAGGATTTCACCATCTCTTCATCCTACCTGACACTGATTTTTGTATCCTTTTGGCTTTTCTATAATCTAGAACACATTTTTTTGTTCTTTCTAAACAAACTATATATATGTGTGTGTGTGTGTGTTAGTATTTGCGATATTACTTTACCGTGTTCAGTGCATTAAATCTGTGTTTTATTATAAAAATATAAACTCTAATGTTCACTTGTGTTTAGTGCAGGTTTTACTAGATTTTATCAAGCAATTAAATGATGATCAAGGGTATGTGTCTCTCTGTCTTGCTGCAGTGTCTCTGTTTCTTTTTACGTTATATTTATTTGGCCAAAAAACACTACCTATTGCATGAATTTGGCAATGTAGGTTATATTTCAACTATTGCTAGGACATATTCTAGGACAAACATGATTTAATGCAACCTTTGATTAGTGTTTTGTGAAATTCTTCTACAGGCCTATGGAAGAACAGAGACAACGTTATGGACCTCCTTTATACAGCCTTACAAAAATGGTGCTGTACATTCGACTTTTTCTCTCTCTATCATGGTGCCGTTATGAGGCTATAAAATTGTAAGATCTACTTTAGTCCTTACAATATCTTTATGTTTTGCGGAACTAATGCTAATACGATAATTTTTTTTAAAAAAAATTATTCCTTCACATCGTTTTTACATCTCATATGGAGCAGGCAAAGAAATCAGATATCTCTCTTGGAAGAAGCAGTCGGCATCTATACCTCTGAACTGGAAAGATTTTTAGAATTTATTGGGTACTCATTTATTCTCAGGCCCTTTATTATTGATCTACATTGAGTCAATTTGAGCAATGAATAACCTATGATGATGATATTGTTTAACGCATAAAAACTGTTGTACACTTTTTATACTTGGTAAAGTCTGCACAGTGCATACTTTTCAGCCAATGGTAGCTTTTCGATTTAATTTAATGATAATCTTGAGTTGAAGTAAGAGGACATTATCATCTGAATGTATAGGTAAATGAGTTTAATATACAAGCCTGAGGATAAATCATTAACAGTAAGAACGTAGGATTGGATGGCTTTGGTATGTATTCTAGGGAATTTATATGGAATATGGTTTAAAAAATATCACAGAATTGCTATTGGGGATATATGGGTCTACAATATGGCAATACAGATCTTATCAGAATTTTTTAGAAAATATTTTCTGTTCCCAGATGTGACTCATTCTACTAAATATATATGTAATTATACATTAGGCAGCATGATATTATTTTTTTGATTAAATACAAGTGACTTGGGAAGTTTGTGTAATAAATATCGAGGATTTTGGGTGTTAATATCATAACATATTACAGTGACATGACAATTAACTCTATAAATGAGGGTATGATAGTCCATATATCTGCAACTGTGCACCAAATCGCAGAATTTCAGTACATTCGTCATTTGGGGCCCTCTTAGAGGATTATGTCACCATTCGACTATTTAATTGTGAGGAATTAGATTCTAGCACATTTCTTTAGGGTTATCACTTTACCTAAAGCATGGAGTTTGAGGAATTCGAGTTCGTCATCATGATTGATTGTGGGGTTGCTTCTCACAACTCTGTGTCCAACTAATCAGCTGACTGCTAAAGTCTTTAGGTTACATAAGCAAACTGCTTTATTATTCATCTGGGTGATATTGCAAAATCTCCTGCAGCTAGCCTTGGTAGAGATATGTCCTTTTCTTTGGACTCCTATGGCTTTGTGACGGATGATCAGATATTGAATGCTGAAACCAGATCAGTCTTTGGATCTAATGAGGGCTGACCACTCCAAGTGATGGTGCATCAAGTGTTCGTGCTTATCTATGTCTGTTCTTGCTGTTATAACCACGTACAGAATGATGAGATTGTATGATTAGTTTTAGACATGCTACCTGCTAGTATCATTAGTCATAACATCAACCCAAATATAATCCACTGTATAGGTGTGCTAGAATATGATAGTTTCAATTTTTATCAAATACAATGAGCTTCATCGTGTCACTATACAAAATCAGTTCCCAATTTCTCTGATTAACGAATATTTAGATGAGTGGGGGGGGGGGGGGCTTTTGTTTCTAGATTGAATCGTCATCCATGTTACCGTCAGATTTGGGTCTGCCTATGGCCCCGTTTGTCTAGACTTATAAGTAGCTTATAAGCTGGAAAAGTTGGTATATATGTACTTTTTCTGAAAATAAGTAACTTATTTTCAAATTTGAAAATAAGATTTGGTTTTAAATTTCTAAAATAAATATTAATTTTCAAAAAAAAAAAATGAAAATACTTTAAAAAAAAAAGTAACTTATTACTTATAAGCTAAGCCAAACACCCCCTATATTACGTCATAAAAAAGCATTATGTAGACATAGTGCCTATTTGAGTCCAGGATCATGAAGTTCAGCTTGGCTGTTATGGGTGTACCTGGGGCCCTGGGCAAGTAGTTGAGTAGGCTGAGTATCGGTACAGTTCCTCTTTCCATGTCTCGGCATTACCATTCCTTCCAGTGCTGCTTATGCTTCCCTTAGTTAACATCCAGGGGTGTTGTCCCTTGTTTGCCTTACTAATAGATTTACTGTGATGAAGTAAAGCAAAGCCAGCATCTATGGGAAAAGCTGTTGATGCTTATCATTGTGATGTGGTACTTCAGGTTAGGCAACATGTTTCTTAAGCTTGATACTCAGAGTCAACATACCCCTTGTCTCATTCATCGCAAGCCCTTCCCTATTAATAATTATGTCGTCTTTTAGGATGTAGGTGATTTTCATATCGACTGCAATGACATACAGAAGGTGTTCATCCTTTTTCCATCTTTTATGGTTGAAGAAGGTCGTGGGTAGACCTGGCAAATCGTTCGTGTCGTGTACTTGGAGGGCTGACACGAAATCAAGTCGTGTACTTAAAATCTGGACACGGACACGACATGGTAAAAAACGACACGACACGAAATTAAGTTGTGTACATGAAATGAAACGGAACGAAAATAACATGAAATTTACACGAACTGGTACACGAATTGTACAAGAATTTTTTTTAAATTTAAATTACGTCTTCAAATGAACCATTTTTATACTTTTTATTGTTTTTTTAAATTAAAAATGTATAATATATATATATATATAAAATGTATAAAATTTCATTTAAAAATTTAAATTATGTTATAAATATTATATATATAATATTTATTTATTTTATTTTGTGGACTTCCTGTCGTGTCGTGTACCCAAAGAGGAAACACAAAACCGACACTAAATCTCGGTCGTGTACATTCGTGTTCGTGTACTTTCGTGCCGTGTACTCAAACTGTAAACACAAACATTAATTTTTCGTGTCGTGTTGTCGTGTCGTGTGATAAATTACTGGGTCTACTCGTATATTATATGAAGATGTTACTTGTGATTAACAGTGTTTTCCGAGCTAGCTATTCACTGTGGCAAAGCTGCATTACACAGTTACTGATTTTATAGGGCGGGTCCAACATGAGTTACTTGTGAATAATGAATATTGGTTAAGCCTAAAGATATATTCTAAGCAGCATCATGCCTCATATCAGTTTCAATATTTTGTAGTAGTGATTATTAAGATTATTAATTCGAGTCTGAGAAAATATAAACTGTTCGATCCGGTGTAGGATCGAATTATCAGATCAGAAGTTTTAACTTTCCATCCTACAGAAGTAGTGTCTCCTCTTTTAATTATCCTGTTTTATCTGTCTACAGTGTGGTCTTCACAAATTCTCCTTTCTTCATTACAGCTGAGGAAGCAGGTGCAATAGAAGCAGGGTAAGTTTTCTAGTTTTTTTACCGTAAGTTTTTGGACAAATAGAAGACTAGAAATTTCCATACCCAGGATTTTAAAAGATCCTCTTACTATGTACAGGAAAATTGAAGACTACAAAGAAATAACGATTCCATCTGGGAAAACTTTCGAGGTTTGTTTATGCGTAAAACTCATTTCACCTTACCTCACCACTAGCATTGCACAAGCCAATTGTCCATGAGAAATGGAAATGACACTTCAACAATATGGAGGTTTACCTTTGTGCTGGTGGCATATAATCAGATAGGAAATCACTCGTATGCATGAACCTAAATGGGAAAATGGAGCATAGACGAGTTTAATATAGTTGTGTATTTGTGTGCACGATAGCAAGATATATGATGCTCATCATTTTCTTCTTAAGTGAGCTGTTATTCCTGGAAGGTTATTATTTGTTAGTGTCACTATATAAAGCTTTCTGGGAAGCTGAGGACCTTTGAGGCTGATTAATCCATCTCTCAATCCTACAAGGTCATGGATGCTTTAAAAAAAGAAAAGGAATTTGTCAGGCAAGGGTACTGTAGAGTACCTAAATAAAAAATAAAGTAGATAGGTTGAATTAGCTTAAGGTATGGACGAGTCAAGGAGAAATATGAAGTATACCTCTATCTTTATTCTTACAGAATAATTGTTTTGCATAGTACATAGTTTATATTTATAAGTTCTTAAGCACTGTATGTATGAGTGAACATGATGTTTGGTCCTGGTTCTCTCATTAAATTATCTGTTCTCTCTGGTAAATGGCTGAATTCCCTCCTCCCATCTTAAATTCTGATGTTGATCTATATTTCCACTCGAACCTCTGCTGTGATGAGAAAGTAAAATCCCTTGCTTGAGTATTCCCTTCCATTTCCCCTTCTTCCGTACTTAATTGCCCCTCTCTCTCACGCACGCGCGTGCACACACACACACACACTCTATGTATCCGTCAACAATAACTCATCTATTTTTTCTCGTCTTTTCTTGATTAATCTATTTTCCACTCACAGCTCATCTAATTTTTGTCTACCTAATTATTGCATCTCATTTACTCCCTCTATTTTTGCTCTTTTCACCTATATTTTGTAATTTTATGTTATAAATATTAGTAAGATTTGCATATTATCTTTTCTACAAATAATTTAATATTCGAAAAATAAGATGTAATTTTAGTAATTTAAAAAAATATGTATTTTAGCAAAGAAGATTTATATTTTTTGTTATTAATTATTTATTCTTTCACCACATAAGTTTCCCTTTTTTCCATATTATATATATGCACTACACATAGTATAATTTTGCAATAAGTTTGAAATTGAAAGAATAAATTATAAACTTATTATTTAGTATTTGTTTTTTTGAACTTCCCTGTCTTTTTTCTCGGGTAAATGAGCCATTTCATCAGTAACTTTCAAGTAGCCTATCGACTGAAAAAAGCCTTACAGTCAGTCAACTAACTGAGTAATTTAAATATTTCATATGGGTCTTCTCCGTCAGTCCCATTAATTATTTAACAGAAATCTGACTTGGCTTGTTGACATGGATGAAGGATTCATATCCAAACCCACCCATATTTCAACCTATTATAAACAAACCTATTCCTCCTTCCCCATTCTTTCATATCACTTTTGTACCTCCCCCATTCCTACTTCCCTTCTTAAAAAAACGTGTTCCTCATGCTCATCTTTTAGCAACTTTAAAGGAGGTCGACTGACCAGACGAATCAATACTAGACACCCAAATTTGGATATCGACTTTATCCCAAACCTTCTTTTTTCGAACATAAATATATATAACACAAGTCATAAACCCACCTACATAATAGTCCATATACACAATTATCATATATGGCCTCCTGAAAAACATAAATTATACAGAACTACTGGGAAATTAGGGTTCATTGCTCATTTTATAAACATGAACTTACATGAGATGAAGAATATATACATAAACTTACTGATAGTCTTCAATTGTCATAGTCAGTTGCCCAGCACTTTGTCTCCAATCACCTTAATTATCTCTGAGATAAATATATGGGTTTGAATAATTAGGTTAGAATGGGGGTTTTGTTATATGGGTTTGAAAGGGTCAAATGGGGAGGTCGGGTAGGTGTAATGGATTTTATTACGTGAACGCTGATTTGGCAACTAGGTGGCAACATGTGGCAAAAACTAATGTTCCCACGTTAAAGGTCAATACAATGTAATGGTCGTGTAAGCTTTACTCAATTCGATCGTCTAGTTGTAAGCTTTTATTAATTTAATAATTTGATTGTTAAGGGTTTTTTTTTCACTCGGTAGGCTATTTGAAAGTTATTGCTCAGTTCAATGATGAAATAGCCCATTTATTCGTTTTTTTCTCAATTCAACTTTTCTTTATATATTGTCTTCTTTCTGTTGATTTAATATTACCATTCTACTTATTATTTTTGATGGAAAACTTAAATTCTCTATGAAATGAGGATGAAAATGAATGATTTATTGAAAAATAATAACTAAAATTATTTTTAATAATGAATTAATCCCAATGAATAATTAATGTGAAGTTAGTATAAAAATGTATATTTTATACACTATTTGAAAGTAAAAACCCCTGCATTTGCACGGGTACTATCTATTACTAAGATGCATGCCTTTGGCAGTCCTTCTAAATAAGAACTCCTTTCCAGAATTGGCCTTATAAAGGTGATTTTCGAAAGAGAAATTAATAATAACCTTGTCTTACATCTAAAGGTATCCAAATCATTATCTTTATTGATGATGTTCATTTGGTTTGGTAATATTTGAGTAATTTATATACTTGAACAATATATTTTAGCTATAACAAACATATATAGAGTTCGATCGAAACATGTTTCTCTGGGTTTCATAAGTGTATAATATTTTCTTGTACAAGGCTTGGGATTAAAATTTTGTATTAACTTGCCATATGGCAGTCCAAACTTCTGAGTATCTGACATATGCTGATTGCTATTTCATGTAGGTTTTACTGGATGTTGAATCTATAAACTCATATATTGCTTGGGATTTTTCCATAGTGCAAGGGAAAATGAACATGGTATGTATCCCACATTTTTAACAGCTTGTTGAACCAGAAATCATATACTCTTCTTTATACCAGAAGAATGTAAATAATTACATTTTAGTAGGTAACTGTAATCCATTGTACATATTATATAATAATTACCCAGATACTTATTTAATACTACCTCCGTCCCACCCAATTGTTTACGTTTCGGAGAGAAGGTCCGACACGCATTTTAAGGTGCATATAAAGTATAGTTTCATAACTTATTTTTAATTTTTTTTTCTGAATAAAAATTTAAACATTAATTTTTATTCAGAATTTTTTTAAAAAAAAATAAGTTATGGAACTATACTTTATATGCATCTTAAAATACGTGTCGGACCTTCTCTCCGAAACGTAAACAATTGGGTGGGACGGAGGGAATACTATTTATGTGCACATATATGTGTATTTATGAAGAACGTGGCTTGTAAAATGTAATCAAGTCTGTTTTCTGAGAAATAAGAACAGTCAATGGAAGCAAGTAAAACATGTCGTCTTTCAGATACATGCAGCCAGTATGTGCCCATAGCATCCATGACTTCGCTGCATCATTTGCACCCACCATATGAACAGACCTTAAATCGGCATCGAAACCTTTACACGATTTAAGCATGTTGACTGCTTTAGCTGTTTGACATTTACCTACTGGTCTATAACTTGACAACAATGCTTTGGACAACTAATGTCTAGATCATATTTATGTGCCTCTAGATTTATTGGATCATAGTTCTAATTTGGTATTAGACGTGCATTATATCGATTTTGCTTTTTCCATCTACATTGTTGAGCCTTACATTGATATGCTCCAGGACATTGGATTCAGCTTAGAACACACAAATTCTTCTGGAGATAAAACTGTAAGTCTGGTTGCTTGAGTTCATTTATTGTTCTGATTTATTCTGTTGTATTAATGCCGGTTATTGAATTTTTATATTCTGCAGTTAATGTTACCTTACCGGCTGTATGACTATGACCAAGTGAGTTCTCACTTTGTAATTTATTACAGGTTTTATGTTGAAATTGTAAATATCTTATATTCTGATCATTGCATGTATCTTTGCAGGGCAATTTCTGCACATGCTTGGTTGGAAAGTACAAGCTTGTCTGGGATAATTCATATTCAACATTCTTTAAAAAGGTAGGCGAGTGGTTTACAAGTCCACATGACATGATTTCTACTGTTTAGTTTTGTTGGAGTACAATTAAACATTTGATATGCTCCGTTTAGTCCCACTTCATTCACAATGGTTAAGGTGCATAATCATTAAGAATTGTTGACTCTGATGTATCTGTCAAAGAACATTTGTGGTCGGTGCATAAATTTTGGAAGTCACAAAGTGAGTTTCATTATGACTGATTGCCCTCCCCATCTGATTCCATTTATTGCCTTTTAAGGCACTGAATGGAAGAAAACGCCTGCTCTCTTGAACGATAGAATGCAAAGTTAAATGCATAGGCCATGGCTGCTAGCTTAAAACTTCTACAGTTGGATACCTGGAACCTAGACAACAAATTTTTGATACCATACTAAACCAGATTGAACTTCGAATGCCAGCCTGTGGAGGAGCTGCTCCTTTCAAATTATACATGCAGTTCCTCATTTGCCGCCTGCAGATCTTACTAAGAGATCATTTCAAGCTTGCTTCCCCTTTGAAACTTAAGAGTCATTAAACCTATGAACTTTCAACTTTTTTACTTTTAAGCTTGAGAAATTAAACTAGGACTTGGGAGATAGTATAGTGCTCTAAAAAAGTATATACCACAGAGGATCGTGTTCCCATAAAGTACCATGCAGTCGTACTCTCCAACGGCTATACTTCTGTTTTATATATTCTATGCATCTGCAAATCTAGTATATGCTGCTATAATATAATCATGCTTACACTTTTCCGTCTTTTGACCTTGATATCAAAATTATGTCAGAAATTTATCGGTGTCCATGTGCCACATTCACTGTTTTACCTGTTGGTGATTGTCAGTCTTATTGTTTTTAGTTATCACTATAGCTTCTGCTATTACTATATATATACACGTGCATAGAGGTTGCAATAAAAAAACTATAATTGTTCTCACTTCAGTTAAATCACGATTCTACATTTGTGATTTGATTATCTTTCCTGGACTAGGTTCTGCGGTATAAGGTGGACTGTATACCACCTGTGGTAGAGCCATTGACATCTGTAACTGAAGAAGAAGATGCTGGACTTTAGCTAGTCAAACTTATCTGCATCTACACATCTGCCTGTATTATATCATTTGTTATCTCATTGCTGTAAACTGGGCTTCTCCTAAATTTCTGGGTGGATGTTTTTAACTGTCCACCGATGAAAAATCATATTATCTGTTACTTTCTGTATATAACCTGCTGCCAAATGCTATGATCATATTCCTATAACCCTGATTGTCCTGGTAGTGTGCAATTGTTTATTGGTGTATGGTGATTACAAATCTCTCTTCTATATATCTTGGTTTGTACAATTTGTGATATTTGTGCTTTATGAGGTATTTAAAACATCTTGTTTAAGAATTTGCACGTATAAAGTGTCAATGTTCCGAATTTAATATTACTTTTTTTACACCGAAAGGCGAAACAAACAATTACACACTTGGAAACTTCTTAGAAGGGGGAGGGGACCCTGCATGAGCCGATCCTACCACCATGCTCATATATTTTAGAATGAATATATTTTGAATAATTAAGATTCTGAATGAATGATAAATTTAAATACCAAATGAATGGTATATATCTCGTTCATCTCATTCATAAACTAAAAATTTAATTGATAATTTAGAAGGCTTTATTATTCATAATAATAATAATAATAATAATAATAATAATAATAATAATAATAATAATAATAATATGTATTTCAAAACATATGTAACAATCATATTAAATACAATAAAAATATTTTACAAGTATAGATTCTATCAAAATATTGAATATATACAAAAAATAGACTCAAAATGTATTAAAAAAATTAAAAGTATTTTTATAAATGTTAAGTTAGTAATTTTAATTAATTAATTGGATTTTGAATCAATTAAAATTTGTATTAGAATTAGAAAAATTGAACTTTTAAAAATTTATAAAATTTACTTAAATTTGAATGAAAAAATTATACTCAAATAAATAATGTAACAAAAGATACAAATTAGACAAGATGCAAGTGAATTAAGTGGCGAACATGTCTCTTGCAGGTAGTGCTGTATTCAAATTGACCAAACAGTCCAGATTTGAGTTTGATTAAATAGTTTAGATTTGGGTTTAAGTTTGTGTTCGAGTTTGATCGAATTATAATTTTTGGTTGAATAATAGTTCAATATATTTAAGTTCGGTGCAAAAATTCGAATCAATTTTAATAAATATTAAATAAAAACAATCTTTTAAATTTGACTCAATTTTGACTAAATTTAATTTATAAAGTGTATATAAATAATAAATACTAACTTAAAACCCGTGCGATCCACGGGCTAGCTATTTTATTTAATTCATATATTTTTTTTAATTTTATCTATATGTTTATTATCGATTTGTATTTTATTTGTAATTGAACATTATTTTATTTGATATTTTTTGTAAAATTTCAAATTGGGTTAAAGGTTTGCTTAAAATTGTCCTCAAAAGTTTATTTATAATTTATATAATTTGAGTTTATGTGTTTTACTTTTTGCTTCATTTTATAACAAATAATAATTTATAAATTTATAATTTAAAGATGTTGAGTGGTAATGAAACTGATGTAGTTGTGTTAGATATATATTAATAAACTAAATTATAAATAATATTTAAAGATGTTGAGTGATAATGAAACTGATGTAGTTGTGTTAGATATATATAATATTATACTGTATTTAGGCTATTTTTGAAAAGAATTTTATTTTTTGGAAGGCGTTTAACATACCAAATAAATTCATGTTCACTTATAATAATATAATATATATATATATATATATATATTATTCAATTTAATAATTGGGAATTTATATAATATGTCCTAAATTAATGAGGTCATTTATCAATATGTCCATTTTTAAATTCATTTTATAAATATGTCATATTATCTTATTATCACACTCAAATATGAATATTAAGACTACTATACCCTTATATTAACTTAACATACTTTATATGACTTGTGATTAATAATGATGAGTTAATATATAATTATTTTATTTTCACAAGTCTTAATCTTATAGTAATTCAATTTTTTTGAAAATGTGTTTAGTAATCTAGTTATTTGAATAATGATATGATTAAATTATCGAAACTTATTATTTGTATGTGTGAAATATGGGTTTTTTAGTTCTTGATACAATTTTTTTTAATATTTTTTGTGAAACAAAAATTTTAGAGATAAATTTTGTATATTGAACATATATTAAAATTTTGCAATAAAATAATTTAGTCTCGATTTTAAATTTAGAGGATTTAATTTATAGATATTACATTACATTTTATATGTTTAATATATATTATATTTATTTTAGAATTTTAATTAATTTTAAGCTAGAAGGATAAAAGTGTTCTTCTAAAATTATTAAGATGAAAAAAATTGTATATGAGACATATTAGAAAATACGATTAAAAACAGGACATATTTATAAACAGTTTTTAAATTTGGGATATTAGAAAAAAAAACCCTTAATAATTTCTTTTCTAAACCCATATAAGTGACAAATTTATACGATATTAGAGTTAGGGCTGTGCATTCGGTTAAAATCGAACCGAATCGAATTTTTTTGCGATTAATCGAAACCGAAATTTCTCAAAAATGCCTACCGAAAACCGAACCGAAATTTATTCGATTTTAAAACTGAACCGAAATAAATATTATGGTTAATACCGAAAACCGAATTAATAAACCAAAATTTAATAAAAAAATTTAAAAATTTATAATTATACAACTTATATTCACACTTGAAAATAAAACTTAACACCATTGAAATACCGAAAATCATTTATATTATTACTAACTTAGTTTCTAACCATTTCAATGATTTGTGCCTTTTTAATTAATTTGTATGTATGACTTGCAATACAACCAGTCAGAATGGAGTTTGTAAATAATTTTATAAATTTAAACATTTTTCTTTAATTATTTATTTCCGTACTACGACAACAAATGTTTAAAGAAGTTTGGATATGTAGTTTAGTTCGCAAAATTGGCAACACCCAGAGTTCTGAGAATTGAGGAATAGAGGGACAATAAAACAGTAAATACATGGACTATCTCTTGACATGGATCATTGTGATAACATAGCAATGTATTATTAAAAGTATATGTAATAACCTACTAGCTTATTATTTATTATTTTATTTATAATATTTTTAAAAATCGGTTATTTTTTTCGGTTATTCGGTTAACCGCGGTTAAAAACCGAATTATCGAGTAACCAAAATTTTAAAAAAATCATTACCAAAAACTGAACCAAAATTTAAAATATGATTAACCGAACCGAAATTATTTCGGTTAATCGGTTCGATTTTCGGTTAACCGAACCGAATGCACACTCTAATTAGAGTGATATATATATGAAACTATTTGATCCATTTATATACAAAGAAAGACAAATGTGTTTGGTGTCCTAACCTAGCTAACACTTCGCCGAGGATACTTAAATAATAGTATAAATAATATAAATATAGTATATTTATAAAATTTAATTAATATAAATAAAATAATGATATTATTATAATATTTATATAATTTAGCTAATAAAATATAATTTAAATAAATTAAAGAGTTTGTGCGGTGATGAAATTGAAGCATGTTAGTAGAGTGTGAGTACACATATATATTCTAATTAAAAAAAGTGTTTAGAGTTGAGCAAGAGACAAACATGATCAGACTATACCAACAACCGACCAAACATTTGTCACTTCGACTTTAATAATATTAGCTTATATCTCTGCTATGCATGGATCGAATTGTTTTAATATTTTATATAATTTTTATGTTAATATTTTCTTTATATGATTTGAATTTAATTTTTATAATAATAATTTAAAATTTATTAAATTTTATATATACATATATATTTATAAATTTTTTCATATACTTTTGTATTTGTATTTTAATAAAATAATGTTTGTGTATTTTATTAAGAAGTATGCATTAGTTAGGAGAGTAATACGTGATGTGTTTTAGTTAGAAAATTAATGTTCAATATGATAATATTTGTGTATTTTATTTAAAGATGGGTATATTAGTTAGTAGATTAATTTGAGATATGTTTTAGTTAGTAGATTAATTTTTAAAAATTAGGCCCAATATTAATTTAAATTTTATTTTTATTTTTTTAAGTATTTTTATATGATTTGATGTTATTTTTATTTATATAATAATAATTTAAATTTTACTTAATATTATATGTATATATTTTTATAATTTATTTATATTTATATTTTAATATGATAATTTTTGTGTGTTTTGTATATAGATGTATTTTAGTTAGGAAATTAATATGAGATATTTTAGTTAGAAGATTAGTATGCGATCTATTTTAGTTAGGAGATTAATATTTTAAAATTATGTCTAATATTAAATTAACTATCCGGCTCAAATACCGATTGACTACGGATTGACTACCAAACTTTGAATGTTTCGGGTTTAATAATACTAGCTTATAACCCGTGTAAAGCACATATGCTATTAATAAATTATATATTAATTATTTCATATAATTTAAATATTTCATTTAATATGATAATTTATTTTATTATTAATTTCTTTTAAATAAATAATTTTTTTTGAATGTTGACGCAATTGAGTTAAAATGTGAGTACAATTATATTAAATAAAAATTATATGATAAGTAGGATTATTAAAAAAATATAGAATATAATTTAGATATAATATAATATTATCCATGAATAGTTGTATAAAAAGAGAACTATTAGTGATAAAGTTGTATGTGTGATATATCTTTTTTAAAATTAGATTTTATTAAAATTGGATAGTTAAAATCGTTTCTATGGATCACCTAAAATTGGACGGTTATAATCTTTTTTGTGATTCAAAGAGTGTTTTAAAAAAAAGTTCTTTAGTTTGTTTATAATAATCTATAATATATTATTGTAGTTGAAAAATTAAAAGTTTGAGTCCAAGCTGAACCATAGAAAAGATTATAACCGTCCAATTTTTAATGAACCATATAAGTGATCTTAATCATTTAATTTTAATAAAATCTAATATTAAAAAGAATATATATCATACATATAAATTTTCTATTATAAAAATCTTACTTATCCTATCATTTTTATTTAATATATTATTAAAGTTTATGAATATTAATATATAAATATCATTGTATAATAACATATAATTCTAACCTGCGATAGTCCTCCTTTTATATAACTTCTGACGGATAATATTATATTATATTAACATAAATTCTCAACGTTATAAAATTTTATAGTAAATATTAATAAAATATAATATAAAAATAAATTTATCTAAATATTAGTAATTTATCCGGTGATTCGCACGAATTATAAGTTTGTATAATATAGATGTAAATAATAAAATAAATATTAGTTCGATTATACTCGCTAATTTTACTGAGTGTAAGTAATTTAAAACTCTGAGTTTGGCTCAATTAACTATTCATGTAACTCAAATTTACATTTAATTCAATAAAATTTGAAGGGTCCTCATCCCTAACATGCGATTGTTAGAATCACATTTTCGCGCTTCTGAACCGCCAAAAAGATTAACACGTGAAATTTTTGTGAATTCAGGGAGTCACGCATCTATCCGCGCTTCTGCGGGTCTAGGATTTTTTCCTTTCCACGGTTTAGAAGTGCGAAAAGATGGTTGTTCAGTAATCGCATGTCAGTGACCAATTCCCAAATTTGAATTACATTCAAATATTTGAAGAGTCGAACTTGAATAAATCAGAACTAGAATAAATCATGAATATTTTGGGATTATGATTATTATCCCAAAGAGTAAGGTACCTATTATTTTGAAAAAGTAAATAAATAAAATAAAATAAAAGAAATAGACAACACTAATAACTTTGGGCGAGGTTAGGTCATTGTTTTTACTGCTTCCGTTGATGTCTTTGCTGCCTTAGGTCATCTGTTTTCCCCGTTGTCGGAGCAGATGACACTCTACACTTATACATAATGCTACAATTGCATGTACATGAATAATGTTCTATATTCTACTAAATGTATACATATGCGTACCTCGGACGGTTCTGAGGCCCTTTGAGATTATTTTTGTTAACTTAGCCGTACATTTCTTGATCAGATGGTTATTGCTACATGCTCCATTATATCTTCTTATGCTAACTTTTTAAGTGGATCGGAATGAGAGGGGGCCTAGCCTAGTCTCTTACATGTCCCTGTGTTTGACTCTGGTTATACTCATGAGTCATGAGTAAAATTATAAGTCAAATTAGTAAAAAAAAATTCCTATTTTTAGTTGAAAATCAGTGGACAATTTCTTGAGGCCCAGATAATCTTGAAATATTAACAATAATTATTTTATAGCCCCCGTAATCTTGGAATTCTTATTGTTAAGTTACCGGTTCTTCAAAAACCTTAGAGTGTTAGGGAAATGGCTTAATTGGATCATATTATTCAACATTTTGTTACTCGAAAGGCCATTATGGGTCGAAGAATGAATCACAAGGGGATTCGTCTTTTTGAGCCTTGTGTCCGGTCAAATTTCAATTACTTTTTAGGCCTTGCGTCCTGTCAAATTTCAATTACTTTTGGGCCGACTATAGTATAATATCAACATTTTAATAAATGAGAATATTGAAGGTAAGAGGGAATCAAACTTGAGATATTCCGAGTTTTGACGATATCATGTTAACTGTTGTCTTAAAACCTTAAGGTGTTAGAGAAAAGATTATTCAACAAATTATTAGGGAAGAGATTATTCAACAAATTAGAATATCTATTTGCAAATTAAAGTAAGTTTATAAGCTAAAGTTATGGCTTGTGTTTATTGGTGTTACATTTTGTTAAGTAGCATCGTTTTTTATGGTCATACAAATTCAAAGACAAAAGGAAACGGAGGAAAGGAACCTGCCTCCCCCACATTTTCTTTACAAATTATTCACCAGTTTTAGGACTACAAGGTACATTATTTTTGTTTCACTACTTTTTATTGGCTGTTGTAATCTTGACAGTTCCATAAGCTAATGAATTTGATTAGGCTGATTGATGCGTAATTTTCATCACTCATTCAGGTCAGCTTCGTAGGACCACCAGATTTGCCTTTTTTCTTGGCTTCGCATGTGACATTTACTTTCTAATTTTTCGTTGGATTCTTTTCTATTTTGGCTATTTAGCATGGGATTTCCAAATTCTTTGCTAGTTGTAATGTGGCTGCTACGAGGAACTCAATATTTTTTTATCCCTCTTTGGTTTTTGAGAAAGTGGAAGAAAGTCATTTCATATTCATTTTATTAACTTTTATCTGTTTCCCTTCTTAAACTTAATCGGTACAATTAGCCAAAAAGATATACTCGAAAGCCTTTTAGTAAATCAGCTTTCTGTACACTCTTTAATAACTTACTGATGATCTCCATTTATTCCTGGTGGTGAAAATAGTTGCATGTAATGACGGGCAATAATGATGGAGTAGCAGTTGGAATTGATTTAGGAACGACATACTCTTGCATTGGAGTTTGGCAACATGATCGAGTTGAAATCATTGCAAATGATCAGGGTAACAGAACTACACCGTCATGTGTTGCTTTCACTGAAACTCGATGCTGCTAGAAATCCTGCCAACACTATTGTTGGTAATTTTATTTATCTAAACATCTGTTTGGTAATTACCATGGAAGATGATCAGAATGGCATGAGGTTTTTAGTTTATGAGGGTGAGAGATCATGCTCAACATATAACAACTTACTGGGTCAGACAGCACTGTATGGCCTCCCTCCTGCACCGAGGGGTAAAGTTAAAGTTATGGTTACATTCGACGTTGATGCAAATGGGTGTTACATGTTACTGCGGAATGTAAGATTGCTGGGGTGAAGACAAATATAACAATAACCAACGACAAGGGAAGATTCACAGAGGATGCAATTGAGACGATGATACGAGAAGCAGATACGTACAAGGCTGAAGATGAAGAGTTCAAAAGGAAGATTCAGGCAATGAATGCATTTGAAAATTATGCATATGACATGAGGAATGCCATAAGAGCTAAACAGATGGAGGAGGAGAAAGCTGTCACAGAGGCTATTAAATGGGTTGAAGAACACAGGAGCGCTGAGGCTGATGAGTACGACGACTCCAAGAAGAGGGAACTCAAGTCTTTTATGCAACCGCATCAAGGCTGAGAAAGGCAGCTAATTTCCACATTTCATTCCAAGCTTCTAACCCTTATTGCTAAAATACTTTTTAGTTGACTTCGCATTTGGTGTGATTGTTGGCTTCATTGAACTGTTTTCTTTTACGTAACATTCCAACTTGATGAATGATTGGAGTAGGCTTCTATGCAAAGTAGTTGCAAGCACTATTTGTTGCATGCCAAGTAATTTTCTTGTTTGAAGTTTTATTTCTTAGCAAGCTGGCAACACCAGATATATATATATATATATATATATATATATATATATATATATATATATATAGTGGTATTTTGAGTTTTTTATATTGTAGTATTTTGTTGAAAACCTGTTTAAGATAGATATTTATGCTTGTTTTTACTCATCTCAGCCTGGAGTTGATGGTTTCGACATAAAAATTATCAATATTGTTCATATATATGAAAAATAGAAACGATATAGAGTTTGTTTGCCTGAATTTTAAGTTGCGACTCAAAGTGATTTTTAATTAAAAAATGTGTGTAATAAATTAAAAAATGACTTAATATAAATATTTATATATATTTTTTGAATGAAGATATTTATATTTTTATAGCCCATTAACTCAGTACAGTCGACTAACCAATAGAACAAAATGTTTAATGTTTCGGTTTTTATAATACTAACTTATAACCCGTGAATATTTTTCATTTTATAATATTTATTTATATTGAAATAAAAAATTTATAATTTTTTATTTCTCCAATAATTAATATTATACACAATTCAAATTATTAATATATCAAAAGAAAACTTGTGAAAGTTTCTCCGGACAAAAAAGAACAAAATTATTAATCGAAAATTAGTTTGATCTCAAATATCCGAATTACGAAGTTTAAGTACAATAAATCATTTGGCGTGGACAAGTAGTAGGAAAATTTGGTTTACTATTCCTCTTGTAAGTTTAGAATCATATCTCTTAATAAAAGTTTGTAGCCCGTTAGTGCTTTTCCTAAAAAAGAAAAGAAAAGAAAAATATATATAGCAGGCACCTTTGTACGTAGAGTTTGGGCCGCCCGGTTATAAGAAAAGCCCAGTTAGGGATAATTCAAAATTTGAAATGATAAAGCGGAGGGAAGCACGTGGCTTAACGTTGGTGCCGTTGGAAAATCCCCAATTACATCTACACATCTATATATACATACACAAAGAGAGCCTCAGAGAGAGAGGGAGAGAGAATTTGAGAGAGAGAGGGAAGAGAATTTGAGAGAGAGAGAGAAGAGAATTTGTTTAGGGGTGCTAATTGTGGTATCGAAATGGAAGAAAAATACGAGAAATTAGAAAAGGTGGGAGAAGGAACATACGGAAAGGTGTACAAGGCGAAAGACAAGGTAACAGGGCAATTAGTTGCTTTAAAAAAGACTAGGTTAGAGATGGATGAAGAAGGAGTCCCTCCTACTGCTCTTCGCGAGATTTCATTACTCCAAATGCTCTCTCATTCTCTCTACATTGTTCGTCTTCTCTCTGTCGAGCACGTAGGCCATCCTATTTCTCCTGCTCTCGATACTAATTGCGATATTAAGGATCAGAATAAGAAGAAGAAGAAGCCTAGTCTTTACCTTGTTTTCGAGTATCTCGATACTGATCTCAAAAAATATATTGATTCTCATCGTAAGGGGGCTAACCCTAGGCCTCTGCCTAATTCGATTGTTCAGAGCTTTCTGTTTCAGTTGTGTAAAGGCGTTGCTCATTGTCACTCTCACGGTGTTCTTCACCGGTTAGTCTGTTTAATTTCTATTCAATTTTGTGCTTGTGTTGTGTTATATTGTTTACGATGATAAGAGATTTTGATTTATGTCATGTGATGCTGTTTTAGGGATTTGAAACCTCAGAATCTTCTGGTGGATAAGGACAAGGGGATTCTTAAGATTGCGGATTTAGGTCTCGGAAGGGCTTTTACTGTGCCTCTGAAGAGTTACACTCACGAGGTACGTACCTTCAGACAATTGTCGCCTTTAATTTCTTATATATGTAATTGCTTGAGTTTGTGCTCGAATATGGTTTTATATTAAAAAGAACACCTGGAATTTTTACAATATAAATACAAATTGATTATGTGATTTGTACTACTGTAAATGATGATTTGTGGTACTGTATTATGTGGTTTGTAAATGGTTAATAGAGTTTCTAGGCTAAGATGATTTATAGTGGAAAGTGTCTCTTTCTCAATATATACATATATGTGTCAAACATACTGTTGCGTGCTCTTTTTCTGAGTGCTGACATTCCATTTATCTTGTTTTTCCAAACAATGCAGATTGTTACTCTTTGGTACAGAGCTCCAGAGGTGCTCTTGGGAGCAACCCATTATTCAACGGCTGTTGATATGTGGTCTGTTGGTTGTATTTTCGGTATTTCCCTCTTTTTCTTCTTCATAAGTCAGTATGGTATCATGTTCCTATTAATTATGCTGTTATGGTTTATATATTAATTTTGTTCATTGGCATCCATGAGCTTTACTTCTTATCACTTCAGAGTATGTGGTGCCTGACCATACTGACATCAATAAAATTAACAATTTTTATTACTTCTGCAGCTGAAATGGCAAGAAGACAAGCTCTTTTCCCTGGTGATTCTGAGTTCCAACAACTGCTTCACATATTCAGGTACACCTTGTTGCTGCTTAGAGGTCCATGCTATTTTGTTTGATACCTTTGCTTGACATGCTGTCAAATATATATGAAGATTAAAAAAAAGTCTTCAGGCCCTAGTTCTATGTCAAAACAATTAATTGTTGTATTGTTGCTAATAATGTATGGCGTTAATTCTCTTTGCATCATAATATATTTTCATTTGCTATTTCCCTAAGGTGGTGGTGCTTCAGTTAAACATATATGACTTTTTGAGAATATGTTGCTGTATGTGTTGAATTACCAACTGTCACAAAACCTTCAGCCCTTCACTCCAAATCCCAACTTAAATAATTAATTTTTTTTTGAGAAATGTGAGCTTTGGTACCGTGTTAATTTACCATCTCTCTCATCACCTTAATATGTTAATAGAAGGCTTAAATGAATTATACAGTATATTTTTAGCACCCCATCTCAGTTAAAATCCCGTATTTTAGTGGATCCCTAGGCCATCATTCGGGGTAAACCTAAGCTCTGATAGGGAACGAAAACAAAGTGGATCATAAGATCTCATTACTCTGTGTGTATATGTAGAGCCTAGAGGGCTTATTTGGATCATTTTAATAGTTATCTAACTCCTAATGCTATCTTCACCATTTCTAAGTAAACAAGACAAAAGTAGACAACTATAGTTAGTATCTGTTGCCATAGCTTATTTCTAATGCTTGGTGTTCCATAGCATGTCATATTCTGAAGATATGGGTGGCTGATAAACTGACCCTATGTTGTATTCATGCTCTGTACTCTAAAGGCCATGTTTAAATAAGAGAGTAAATATAACAAGTACTCAAGTAGTGTAATAGCAATTGTATATTCTAATTAACAGATTCTTTTGGTTTCAGTCACGATAGTTCTGGCCAATTAAGGTTGCACGAGATGAGAGACTAGATCTTCAACTTGTATACCAAATCAGAATATCATATTCTTTGCAACAATAAACTTAATAACGAGATATACAGCTTAGTTGCTATGAGTCTAAGACTTTGATTAAACGTGTATACAATAAATAAAACCGGTTAACATAGAAATGCTATGTGCTCAATGTTGTATATTGTGATTTCTTTTTCAAATTTATACCAATTGATTTATACAGATGAGATTGAGGGAAATGCCCCCAGAAGATTAGAAGTGCACCCTAGAATCATAATGAGAAGATGACATATATTAATGAATATGAGATTGTATATGAGGGACTGGGTCAGGTTTATGTCTTGCTGCTACTCTATAACTGCAAATGTTACTCTTGGATTGGTTACTGTTCTCATTTCAATAACAATTTAATAATTTAATGTGTTTTGTTTGTCATGGAAGGTTATTAGGAACACCAAGTGATAAGCAGTGGCCTGGAGTTAGTTCTCTGAGGGACTGGCATGTGTATCCTCGATGGGAACCTCAGAACTTGGCACGTGCTGTTCCATCATTGGAAGCTGATGGTGTTGATCTCCTATCGGTAACTACTTGAGTCTTTTTTTTGTTCTGTCTTGCTCTTTTTTTTTTAAATGATTCTGGCCCTACACATCTAAGGATATGAGTCATATGACCCTGGCTATTCATCAAGGTTTGTTCTTTATCTCCCACCCCCTAGCAATAAACTAGCTACGTGTGCTTGAACTTAAATTTTCTAAATAGATTTCCCTTAATTAACTAATCCTTCCACTAATGTACTTGAGATCTAGGACTAATTTACGCACTTCAAATTTCAAGTATACATTAACATCAGTGGAATAAATGTGATAAGAATCCAATTTTTCTGAAAGCCCGTAAATTCCAGAACTGCATAATTTTTTCCATCTTAATTTGCAATTACCATGATTTAGATTACGCGAATAAACTGCATTGCCGCAGATATGATCCTACAACTAATGTTTGTATGTAATTCCGGTACTATTCTATGCTCCTTCAACCCATAACAATCCTGAAACAATGTCTTGAGAACTCTGAAGAACAACTGCTTGGAAAGGGATGCAAATTTTCAAAATGTAGCTAGAAGTGGTATTGAAAATAGAATCATACTTGCATAAACCACTTGAACTGGATAGTTGACCCATAACAAGAGTAGTTATTGTGTTTAAATACTAAACAGGTTCCATTTTTTGACACATGAAACTAGATATATAGCTAGAAAACTCCAGAAAGAGAGATATCATCGATTAGGTCAAATGCTGTAAATAAACTTGCAATGATCATTGTTCCTGTCATAACTATTTTGCCAGTAGACAATATTTGTTTTTGTCAATATTATTATATTACTGATTACTGATTCCTATAGACCAGTAAGTAAGAAATCCCCCAAATAGAATTAGAAAAAAAAAGAGAGAGAGAAGGAAATCCCCCAAATAGACCAGCACTTACTATTGTTTGTGTAATTGTGTTACATACAGAATAGGTAGTGTAGCTATTTTTCTTTCTGATGAGTTGTGTACTTTTATGATTCTATTGTATTTTCTGTCTAAACAACATACAATTGCCTTTTTGTTTGTTTTATTGTGAGATTTATACTGTTGTGCTGTTTCATGCTATTACAGAAGATGCTCAAATATGATCCAGCTGAACGGATATCAGCCAAAGCAGCTATGGATCATTCCTATTTTGACAGCTTGGACAAGTCTCAGTTCTAAGTCTTGCTCTTAAAAGTTCTCTCTTGTAGAGAGAATGTCATCATCTTGGTGATTTGGAAAGTCATCTATCTTTGTCAAACTCTTATGTATGACTGTATGTGTCAAGTTTCTCAGTTTGTTATATGAGCAAGTTTAGCTGAGATGAAATTCAGTTACCAATATTATACTCAAACATAATGATTTGTGTAGATTTTCCATATTTTTTTTTAAAAGAATGGTTTTACAGTGTTTTTTTAGTTTGCTGTCTCGGTTTATTTCAAAGAAGCCCATGTGACCCGGAAAGCTGTTTTCCATTGAAGAGTAGTTTTTACTTGGTCATTCGGTCTATACATTTTTACACATTATGTTCATCTAGCATGGTATTTGAAGAGAGTAATGATATCAGCACATTTTGGAATTTTTCTTCAATCATTCGGTCTATCCATTTTAGACATTGCAATCGTCTAGCGTAGTATTTGAAGAAAAAGTAATAGTATCAGCACATCTGGGAATTTCTGTTGATTATGTTGAATTTTAGTTGTTGCCGTGGAGTTCGTTAGAGTTGAAAGCATATTAGTTTAGAAATCCTCGCATATTAGTTTAGTTGATGAGATTGGAGGAAGCAATCTCAAAGAACCTTGATCTAACTTGTGGTTTGCCAGGACATACTAACCCCAAGTCCCAACACACTCACCATTCTCCTTCTCCTTCTCCTTCTCCTTCTCCTTCTAGATCCCCATGTTTCTGGACGGTCAGTGGTTCGTCGTTAAACCTCACCCCAATGCGTCTGTCATTAATATCCTCAATCAATTTGAGGTAATATCACCATTGATCCTTCTAGTACTCTCAATCTATATTTTCTAGGCTTGCACTTTACAGAGAGATGAAAAATATTCAAGGGCCTTTTTGGATTATCTTTAATAAAAGTTATTTTTCACTCACAAGTCATACAAGTACTTTCATCACTTATAACAAATTTTTGACTTGTAGGTTACTATTGGTTAGATAAATTTATTAGCAATATGACTCATAACGTATAAAAATTAACCATCAAGTATTAGAAAATAACTTTAAAGGGGTATTGATGTCTCAGCCGTTAGATCATGGTCGGGTCGACTATGATTTTAAAAAAAAAAGAAATGAGACCTATTAATAACCGAGACTCATATATAAGCATCGGTTAATAATCAAGACACGTTGTCACGCTTTTTAAGCGCGGCTCACCTATTTTAAACAACCCCGATATACCACATGCAATACACACAACTTATACATACTATACGTACAAAAACCAAGAACCCTAACCCCCAATTCGTAATTGAATTTAAAGTAGATTTTAGTTGTATCAGATTGCATTAGTTGTAAAACCATATTTTTACAAAAAAAGTAAAAAAATTGTTATTTTTCAAAAAACCCTATATTATTTAGCCGATATACACCATTCTCATTTTTATGTTGATTATTATTATTATTATTATTACTCTTATTTCTTTTCCATGTAGGTCACAGTTGTCAACTCGTGGGACCTGATAATACTCTATACACACACAGGTATATACAAATATACAATCACCCTGGAAAACACACACAGAGTGAACAAGTGAGCATAAAAAATCAGTGGGGAGTTAGGGTGCGAATTTGGGGGTAGAGTTCGAATTGGGGGTTAGGATTCTTGATTTTTATATGTATAGTATGTACTGCATGTATGTGTATCGTATGTGTTATATCGGGATTGTTTAAAATAGACGAGTCATGCTTAAAAAGCGTGGCGTGCCTCAATTATTAACAGAGCCTCGTATACGAGGCTCGGTTATTAAAAAGGCTCATCTTTTTTTTTTTGAAATTATAGCCGTTTAGGTCCACATTCAAGGACTATAACACAATTTGTTGGATAAGGCTTATCCAGCAAATAGTTGCGACCCAACTTTAAAGGGGATAGTATTCATTTTTACGAGCAGTTGCAAGTGCAAGAGAGTATTCAACCATACGTTTGTGAATTCGAAAAGAAGAGCTGTCGATAGACACAAATGATGGATAAAATTAGGCAGCTGAAAGTTGAAAGTGAGGCAGGCAGGAGACATGTAGGGAGGGGATAGAGTTAACTTGCGTACTAATTTTCTATGACCACTGCTTCGCAATTTCCTCAGCTCCAAACAAATTGATTACATTTTATCAACTTTATCATTTGGTGGTACAAATTTTTGTTACTTATGATTAAAGAGACATGTAGAGATGAGGATAGCGTAAACTACGGGTTGTCTCTCTCACAATAATACGAATTAATTATCATACATACATTTCTTCTCTCCTTGCCCTTGCAAATCGCAGTGGAAACTAATCCATCCATTTATTGTTAATTGCTCCACCATTTCATATTCATTTCATCCAACCCTGTCATGGTTGATATGTATGAATATTCATAACATGCAAGGATCTGTTAGGACACACATCTAGCTGGCTTGTAAATTATTTAGCTAGACAGATCGACAAGTTCGTAATTAATTAAATAATTTCTTGATCGGTATGTAATATGCCTGCTGGCAAGCTAGATCTCATCATTATTATGAATATAAAAACACATTTGTAGTAAGATTTAGAAATTTATAATTAGATTGATAATGGAGGGTGGTGGTGATCAAGGCAAAGCATGGAAAAGGAGTCTCTCCAGCTCAAGTAATTCAAACAGCTTTAAGCTTCGAAGCCCGAGCCTGAATTCAGTACGTTTACGTAGAATTTTCGATATGTTTGACAAGAGCAACGATGGAATGCTCACAGCTGAAGAGCTCAGTCAGGCCCTCAGCATTTTAGGCCTAGAACCCGATCCATCCGAGATAGATTCTATGATCAGTTGTTATATAAAACCAGGCAACCAGGGCCTCACTTTCGAAGATTTCGAAGCCCTGCATCAGTCTCTTAACAACGCTTTCTTTGCTGATGAAAACGATGATGCTCCTAGTAATGAGGAGGACAGTCAAGAATCAGATTTGACAGAGGCATTTAAGGTTTTCGATGAGGACGGGGATGGATTTATTTCAGCTAAGGAGTTACAAGTTGTTCTGAGCAAGCTTGGGTTTCCTGAAGCTAGGGAGATAGATCGTGTTGAGCTCATGATATCTTCAGTTGATCGTAACCAAGACGGGCGTGTTGATTTCTTCGAGTTCAAACATATGATGCGCAATGTCATGGTCCGTTCTGGTTGATTCAAACTTTTGTCATTTAATCAGCTCGCAAAATTATTATGTCCCGACAATTCCAAACTCATTTTTCAAGATAATAATTTGACGATCGAGAATTGTTAATTTCGTCCGCCTCTAATTTTTATACAAATTCAAAATTCGATATGAGTATATGAATTATAATTTTATGTAAGGTACCTTGTCATGTCATCCTGTCCAGTACTCGCCTCCAAAAAATGTACTTTCACATTAATTCTTCGCACCAAACGGAGCCGATGTGAACTTTTAAATGATAAAAAATGTTACAAATATTATATTTCATGCCTAATCAAGTACTCCCCCATTTCACAAAAAATGACGGTTTATAAAAATTAAAAGTCAAACAAATTTAATTTTGACCATTAATTAATAATTATCATTAGAAATAAAAATTATAAAAAATATATCATTAGAAAATATATTACATTATCTATTAGATTTAATTTTTATTTTTATAAAAATATAAATCAATAATATTTAATTAGTGGTTAAAGTTATACAAATTTGACTTTTAATTTTTATAAACCGTCACTTTTTATGAAACGGAGGGAGAAATAATTAAACAGTACCTTAGTAATATTTTTATAGATTCAAATACTCATGGATGGAAGGTATAGTATTTTAATAATTAAATTTTATTCAATTTTTTTTAATTTTTGTGGAATTTTTCTTCGAATCCGGACGGACCCAAAATTCGAGGGTGGACGAGACATATGATGAAACAAAGATATAAGTAAGAATAAGACGTTAAATCTAGTAAATATAGTTTGCAATAATTGAAATACAATAATTATTTTCAAATATGTATGGATAAAAATATAACTTAACTTTATGAATTATACGATATTTAAATCATTATTAATATTAATTATTATTGTACGTAGTTAAATTGTAGTAAATTTCTAAATTGATGATTTTATTTTAACATATTAAAATCCAATAATTTAAACTTATTGATATTTTATTATAAAATATTAAAGTAAACGAAGATATAATAATAGAAGTTGAACCAGAGCAGGAGTCTAATTCACGTGTCAATATATACACACCAGACATCTAGGGCCACATACCCCCATAAATACATACATATATGTATGTATGTATGTATATATACATGATGTGGTTCTTTCTTAGTGGGAAATAGCAGATGTTTGATGCCTTTGATTTCCCGGTACGCCACCCCCCGGTCTCTCTCTCTCGTACCTTTGTGTTTAATTGCTGTATTAATTATTCTGTTGTGATTATGTCCTCAAATTTGGCATCTTTCTAATGTTCTTTTCTGATATTTTTCTGGGTATGTTGCAGAATCTCACATTTTGTATTACAATTGCAAATTTAAAGTTAAAAAGACAAACCCTTGTATGATTCTTGATTTTGGAGCTGGGATTTTGAGCTGTTGATAATCCAAGTTATATTACTGATTTTTAGGGTTTTAAGTTGAGGGTGGTTTTTAGTTAGAATTATAAGTAGTTCTCTTGTCGTATACGAAAATGCTGGAGAGATTTCTTTCTGAGGTGCTGGTGGAAGCACCCGGGGGAGAATCTTTTCTTGGGAGTATCAAGATTGCGGTTTTGCCTATTGCGAAAGTCTTTACTATGTGCTTCATGGGCTTTCTTATGGCTTCCAAATATGTTAATATCTTGCCTGCAAGCGGAAGGAAGCTACTTAATGGGGTAATCACTGATCACACTTTTGTTTTAGCCTTTTTGGTAGGTATTTGCTCGCTACTAATACGTTAAGAAGCAGCTTTTTACTTATATGTGCTTTCGTATGTAAAAACCATTTTGGTTTATAAACTTTACAAACAAACAGCTTATTATATTTATGTATGTATTCGTAGGTAATTCTATTTTGTTTGAGTATATTTAGTTCATTTTATTTATATTGTCTGTTTATTCTGATTTCTGAACTGTATCTTCATGTTCAGATTGTATGATAATCTTATTTTTACAGATTCTGTATATTTATTTGGTGAATTGGGGAGGTTCTAGTGTTGGGCTAAAATGGTTTGTAGCGGTATATGACAATGAATATATATACATTTTGGTAATGTTTTCAAAAGAGTACACGATTGTTTGAGTGGTTGATGATAGAATGCTGCAAAGTTCCCATATACGGTCTTATCGAAGCTTAGGATACTTGCAAATTGTGTTTGATCTCTCCTGAACAACTTGTTTATTTTTTGTTGATAACTTGGTATATGTGATATGTGACTTTGCTTTGTGAATGCTGATAAATTCCTTCCACTACATGATGCAGTTGGTCTTTTCACTTCTCCTCCCATGTCTAATTTTCTCTCAACTTGGACAAGCAATTACTTGGGAGAAAATGCTCGAGTGGTAAGAATTATATAATATAATATATTCTTAGTTCCTCGTACGACACACGTGCTCTTATAATATAATCACATATTTTGTTAATGCTATCAAATTATATTATACATTTGTAATTGTTATTGAATGTTATTATATCTAACTAATAAAAAATATTTTTTTATATTGAAAAGTGAAACAACTGTATGGTGAATTTACATTTAAGGTAAAGTACTCCTCAAGTTTAATGTCGTATATCGTTGATTATTTTATTAAATAAAACTCTCTAAGAGCCTTGTTTGACAAAGTACTTGAATCAAATTTATAATTAGAATGTAACAATAAACTGTTTATGACTGGATATTGAATGTGTCAACTCAGCATTTGTAGTTTATAGAAAAAATTTCTTTGTAGGAATGATATATATACACAGAGAGGAGAGAGAATAAGTATTTGTCTCTGTGCGTCTACAATTTGGGCTTGCATGTACAGATTTGTAGTTGTATATCAAATAAAACTCCACACAGCACTATGCTAATGCATGCTTACGAGTAGTTATGCACTTATTATGCATAGTGTGACTGTGACATCATCTTATATTTGGTACTTGCATGTTTTGCTCTATGATTTTACAGGTGGTTTATTCCCTTCAATGTTGTTCTTGCTACAATATCAGGCTCACTGATAGGCTTACTTGTTGCTACCGTCATCCATCCACCATACCCTTTTTTCAAGTTCACTATTGTACAGATTGGAATTGGTAAGATACTAAAACCTAGAAGGGAAGTTCTATATTAGCGTCTTTTATGTTCTATCACTGTACCTCCAGGTGTTTTCATAGTCATGTAATCCAAGCTGGTTGTGCAATATGAGATATTGCCGAACAATTTAATCTCTTACCTTATTTCTTAGTAGTTTTTTTACTACATTGAAGTAATGCATCATTACTTTATACCTCCGTACCGGGATAGCTCAATTACTTTTTTGGCAACCAATTGACTCAGAAAAAAAAAAAGAACTGCACAAATCTCACAGTCTGAAATATAAATTTCTCCATAAATGACGGCAATTTTGTCAGATCCAAAGACTCAAATCAGAATAATAAATTTAAACCTAATTTTATTAATTTTTAAAAAAAACTATTATTTGCTTCCTTGCTGTTGGGCATTAAAATCCAAATAAAACCCCACCTCTGCGTGCTAGCGTCTTTTTTGTACAATCACTGTACCTCCAAGTGCCTTTATAGTCATATCATTTAAGCTGGTTGTACAACATGAGTTATTCCCAAGTCAATTTTAAGTTCTGACCTTATTTCTAGTATTTTTTTATTGCATCGTGGTTATGTATCGTCACTTTATAACTCTGTACTTAGGTGGCTCAATTACGTTTTTAGCAACTAATTGGCTAAAAAAAAGATTTGGTGCAAATCTCATACTTTGAAATATAACTAGCTCCATAAATGACAGCAATTCTGTCAGATTTAAAGACTCAATATCAAAATAAAAAATTTAAACCTACTTTTATTACTTGTTTTTTCTTACTAAAATTTGCTTCCTCGCCACTGGGCATTGAAATTCTAATAAAACCTCACTTCTTCCTGATGTAAGACTTATGCACCTCTTTCAGAAACTGTTCTATGCTTTTCAGTTTAATGGATAGCATAAACTTAAAAGTGACCCATCTAAACTTCGGAGGGGGTCGAGCACTATATAAGCATAGGCTAGAAAATGAAGAAACCAAGTATAACATAGAAGAAGTTAAGCATTAGCAGAATTTGGAAAATTTTAATAAGATTGATTCAGTGATGTTAAACCATAGTGCCGATTGTTTCATGCCTAGTGGCGGTTTCTGTAAAGGAGATGGAAGTGGACATTCCTTGTTAAATCTTACAAATGTAAATGCAATTGGGATCCAGCCTAGGTGCTAAAAGGCTTAAACATGGTATAGATAGTTTGTTATCGATAAAGTTCTCCATGCCAATAATCGCATCCAACATATTAAGCTGCTTCAAACCTTTCATCCTCTGTATAATTGGATTGCTACTATTATAGTTATGCTGAAATTATAGTTTTTACTTAAATTTAACACCCAAAGAAAACCATTTTGTAACTACAGAATCAAAATTTAGATCTGTTCCATGGTTCTAAAATTTATTCCTATACAGGTAATATTGGAAACGTACCACTTGTTCTGATTGCTGCTCTATGTCGAGATAAATCAAACCCTTTTGGTGACTCGAATCAATGTGCTCGAGATGGGAATGCTTACATATCATTTGGTCAATGGGTAGGCTACAAAACTCTCTTATGCTCCTTTTTAAGCATCAATGTATTCTTTTTGTTCCCTTCCTGATCAAAATGATGCAGCAGACTCTGATATTATGTCATAATATCAGAGTTACCCTTTACCATATCTAGTCTTGAAGAAATTAAGTAGGCAAAACAACATGAAAATTTTAGTGTATAAATGCAGCAGAGAGAATTTATCAATTTATATTTCTATAGGTGTTCTTGTATGCAATGTTTATAAAAATCTAATACTAAGAGTGCGTGATTCAACATTATTTGTCTCAGTTTTGGTATTCATCCGTTTCAGGCTGCCTGATACAGACATTTTAAAGCACTAATACTACACCAGTAATTTTAAATTATAGAATACTTTTTGTTCGAGGTATGGTCAGTTACATACCTATGCACACATGACACATGCCTCCACTGAGCTTGAACCTTTGACCTCTTATTACCACGAGGAGGGTTATTCATTAGGCTAAGCTTTGCAGATAGAATAGTTGACTATTACATATTTATATATGTTAGGTATTTTCACTTAACAAGACTACTGCATATATTTTTGTGTCCTATAGCTGCATCACAAATATAATAGAGAAAGTGAAAACAAGTAAAGTGGGATAATGTTGTGGTATTTTATTGATACTCCATGGCCGGAGAAGAGGGTAGCAAGTATATACTGCAGAAGTGAGGTTTATCTTGAACTGTTTAATCTGGAAAAGAGATAAGTAATACAATTTGTAGGATATATATTATTGGTTCTGGTTGAGTCATCATTTGGTATTACTTTTTAAGAGACTATATTTATCTTACCTGAAAACTAACAACTATACAATTTATCTTGTGTATAGGTTGGCGCAATTGTCCTGTATACCTATGTGTTTCAAATGTTAGCACCTCCACCCGAGGGAACCTTTGACGTTGAAGAACGTGCTCTTCCCCTAAAGAGCCCTGCTAAGGATATTTCTCCGGAGCAGATTCCCTTGCTTTTAGAAGAATCTGAATTTGTAGATTCAAGTGCTTCAGCGAGAGGAAAGGTCAGAATCACGTATATTAATTTTTCACACAGGGCAAGGTTAAAACAAGAGAAAAATAATTACAAGTGTGCTTGTTTGTGGGTGTTTGCCTTGATTATTGTTTAGAATTAACATAGTTATATAGCTCTTTCCACAAAGTCACTGCTTCATATATCTTCAGACACCCCAATTTTGGATCATTACAGCTAAATATATATATATATATTTAGATAAAATGCAAAATATTGAAATATCTATTCATTCATATGATAATACAAGAAACAATATTTTTATTTATTTTAACATTATCATTCTCGATAGTATATTAAATCAACTAATGAACACATTTGGTTCTGGGAGATCCATGTTGGTACAATGCACCCTTCAGTGTTGTTGAAGGTGCAAACTCACTAAAACCACAACTTGCCAAATATGATCAAAGATGTGTTTTTTCTTTCTTTCAAAAAAGAAGAAATAGTAAATAATTTTAAAGTGTACACAGACACACACTTATAAGCTTATTTAGGGATAAAGATTAAAATGAGATGGACGTGATAAGTATTCCGTTTTTTTAGTATTGGGAAGTTTAGTCTTTTTGCATACACACCTGAGTTTCTCCGAGTTTTTGCAAGTGCGTTTCATTTCCAGTTTGATATTCATGCAAGTTTTGTACTTGCATATATATTGCCTGGGTAAAAAAATTGCCTTTTGGTGTTGTGTAGATATAAAAAATTGCCTTGTCAATTACTGTGAAAATTATTTACGGTTTTTCTAGTGTGTGCCCATAGGCATACATTAGAAGCTTTGTTGTCAAATTTTTGTTGGTCTTCTATTCATTAATAATGATGGACCCCCCTGTATGCACAAAATCCCACCAATTAACACGAGTCAAACTCATAAAAGTTAATGCTTAATGTGTGCCCATGGGCAGACACTAGAAAGACCCAATTATTTATACCAATTTATGAAGATAAAGAGTATACTATAAGCCCTTCAGCTGGAAAGTAGGATGGAAAGAGATGCACTGAAGGTGGTGAAAACTGTTAATGGTAGTGGAAAAGGAATGCACTCTGATATATTTCATATATGAGAAATTGAGGATATTTATAAGTTTGTATTAATTTTGTCCCTCAAAGCATTATTATTTCATTGGAGCTTGATTTGAAATAAAATTGCTACTTATCTTCGACCTAAGATGTATATGCATATATAAACTCTTTAGCTAGATTTGTTTTTTCAGTTACTTGATTGTGTTACACCCAGTTTTACCATTCATTAAAAAGTAAGTCACTTGGTCAATATATCCTCTCATGATAAGCTCCATTGTGCAGGTTAAAAGCTTATTCAATTTTCTTTATGAGAAGTTAAAGCTCAAGCAAATCCTTCAGCCTCCCATAATTGCTTCTGTAAGTGCAAAAGTGACAACCAAATTAAGTTTTTTTCTTACCAGTCCCCATATGTATGTGAAGAAACTTTTTGAATTGCTATACGTTAGTATGTTATGTGCTTGGTAGTAACAGCTTTACATTGGCTCTCTGTAAAATGTCATCCTAATTTGCTCTAGGAGTCGGATCACAGACTCTGGACACGTGGTGGCACTTCACCTTCTCATGTACCTTTTTCCAATAAAGGGGCTGACAGTTTCATTAAATTCTAAACTGAACTGTTACAAACCACAAGTGGTAGCTTCACTCTTTTCCACACTCTCAGTACACTTTCACACTCCAGTCCTCTATTCATAGAACCTTGGTAAAGGTAATTTCCAATCAGAAAATCAAAACACATCAACTACATGTGTATGCAAAACACAAAAATTCCAACCTGCTCATGAAGATCTCATCCCTAAAGGAACATACCTAGCTAGTGATGCCATTCACTTGTTTAAGTGTGTTAAATCTGACGAGAAAGACTCGCACAGTGTAACAACAATCTCAAGTCCCTGAGATAATTAGCAAACTCACTATCACATCACCCAAGTAATCACACTACTATTCCTGGCAGGAGCCAAGAAAACACAAAATGTGTCACGTAAATCCCTATAATATCCTGATAAACATCAAAAGCTACTCAAAATTGGTGTCCACAAGTTCACTATCAGGACTGGCATATCATCAGTCCTATAGTGTTAGTAGTAATATGTCAGGAATAGCACTGCATTATACATAGTATTGTATAAGTAGTAATAAGAGTATTAGTAAGGGTAGTTGTGTCTTTTCCATTTCAAGAGTTAGTTACAGCCTTACAGGAGGAAGCTGTGTCTATAAATAGTGATGGGAGTCTTGTATTCAGTTTATGCATTGATATATTGAAAATGGAATATTATTCCACCAATCTCTCTCTCTCTCTCTAACTGATTTTATCTCTATCTGACTTCTTTCCAAAGTTTCTACCTCCCTCTTCTGCAACTCTACCTCTCCTTCTTCTAATCTCACTCTATTATCTCTATCACTTAGTTTTTATCTGCATTTATTATAAACAGAAAATACCAAAAATAGTTGTTGTGAGTTCAGGAATCCACTAATTCCTGGCATTCACAAATCTGTCTGATGCAGAAACTCCAGTATTGCAACTTGCAATATTAATCAAAATCAAAATTCAGAGATCAAACTTTACTACACAGCCAAACAAAATTGCTTAAAGCCTAAAACATAATTTTGCAACCTACGCTGCAATTAACACATATAGTGTGTGAACCAAGTATTCACAGCCTGATTAAAAAATTTGTAGCCTTGCTGCTGACCGGACCCGGAACAGTTTAATGCTTGTCCAGAAAATGAGTCACATCCTATAACACTATAGCGCTTCTTCCGGTTTAAAGAACCACTACCCGTTATAGAAACCAGTGAACCCTAATAAAACCTGGCCCACACATTTGAAGCTTAAGACAACAATTCATTTTAATATGAAATACAACACAAAGTTTTGGTATCAGCAGACTTTGCCCAACCATAAACCAAGTGAACCAAAAACCAAAGCAAGCAACATAAACCTCAAATCCACAACCGCGTGTTGGAACTTTTTGTTGGCAAACTGAGGCAAGACCAAAACATTGATAAGCTCATCGACATGCTTCACCCCTTCGGCGCCAGAATCCCATTTACAACAGCAGTTAAGATCTGGTTTTCCCTTACTTTCAAGTTCTGACCACTTGCGTGTTTGCTACAGGTACTAGCCATGGGAATAGGAACTGTGCCATTTCTGAAGGGATTGATCTTCACACCTGATGCTCCTCTTTACTTTTTCACAGACAGCTGCCTGATACTTGGGTAAGCTAGCTCTATCTTGACATGTTTTGGATTGGTAAATATTATGTCAAGTGTGTAACATATTCAAATTCACCCTGTGTGCGTTTTCTTGTGTCAATATTGTTCGGACACAGAACTTTATAGAATACTAATTATTACTTATTTCACGTACGCAACCCATGTTACCCTGACTCGAGTAGTGTTGGACATGGGTGTGGATTCAAGCGTCCGATTCATAGTTTTAAAAAATAAGAATTCTGGATATGGATCCTAAATTGGAAAAGAAAAGAATAAAACAAAGATGCACGAGCCACTGCAAGAGACTTAGTTAAATAGGGAAAAATATCTGGAAAAGTACGGGAAAGTAATTTGACTTGTGTTTCATTAGAAATATATTTCCTTATGTCCTACCAAACAGGTCATCTAGCAGATCTGAGTCGTCTTTATTTTACGACCAGAAGATGTAATTCTTAATTATTCTAAGTTATAAATTATCAGATTTTGTTAAATGCTTAATTTCAATTGTATATTGTATAGATATATGTAACAGAACTTGACTCACTGATGCCATCTTGCTGATGTGGAGCAAGGAATTAAATAAGTAATATGTTGGTTATTTTGTTACTGTTAAAGATCTCGCTGAACAGTGGTTCAGACCTTCACATTTATATTATAACCGATGACTAAGGGGATGTAAACATAATAAACAATGGAAAGAAGTCGTGCCAAAGATAGGGGTAGAAGTAGTCTGGGAATTATTCCTAGATTTTTCACCATCACACTTGGGGAATAGATGCATAATGCATCACAGTTATGGGATATTCTATTGTTGTTGTTCGTTCAGTTGTCTTTTGGATGAAGACAATTTAAATTACTCAAGAGCCCAAGGGATGCCTCCAGTGACTTTAGAGAAAGATTGAAAAGTTCCAGGACCCCTATAAAATCCTTAAAAAAATTATATTTGAAAAAACAATATACCTAAAGGACTATTCTAGATGGTCTTAGATAAGAACTAAATGAGGACAGCTTTGCCTGTTATTCTCTATGCTCTGAAATGGATTCTGAATTTTGAGTGAGATTAAATTTGCTCAGCTTTGATAATAAATTAGTTACAATTCATCAGTACGATTATGCATTAAGTACTACTAGTTTGCAAAATGATAGTTAAACTGAAAATGATTATCGAGTGATCTATTTAGAAATGCAGTAAGATCTTTTATTTAGAGCCGAGTCGTGAAATGCAGTAAGATCTTTTATTTTAATCTCAATTACTATGAACTGGAGAAAATTTAGATAGTGGTTTAGGAAAGAATCAATATTAATTCCCTGTGAAGGTGCTTATCAGTCTATAAAGCAAATCTGATTGAGAAGTTTTTAAGAATCCAAGTCATATTAATCAATTGCTGCCTAATATTAATCAATCTACTCATAAAACCTATATGTTGTGACAGATGAACATTCATGCTGTATGAGTATTATTAAAATTCCTATTATATGAAATTCTAGCTGAGAAGAATATAATGTTATGTTCAATGTCCAGGGAGGCGATGATACCATGCATTTTATTGGCCTTAGGAGGAAACCTCGTTGATGGTAAGTAATCTTATGATTCTCCAAAGAGTCTTTAGTTTAATACTGTGGTCCAAAATAATGTGCACTAACAAATTCTCTCCAGTATTGCATTCATCAAAAAGCTCACTCAGCACTGGCAGGATTTTAAATGCGACTTTTCTTGTTTAACTCTCTGTTTGTGGTTACTGGGTCTAGTTTACAAGAGATCGGTATTGGTTTGCATGCAGGACCTGGAAGTTCGAAACTCGGTCTGAAGACAACTGCTGCTATTATATTTGGGAGGCTGGTTTTGGTTCCTCCAACTGGACTTGGAATTGTAATGTTGGCTGATAAGCTTGGCTTCCTTCCACCTGGTGATAAGATGTTTAGATTCGTCCTCCTCCTCCAGCACACAATGCCAACATCCGTACTTTCTGGTAACATCAATCCCATTCATGAGATATATAGCGCCCTTACACCTGGGGTCCTCCAAATATTTTACGGATATATATATATTACGTATTATTTTTGAATATATTGTCTAAATGCATGCTTTTATTTATTTTATATATTTTGAAATTTGAAGGAATTTTTTGTAGTAAAATATCTTTGTTATTTGCTTTAAGACCCCATAATTTATTTGACTAGGACTTTTAGGGGCCAGGCCCTGTATATTCCTATTGTTCTTGGCTTCTTGCTTAGGTATAAGGACAAGATGCATGTGGAATATCTGACATGTATTTTTTTCCAGAGATGATTTTAGAAATACTTAAACCACAAATATCAAGTTATCCCTTATTTTAGTGTCTAGTCATAGTAATATTCAACTCTTAAAATATGTTTGCAAGTTAGCTAGCTTTAAGTCATCGGGTAGAACTTAAATTAATAGACTACAAATGCAGTTACTGTTGATAGCAGTGCTTCCAGATCTTATGAAAAATGTTTAACTTGTGGCATCTCTTTCTTTGCAGGTGCTGTTGCCAATTTAAGAGGTTGTGGAAGGGAGGCAGCTGCTGTCTTGTTCTGGGTTCACATATTTGCAGTTTTCTCAATGGCTGGGTGGATAATTCTCTATCTCAGCATACTCTTTTAGAGCTGACTTAGTGTATATATGACGTTATATGGATGCAGCAGCTGTAAAATATTAAGTTGTAGTTTTATCATAAATGAAATCAGTCATTTGCTGTTGCCTCCATGGTCGAAAGCAAGGCCAAACTGGTTGTAAAAGATCTCTCCATATGGATTATTGCTAATAACAATGAGACCAGGATGATAGCATTTGCATGTATGGGGCACTTACGATACTACAATGGTTAAATGACATTATAGTTAATTATTTTTGTATATGTGCGATGTTTATATGTGTTTTTCCCTCCTGCATCTCATGAACAAGAAAGTATCATAGTTACTTTCAAGTTCTAACTAATCTGGTCCTACGGTCACGACTAGTAAGGAAAGTTCTAACTAATCTGGTCCTACGGTCACGACTAGTAAGGCTGAGCTGCTACTGCAATTTTAAAAAAGAAATTTTTTAATTTCTACAAGCAAAGACAGAATTCCACATTTGACAGAGGCTGGGTCATTGGGTGTACAAAATCTTCCTACTAATTGTCGCTGCATTTTAAGTTTAGACTCTGGAACCTGCGTAAATTGAACTCCTGAGCCATATCTTGGTTGTATCCGATGCACGCTGCTCCCAGGGCGAGGTCTGGCAAATGTCTAGATGAATACAATGTTACCCTTGAATTCCATAAGAGGTTGTTTTCGGAGATTTAAACATGTGACTAATGGATTTATCTGGCTGCTTACTGATAGACTGTATTGTCAAACGTGAAAGATTGTAGTAATGCATGATCTACTACTAAATGAAAGTTTGTTATAGTCTATGAATGTTATTTGGATATCAATACTTTGTTTCAAATCAAAGATATTATGGTAATACAAATGTGTGTATGCGCATGATGTTACAGTCTAAATTTGACATAAAAAGGAAGTAATTGAAATATAAAGATTGCATTTTGATAGAAATATAGAGTTTAAATTGTTCTCTCTCCCTTTTACAAGTAAAAAATCCTCCAAAAATGTACAGAGTAATAAATATTTAATATATGTTTCCAAGTAGTAAATGCTGTACATATAGCAATTTTAACCAGCGAGCTTCCTGTACTTGGAAAGCCTGAGGATTTTCCTAGTATGCTTGAATGCCAAGGTGGTGGGTTTTGGATGTATATATTTAACCATGGTGGTTACTTAGCATGTGACACAAACTTCTTAATGCCGTAGGTGGATGCAGAAAGGCTGAAAGATGGAAGCAAAAGGAGAAGGACCCTGCAGGCAGGATGCATGGCGGAATAAGGCTCCTCAACCAAGTCCGAATGGCATTGATCAGGAAGGTAGTAGCAGAGAGGAGAATGGTCCACCTTCCAGGACAAGAGCCAAGATTAAAAGAAAACATCTAGACACAGCAGTTGATGATTCTGATCCCTCTAAAACTAAACAGGTTTGGCTCATCTATTTGCTTTTTTTACTCACTAATATACTGTATTTAGGGCCGAAGATGAAGTGGGAAAGCCGGGGTGTTTTATTGCATAAGTACACAATATCTGATCAAAGTCATTCTTTTAACACTACAGGAGATGATTGAGTGGATTATCACCCCATAATGAAAAAAATAGGGATTTATTCTAAACAAGAAAGAAAAGAAATAATAAATGCATTTAAAAAGATGAAAATGTAATAATGTTATTACAACTACTAGAGCTCCTTGCATATATTTATGTTCTCTATATTATGAATTTAAAGAAATTACAAACTTTTCTGACCAGGCTCCTTTCAATACCAGTTCCTTTGAATTCACAGGAAGTACTGAACACCTTATCATGTTGATAGTGTTCCATGGATTCTTTTTTCCATTTAAGTTGAATGATCAGATATTCTGTGTAGAAAAAATGTCTGAAAAATAATGTTTCAGCGTGCAACTTTCTGGACTCGGATTTACAACTATTAAGTGAATACGTAGAGGGAGAGGGGAAAGCTCAAGGCTAGACTTCTTTATAGAGTGGGGGAGGGGAAAGCTTAAGGCTAGACTTCTTTACAGAGCATTCAGGCATTCAGTACGCAAATTTTGGACTAACATTTAGGCTGAAATCTCGTGTGCAGGGAAAAGAAAAACAAAATCAAGAAAACCAGCCATCAATCAGTAGAGGTGAGTCCTACATATACCTTAATATGAGCTGAACATCCATAGTAATGATATATGATCGTACCAAAGTTCAACTTATTCCTAATATTAGGTCAATCAGATGCACTATTTAATGTTTATCTATGCTAACACTAAAGAATCTCTTTCATTCTTCTTCTCCAGTTTTTGTTATTTTTTTTGTATAATATTCCACACTCTTTAATTAATGCATTGTCTCATCAGTAACTGGACTCACATAATTATTAGGTCAATTATTTTCTGCTGAAAATGTGCCGGAAAAGCATACACTAGAACTAATTCTTGATGTGCTGCAAAGGCAAGTTTTCTCCTACTATTATCTTCAATAAAATCAGTTGTTTCCCACTATTTGAAACATTAAGAGGCACTACATTCAGATGATAAAAGAAACATCTGAATGATGGTTTGTTTTCCTGTTACTTTAATTCTATATTCTATATGATATTAGGAGAGATACACAAGAAATGTTTGCCGAACCAGTTGACCCCGAAAAGGTTTGTTTTTCTGTTACAAAGTTCATCAATCTTTGATCTGATAGAGTATCTCATATATAATATTAAATAGGACAAGGTTTTTTGTTTCTTCAAGGTTGGAGATTACCACAAAGTCATTAAAGAACCCATGGACTTTGGCACAATGAGGGCTAAACTTCATGAAGGAATGTATGCAACATTTGAACAATTTGAGGTTTGCTGCACTTCTCTACAAGGACCAGAATTGCTCGCTTTTATTTCTTTTTACAGTTCTGCTTCTATTTGCTGACTTGCTGTTATACTTCTATTCGGTGAACTAATACTCGAGTGGATATTTTGTGTTCATATTTTTTACGTGCAATTATACTTTCATCACTTCATTTTTCAGAAAAAAAGTAGTTTTAGCACTTTGTTAATCAGTCATTTATATGAAACGTTATTTTTAGCACTTTCTTTTTTGAAAGAAGAAATTATTTTTAGCATTTTGTTAATCAGTCATGTATGAAACATCTAGATATCATCTGATTGTTAGTTGTTGATGTTTATGCAGCATGATGTATTTTTGATATCTGGGAATGCAATGCGTTATAATTCTCCAGGTACCCCATATTTCAGACAGGTATGTTTATCAATCAGCTCTCTTGAAATAATTCGAAACAAATATCAAGTGTAACAGGCATTATTTGCATTAAGCCATGCATAAAAAATAACGTCTGGCAATGTACAGGCTCGTGCTATGGATGAACTAGGTCAGAAGGTTTTTCATGTTCTGAAAAATGATCCAGAAAACTTTGAATCGGAATTCTCGGGTACAAGAAGAAGATCTGGAAGGAGGTGTCAGAGCAAAGCAAAGGACTGTGCCTTCAACTCAAACACTAGAACTAGTAAAAATTTCAGACCTGTCAGTGTGACCAATGACATATTGTCTAAGGAAAAACGAAACCATTCATCAACTTCCAAGAGAAAACTGCAAGGATTCCCTTTAGTTTCTAGGACAGGTGCTCGTCGTGATCAGTATAATTTATTTTCGGGTAAGGTTCTGAAACTTTTTGATATCATACTATGTTTGATATTAAGTTCGAAAATGCTCAAGGGATTCCAACTTAATTTTTTGGAGAAGGTACAAGGACCCCTAAACCCTGATTAAAATAATCGGAAATGTAGCCTCTTTCTTTTTATTATGTTCTACCTATTTTCCTCAAGGCTGCTCTTTCGTGGATATATCATAAGTTTCTGTTTGTTGTTTATCACCTTATGAATGCTATTAGATCTTGTTTCCTTCACTCGATATAATATCTGTCAAGGAAAAAAAAATGCTCTGTTCTGAAAAATCTAAATTTCTACAAAATTCCCGAATCTCATCATCTGAAAACTTCTTATCAGGTGCTCAAGATGAAACTGGATCTAATCTTGACATACCAGATAGACGTAGCACATGCTCTCCTGCAATGCTTTTTGCCAATAATAGTGAGTCCAGACTTGCGCACTTTTCTGTTGATCCCAGACCATTTATGCTTGTAAGATGTCAAGTTTGTCTGTATCTTAGTTGCATGTAATCATATGCATAAGCTAATCAATCAATCATGTGCCTTTACTTTCTCTAATCAGGTGAATCAGAACGATATTAGCTACATTAAAAGCTTAATGTTGTTTGCTAAAGATTTAGGACCAACAGCACAAATGATGGCCAGACAGAAGCTAAAAGGCACCCAAAGAAAATCTGGTCAGATTCAAGACTCTTCCCTGAATGCTTGGGAAACCGAGATCATGAACAATACCTTGTCTAATAAAAAAGTAGTTGACCTGATCCTCAACGAGAATTACACTTTCATAAACCCGAAAAATGACCTTGTAAAAGACAAGTGTCCTGATGCTGGCCATGATGGAAAAGAAAAATATTATAATAACATTGGAGTGCCTCAGGCTACTATCTGCTGTCCCAACCTTAATGAGAGATCATATGATAAGGATAACTTAATCGGAAGTGACAAAGCAAGTAAGAGCCGAAAGAAAAAAAACCATGGTATTAACAAACCTGGTACTTTAGATCTGGGATCAGAAAGCTATCCATCAACTTTTGGGATGATAAATAATGGTAGCAGTTTGAATACCCGGCATTTGGTTGACAGTGTACATAATATCCGGAAACATGCATCCAAGTCAACGGCAACATCGAGTATTCGAGTGCCACCCTTACAAGACACAGAGAGCTTGCACTCTATATCCAAAGCAAAAGAAAAAACGGTTACAACCATGGGGAACTCAACATCTCCATGGAGCATGGGGCTTTCAAATTTCAGTAGTAGATTGAGTTCCAACTATAGCTATCAAGGCACAACGAGTCCAGTAGATAAAAATCACGATCCAAGTGATAAGCGCGGTGGTGTAGTGATGATCAGTAACAGCAGCAGCCAGGCAATTTCATCTTCACTTGCAAAGCAGTGTCCTCCGTGGGTATCAGGATCACCCTCCAATAGATTTACATTTGACATTCCCTTCTTAAAATCACAACTCAATCAGATGCAAGTTCTGGGGCAGGAGAAAGAAAGACTAGAACTGCAACGCGGATTATTCCAGAAACCAAGCTTCTTGTCAGGAGAAGCATCTCAAAACCGCGGAAACTTGTGCAGCCCAAAGGGTGGTTACATTAAGGTGCCTGTTCACTTTGCTGACCAACCAAGCTCCTTATCAGCAGCCAAGTCAACTATCCATATCCATAAGCAGCCACAGTCACAGTCAGCTTTGCCTTCACTGAGCACAAGTGCTACTACTTTTCCAGATGGTGTTGCTGCAGATGACACCAAACTGACACTTAAGTTGTGAATGTATGACCAAGAGTTGAGTCTAAAGCTTGTTTAATCAACTGTGGATGCATTGTTGTCCAATATCAAGGCAACATATTAATTCAATACGATTTTCTCGCTGGAAAAATAAATTTCTTTTTCATTATTCACTAAATTTTATTGGAACCTAGAACAATTTTAATTTTGTTCACTCGATGTAACTTAAAATAACAAATCTTTCCATATTAAATAATGAAATATACGAAACATTTTATGTCATATTCAGATTTCATAAAAAATTACAAAACAAAAAAATATAGGACACAAATTCTAAAATGCAAAAGTATCTCAAAAGAATTGAAATGAATTGAGTAATTTAAACTGAACTAGCATAATTTAGACATTCCGATAAAAAAAATAGAAACTTTCGAGGAGTCTATTTTTTTAATATAAATTTAATTAACAAAACTAGAAATTTTAACTTGGAAGTCCTAGATGGCTAGATCATTATCTAATAATAAAGTCAACAAAAATAGAAAAAAAAATCAAACGATAATTAGATTGAACTAGAAAAACACCAAACTCCGCGTAACAGTTGGATGCATACTTTATGCTGGGGTAAGCAAAAAATCGTATTGAAACCGAATCGAAACCGGTGAAAACCGAACCGAAAAAATCAAAACTGAAACCGAACCGGCGGTTGCGGTTTTTGATTTTTAAAAACCGAGACTTTCGGTTCCGGTTCCGGTTATAGGTCAAAACCGAACCGAACCGATCATTAAAATAAATAAATTTATTATAATATATATATATATATAATTTAAGTATTAAATTTCCCTAGAATATAATTTTTTCAATTATATTTCATATTACAACATCAACTATACTAATATTGAATGTGGGAATATGACAACCCATTTACAACATTTTATTTCTCTATTTTCCAATTAAAAAACATATAATCAGGAGTAAACATCATTAAACATGATTATGTGCTTTTTAGATTGCATACTACGATAAAGGACATTCACATTTTGTTGATTCAACCTTAAAATTTGATTGTTAAAGTTTCTTACCTTTCTTTTGTAGTGTTATTATGCAGAATATGATCAAATATTTGATTGTATAAAATTTGAATGTAAAAATATAATGATTTAAATTATATATATTTTTTCATTTTTATTTATCCGGTTTTTTAACCGAAACCGAACCGATAAAAACCGAACCAGTCTTTTTAAAACTGAAACCGATGGTTCGGTTGCGGTTTTCAATTTTTAAAACCGAAGATATGCGGTTCCGATTTCGGTTTCGGTCAAAAACCGAATTGAACCGAAACCGCGTTCACCCCTACTTTATGCAGTGTTCCTACACATTTATATATTTAAATTTTTTATATATGGGTGGGAAGTGACATAGTGGAATGTGTACATTAATTTATATAAATAAATTTTAGGTATGTCAAAATTTTACTATTACAATGAAATTAAAAAAATAAAATATGTTTTCAATTATAATTATTATGTTTCTATACTAATACTCTATTTGTCCCATTTTATTCGACTGGATTTCTATTTTAATTTATACCAAAAATATGTATTATTTTCTTTAATATACATTTAAATTTCACTTATACTCATATTAATTATACATTGATAATATGTCATTTGTATTATTTAAGTTAAGAACTCTTTTTTTATGCTTATACATTAATGCAATTATAAGAATATTATAGTTAAAGTTGAGATAAAATTTATTTATTTTTAATATATGTGTAAAAGTCAAACAAGTCAATTAAAACGGTACAGAGAGAGTAATATTTTATTATTATCTAAAATAAATGAGACAAATAATATAGATACATGGTTGCACCATAATGCACAAGACAATAATTACACAGGATTGAACCCCTCTCTCTCTCTCTCCCTACTCTCTCTCTCTCTCTCTCTCTCTCAAGTTGTGGCCTTCTCTCTGGACTCTCTCTCTCTCCCTTCCCTCCATCTTTCACTTATCCCCTCCGCAAAACCACAACTACTACTCTTCAAACACATACATTCACACTAATTATATACACACACATTCTTTTCGTCTTGCTTTCCTTGCTTCTTTCTAGTACTATTACTACTCGGCTTGCTCTTTTCTTTTTTTTAATTTGTCGGCTGCAAAAATGCTCTCCTATCTCCTACACTTTCCAGCTCATCTGGGTCTCAAATAACATCTCCTTATATACTTCATTTCAGGTAAAAAATCTCATCTTTTTTTGCTTTTTTTTTTTACTTTTCTTGAATTATTCTTTTTAGTCCGTTGCATAAAACTTTTCTTGAATTGCTTTTAATCCATAATGTTGTTTATTTTAGTCTGTTTATACTTACAAGAATTGGTTGCTAAGGGTCTAAACTTTAATCTCATTGCTATACAGATTTGTATCTATCTTTTTCTACTTGCTTACATAGTTTTTGTGGATTTTCTTGTTTTTTCTGGATCTGGGTATGACCCAGAAAGTAAAATTAGTCATTTTTTTTATTACTTATTGTAGTTTATTGTGTTGATTGTTTAGGGTTTTGAAGCATCAATGGGGCTTCTTGTTCCGAGTCTCGAGGTGCTTCTCTTTTTATTGCTGTGCTTCTTTTTTAGTTTTCCTAGAGTCAGAGCTCAGTTTTCTGATCAGGAGGCTTTAGATGTACTTATTCAAGATTATGCATTTCGTGCCTTTGTTCGTCCAAGAACTGGGGTACCATTTGATGGGATCCCGCCCTCGAACTTGTCTGGGGTTCATATTTCTGCAATGAGGCTTAGGAGTGGTAGTTTAAGGACTAGAGGTGTTATTAAGGGGTTTAAAGAGTTTACATTTTATCCTGGGGTTATTGAGCAGCCCTATGTTGAGAGGCTTGTTTTGGTTTATCAAAATTTGGGTAATTGGTCTGCGAGGTTTTATCCTTTACCGGGTTATCTTTATTTAGCTCCAGTTTTGGGTCTTCTTGTTTACGATGCTTCCAACTTATCAGCTAGACATTTGCCAGAGTTGGATATTTTGGCATCTGGCCAACCAATATCTGTAGAGTTTTCAGATGTGAAATTAGCACCAGTTGGGTCAGTTCCTAAGTGTGTTTTGTTTGATTTGCATGGTGCTGTCAACTTTAGCAATGTAATTTCGGGAAATAGGTGTTCTACAGTCCAACAGGGGCATTTCTCTATTGTTGCTGAGTCCACTGCCCCTGCCCCTGCACCAGTATCTCCTGCACCATCTAGCGTGCGCCCAGGGCCTATACATAGAGATAAGGAGAAGAAAAAGGATTCCAAGGTTTGGATAATAGTCGGGTCAGTGGTTGGTGGACTCGTGCTTTTGTCTTTGTTGGGAGTACTGATACTATGGTTCCGGAGGTATCAACGGAAGAAGAGCATGCAAAAAATGGAAAAGGCAGCAGAGGTTGGGGAAGCATTGCATATGGCATCTATTGGAAGTACTAAAGCACCGGCAGCAATGGTGACACGGACACAACCGACCCTTGAGACTGAATACATGCCCTGATTTCTTCCGTTTGTATTGTACAACCTGACCCCTCTCTTCTACCATTCATATTCATCTTTGATTACTGCAATTAGGTATTCTTCTGATCTCACCTCTTTTTGTGGTGGTAGTGTGGGTAACATAATCTGTAATTTTCAATGATAAAAGGTACTCAATTCTTTCATGATTCATAGCATGGTGTGCATGTAGGCTGTAGTGCAAGTGTAATTCAGTTTGTGATTAATTTGTTGTCTCTTTAACAAGGAATAATGTTCTCAAGGAATCATTTCTAAATATGTTGATAGGATGGTGGCCATCTAATAAAGTTTGATATGTGGATGCACTCCTACTAATTGGCTCTTGTATATGATCTACTAGGCATGGATTCTTCATTTATAATGTACAGGCTTCATGATGATACATTGTTTGAAACTGATGCACCAGACAACAATAGAATTATTTAGGCCTTTTGGTTAGTGACTGCAGAACCTTATTATGCATATGCATCGCCGCATCAGTAGTCAGGTACTCTAACACTGTGCTCACTGGTAAGTAGTAAGAATTATTGGTGTATAGGAAGAACATGGTAGAACACAGACAAATCTTAAGGTTTTAATCAAGTGATAGTGAGCCTACTGATCCATGTTCTTGAGGCTTAGTCACTAATTATTTTAGGCCTAGTAGAGTCAGTAGACTATGTATTGTTTTTATTTAGTTGGGTATTACATGCACCAAGAGATTGATCAGGGTAACACGGTAATAGTCTGACTTGAGTAAGCTGCTTATTTTGAACTTTATTGTTATTCTGATGTGACGATTGGCAGATTATTTAGCCAGAAAAAAAGAAGGCAATGGCATATTACACCAGCAGTAAAATCCCATCAAATGATATCATAGTTCATGCCATAAAGTTGTGCATGTGACTGGCTCCTAGTGTACAGATAGGCCTAAGGCTGTAAGGCATTTCTGGAATGCTAGTGGAAGTCAGCTGCCAGAACTAAACTTCAAACAAGCATAAGAGTCAAAATTAGGGGCTGTGAGGGCTGAAGTATAACATCCTGTTAGTGTATATGCAGTAAGCAATGTTTTGAAATTTTCCGCTTAGACCTATTAATCTTCTTAAATGCCTTAAGATTTTTTTCTGACCACATACTTTACTCTGTTCAATCCGCTTAATGCTTAGACATTAGTTCTTTGTTTAACCTTCAAATTAGAAGAATTAAGCTGGAGCTTGGCTCTGTTTGACACTTACTATTATATTGCATAGAAGTGTTATATTGTGAGAATCCCCATTGTTAAGAAGGAAGTTTTCTGGTCAATCTGGACTATTCATTTTATTTTTTGTTGTTTGCTTTCCCTTTGTCGAGCCACGATATGGATTCTCCCACATGTGTTTGTGCATGAATGACAGAAGGGAACCTACCACCAACCTTTGTATTCCTGCCCTTCCGTATACCTTGTTTACAGAAAATATACACACACCTCACACCTCACACCTCACACCTCACACCTCACACCTCACACTACTTTCAATTTTATAGTGATAATGTAAGGACAGTGGCTAATAATTTATGGTGCAAGAGGCTCCACTAGCAAACTGATGAGTTCAATCACAGTTGTGCAACAATAAATAAATAATGCCCTTTAAATAAATTATTGAGAGTAATAACCTGCTCTAAAAGGACAATAATATTAATCGTTGTCCATCTTTACATTTGATGCAAAATATTCAAATTTTCCCTCATATCATTTGAGTTTAAATTTTAATTCAATTGCGTACTTAAAGTTAGTATAATAAATGTAAGTAAGAATGGAAAAATGATATTTATAAGTCGCTTTAACTTGTGGCACACATGTTTAGGTGTTTTGACTGTACAGTAAAAATAATTATTTTCAAATTTTGTTTTTTTAATTAAAATATTGATTACATATTTTAATTAAAAAAAGAAATTTTGAAAATTAATTTTTTTTATTATGCGGTCAAAACACCTAAACATGTGTGTCAAAAATCAAAACAACTTATATAAAAAACGGAAGGAGTATATAATTAACTTTTCTTAATATTCGTGATTTTTCCAAAAAAGACCAGTTTAGAATGGAGTGAGTATTAGCTGAAGAAAGCTGTTCTATATCCAAGGTGTCTGGTGCATATATCTAATGAAACTGTATCAATTCCCTTGTCAGAATCAAACACATACTTTAGTTATGGCTATCTGCAGATCTAGTTGGTTCATTTATGATACTGTTGTCTGAGGTGAATTGCAGATATACAAGGCATTAATAGCCTCGTTCGTTGAAAGGTGTTTCTATGGATTCCACCCCAAACATATACTTATGAGTTATGACAAAAGCTGAACTTTGCAAAAGCCTTAAGAAGATGAATTAAACCAAATTTTCGCATAGACTCCTTCGATTTCTACTCGGTCCATCGCATTTATAATTCCCTACGAACGAGTTTTAGTCGACGGAGATTAAAATGTTCCGGGGGGAGTAATCTGAAAGAATAACCGAGATCTAGTAGTCTATGGGATAATGAAGCTGGAGCCAAATGCCCATGAAGTATCCTCTTCTTATCATTCAGACTTTGCATCGTACTAACTAGTACATCACGTGAAATGAGAGCCACAAAGGATAAATAAGTCGGCCATGGTTTTTAAGTTGCCCCAAGGGCCTACACAGTATAATACTATAATTGAACAGCAAGACAGACACAATGTACCAGTGCCACCGAAGATTTATATACTCTATTAATTAAAGAGAAAGAAACAATTTCTGGCAATGAAGAGAAAGAAACAATTTATGGCCATCTCATCCGCTGCCCGCCAGTCATGAATGTGATTGTACAGTTGTACTCTATGCCAGGAATTACTTGGACAACATGGCTGACTCATCTAGAGTTGTACCTAAACATGTCAATAATTGCTTTGACTAGTACTACAAGAGCAACGCAATTTCAGGTCACGGATCATGTCGAAATTCTACTCTTCGAACACAACCCATTTGATAATTAAATTGAATACCCCAAGACGATAAATTAACAGATGTTGATGTTAATGTTGTTTTCATCTTTTCAGTTCTTTTAAGCAGGATACGCATGGATATTTTATTTTTGTCTAAATGGGAAACTGGGATATTAAATCAGGATATGTGCTGGAACTAGCATATGTTTCAGAAGCTAAATAGAATAGTTATGATTGTAGCTAAGCATGCATAAAAAGACAGAATTAAAATTTTACAATTACTCAAGATCCCTTGTATTCAATCAAATTTCAAACATCAATTTCATCAAATAAAAAGTTGCAGGATAACTCAGTCCTTATGTTCCATAATCCTGCCAAAATCACAAAGCCCAGAAAGAAATGGGGACTGCAGTCCAGCTGATCGAGTCCACTTTATTCATACAAGAACTTGAGATTCCTGCATCAACTAAATGAAGTCAAAAATAATTGTAGTAATAATAAAAAGCATAACATGTGCAATATTGCATTCCAATTGGAATTAGATGTATCCTCCTGCAGGCTCCTACTAAAATTTATTTGAGCAGTTATCATCAGATGTTCAAGCATAGGTCTTATGGACATGAAGATCTGCCACAATATAACACATTTCAGTTGGCGCAATTAAGAGAGCAAAAAGTATGAAATTCAATTATCCACTCAATTATACCATTTTAAACTTATATGTCTTTCAAAATATACAGAGCATTAATTACTAGTTCGATTGGTTAATAGTACAACTTCTATCAAAGGGCTACCCATGAATGAAATTGTATGAGGCGGCTTCTTTGGCTCAACTACTCGAGTTGGCCACTGAGTTGGTAAAGTCAAGATTTAATTATCAAAGAGAAACCCTTTAACTGTACACTTTGTTAAACCATCTTACCCCAAAAAACTCCAGTTTCAAACCAACGGTCGGCAGAAAACGTACTTTACATTTGTCCGTGATGTTGACAAGTTGAAAAAACCATAAATTTACTAATAAACGGCATAGCTTAATCGGAAATCACATCTTCAACCACCTTCAACCCAGAAATACCAAACATAGATACATAAATGAAGACTTGATATAAGAAATTAAAGTCAATTCGGTAACCTTTCTTAAATTATATGGAAGTTGGGAGGAAATAAAATGGTTGAAATGTTAATTTCACCAAAAGTGAAAAAGGTATTTTTGGCCATTAACATATGTAATACTGCATTCTAACTGGAATAGATGTATCATCCTACAGGCTCCTACTAAATCTATTTGATCAGTTATCCTCGGATGTTCAAGCATAGGTCTTATTGACATGAAAATCTGCTAAAGTATAACAAATTTCAGTTGGCCCAATTATGAGAGCAAAAAGGATGAAATTCCATTACCACGCAAGTAAACCATTATGAACTTCTCTGTCTTTCAAAATATACAGAGGATTACTTACTGGTTATATTGGTTAGTACAACTTCTATCACAGGGCTGCCCATGAATGAAACTGTATCAGGCAGACAGGCAGCTTCTTTGACTTAACTACATGAGTTGGCTTTCAACTGTACACTTTGTTAAACCCTTAAAACTATTTTACCACCAGTTCTAAGACAACAGGAAGATAACGTACTTTACATTTGTGTGTGATGTTGACAACAAATTGAACAAAACATAAATTTATTGAAAGTAAAATCATGAACTAATTAACGAAATAACATAATCGAAAATCACATCTTCAACCACCTTCAACCAGGAAATACCAAACACAGATACATAAATGAAGATTTGATATAAGAAATTAAAGTCACTTCGGTCACCTTTCTTAAAATACGTTGCAGTTGTGAGTAAACAAAATGGTTGAAATGTTAATTTGAGTAGAAGTGCAAAAGGAATGTTTGGCAATTAGGTCACTAAGGAATAGCAATGATAATTCTATTCATTTTCACACCTGCTGCAACAAACATAAAGTACACTTATCTCACCACTATATCTAAGTTTATCCAGCAAATTTATCATCATGAATTCATGATCAAAAACGAAGGAACTAACATAATATTACCACCCACTGTGCCACCACATTCCACACAGATTACTTAACAGCACAAAAACCACTCTTATTAAATATTATATCTTTGAGACTAAGAGCATGTCCAATATAATGCTATAAGAGATGTTATATCTATAACAATACTATTAAAAAGAAAATGCTATACTTGGTTCTCAAAAGAAATATGCTACACTTGGTTCTAACCAAGTATAGAAGTTGTTATAACTGCCACATAAGCATGCAAGTGAGAAAATGGATAATTAAAACAATGCTGATAAATATAATTTTGCAATTAAAAGTAAGGGGATTAAAAAGTTAGTTCAATTTTTATCTATTTGGTGTCATTTTAGAACTATGCATTGAACTGTAAGTTCTATTTTAACATTAAAAATCACATTTTGATTTCTTAATATAGCAATAGCACACGTATTTTAGCACTAGCATTAGACATCCCCTAACAAACGTGGTGGTACAATTAAGTCCATATACCGCTATGATCGGATGGTTTTAAAAATTTCTACATACCCACACAAAAGAAAACAACGAAGAGGTGGGATTAATTATCGGGTCAAATTAAAACCTCACTCTTTACTTCAATTACATCTAATTTTAACCCAGCCGGCATTAAAACCTCAAACCTATCAAATAAAATTAACTAAAAATGCCACTATGTATATCGAAACGTAATCGAATATAAAAAATGGTAAAAATAGAATAGAATCGAGAAATACCGGGGGCGAAGTGGATCTAATTGGAAGGGGAGACGAGCTTCTTGTCACGTCGTTCCATAGCAACATCCCACATATCATTGCCAATGTGTTTGGGGCGCCCATGGGCTGCTTTGTGAATGAAATACTGGGCGTTACCAGCTATACAAAGCATACCAGCTATTATTCCCAATGGCAACGCCGCTTCTATCAACACCCATCCCGCCATCTCTCTCGAATCTCTCCCTGATCTCTCTCGTCTCTCTCCAACCCTAGTCTCTCTCTCTCTCTCTGTCTCCAAAGTCTACAAACCCAAACTCAACCTTTCACTAGTCGCCTCAACTTTTCAATAAATATATATTACTGTTACAGTATTATATTTTTATTTAATTAATTCAAGAAGTTTTCTTTTTTCTTTTTTTTTTGCGATAAAAAAAAAAGTAGTAGTCATTTTGGTAAATATGCCTGCAAAATATCTTGATATATGTGGAAAAAGCTAAATAATTGTAATATTGAAATTAGGATAATAAAATTGTCTTTTTCTAAAGTTTTGAATTCAATAATTAAATTAATTAAAAAAAGAGTTTTCATCCCTGTTGTTGCAATCATCCCTCCACGTTTTTTCCACGAATATCATTAACACTGGAATTTTTTGTGAATCCAGGGTCATGTCATCTATACACGCTTTATACACGTTTTTTACAAGGCTTTTAAGGTTTTTTGTTATCCCGGGAAAAAAGTGTGGAAAGATTGTCGGCTATCATTAAAAAAAGGATTTTTTTAACGTGTGTCATAAACACAAACTTTTATGAGTATATCTCTTTTTTTTAAAAATTTTTGTACATATAGGAGTCCATTATTAATAAATAGAAATCAATAAAATTTTAACAACTAAACATAGAAGGTGTGTCATCACACACCAGAAAAACCTTTAAAAAAATGGTTCTTCACCTTATAGTTGTGAGTTGAATTTAGAAAACATACACTCACTCTGGCTTTCTCTATTTCAAAACAATAATATTAAATTTTTAGTATCATTGCTACGAGGAGCTTTAAAGCAATAACATTAAAATTTTACTAACATCGCTACCAGAAGCAATATTTGTATAAAGAAAATGTTAGTTTTTTCACCCCTAAAATTCGATATTTGACATCTTATCATATATTTGAATTTATTAAAATCCAAAGTCTGATAAACAATTTGTGATGTAATTCTTCTCTCATTTTCATTACAAACATAGCATCGTTTAATTTATCTTCTAAGTAATTTATAAATTATCATGACACTTTATACCTCCGTAGTAAATCCCTCATTCTAGTCATTTTTTCCTCTATACTTTAACCTCCCTCGTAAATCCAAATTAAACCATTGAAATTAAATCAAGGGATACACGATATCGGGACTGTACATAATCCAACAGACTCAACCCTCATACAAAAAATCGTTCTATGCTGTTAAAAAATCCTACATTGGAGATTATTTATGTTAATAGTATTATGTACAAACAATTGATTCTTACAACATTAGAACTTTCATATGAGAGATTTTTTCGAATAATGCAAGAAGGCAGGCTACTAGGAGTGTGCTTGCCGGTTCTTCCTTTTGTAATTTATGCAAAGTTTAAGATTGCAATATATTGATAATTTCCTAATGTAAGATGCATACAAGCCAAGTTCCTCGTATTGTTCTATGCAATATTTGATAATATAAAGCAGAAATTATGACAAGAAACTATGTTACACCATATTGGCTTTAAAAAGATGAGATTATCTTCTGTTTGTCATTATTTCCATGTAATCTCAGTAGTGCCACCCCCAAAAGATAATTTAACTGATCCACATACTCTTTCTCCAGGCCACCAGGGTAAAATGAAAATTTTATATCATCAAAAGTAGGATCAAACGCTTTCCTGGCTTTCATCGCATTCGAAAGCAACAAGTAGACAACATTGATACCTCTTTCGTACAGGATTGCAATTAAATTCAAAAACACTCTGTTCCAACTCCTTTGGGAGTGACTAGTGAGTAACCCTTATCATAACAATGCACCAACCATGGTAATTCACCATAATCAGGCAAAATTCACCACCCATCTGGATTTCCTGTGGACCATGAATCTTTGATGTAGAACACTTCAAACTCGTCATCTGTACCATTCATCTTGAGATATAGATCCTTCAGCTTCAAGAGTTTCTCCCGGTGTGTGTATCGGTAGAAATATAACTCATCTTCATCTCAAAATAAATAAATACTCTTTTCCCAGCAGCAAATTGAGAGAATGGAATCTGCAAATTGAGAATTAAGTTTAAGAAGCTGAGAAAATTCGAAAGAAACTACAACAGATATTAAACTCAGTACTGAACTTCTAGTGTACAAAGTAGAGTAAAAACTGTTATGTGCAAGCTGCAACCTAGATACAGCTGCTTTCTTGGGTCAGCCAATGACAATTGTTTTACTTAAGCAAAAAAGATCTGGAGACCTTTATTGCACAAGGAAGCACCTAAAACATAGTATATGTTACCAAAAGAACTCACCCCCAACCCTATGTTTTACTCTGATGAACGTAATTGGATTTCAGAGCATCTCCAGCTTAAATTTCTGTAATTTTACTATTTTTTAAGATAAAAAAGGTTGTAATAAGAACTCACCTCCAACCCATCTTTTTTAAAACTGAATACAGTGATCCAAGAACATTTCCAGCTTCAATTCCTTTATCATTTCAGCTCTAACTTGGCAACTTTCTTCCGAGTGAATGGGTATGCAAAAGTTTTGAATATCTCCAAAATGTCAGGCACTCGGCACCACATGGATCAACAAATTGTCCGTTAGGTCTAATAATAACAAGTGTAGGAGCTTCTTCTGGCCCAAACAAATCATCCGGATAACCAAAAATTCGTTTAATCCTCTTATGATTTGAATCTTTAAATGGGAGGGCCAACCAAGGCATAGTCTTAACTCTTAAGTGTATTCCAGAATGATTCTCCATTAGTACTACAGAGAGTACCATGAGTGTCATTATGGTAAAGAGGTACAACTTCTAATTTTTCTTTATTTTTTAACTCCTTATAAGCCATTGCAGGTTGTGAGCCTGAAGCGCCTATAATTAGTTAAATCATCTTCATAGAAATACAGGGCTACCACCTTATCTTTGAGGATGTGAATAGGTCATGTTATTACAATATATCATAATCCAATTTAAATGAATTACATATGTTGGTTAGTAGAATAGATTATAAAATGATCGACACGGTTATAAGGTTGTCATCAATCACATGTGCTGTCAAATTTACAAGTCATACCATGTCCCCTTTATTTGAGATGACATAATCACGTTCACGATATCCAAGGAGTGATTCAAGAGAGGGTTGCTTAGCGATTGTATCATCTTGACAATCCAGGATTTTTATTCTCTCATCGGTGAATGGATAACCTGGAGTGCTATATGCATATGCTCCAAATAAATAACAAGCATTCCATTTCAAAACCATACATTTTGAATCAAGGGAAACTGAGCAGGTTACCCTAAGTTTCCCTCCTCGAACGGCACAAAAAATTCTCCTACTGAGATACCCATTCTTTTTGCTAACGTTTCCGGGATCCAAAATCTGAGAACGGTATGGCAATCCATGGCATTCTAGCAAACCAAGATTCAAAATTCTTCTGAGGGTTTCTTCCGGAAGCAAGAAATAACTCGCTACAAATATCATCAACAGCGACAAGACAACAATGACTTCAAAATCATTGTTAGGAAGTGTCGCCCTTCTTGCCAACTGCTCAGCTTTTACCTACATAATACCTTCTGGCCATTGTTTTTGACAAGATAATACCTGTTAGTAAAGAGAAGGTAATATCTCCCTCTTCGATGTCTATAAGCTCTTCATCATCTGGTGTCTCTACCACTATCCCCTTTTTAGCATGACTCGTCCCTGGCATCACTGGATTGGATTGAATTCAGATACTCCTTTTTCTTCTTCCTTTAGTAGATCCTACTTCTTCGGGTCTTCTGTTAATTTTCATGTCTAAATTTGAATAGTTCCATTCTTTACAAGATTAGCCAAAAGTATTATTTATTTTTCGCACATAACCAAAAATATACTCCAAAGTCAAGACTGTCAATTTTAATGCGAGTCATATAAAAAGATAAATAAACAAGTTACTTCCAACTTGGCTATTACAATTTATATATATGAAAATCATGAAACAAATCTTTAATGTAAATTGAGTTATCTATTTAGCATCAAACCAAACAATAGAAGATGAACTTATAGTTTCTGTTTATGTTTCTGGGCTTGGGCTACACTTCATCAAAAAATGATCCAGATATAGTACTGATCTTGGTCAAATCACAATCATACTTAATCATTAGTAGCAAAGCTAAGCTGCTGAGCCTTATACACATCAAATCACCATCACTGGGATTTATAAAGGCTTGCAACTGTAGCTGACTATGCAATATAAGGCCTTAGATATGTCCTTCTCTGTGACCAAACAGTCCATTCATTGTTCTATTCCGTATTCTAGAAGATACTTCGTAGCTCCTAGTATCCTTTCTATTGATGTAAATATCAAAAAGAGTATTTAATTCTAGGTCTCCAATTTGAATGAACTGATTGCGCTGAATGACCACCGGACATTCCCCTCCATGTGCTGGAGGTGTACCCGCAAAACTCTTAAAACTTCGTGGAATTATTTGTAATCTAATCATAAATTTGTTCTTTTATACAATCTTGTAAGGAGAAAAGGCCTTATATGTCACAATTTGAGGTGAAAATGCCCTAAATGGCACAACTCGTAATAATGGCCCTAAATAGCACTCCAAAACGCTACATAGTGTAGCGTGCTGAAAAAAAGGTGAAAACGCTGCTTCGTGTAGCGTTTTGCACTTTTTTTTAATTTTTTTCGGCGAAAAACGCTACTTCGTGTAGCGTTTTGCATTTTTTTTTAATTTTTTTGGGGAAAAACGCTACTTTATCTTGAGTTTTGGGCTAAAAAACGCAACTTAAAGTAGCGTTTTTGGGGAGATTTTTTTTTCTTCAAAACTCTACACGATGTAGCGTTTTGGAGTGCTATTTAGGGCCATTTTTTCGGGGTGTGCCATTTAGGGCATTTTCTTCCCAAATTGTGACATATAGGGCCAACACCCTCTTGTAAGATTGCAGTTAAAATTGAAGTTGCGAGATCTATCTGATTAGTGCCAGTTCTTATTATTTCTTATATATTTTCATTAGATCTATCTTATTTATCAATGATTAAATCTTTATTCGTGTTGATTGAGTTAAAATTGTTGAATTGTATGCTATATCTAGGGTTGATAGAAATGATGGGACAGGTGTTCTTCATTATTTCAATTATATATCAAGATTTTTTCACGTAATTGATATTTTATTGTTGAAAGGATTGATCTAGCTAATTGTGGTACACTTCTCTGTCTCGTGTTCTTGGGGTTGAGTCCTTTACCAATCACTAATCTAGGTCAATTTTAGCTTGGTTGTGAATTGTAAAGTGCTTATTATAATTTTGTATCTCGTGATATTTAAAAACAATTTCCACCAGATCAAATTGCCTCCTTGACAGAAGTAAGGTGCTAGTGTATCACGAAAGCTTGCCAAGTCTTTACAGTATTCTACTATTCTTAGGGGTGCTGGACCTTTCTCGCACAATTTAAAATAAAATGGCCCCAAATGGCACAATTCAAAAAAAGGACCCAAAATAGCACTTCAAAACGCAACTTTAAGTCATGTTTTTAAAAACGCAAGTTTAAACAAATCATAGTCTTAATAACAAGTGTAGGAGCTTCTTCTGGCCCAAACAAATCATCCGGATAACCAAAAATTCGTTTTATCCTCTTATGATTTGAATCTTTAAATGGAAGGGCCAACCAAGGCATAGTCTTAACTCTTAAGTGTATCACGAAAGCTTGCCAAGTCTTTACAGTATTCTACTATTCTTAGGGGGGCTGGACCTTTCTCGCACAATTTAAAATAAAATGGTCCCAAATGGCACAATTCAAAAAAATAACCCAAAATAGCACTTCAAAACGCAACTTCAAGTCATGTTTTTAAAAACGCAAGTTTAAATTATGTTTTTATTATTATTTTATTAGGAGAAAAAGCAAAAAAAAAATTCGAAAACGCAATTTGAAATTGCGTTTTACACTCAAAAACGCAAGACGAATTCACGTCTATACTTGCACCACTCAATAGATCAGGAGAAAGCATCACATTTTAAGTAAAGGTGTAAACGCTAGCCGATGTAGCGTTTTTGTGTGCCATTTAGGGCAATTTATTTAAATTGTGTTGTTTTAGGCATTTTAACTCAAAATTGTGCCACCCTTCTTTCTATTCTTAGTCTTTAAATTATTAAAGAAGCACAACTCATTATCCGAAAAACAAATAGTCTACCATTTGCTAAAAAGATTGAAGGTTTACAACAAACATACATGAATTATAAATTGCTCAATCAGTTCAAAACTCACTTAAAGCCTTATGCATAAGTATCGAATTATAAATGACATGAAACGTAACTATAAATTACGAAGTAGAAACAAGGAACATGGTAGAATATACACAATGCAATGAATATGATCCTCCTAGAAATCGAAATCATACCTTGACCTTGTTGTGTTTGCTATGCTACACTACAAAATTGCAAACTGCTGCTTGCTTCAGAAACAAGTTAGAAACACCTTCTTCTTCTTCTGAGATACCCACCATCAAAGAAAGGTCCAATTTTTATGCCATGTCTAGCACACAAGCATCTCAACACAACAACCCACAAAAATCTTGTTAAGAGATTTTTTTGGATTTTAAAATTTTTATTATAATACGACTGTATTTAATTTAGATTTTAAAATATTAATTTATTTTTTGAGAATAAGCAACTTGAGGTTAAACTCACTAAATTTCCTAAGGTAACATGGTATTTTAGTATAAATTTTTAATGTTAAATTTGTAATTATACATAATATTCTGATAGCACCCTCGTGTGTTTTAATACGAGATTTGAGTATAACCTCAGAGAAATTATGTGAGGTCGACCTCAGTATGCTCAGTCTTTTTTTTCGGTATTCAAAATAAAATGATGGTTTTTATAGTATTTTTATTATTTTTAAAATTTATTTAAAAATTTTGATTAATAATATCTAAATTTATGTAATTTTATTAGTTTCGTACTTCAAATTAATGTCAATCGTAATTTTTAAAATTTAAATTAAATAAAATTCCATAAAATTTATTCAATTAAGGGTTTTTTTGGGTTTGCTGTAGAAAACTATTGTGCTGTGGGAAAAAGTATTAGTGGAAAAAGTGTTGTCAGGAAAATCAGATGACTGTTTGGTGTATTTTTTTTTATTTGTGCATATTTTCAGATATAATATATAAAAATAATGTTTTTGGAGATTTTTGATGATGAAACTTATAGTTATTTCCTACAAAAGCTGAAAACAGCTTTTTTCCAAAAGCATGGGGGACGTGTTTTCTCTGACAACGGCTTTTAGGCTAAAATCATTTTTCCAGACAACAGCTTTTGAATTTTACCAAACACCTTAGTGACAGCATTTCAACAAAAAGTTGTTGTAGCTGTTCGCAATAGTAATACTAAACAGGACCTAAATGTAATATGGAATAATGACGCGCTGCGGGGCTTAAAATTTTTTACCAAAAATTTATATTTAATAGTTATTGGAAAACTATTTTAAGTATGTTTTTCAAATGAGTTGAGTTGTGTTATTTTATTTTTTTACAAAATTCACAATTTTTAAAATTAATAATTATGTAAGTTAGCTAAATATATATTTTCTATTTTTAATATGGATAAATACTGTGAATGCACCTAGTGGGGTGAATAAGTGTTTTAACTGACTATATCCAATTTTAAAATATTATCAATTCAAAATAGCTGACTTTAATATGGACAGTTTGTTGTGCCTTGTGAAACTGACTTATTGTTTTCAATCTGTAAGTAATTATAACATGCTAGAATGAATGTAATGCAGAAAATAGATAAAAGCTATATGTAAAGGAGGCACACGACATTTAGCGAGGTTCGACCCATATGTCTAATGGTCTACGTCCTGGTCCCTTATCAACCTGTTAAGAGAATATATTATTAATCAATTATAGACCAATTACAAGAGTAATAATATATCTCAGTTTTAATAATACTAACTTATAAAATAAATTGAATAATTTGAGCGGTGATTAAATTAAAATATTTATATTATACATAGAAGAATAATAATATTATATCATTCTTGATATGTAACTAATTAGTTGTTATCTTAAAACTTAAAATAATAAAGTAATAATAATATTATAATATTTGTTAGATTCGTTTATGAGTGATAATTTTAAATGAATTGAATAATTTGAGAGTGATTAATTGAGATGTTCAGATTGTATTTAGTATATAATTTTAATAAAATTTAATATAGATAAAAAATTATTATTATTATTATTGCTATATTAATGAGATTTATTTAATTGATTGATATTTTAAATGAATTAAAGAGTTTGAGCAGTGATGAAATTGAATTCTGTAAATAGATTGTATTTAATACAACTACATTAAATAAAAAGTATAAATTTTAATATAAGTATAAATTTTATCTTATTATTTAGATATAATATAATATTAAGATTTAATTTTATGTGAAACAAAAATGAGGGATAATCAAATTATAGATTATATATATTTAAATTTTTTGAAAATTTAATAGGATTTAAAAAAAATTATTAGAGTTTAAAGAGTTTGAGTAATATTGAGATTGAGACATATAAGTCAACTGTATTGGTTAGAATTGTATTAGATCTGTACTACTATATTATCTATATTATATTATTATAAGTAATATTATATTATAAATCAAATAAATTATATATTTTTAATAATTTTGAAAAGTATTTACAATTTTTTGGAAAGTGGTACCGAAAACCAAACCAACAATAAACCCCTATCTATATTATATTATTATAGCTGAAAGATTAAAAATATTGGTTCAAGGTAAACCATAAAAAAGACCATAACCGTCCAATTTTAAATGAATCATAGAAACGATCTTAATCATTCAATTTTAATAAAATCTATTTAAAAAAAATATATCATACATACCTCTAACCCCCATTCTCACAGATAATATTATATTATATTTAAATTACATTATATATTTTCTATTTCAAGAATCTTATTTATCCTATAATTTTTATTTAATATATCATTAAAGTTTATGAATATTAATATATAAATATCATTGTATAACATATATCTAACCCTCAATAATCCTCCTTTTATACAACTCCTCACGGATAATAATATATTATATTAACATAATTTCTTAACGTTATAAAATTTTATAGTAAATATTAATAAAATATAATATAAAAAAATAAATTTATTTAAATATTAGTCATTCATCTCGAGTTTCGGACGGATTATAAATTTATAGTATAGATAGTATAGATTTTGGTTAAATATCATATTTATATTCTTCTACCGCACACTAAAAATCATGGGATCTACGGTAATCATGAAATGATTTGAACGGCGCAGACAGCTGGGTTGGTGACAGTCTGACAGAGCAGAGCGACAACATAATTATACATACAGTCATACAAGAGTAACCTAAACATTTGACCCGATAGATTTGGCTTGACACCCTTTTTACCAAAAGTTACCTTTTTAACATTTCACAGCTTTCATATTTTTTACAAAAATTTAACCCCCCATCCCCTCTCGCTCCTTTTCTCCCCCTCTTCCTCTCCCTTTCTACTAGTAATAAACCCTATATAGACACACAAACACTCTATATACACACAACATACCATACAATCATTTCCCTCGAAGCCCGATTGGTCTTTGTGGGCAAAACACCATGTCAGGCCTCTATAATCCCAACTTTTCACCTGCCAGAGCTGCTTCTCCTCAGATTCGAACTAACCCAGATGTTGAAACCAGGTCTTGATCTTGTCTTTTTCACTGTTTCTTGAATTATACGAGCTAACTGTGTGTGTATGTGTGTTTATGTGTGTATTGGTTTTGTTTTGTAGTCAGTATTTAACAGAGCTGTTGGGTGAGCATCAAAAGCTTCAACCTTTTATGCAAGTCTTGCCCATATGTACTAAACTCTTGAATCAAGGTTTGATTTTTATTTGTTTTTTGGGCTGACCCTTTTTTTTTAAAGTTAGAGATCGTTTGGTTTGTGTAGGTGGATCCAGTTTTAGTTGGTTTTAACTGCATTTTCGAGAGATTGTTGTCGTATGTGGCTATTGACTGGACCGTGCTTAGCAGTTATCTTTTAATTGGTATTTGTATATGTGTGGACGTGTTTGTTGAAATGCAAATTAATTTAGTGTTGGTTTTACTGGAACAGTGAAAGTGGTGATTTTTAGTACTGGTGGCTTGCTATTTGTACTAGTCATAATTTGTAGAGTTTGTGTGCTAAAATGCTTTGTTGTGGAACATTGTGTTGAAAATTGAACCCCCCCCCCCCCCCTGTAATTTTTATTCTGACCATCTGAAGTCAATGTGCTCTTGTCATCTGTTCATTATAAGTGCAAAAATTTGATAGATTTTGTTTACAAATAGACGGTTTCTCTAAAGCAATTAACTTATTTTCTCATGAGCATGCATTACTTATTGATGTTTTAAGACAATTCATTAGTAAATTAGAGTGTTATAGTTGAATCTGCATACATCTGAAGTAGTTTTTGCTCATTTGCATATAAACTTAAGTTATGTAGCTGCCAAATACAATTTCCATTGTAAAGAAGCCTTGAAAACATAGAAGTGGAAATTTGACACCAGAAACAACCGCAACATCCGCCTCAGCTAAATTGATATTTGATTCGGCAACTTTGTCTTTTTCTCTACATGGTTCATCATATTACAGAGAAATGTATGCTCATTCCGCTCGATTATTGTACAGATGTGTTGTGTTGTATTATTCCGCTCAATTATTGTTTTACATGAAGCATTGGATTCGTAGAGTACTTGTGTCATCAGCTTATTGATGATTGTTGTCAATTGCATTGGATTTCCTCCACTAAATTAGCTCCTGCAATGTTTGGCATAATAAATTATAGCTCCTCACAAACATTCATAGATATGAATTAAGTTGAATTGCAGCCCGGAAGGAATTTAGCTCTCCGACGAACTAGGACACGAGTCGAGACAATCAATGCGTTCTTATGCTAAAAAAAGTAATCTTTCTAGATAAAATTGGTTGTCTGAGGTAAAATTATACACCTTGCGAACATTACAGGCTCCTCTTGTTACATACGGTTCCAAAAAAATTGCAAAAGAAAACGAATTAATGTGCAAATTCCAATCCTCTTTCTGACGTCTAAAGAAAGGACTTCTCTTCGGTTTCTCAAAAAAGACAGGTTTTTGCTCCTTTTCAAATAATATTCTTGTAATATAAAAAATTGAAACTGCCCTAGTTTGAGCAAGTTTTCCTCTACGAATTTTATTTAGAATCTTTTCTTTCTTCTATGCATTCAGAGCTCAGTTAATAGCACAGCGGGTGCAGAAGAAATCGATAACATTTAATGTTTATCTTATGGTCTTCTGATTCACTATATGTTACACTTTTTCCTGCTTAGTTCGAGTGCAACATCTAAAATATTTTCCTTTAATTTAATGAAAATGGTCAATGTACATATTATTGGGTAGTTGAAACTTTTTTCTTGTGTTAATATTTGTTCCTCTTGAATTATGTATGGTGTTTGTAACTTTGTGTTCATCATTGTGTCTGTCATTTTGTTTTAATTACTTGAGGTTGAAGAGAGAATTTTTTTTTCCTGATATCTGGCCTAAACTAATAACAGAAATATTTATCAAATCTTTCAGAAATTTTACGGGTTTCTGGGATGCTCCCCAACCAAGGTTTTAACGATCTTGACAGAATGCGCCATAGAAGTCCTAGTCCTATGGCATCTTCGAATCTCATGCCAAACATGTCTCGGACAGGAATGGGTGGCTGGAATGGCCTTCCTCAAGAGGTATTTAGTTCTTAAGTTTATTGTAAGTTAATATGTTATGAAATGTTTGAAATTTGAATATAGACTTCTTAATTGTGCAAACTGTGATGAAACCAACAGCTTCCTGCTTTGACGAAGTTGATGGTATTTTCACGACGAGTTTCAGAACATGTTGAACTATATCCTGATAATACATTATATTAAGTGCGCATAATCCATATGTAATAGTTTAGCAGAAATTGTTGCATTGTTTTGACTTCTTTTACTAGCATTAATGTCAAATGTCAAATGTGTATTTCAAATCAATTTGTGCTAAAAGTAACTCAGTTACCTTGCAATTTATCTGCACCATCTTATTTGGCCGAGGAGTGATGTCTTGGTTAATTTCCATTGCCTTTCCTCGTAAGCTTCAACATCATTGAGGATTATGCTGATCTCTAGTCCAATGAAACTTTTCTATATGCCATAGCAACTAATTGCCAAGTGATTATTTTTTAGCATGACCCACACCCTATTCTGTATATTTAACTAAATTACTCGTCGTGTTACTTTCTAATTTTAGAGGGATTATATAGAAGGGCAGAGAATCTAATAGGGTAGTTCAATTACATTAGTCATTGACTCTACATAATTTTGAGGGAAAGACATTTGGAAAAATTCAACAAGTCAAAGGGCAGTTAAGGAGCTTCTAGTAGATGTGGATATTAGTCTATTACAGTGGCATATAGGCAGGCTATTCTCTAGTAGTGCTTTGTATTGTGGTGCAATTTCTGAGAAAAGGGATAATGTCATATCATATAACATGTATTGAGTTATAATGTTCTTCAAGTTGTTTATTATTTTGTGAGTTGTGTGTATTCTCCACTGCATTCATTGTCTTCACAATTTTCAAAAGCTAGATAACAGCGTGTTAAAGCGGAGCAATGTCATAGGCCTCCTGTTTTGGGCCCCAAAATTCCATGAAGTCTATATATGTATATCAACAATGATAATTTGACCAATATATTTTTTTTCTGATAATATTTGTTCTTAAATGATAACTTTTAATTATTTATTACATCTAGAAAATTGTTTATAATTACTATAAGGTTAGAATTATGAACTTGAAATTTTTATTTAAACTGAAATATTTTAAAAAATTAAAAAAAAATATAACTTCTCATTAAAATGAAGAAGTAATTCAATCAATTTTAGAAAATTTACAAAATAATGTGTATTTAGATTCACAAAAAGCTACCAACTTTTGTTTAAATTCATTTATATGATGTCATATAATAATTTTTAATATTAAGTAGATAGACCTACTTTTAACCAATATATATGTTTATTTGTGTTTGTGTGTGTGTGTGTGTGTGTGTGTGTACATATCTTTATATGTATGTAGCAAAAAAATATATTAAAAATATAACAATTGCTACATTCAAGAGGCCTCATTTTTCATTTTTGAACCAGGCCTCTAAAATGTTTTGAGCAGACCCCGCCAGACCCTCCAATTTTCTCTATGTTGTTTGCTATCTGATGCATCTCCATTGTCATTTATGAGTCACATTCGATGAATATATATACATATATGCTAAATAGGAATTAGGGCTTAGATCTAACATATATAAAATATAAGTAATGATCTATGTGGGTAGTACTCGTATACTTCCTACCGTATGCTTCATAGGAATTAGTTTTTAATATATTATATTCTCCACAGCTTCCATTATTGAAAAAGACATTACATCACTTCTAATAATTCATATATGAAGATTTTCTTTTTAAAAAAGTAAGCAGCTGTAAAGGTGGTAACATTGTAAGCCGATTACTTCTATAGACTTTGCACTCTACCAGAAGTCACTAATTGTATATAGGAACTTAGACACGTTTTTTTTCACTTGTCAAACTTCGTGTTTTTTGCACCAAGTATGCCCATGGATATTGTGATGTTTGATAATTTTTGCAGATGCTTATAGTCTCTTGTGGTGACCCAAGCTGTTATATTTGTATTTCTAACATATATGTTTCTTTTAGATTTATTTGTGTGATCAGTCTGTTTCCCCATAAAAAATTCTATCAAGTGATAGTTTTCTTATCTGGTACACATGATATGATGGATGCTTACTTGGCAGTGGGAGACAAATTTAACTTTTTGGCTGTGTGTTGTGTTCCTACTTTTTTATCCTTAGCAAGATCTCAAATAATGGATGCCTTTCCTGCATTTAATTGCTTAATTTTGTAGGTTGATACATAATGGAATTTAAGAATGAATATCTTTTGGGGAAAATTTGAAAAAAGAAAAATAGACTAGTGGTATTTGCTATCTCACTTCTCACTTTGTCTTCTCAACCAAAACAAACACATTAAAAAAGGATTGTATGGGAGTAGGATGTTATGTTTACTTAAATGAGAAATACTTTACAACACTAGAATTTTCACGTAATATGATAATATGAAGGTTTTATTTTCAATAGCAGTAAACCAGTACTTGAGGAGTATAAGAAGCCACTAGTATCTTTTTTAAATATTTATCATTAAATAATGCATGATAAATTCTTGATTATATTAGAAAAAGCAGATGTAATTACAAATAATTGATTTTGTATGTTCGTGCAGGAAGTCATATAGTTTAATATATTAGTAAATTCTTATTTAGCAATATAATACTAATTTTTGACTGATTACATGCAGTCCAGATTAAATTATATATTGAATAGATGAATGGTTCTTTGAATCGTTCTAGTTTCAGACTTTATTTTTACATTGACTTTTGTTACTATCAATAATCACTTTTAAAAAATTAATAGTCATTTTTTATTTGTCAGTCATTTAAAAATCTTGTCACTTGCATCACCTGGCAGTCATCATTCCAATTTCTACATGGAATTTTAATTTTTTGTTTCAACCTGTCTTTTCTTTGTGTATTTGTATAATCATTTTGTACACATTGCATCACCATCCAAACGAAACTAATATTTTCCATCATACAACAGAGATTAAGTGGCCCTCCTGGGATGACAATGGACTGGCAAGGAGCACCAGCAAGTCCTAGTTCATACACTGTGAAGAGGATCTTGCGCCTAGATATTCCAGTAGATACTTATCCAAATGTAAGCTTCCAATACGCTATCGGTATACTACAAATGCACAATTGTCTGATCATGCCTTGCCTTATTAACAAATAAGCTATGGGTTTTTTTTTCTGTTCTTCGTTTTAGTTCAATTTTGTTGGGAGACTTTTGGGTCCTAGAGGAAATTCGCTGAAACGAGTTGAAGCTACTACAGGATGCCGTGTGTATATTAGAGGAAAAGGTTCAATAAAGGACCCAGACAAGGTAATAAAATAGTGTCTCAATTTTTATTATGATATTATTCTATTCTATCAGGGCTGGCCCTAGAGATTTGGGTGCCCTAGACGAATTTTTAAAATAATGCCCCTTTTCTTTAAGGTTCTAAAATAAAAAAAAAATTAAAACATATATATAATACATGTACATAAAAATTTTGGTGCCCCTATCGTGATGGTGCCGCCTTACCCAAGGAGCAGCCCTGTATTCTATTAAGTGGGTGGAGGGGTCTTATGTATGGTTCATAAGGTATTTTGTCTCGTTGCACATTTTTACTCTGTCTAACTATTTGAGTTTAATTTAGAGGTTACCAATGTGGTAGTTTCTTTTTCCCTCTTTCCAGATTGCAAACATGTATGTGTGGTACTTGCTTTGTGAATTTAGCTGGGCTTTTGTAAAGATAATATTAGAGGTTTCCTTGTTTATCCTGTTGAGTTTGCGTGCCTTACATTTTCATAATTACATATTGGAGGAGGAGAAGTTAAGAGGACGACCAGGGTATGAGCACTTAAATGAACAGCTCCACATTTTGATTGAGGCCGACTTACCTGCCAATGTTGTTGATATGAAGTTACGACAAGCTCAAGAGATAATTGAAGAATTGCTTAAGCCTGTGGTACTAATCTAAGCCTAGTCCTTTGCTATGATCTCATATTCTCATTTAGGACATGAATTGCAAATTGTAGTATCTTATCTATAAGATAATCAATTTAACTCGTACCTTTTTTCTTCTGGCCTGTCAACCTGCCTATATGCAGGATGAGTCTCAGGATTTCATCAAGAGACAACAATTACGTGAGCTGGCTTTGCTGAATTCAAATTTCAGGGAAGATAGTCCTGGCCCAAGTGGGAGTGTATCTCCTTTTAATACGAGTGGCATGAAACGCGCAAAAACTGGTCGTTAATGGATGAGGATGTGATAAATGTTTCACAGTCTACTTGAAAAAGTCATGCCTTAATATCACTTGCGATGCACTTGTATTCCGGAGAGCATAAGTCGAAAAAATGGTTGGAATTCTGGTTGGTGATCTTTTTGGTTGTCTTTTCCTTTTAACGTTATACAATTTAGCTGAACAATATAGTAATCACATATGAAAGGAAAGAGTAAAGTTTTTTTTTTTTTACATATTTATATCTTATTTGTATTTGTTGTTTCGGCTTGAATATGCTTATATGGGTGTCGATATAGTTCGGATTGGAGTTAGGTATGGTATATGTTCTTGTAAAACTTAAATCATTGAATTTATTTTTATGTTATCATAGCCATGGGGCAGTTTGGAATGTATGTAAAATATTTTTCTGGTTCGACATTAGCGGGTGGCTATAATTAATTTGGACACCTTGGTGTTGTTTGAAGCTAGAGTGCCCGTAGCCATTTGTTAGATTGTTTGATTGTTTGTTATATTTTTCTCAGATAATTATGTTAAAATGAATATGAATAGATTCTAGTCATTTTTTAAAAGAGTAGTTATTGCAAACTGATATGGATACTGCTAGGGAGAGCAAACCTCGGTTTGGTTTTTGAATAAAATCAAAACCGGAACCAAAATCGGAAGTCTTCGGTGTTTAAAATCATTAACCAACCGGAACCGTAATAGAAACATCGGTTTCGGTTTTAAAAAGCCCTGTTTGATTTTAATTTGTTCGGTTTTAAAACTGATTATACAAAAAATATAATAAATTTATATAATAAAGATTTGACAAATTTCATTAATTAATACTAAACATATTTTCATATCATAACAGAGATGTCACATTGCCATACATGTTACTGAAAAGATGTATAAACATAATATAAATGTTTTTAGTCAAAAAATAGAGCACAAGTTCTGTCCCTGTCCTAACCAAACTGTAATAAAATTGGCAGTAGATAATATTTTTATTTATCGATGTTAAGTGATCAAATGCGTTTCCAACAATTTTCAGCTCATCTGTAAATATAAATATAAATATTTTTATATTTATTAAATATTTAACATTAATATAAATTATATATAATATTTTTTTTTAATAATCGTTTCGGTTCGGTTTTTTCTGGATCGGTTTGAATCTAAAACCGAAACCGGAACCGATTAAACGGTTCGATTTTTAATTTTTCGGTTGCGGATCGGTTTTTCCCGATTTCGATTTTATTATTTTGCTCGATTACTAAATTTTGCAAGGTTTTTTTAGGAAGTGAGTTATGAAGTATGAATAAAGTTAGAAGTGAGGTATGAGTTTGAAATGAATAAAATATTTTAGTTAAAAATTAGGTATAGATGTAGAATGAATATTTTTATATATGATGTTTGGTTGAACAATATTTTAAAGAGAAAAAGGAATCTAAGATGTATCTCAGGTAATTTCCTAAAATTTTAATACAAAATATTAGTATATTAATAAAATTTTAAATCAATAATGATCTTGGAAAAACACTCCTTCCATGTTTGCATATAAACATATAAAATCTTATGTATATCACGTAACTTACTTTTTAATCTCTATTTTAAATCAATAATAAATTTATTCGAAAACTAAGCTGATATTAGAAATGAAATTTCAATTATATTCCACTTCAATCTGATTCGTGATTTCAAATTTATACCACTTTATGAATTAAATGTATCTTTAAGGGTTTTTTTTTTGAAACTAAATGTATCTTTAGGGATATTCTCCGAAATCTAATTCGGACATAATCTAAAATAAGTTTGTAAACTCTTATTTTTTTTAAAACCTGATTCGTCTTGTATGTCTTAAATGTGGCTCTTATTTTTCATCAAAATTCTCTCCAACTTGAAATCCCGGATATTTAAGTAATGAATTATGAAAAAATCAGATCAAATTCTGATTTCTCAAAAGCTCAGATCAAGTTGGAATAAAATTTAGGTTTTTGAAAGTCAGAAAAAATTCCAATATTTTTAATAAAATTCTGAAACTATATAAAATTATTAATATATAAAATATAAAAAATCAGACTCAATCCTAAAATTTAAAACATACATTTTATTTAGAAAAAAATCTGAATTAGTCCGATTATATTATCTTTTATTCCATGTTAATTTGCCAATTTCTCATCTATATTATATTATTAAAATTAAACTCCGAATATTATATTATCTATCTTCTGTAATATATAAATTGAATAAATTCATAGCATTACAAGTAAATATTATACAAAATAAACGTTAACAAAACTAATATTTGAATTCGAAAGTCACACAAGAAATATTTAAATGTTATAATACAAAATTACATAAATATGTTTTATTTTATTTAAGTTGAATTTTTTTTTGTCAGATATATAAGTAGAAATTTAAATATATAAATTTATTCAATACTAAAAAATAAAAAAATACACCAAACATTGCAACCGAAGACAGATTTGGCCTGTTTGGCCTACCTTAAAATAAGTTTTTTTGGACTTATTTTCGAGTAAAAATTTCATATTTTGATAAATGTTTTTTATACAAGTATTTAATGTATATTTGAGATTCTATAAGTTGCAAAAAAAAGTTAACTTTTTTCAGAAAAAAGTTAGGAATCTCTAACTTTGTCTTAAAATAAGTTGACTTATTCTGGAAAAAAGTTCTCCCAAACACCCCAATATCTTTTGAAGGCTGGACCCGGGCGTGTAGTGGGGCCCACGTTGGTAACTGTGCCCTGAGCCGTGTGTTTTTAAGATATATTTGGAGCTTTTAGTTATAGGCTCTAGCATAGTATCTACAGCCACAAAAATGTTACTCTACTGGCCCAGATAGATTTTGGTCCGCTACTATTTTTTTTTCAAAAATAATTATTCGATACAATCAAATTTACATATATACGAAATAAAGAAATTAACAAAAAAATTAAAAAGGGGTTTAAATTATAATTTTTAGTTTCCGAAATATTAAATTAGTAGTCATTATTTTACAATTAAAAGTTAATTATTTATAATTTTAAAATTTTAATTTCTTTACAATTAAATTAAGGGTATTTAACAAAAAATTACTTTTTAAAACTTTTTTTGCGATTTTATTATATATTTTTTAAAATACGGTTTACAACCAAAATCAATCAAAAAATAATTATTTTCACTAAATTTTAAAGTTGTATTTGTGGTTAATTTCGATTGTAAATATAAATTGCAAAGTTGCAAAACCGTATTTTTGCAATTTTTTTTTAAAAAAACCATATTTTTATAAAACATTTTTAAAAAAGTCAGTATTTTTGCAAATTTGTTTTTATCCTTAGGTATTTTTCAAAAAGCCCTTTAAATTAATCAAAATGTTTAATAATATAATGTTTTAGATTTAAATTAATTATATAATATAATTATTTAGTTAATTAAAATTAATCAATTTAATATTTAAAAGTGAAAATAAAATCAAGATTACATGAAAACGAAATAATAATTAAAAAAAGGGTATTGATTTGAATTACGAATCCATTCCCATTTTAACCTAGTCTGCCATTCATTTTCTCAAACTAACTTATTTCATTCAATCATTCTCAAACTAACCTAGTTTACTATTCAAACTCAGTCTTTTTTATTTTTCTTTTACTTTTTCCAAATTTCTATTACATTTCTTATTATTCTTTTATATTTTATATTTTATATATTATAATGTCAATAAAAATTATACGAATATATCAGTTGTCTAGTCAAATAGTAAGATTCTTCAAATAATGTGTAACTTTAATAGCTGCAACCTATTCAATAATTTTTTTTGGACTAGTCTTTTCACCTGTTTCACCAATAATAATTCATGCCTAACCCTATTGCGCCATGGTTTACAATAGAGGATGTCACTAACAATAATGTCACTGATAATCCAGGTGATTTTCCTGACTTCAATCCACTTGGAGATGATCTATTTGAAGGTCAATGTTTTTCAGATAAGCAAAGTATTGTTAGTGCAATAAAAGATATTCATATCAGAAAATCCAGAAATTATCATGTTGTAAAGAGTACTACAACTTTGTATGAGGCAAAATTTGTTGTGGCCGAATGTCCATGGAGAATTCAAGTTATAAAAAGAAAGCTATATGATCACTTTGAAATCACTAAACTTCCAGCTAAACATAATTGTCTTTTGAGAACAATTCAACGAGATCACAAGAAACTTAGCTCGAAGTTAATTGCAGATGCTATCAAACAACAAGTAATGCTTGCATTAATTCTAGTATTCAATTTTTTTCAAACTTATATATGATGTTGCTTATACTTTTTATGTTTATGTATCTAGGTCACTGAGAGTCCGTATTTAAAAGTTAAAAACATTCAGAGTCAAATTACAGACATGTATAAATATCATGTTTGCTACAAGAAGGCGTGGATCGGAAAACAAAAGGCTATATCAGATGTATATGGTGATTGGACGACCTCTTACTCCAAACTTCCACAATTTTTAAGTGTTTTGATGCATTTTAATCCAAGTACAAATGCTTTAATTGAGGCTGAAAATATAAACTCTAATACATCTATGTGCAAACGTGTATGGTGGGCATTCAAGCCGATGGCTGATGGGTGGCAATATGCTAAACCAGTTATCAGCATTGACGGCACATTTCTAAAAGGAAGGTATAATGGAAAGTTATTAATTGCAATGGGGTTCGATTCAAACAACCATCAATATCCACTTGCTTATGGCTTAGTCGATGAGGAAACGACAGTCAATTGGTCATGGTTCTTATGTCTACTTCGAAGATATATATGCAAGAATAGAAGAGGAGTTTGCATAATTTCAGATCGTCATGCTAGAATCATCGAAGCAATGAAAAAAGAAGAAAGTGGTTTCACTGGTGATATGGGCATACATCGTTTTTGTCTTTTACATGTTCGTAGTAATTTCAGTTCAGCTTATCCTGGTTTACATTTAAAGATGTTATGTTGGCTAGCTGGAAATACTTCTCAAGTAAGGAAGTTTGATGCAGCGATGAAACAAATCAAAGAACTTAACCCTGATGCAGAAAAATGGTTTCGAAATATTCCCCTTGAGATGTGGACTATGGCTTATGATGGAGGTCATCGTTATGGTCAGGCAACAACAAATATGATCGAAAGTTTCAATGATTGTATAAGATCTGCTCGTTTTCTGCCTATCACATCTATGGTTGAATATATATATTATCGTTCTGTTAAAATTGTTGCAGAACAACGTACTCAGACTTTAAATGATCTCCAAAATGGTCATGTTTATTGCAAGAAATCAAGAGAGTTATTTGAAAATATTGAAAGAAAGGCATTAGCACACAAAATCATTTCATACAATGAACAACGTGGAATTTTCGAGGTGACTACTGCTCGTTATAAGACGAAGAAGGGATTTTGGAAAGGTGGCAACAAGCATACAATTGATCTACATAAAGGCTTTTGCTCGTGTGAAAAATGGAGTCGATATCATTCCCCATGTTCGCATATAGTTGCTGGTTGTTTGACATGCAATCTTGATTGGAAACAATACATTGAACCATCTCACAGTTTGACAACACTCTATGAGATGTGGAAATATGAATTTTTTTCAATATCCCATCAAGCTTATTGGACATTTCCATTAGCAAGTAATTGGGAAAGATATGACATTCTTTTGCCTAATGAAAATTTGAAGAAGAAAAAAAATAAGCGGGGACAAAGAGGTCAAAGTCAGCGCATTCGAATAGAGATGGACACCTTAAGAAAGACTATAATCTGCGGGAGATGTGGACAAAAAGGTCATACGAGACGTAGTTCACGGTGTCTTGAAAAATAACATAACAATTGTATTAAAATTATTGTAATCGTTTTTTTAATTATTAAGTCTTTTTATATTAATTGTAATTTCATTTAATTTTAAATGCATTATTATTTATTATTTTATTACTTAGTAATAAGTAATTTATTATTTATATGTAAAAGAATAATAATAAATGAAATAAAAATTTGGAAAAGTACAAGAAAAATAAAAAGACTGAGTTTGAATAGTAAACTAGATTAGTCTGAGAATGATTGAACGAAATAGGTTAGTTTGGGAAAATGAACGGCAGACTAGGTTAGAATGAGAATGGATTCTTTGAAGAATTACGAGAGTGCCACCTATGCACCTACTACTTTGCAGTGGGTTGTTTGGTGAAAAATAAATAAATAAATAAATTAAAGAGCCTCCTTTATTTCATTTCACACTACAGCGGTGCTAGCGGCGGGCGGTAATCACGAGAGGGAGAGAGATAGAGAGAGGCGAGAGAGACGAGAGAGAGTTGTTTACAGATTTGCATCTACGCAAACAAGGTACACAACTACACACACACATATATGTATCATGCTCTTGATTGATTTATCTAATTAGGGTTTGTCCCTCTTCATTTCGTTTATGTTATGTTCTATTGTTCTCACTGCGTTTGATTTATAATATTTATTAATTTATCTACTATTTTTTTATTATTTTAATATTTAACATTTGATTACTTTGACAAGGTAGTGTGATCTTATTTATCATATGAGAAAAAAGAGTTGGAATGAAATGAATGAATTTGAAGTAAATTTAAGTTGTGGTTTTTAGTTGTGTGAATGAATGTTAGTTGATAATTAAAATTTTGAATGTATACTCGTATTGTCGTGCAATTTGAAGTGATCCAAGGGTCTAAGACTATTAACCGCCCAACACATAGGAGAGCCTCATTTGTTCGATAGTGAAAAATATATAGAGCTAAAAATGCAATACGTGCTGGTAGAAATAATTACCTTAATGGTATCATAATAGTTTCAGTCAACCTCAGCTGAGAGCTGGCCCAACAAACAGTATTTGTGGCCATCCTTGAGCCTCAAAACCCTGCACATGAGCATGATACGAGAACAACCCAACATCATGTTACTGTAATGAGCAAAAATACAAAAGCAGGACATTATGGACATGTTATTTGAAAGAATGCAACTAACGGACTTGAGAGCATTAGGAATGACCATCCTCTTGATTTTGTCAATATGGTGGAGGCACTCCCTCGTACACCTTCAACCTAGCCAGAGCATTAGCTCCCCTCTTAATCTTGTGTGGAATCTTCCTACAATGCATACAAATTAATTAATTAATTAATTGCACCAAATTGTTTTATCATTTCACACGATCACGATATACAAAAATGAATGAATGGTAATGGTACCCAACTGCTGGTCTTTAATATTTTATAAATGATATATAAAATTTTGAATGTATACTCACTTTCACTGATTTTATACACCAACTGATGATCTATAATAAATGAAATTATGCAATTAACTTGTACCGTTTGGAATAGAGTAGACATGGAGGACAATTTATTTATATTTAATAAAAAATACTTGTGTTTTTGAATGATAATTTTACTTGTCACTTGCACATTTTTGTGATGTATTCTGATATATTATGTTCTTGGATTTGTTATATATACAGTATACTGCAAGGAGAGGAGTTTGATCCTTGGTCTACCAATGTCAACAATGGCTCAGCTTCACCAGTCACTTCTACCCAGTCATTGTCACCATTTCAAGTCCAATGGATCTATGGATCGTATTCATAATAATCTTGCTTTCCCCTCCACGCCTATTTCTCCAAACCTCTTCATCTCTCCTCTGCCAAAGAATCAGCTCACCCCGAGTTTCCTCACAGCCAAGTTTCATTTTCCTTGTGCCACTGTAGCTGGGGGTGGTAGCAGCAATGATGGAATTGGCGGCTCTAGTGGAGGCGGAGGTGGTGGTGGGAATGGTAACAATAATGGTGATGATTCTTCTTCTAATTCTGACGATTCTTCATCATCAGATGGTTTTGGACCTTTAGGGGCTTTCCTGAATGGTTGGAGGTCCAGGGTGGCTGCTGATCCTCAATTCCCTTTCAAGGTTCTTATGGAGGAGATTGTTGGTGTGACTGCTTGTGTTTTAGGTGACATGGCTACTCGCCCAAATTTTGGTCTTAATGAGCTTGATTTTGTTTTCTCAACTCTTGTTGTTGGCTCCATATTGAATTTCACTCTCATGTATCTCTTGGCACCTACAATGGCATCCTCTGGGGCTGCATTGCCTGCCTTCTTTGCCAGCTGCCCTACTAGCCACATGTTTGAGCCGGGTCCCTTCGGTGTACTTGATCGGTTTGGGACGTTTGTGTATAAAGGAATGGTGTTTGCTGGAGTTGGGTTAGCAGCTGGATTGGTTGGGACTACTCTCTCCAATGGGTTACTCATGATGAGAAAGAAGATGGATCCTAATTTTGAAACTCCAAACAAGGCGCCACCTACCATGTTGAATGCTCTTACTTGGGCAGCCCATATGGGTATTAGCAGTAACTTCAGATACCAGACCCTCAACGGGGTTGAGTATTTGCTTGCCAAGGGGCTCCCATCATTTGTATTTAAGACTTCTGTTGTGGTTTTGAGGGTCATGAATAATGTTTTGGGTGGGATGTCTTTTGTGGTACTGGCAAGGCTGACAGGATCACAAAGCTCAGGTGCTAAGGAGGTGAAGCTGGTCACTGGTGAGGAGGTGGAAACATTGTCTACTTCTGCTGACGAGAAGGAGAAATTGTTACAAGACTGTGATAGCGGCGAGTCTGTTCCCAAGTAGTTGTTTTCCTATACTAATCTGTTGAAATGGCTGCTTTGACATTAGGTAACCTGTGTCTTTCTTGCATCTATAAATAAAAGAACAGTTTTGGATTTCTAATTGGATCAATAGAACAGTTTTGGTTTGTGTTGTATGTTTAACTCCCAAGTTACAGAATCATATCAAGTAAAGAAAATTGTGTGCCAGTGATTATTCATGTTGCTTGTATGTGATGCAAATTCATGAGAATGTTATTTTCTCTGCAGTTTTTGACTTGCTGGCAAATGCAATATTGTTTATGAAATACTTTTGACTGCGAGAGTTTAAAAAGTTATATGGATTGTGTATGACAGCATGTGTCATTTGTCAAGTGCCTAATACTGTAAATGATGTAATGGTTATCTGACTATATATCTGACTATAAACTACTTATATAGTCTTTGTACACAGCCTATGAAATCATGTCTCTTGTCAGCAATCTAGTAAAAGTCGTTATGATGCTATCATTATTCAGTTTCTCCCCCTTGACGAGTTGAAATTTTTTGTCATTTTAATGGCACCAAGTGATTCACACAAGAAGATGGTTAACATCATTTCCGAACTATATATACACCATTTTCTCTATATTCACGAGGCCAAACTAGGAATTACTCGTAAAGCTATGCTACTGTAATATATGTATTTTTCGCGTGTGACCTTGTGAGGCTTCTCAGTTATTATCGAGGCTTAATGCTTGTCATCACGCCACTAACAAGATTGCTTCCCGACATATTTAAGGATGCAAAATATTCCTCATTCGAAAGGACCAACGAAGATGAGGACGAGGAATCCCTATACGTTGGTTTGGACAAATCAGGTCTAGTTTCTGGCATCTTTTGAAGTATATGTTCAAGCTCCCTAACCACATCCAGCATTGACGGTCTATCTTCTGGCTTATCATGGCAACACTTGAGGGCCAAAGCTATAAACCTTTCGACACATTCAGAGGGGTAGGATCCCATTCTGCTGTCTATAATAGAGAATATTGTGCCAGAATTATAAGACAAATTCACCTGAAAGTAAAGATATAATTGTCCAAAATTACTAATGAGAAACCATTGTGAAACTTTTGAGGTAGTATATCGATAAGACGATAACTGATAATAAATGTGCCAAGATGGAATGGTCTCCTAGTATCGTGATAAAAGGATTGGCTGCAGCTTGCATCACAAATCTGAATATATAAAAGAGAGAAATGGAGACGAACTGTGTACCTCACGGACAATATTTTTCCCATGTGATATTGGTTGCATGCCTGTTAAGATCTCTAAGAACACCACACCAAGGCTATAAACATCGCTTTTGTCCGTTAGTTTGTGGGTCAAGAAATATTCAGGATCAAGGTAACCCTGCATATTCACGGTCATGCGCCAAATGATTAACAAAAATGAAAATGTAACACAACGTTTAACACCATCCCTGTCTTCTTGAAGTTCTAATCACGCAGTTGACAACTTGACATGACTAATAGCAGCCACTATAATACAGGTTATCAAACTCCAAAATAATTAAAATAGTTTAGGTATAACTTATTAATGAGTATATCTAATTTATTATCCTGGATTCCTTTAGAAGATTCAAAATGAAAACAAGATACTAGTCCCCCACAAGTTTTCGTGCCTGTAAACCAGACAAACTCAGCCACAAACATTTGTGCACACTGCATAGTTACCACATATAACCGATTAGATCTAGAACAATGCTCAGACTCTGAAGTTGTCTTTGGAAATTTTTGCTTCACAATTACAGGTAAATCCAGTGTTAGTTATTATTCTTGATGGTCACGACTCACGAGCCACATCAATATGATAAAAATATGCCTCTCATGTGTGATTTTTATCACCACCAATAAGATAAATAAACTTACCGGGGTGCCTTTAACAACTGTTGATATATGATCCGGCAAAAACCCTTGGTCATTTGAAACTGGTGCAAGCAGTGACAGTCCAAAATCAGCCACTTTTGCAGCAAAGTTGGAGTCCAGAAGAATATTGCTGGCTTTGATATCACGGTGGAATATTGGTGGGTTTGCTTCAGTATGGAGGTATAATATACCTCTGGCTGAATCCAGACCTACATGCAATCTCATCCCGAAGTTCAGAGTCTCCTTGGATTTAGCTACCAGAAAATAGAAACCTCTGTCAGCTCAGAAAGATATCTTTATAGAACACAGCACCTTAAATTTAACACAAACCCGAATAATGCTATTTGACCGAGTAGTGGAATCAGTAGATGGATCACTTGACAGAACATGACCGAAATGTTTCTGGTTAGAGTAATGCTACGTCCACAGAATTGTATACAGAAACATTTACAAAATGACCTGGCACCATAGTTGTCTCCCACTCTCATTAATAAATTATGTTTTCTCTTTTATTTCTTTCACACAACACATTAGTTTTAGTTACTAATTGTGCTGTGTCATCTTAACATATTAACATTATATAGTTTCTATGAAAAATATAAGTTAATAGAAAAATACATTATATTTATAAATTATTATATAATTATATAATAAATTTAGTGTATTGTTAAAACATAAATATAATATATTACGAATGTTAAAATTTTCAACATATAAAATATGTTATTTTATTTGTTTATATATATAATTTTTTGATTAATGTGGGGCTAAAATTAATAATGAATAAACAAATTAACTTGTATTAACAAAATATATATTTAAACATAAAGTTTAATTTCAATTTTGAATATATCAATTTATTAAGTTAGTTAACATTTTTTACAATTTAGAAAAATTAGTATATCCTTCATAATTATTAATTTTTATGTGTATTATAGTACTCTTTTGAAAATTTTCTCTATTTATAATTGTAAATTAAGTAAAATAATAATAATATTTTCTTTACTAATATAGTAATATTCCTACAATAAACTTTTAATACTATACTTTTAATATAGATCATTATTATAGTGTGTAATTTATTTACTAAAATTTATGAACTATAATATAATATTTGAATATAGGGATTTGTTAATTTATATAAATATAAAATATAATAAAATCACTTGTATTCTTATGATATTAGGCTAACCTTTTTCAAAACTAGTTTAACATTCAATACATAATTTTGTTAATACAAGTGAATTTATTTATTCATTATTAATTTTAACCGCACATTAATAAAAAATTATATATATAAACAAATAAAATAATGTATGTTATACGTTGAAAATTTCAATACAAGTAAATTTATTTATTCATTATTAATTTTAACCGCACATTAATAAAAAATTATATATATAAACGAATAAAATAATGTATGTTATACGTTGAAAATTTTAACATTTATAATATATTATATTTGTGTTTTAACAATATGATGTTTTAAATTTATTATATAATTATATAATAATTTATAAATGTAATATATTTTTTTATTAACTTATATTTCATAGAAACTGGTATAATGTTAATGTTAAGAAGTATGGAAGAATTAGTAACTAAAAATAATGCTAGAAATAAAGGAAGAAATATAAAAGTGGGAGACAGTTGTGTATGCCACGTCATTCTGTGAATTTTTTTGTATATAATTATGTGGACGTAGCATTACTCTTCTAGTTAATCTACTAAAAACTATGTTGCAAGAAAATAGGTAGTAGTGTGCTCTTGTGACCACTTTTGACTACTGATTTCAGTGAAGTCATACAAGTTTAACCAATATACAACTATGATCTCAATTTATTCATGACCACAGAATAGACAATACTATTCAAATTTGATGTACAATTGCAAGACAGAAACCAAATAAACAACAGGTGATCCTCAAAGAATTAGGAGTTAAACCAATACTTTCCAGAAATGAGCAACAAAAGGAATTATAAAAGAGTTTATAAGTTTCATACCAGAAAGCCAGTATTGCAACGTGCCATTAGGCATGAACTCGTAAACCAGCATCTGCAAATGTGCCAAACACACTCTCAGACCATTTTAGGTAATATATCATCAGCAGTCTTGAAGTGAAAAATTAAAACACAATAGGGTAGCATAGAGTTAATTACTAATGTAGATGTTAAGAATTGTTACATCTACCAAAAAAATCACCAGTGAATAGTATGTCCATTAAAAAATAAATTAGTAGTTTTGGCGAACTATACCCAATCAACGCCATATGATCAAAGTGAATCTAAAACAAAGAACATATGTATCGAGGGATTGACCAACTAATTGATACCTGCTCTCCTTTTTCTTCACAATATCCAACAAGTGAGACTAGATTTCGATGATGTAACCTCGATAACAATTCTATCTCCGTCAAAAATTCTTTCTCACCCTGTAATGATCCTTCTTTTGCACGCTTTATGGCAACAATTTTGTTGCTTGATAACACCCCTCTGTAAACCTTCCCATAGCCTCCTTGACCTACTAATGTTGAATCTGTGAAATTGTTGGTCGCCATTGACATTTCTTCAAAGGTGAAGCTTCTAACACCATCAATCTTTATGGAACTCTTCGATGCTGCAGTGAGAATCACATTACGCGAATTCCAAATAACCTTTCAGCTATTTTCCTACGTACCACATTAACCGAAAAGATTTGGAAACTTACATGTACGTGTTCTTGACAGCTTACGGAAATCGCGAGAATATTTTTTGGTGATAAAAACTGTGGCTGTTATAGTTATTACTACTGCACAAGCAACTGCCACTAATACAACAAACACCAAAACGCGTTTGTTTATACTTGTTCCTTGGCGCTCGATAATTACTGCAGCATCAAAAGAAGTTGCAAAGAAAAAAGATTATAATCTGTTCACCTACAAGGAACCATATTAATACGATGCTATCGTATGGTACATTCTTTTCAAGTTTACATGTTTTTGAATGAACAGGCTCATATAGTCATGTTAATCATTACAACTTACAACTTTAACTTTCCCTCTAATTTAGTTTCCCCTAGAATCTAAACTAACATAGATTTATCATAATATATCCTTTATTTAATGAACAGCACACATATGATAAGATTTAAATGCAGAGTTCCCAAGTCCTAAAATTTAAATGCTTACCATCAGAATACGGTCCTAGTAAACTGAAATTGAGAAGTTCATAAGGTCCAAACAAGTCATCACCGGGGAAATTCCAGGAGGAGAAAATTTGTTTTATGCGCAAAACCTCACTTGTATTGAATGTGTTCGAATGTTCAATGCTCGCTACAGGGAAAAGCTTCAAATACATCCTCAGGCGAGGCCCTTCTTCCCAAATAATGTTTGGTTCAATAGATATCTGATAAAAGCTTAACCCAAGAGAATCACCAAGGTACATCTTAAATAGATCCATATATGGTGGGAAATAAGAGAAACCAGGGCTCTTCAGCCTGTATCCAATTAGAAGAGGTGATGCACAAAAACATGGAACAGGAGCTTCTAGGACATATTCAAAGTAATTGTTGACAGGACATGCTTGTATAGGGCATATAGTGCTTGTATTTTTTGAGATGTCAATAGGATCCTCTCCGACTTCAGGTTTGCAGTATTGAATTATATTTCTTATATTTGTGGTGTTGCAGACAGGATTGCCATGTAGCCTGAGAAATAGGCGCTATACGTTAAGTACAGCGTTGAACAAACCCCCAGAATGGAGTAACTGAATGTGAGTAAAAGAAGAAAGAGACACACCTTAGAGTAACATTTGCTGGAGGATTGAGAACTCCGGAGATGTTTACCAGCAAATTATTCTGAAGATCACTGCAATTCAGAACGCACAAAATATGAAAAGGTATCTCAAAAAGAATGAACCTACTATTATACTAAATAATTCTAAATCAAACTCAATCATTTCAAGGAGTCATGCAAATTTTTGCTTGTATGTCTTACAGTATAAGCCTTGCTGTTGCATTGAACTTGTTCTGCCATGTACCAGCAGGAATAGAACCACTCAAACTATTATTTTTAACCGACCTGTAATAAAAAGTTTCACACCATATGTCAAATGCAAGGAATTGTTCCATAGTCTTGACTCATTGTCAGGACCATCATGTTGACATTCAATAAAAGTTAAGTTGTTACACAGAACAAAATCCTTACAATATCTGAAGATTGGGGAGATTTGAGAAACTTTCCGGAATTGTTCCATTAAGAAGGTTAGACGACAGAATACTGCACGACAAATTGTTGACAAAATGAATTCTTGGCTCTGATAGCAAACAAAAACTCAAAAGTAGGTACATAAAGTAAGATGTATGTATATGGAGTAAGTACATATGACAACTATATTCCGTTGTACATCAAGTGCATACATAGTAGTCATTTCGTCCGACAGCTTATCTGATGGTATTGATCCAGTGAGTTGATTCCAGCTAAGATCTCTGCATGAGAAGTTAATAACTAGTCATGTTTCTTCATTTAAATTGTTTTTACTTAAATGATGAGTCCAAAGCAAAAAATGATATAAAGCCAGAGGAATTTATAATTATACAGTTTGATCACTTAAGTTTAGAGTCCAAGTTCAAACTTACAGATACTTAAGTCTTGATAAATTTCTGAAATCAGGCAGAGCTCCGCGCAGACTGCAATTTCTAAGGCTTCTGGTACATTGAGAAAAACAAGTGTCAGAGCAAGTCCACCCTAAGAGGTACAATATATCTAGCATCATGTCAAGTTCTTTAATCTTTCTAGAGCTGAAATTCTGGTGTAGCTTTATACTCCTTTTAACTCTTGTATTCCTTAATGCTACTAAACTTACAAGTCCAGGCAAGTAAATTTTTAGTTATAAACAAAATTACAGAAAATTAATATAAAAAATGTATGTCTTGTTATCACAAGTTTCCATGCCCAATCCCAAATTGAATATCCCACTTGAAGTTAAGTTAACGTCCAGCTAAAAGTATATGATCATTAAGCATAGAGAACCAGGTGAATCATTTTCAAAGCAATTCATTATATATACGAGGCTTGAACTTTAGACCATGCATAATTAATGTTTTTTTTATCTGCTTTCAGATGCAAATTAACTGGCGGAAAAGATAGAGAGCACATAATTTACCTAACTATACAAGTCTGAGAAATGGAAATTGCATTCAATAATAACATCTCTAAAATTTAGAGGACTGCTGACACCATATATGCCATTCATGCTGATTAGAATTAGATACGCAAGTAAGTATTTCTACTTACCAGAAGATCTCATAATAGCAACAAAATTTTCCTACAATATATAGTACCAAAAGTAATACAAGATCAACACCTACAGGGGTGACTAAGCAGCTAAACTATTGAAATGGGGTGTCATACACATCAAGTTCTCTCCATTTTCTTACTGGTGTTAATTACACGAACCATACGATACTTGAAATTTGTAATTAATTTTATGTATCACGGTAATGCAACTATGGGTGCAACTAGATGGATGAATGATGATTATGCAGTTTCCAAATAATAGAATGAAAACAAGTTTTTAGACTTCCTAAATTCTAAGAAAACTAATAAAATGATGGACATCAATAGCTAAACATATATAGTCCATGTTGAAAAGAAGGACAAACACCAAGAGAAGATAGAATTTGTACAGAACTTACAATTTCACTAATCTTGACAGGTTCCCATACACTGCAGGAATGACAGCCCCGTGGAAATTATTGTTATCAAGTTGACTGCAAGAGGACGATAAGAAATTAATTGAACTATTGAAACTTATGAAGGTTCCTTCAATGATTCAATCATCTATATCTGTGAGTGCACCACTGCCATATTGCTATAGCCGAGGTAGAAAGTGATCAAGGGCATATATAAGCCGAGGTCTGCAGATGCAGCACATGTATGGTTTTAATCATGCATTATCTTTAAAATTTTCTATTGCAGAACATCATGGGTGTTTCATGATGCTTTTCAATCATTACAACATATAGTTTATTATCAAATAACACATAACAGAAGAAAGTACATAGAGAAGAACATATAGAAAACATTAAGCTCTTATTACCAACAATTATGAGAATAACATGTGAGTGAAGAGAATGTGCTCACATTATCTTCAAGTCTGGGATGTTTGTAAACTCTGATGGAAGATACCCGGATAAATTATTGTTGTCCACAAGCCTATAGATATAAAAGAATATACCAAACAGTATCCGGTTAGAATATCATATTTCTCAAACATATTGTCCCGAAGAACATTATATACCTGTTATGTCTCTCTTTGACTGAAAGTTGGAGACGTGCTAGAGAGATATGACGGGAGGGGAGAGAAGGAGAGAGAGAATAGGTAGTATATATATGTGCGTAGAGGAGAGAGGAAGGCATGCAACTCACAAGTGAACTAGAGTAGATAAATTGGAAAGTTCAGAAGGAATTTGTCCGCTGATTGAATTGTTGTTCAAATGCCTGCATGTCACACACCATATTTATCAATAACAAAATATTTGTACCTACTAAAGCAAAAACATGTACTAGAGTAATACTCACAGATGTCTAATACTACCCAAATGTGAAAATGATTTAGGTATTGGTCCTGATATCTGGTTCTCGTCTACTTGGAGTCTCCTTAGATGCGGCAGATATCCGAGTTCGTCAGGCAGGTCGCCCGATAATTTGTTACCATTCAAGAGTCTGCAGAAGATTTGACAGTAAGATGTAATCCGTCACTTGGTAGGTTTTTTTTTATAGTATTTACTGAAAACTCCGGCTTTACTGGCTTCTCAAGCTTATCTTAAACCAAACGCTGATTCAATTAGTTTCCATTCTTTATGTTCCTGAGAAAGCTAACTTTTATGGGAACAAAATCTACACATGTAAGCAAAGCTAGAATGCCAATAGTTACTAAAGCAGAAGCAATTTTTACAGAAATTTGACTTGCTGCATCGTAGATACCCTTAAGCATACTAATATATATGTTAAAGATCATGGTCTTCATTGTAGGTCTGGTTGACAAGGTCAACTTTTTGGTTTCACAGAGCTTCGGTTTGAGTCTTCCCACTAGCATATTATCTTTTACTTTCTGGTTCTAATTAAATCACGGTCTGCATTGTTGTGCATGACTTGCTATATGAGCACTCTGGTTTAGGAAGGTCTTTCATGGAATACTGTCCTCTACCTGTGGCGCAGCTGCAATCTATTTATTGTGCAAGCTGTCATTTTAATACCAATGAAATAATTATTCACGTAATGGGTGTCAAATCATAATCCACCATGTTGAGTGGATTTTGTAGTAGCATTAGTTTTTAGAGGGCTTGTCATCAGAAAAGCATTAGTTTTTCTGAAACCATTTTGCACAGTTTATGATATTTAAGGACATGACCACTTCCATCCTCTTTTTTACAAACATTCTTATACTCGGTATACATATAGAAAGTACAGGTTTAATCTGTAATGGTATATCCAAGATACAATTACTAATATTTGGCATAATAGTACTAATATGGAACAGAACAATTTTATATCTGTTTATTATAATGAAATGAAAAATATACTCACAAGGAGTGTACAATTTAAGTTCTAAGTTGACATTAATTAAATTATTTTAAGTCAACCCATCTTCACAAAATGGAAAGGTATAGGCGATGCTTATACATGATACTTGAAACAATTCCGATAAGAGAAGAGTGTGAGCTACTTACAGGAGTTCTAAAGAAGACAATTTTCCTATCTCCTTTGGTATTCTGCCAGTTAATTCATTCCACATGAAATCTCTTCCCAGAAAAAAGAAGAAACAAAACAAAACATAAGTATTAGGTAGAATTGATAATCAAGAAAAGAATTAGAAGATGGGGGCACATAACATCAACATAAAGATCACTTCAAGACTCACAATATTCGAAGATGAGAAAGCTGACCAAGCTCAGGTGCTAAAATTCCAGACAGATTCTTATTCAGCAGAAGGCTACAAAGATAGGACAGAAAGTAGCAATTTCACTAAAGTAGCAAGAGTATACCAACCAAGTACTATTTAGTGAACAAGTTAGGACCTTAAGTAAGCAATTTTACTATCAACTATAAGAAATGAGAAAAGAAAACTCAATGTACATTTCTCGGATGTAAAGATAACCATCAGGTTCAATTGTATCATAGCATACTACCCCTGTCCAATTCGATGCACATGGATCTCGACCTTTATTCCAGTTGGTAAGACGCTTCATTTGATCGTTTAAATTTCTCTTAACAGCTAATAATGCAGAAACTGCAAGAATTCGAAAAAATCATTATCGTAATAGTTCCTAGCAAGCAAATACCAAATTCATGTAAAATTGATCAAGTCAACATATCGACAAGGTTATATGAACAAGACCATAAAAAATGAGCCTTCATTCTCTTTTGATAACACCAAGGGAAACAAAGAAATGGAAATTGTTACATTAACATAGGAACATAATAAATACACCATTAAGCTCTCCTAAAACATAACACTTTCAAAATTTTCGGAGAGCTTCGATACATCATACACATGGTCTCGAGTTCGATCATGGAAAATTCAATTTTCTGAAAATATTTTAAATTAGTCACTATGATTGAATATTACTATGGTCTGCATATCGTAACACCTTGAAATTTTAGAAGAACCGGTAACTTAACACCTAAATGTCTTAGCTAAAAAAAGGAAGGTAGATAGATAACCTTGGGAAGGATGAGTGAGTTGTGGAGCAGCAAGGAGCAAAAAACAAGAAAAGGATAGAGCAAAAACATAAAGTCTAAATTCCCCTGCCATCATCATCATCAAGTTGATAAATTTTTTGTTAATTCATGTATGTAAACATGAACAGAGAGGATATAGAATGATGAGATATTAAAGAGAAGCTATGACTATCTACAGATTACTCTGCTCTTTGGATGAATATGATACTGCTAAGTTGCTGGAATTATCTATTGTATGAACTTGTTTTTTATTATAAAAAAAAAAAAGCAGGTTGGTTGGAAACATATACATATATTATATTTATATCTCTTTCCCTAAGTATTTGGAATTGATATTACATATAATAATATATTTTTTTGAAAAGTAAAGAAAACATTTTTTGAAAAGTAAGAGAAAACATATCTGTTTAGAAAAAAATGTTTTACAATTTTCGTAGCATGTAGTTACAAGTTTTATTATTTTTTTAATAAATTAATTTATAATATTATCTGTTTTAATAGATTTCGGGATGAACTCGAACTTAGACTTGAAATGATAGAAGATAAAACCTTTATTACTTGAATTATTCAATTGTGTTCACAAATTTTACTATTAAAACTCTTTAAAAATATTATTTTTATATTATATCTCAATATATATATATATATATTAAAGAATATTATTAAATAATTATCTAATTTTTTTAACAATATTTATGTCGCCAATACTTTTTTTACGGTGCAACAATAATATCATTAGTTTTGTAAATCTACGTGCAAGTAAGTTTGTCGGCGTGGGCAGATCACCCAGTTTTTTTTTGTCAGTAGCAGATCACCACAGTTAAATGATGATGATTGTGAAGCGTTGAAAGTTGTGAAGTAATTACTACTCCTTCTTCGTCCCTTCTAATTGTCCATTTGATTTTTTACTGTTTTAACACGTATAAAAAATCTAAATTGGTAACTTACTTTTCAAATTTTTAAATTTCTAGTTAAAAAAAAATAATTTTTTTATCCAACTAAATTTTTTATGAGCATTAAAATACATATAAAAAATCAAATGAACAATTAAGGTCCTGGTATTACTGCAATTTTATGTTGAAAATCTGTTCAGTAAAATTCAAATTATGATATCTAAAAAAGTTTTTTGGCCTAAAAATGTTGGTAGAGAGAACAAATTACAAACCTCTCAAAAATATTATTTTTATATATTATATATCAAAATATGTGCAAATTAAAAAAAAACTAAACAGTTATCATATTTTCGTACTGTCGGTTCGAAACGGTTGGTGCGTTTTTGACCGCTTCAAATAGTGTTCTTTGTGTTGCCATTACTCATTGCTCCATTAGTATCTTTGTCCTTTTTTCGAGGAAATTACAAATCAATTCAATAATCAAAGTTATATTGTATCTAAACAAAGAACTGAAATTGAATAGACATAATAAAATAATAAATTATATCAAGTTTTTTTTATATTATTGACATATATAATTTTTAAAATAATTTATTAATTTATTATATTATGTATATATATAATCTATTAAAATATATTCAAAAATTTGACTATAAATATAATTCGACAGAACTCCCCGATATAATATTATAAACATTCAGAAAATTTATGATTTTGGACATAAAATACACCGGGCACCCATAAAATGAAAACAAAACTCAAAATATGTGATAGGGAAAACCCTATAATTGAATATAAAAAAACCAAAAAACCCAACAATTTGATAGAAATACTTTCAATAAAAAAATTATTATATAAGAAATGAAATTAAGAAAAATAATAATAAGGGTTTATCATCAAAAGTTTGAAAATAATTTTAAAATTAATGAACAAAATTTAGGATTTTTATTTGAGAGAAGAAGGGGAGAGACATATTGTTACATATTTAATTCAGTTTATTATTTTTCGTTCGTTTTAATCTGTATATTAAAATTAAAAAATGTAATACTTATACTTTTAATAAAAAAGAATTTCATTTTTATATCGAATAAAATTTTAAATTTTTATTTAATATAAATATTAGAAATAAATACTCTGTATAAGTATGATTTTTTAATAGGGCCAAAAAGTCAAACATTTATTTAATACTCACAATATTATTGTTGGATTGTCATATATTTATAGCTAATATTTTTTTTAAGTCAAACATTTATTTAATACTCACAATATTATTGTTCGATTGTCATATATTTATAGCTAATATTTTTTTAAAAAAATATTGAATGAAATTATATCACTAATATTTTGATTTCTATAGTTCAAAAAATTAATTATAATTATACGATAATTTAAATTTTGTGTAAAAATGTAATACCATATCCTAGACCGTTCCAAATAACTTTTGCTCTTTCTTTCTTTCAATGAATTATGTGATAGCATAGGCATTTTCTCCGATAATTAAAAATGGACTTTTGACTTTTTGAGCAAATAATTATGTTGTTCAACGCGTAATGAGAACGGAACAAATGTATTGAATGTTCTTGATTTTTGACGGAGGACTTTTTTGTGTGGCTATACAGATAACTCACCCTTCCATTCGTCTAATACACATATATGATCGCTGTACCATTGTCATGGAATATGATTGATTGAGAAAGGAATTTCAATTGAACTTTAAGTATTTAAGACTAGTATATATAGAGGGTAGCTCTTAACATGTGATAGGGATGTTTTAAATATAATATCATGGGTGTGTTAAATTTAGATTTTATTAGATTTTCTTTTATTTTAAAAGTTTGTTGATATTAAATTTGAACTTTAGTTTTAGCTTGCATAACGTGAGAAATTAACAAGAATAAATAAATTTTATGCATAAAACAAGGATTGAGAATTTTTTTTTATTATTATAGGGGCTATAGCCTATAAGGTAGTATATAAAAACATATCTTCTTTTTTTTGGAAAGTTGTATATGGTTTGTCTTTGATGATTAGAAAATTTCAACATGATACATCCACACGTAATATACAATTAAATTACTACCATTAACAACAATGCATGTTAACGTCTAGTCAGTATTTTCTTTCTTAACTGCACAGGCTGTACTAGTGGATCAATCATTATTATCTTCTCAAACTGAACATTCCTACAACTATATATATTCTCATACCAACTCCAACCATATTATAGAATATAAAAAATAAACACCATGGTTTCACATGGTTGATTTTAGCATAAGCCGAACTGGAAGAATGCCTACTTGTGTAATTGAATTTCTACAATTGACTACAAACATTTCAGGACAATAAGTGAAAGCAATGCTATGCTGTAAATCAAGTATCTCGATTCTCAAAGCTTATAAACCTTGAATATAATTAAGCAAAGAGTACTTTTACATGTCAATAAGCTACAAAGATTTGGTGTCATTTACTATTTGTAGGAAATTATAATGGCACATACTCATGAACACCAAGTATACATGTCATCCTACGCAAATTACAATATCAAATACAGATACAGATTCTCCCCTCCCAATATGCCACATCCATTTAATGAAAGCGTGGAAGGCCAAAATGTATCAGCATCAACTAGAGTTGCTCAACATTGGAGAGAAATTAAAACCTCGGGTACCAGAACATACCTTTGATCCCCTCTGGGTCAGGTTCAAAACCTAGATTCTGATAAAATTCCACAACTGCAGTAAAAGTATATGAAACTAAGTTATAAGGTTTTAGAATACACAAATCACTATAAAAGTAGACCTAGAAGAAGACTAAATATGCAAAATAGACCATCAACATCGACTCCAAACTGAAATAACCTCACTCCTACTTGTTTACTCACCATCCAACATGAATTATTGGCAAAGTGACCAAACATATGTGAGCCATGTCACAGGGCCATTTTCCATTTTAACAATTTGTAAAGCTTATAAAAGTCCTAGGAGAAATAATCTGCAAATCCATTATTACATTGCACACTCTAGTTCGCAATTTGAAAGAACAATGCCACTTTCTTTCAGGACCTCTCATCATCAACAGGAATTTATTATCTACAGTATTGGAATTTTTAATGAGATAACACTTGAAGAGAACAGCACTACATAGCAGAGTAAACATTAGAATTTCTTTTATGTCCTATAGGCTCACACTCTTTAAAGTTAAGATAAATCCTTTTCTGCAATGAACCTAAGGATCATTAACTCGTATCAGCATACCTTGACTGTCTGCAAATAATGTAATATTTCCAATGTCCCTTTGCAAAAGAGCCCTTATAATCTTCTCAATCAGGGCTTTCCCAAGACCTTGTCCCTGTGCATGAAGAGAATGACAGATATCTTAAAGGCAGAACACAATTAAAACAGTGTAAAGAGATACTGATAGAGTTCTACACATGCTCGCATGTGTTTATGTATGCGTGAAATATAGATGCAATCAGAGAAAGGTAAAAAATCTTTTACCCATTTAACCCTAGTGTTAAAGCCACCCCTAAACAAAAGAATAATATTAATTTCTTGCATTGCAATTTAGTTTCATATACCACGCGTGAAACTGTAAACTAAACTTAAGATAAATTAATATCAGGAGTCAAAATTGCCACTTTCTTCGTGAGTAACCACTAACCACTTTAAAGTTTAAAGGCATCAAAGTTTACACAAAACTTAGGTTCCAAACAGGAGAGTTGACTGTTGAGCATATCCGCGGTCAATCAAGAAACATCCCTAAATTATTATCTTATGAAATAAAACAAAGATCCCAAGTTTTAAACCCTATTTACAACTTCATCAGTGGTTCCAGTAAAATGTTCGACAAAAATAACTGCACAAAAAGAAAATAAAATGTATTCGATCAACCAGTGACATGCTTGTACATGAAGCCTGGTCACATGGCACAAAGTGTACCTGGTATTCAGGATCAACAAGGACATCCCAGATTGTTGCATTGAAGGCATGATCAGACGTAGCCCGAGCTAATCCAATTAGCTTCCTACTGTCATCCCCTTCTGCCAAGCAACTCTTCCAAGTACACTAAGATATTAATCATATATTTAAAAAAAATGTAAATGTAATAGCAACTGGTTTTACAGATTTTATAAGCAAGTATATATAAATTAACCTAGAACAATAAGCACCCAACACATTTAGAGAGCAACTGTAAAAAACATATAATTTAGTACCTTTTTCAGCTGACATAGTGGTGGAGTGCAGTGCAGCTACCATGTAGCTGTTTTTTAAAGCAGCGGCTAGTTTTGATAGTGGCCTACGAGGCCAACCAACCTAATAAGACCAGTAGGTGAATTATTTCATGAACTAAATAGGAACATGCTAGTTCAGCAGTAGCCGAAATCTAAATGGCCGGTATATACACCGACAATTGTAAAGAAGAGAATAAACTGCTTAATAATCCATGGAAGAGGGTAATTTAGTACCACGCTTTGTATTTTTAAAGTGACGCCAAAATTCTTAAAAATTTATAATGCTCTGATATATTATTTGGGACATCCTAAGTGATATAATCTACACTGGAAGAAAATGATTGATCAGTCAAGCTTCAATAGGTAAAACAGCCTGTAAATGCAATCACCTTATCGCATAAGGCTTGTAGATCATATACATCAACATCTCCACCTGAAGAAAAAATAATCTGTTCTATTACACCATCTGGTCGGGCCTTCTCAACAAGAACAAATTCCTCTGGCAGTGGTTCTTCATCTTCTTCGACGTCAGTGGATGACTCAATAACCTGTGTTGTATTGTTCTTCATAATCCTGCAATAGGCCACAGGTCCAAGTCACTTGAATCCTAATTAAGAATTGGTATGAGTTAACTATATTATGATTCCTAGGACATATATATAGCACATAGACCAGCCAGATAGCCACTCATCTAAGGACGACCCGGTGTGTTTGTATCATGGTTGTCATGGCGAGTCAAGTCGACGGAGGTCCGGCTAGTCTATATATATATAATTTAATTAATATATTTATATACATTATATATGTTATATTTATTAAACTATATATGTTATATAATTCTAAGTGTTAAGATTTATGACTTATCCAAAACTTGTAATTTACTCTACAACAGGCCAACCAAACCAACAATGTACTGCACTCAAGTTCGGTGCTCTGCTCACTGCCTGGAATAAAAACAGAAAACTTATTTACAGAAAACAGAAAACATGGTTGTTAGCTGCTGAATTAGGTTAAAAATTATTATTTTTTGGGTTAAATCTTATTTATATGACCGGGTTTTTTGAATCAGTCAAAAACCCATATGACTAGTTGACTAAACTAGTCGACTGACTTAGTCGGCCGAAATATCATTTTTTTAATGAATTTCTTTCTTCCCTTGTACCAGTCGCAGAGCTCTCGACTATACAGATTCCAGCGGAATCCACACATTTAGACAGTTATATCTACAAAGATAAGCATGTGACAATAGTTGAAAATTAATCACAAGTGACACGAACCACATAGAATAGTTATTTCACAACATTCGCACACTGATAAATTCCTTTGTTAGGGGGTGTGAAAATGTCTGATACATAGAACTTCACATCAATGTACAATTTGGAATGTCAGATGTGGATTAACAAATATCTTACATCACAAAATTTTGTGCAATCTATTCCAACGAGACATTGTAACACATTTGTATATGTGTGTGTACAACTCCTTAACCGAACCACATAGCCGGTCTTACCCAGATCTTATGGATTCCCAAAATCCAGCTTTCAGCGGCAATATCTTGAGCTTTCTGCTTCCTGTAATACATACTTCTATTCAATAGTTATTGCAGTAACATAAATGCTGAAACGACCGTTATAAAAAAGTTACAAAATGCTTTCTTTTTGTGCCAACTGGAATTCTATAAATATCCCATATAACGCCACAAAGTAAATTACTATACGAAAAGTATGGTCCCGTGTTTGTAATGGAATTCGCAAAGTAGTATCGGAAAAGTATCCTAAAATATAGAAAGAGGGCATTGTATATAATTCTAAAACGAATTCATAGGGGGTCAACTAAGAAAGCAGGTATCTCGAAAATATCCACTATTAACCTTGCCACATTCAACTAGATACTAACATTATAGCAAAACCTAACTATCTATGCTCAATTGACTCAACTCTCTCTCTCTCTCTCTCTCACACACACACACACACACACACAAGTGAGGACCTTGAAGAAGAGGAGAGTGAGGAATAAAGTGAAAGCGTTGAGGGCAGTGGCGCGCAGATACGAAGCTACCACCACATCTGCTGATTATATAAATTATAATAACAGTGTTAGTAAAATTCAAATATTACTATGAAATCGAGTAATAAATAAATAAATCAAAATAGTAGTAATAATTTACTTACAGCGATGACACCACGTTCAAGGTTTCCATTGAGTGGTTGGTTGAGCACGACGACGATGATGCTGTCTCCAACGCTGTCTTAGACTACTCTTTTGTTTGGTTGAGCCCAGTTATTTTGGGCCTTTTTATGTGTCCACTGCCCAGCTTTGTAATACTCATTAATACTACTACTTGCGTCTCCCCCAATTTTCAGAAAAAAATACGTTACGAAACTTTATTTTATATGCACTTTAAAATATGTGTTGGATCTTCTGAAACGTTAACAATTGAGTGAGACTCAGGAAGTATTATTTAAAAATTTCTGTTTTTAAATATTATCCCAAACAACTAATGTACATTTTTCAAAATATTTGGTTATTCATATACTCGTATTTCGTTGAAAAATATTGAATATAAATATAATAATTTAATAATATATCATTATGGTTTGATTATGTTAAGGAATTTGTTAACAAATTATTTTAAGGCTACGAGCACGAATTCATATGATCTGTTTGGGAATATGGATTTCATTTAAAATTCTGGATTTAATTAAATGATATGTTTAGGAAATCATAAGAATTTGGATTTAGATTTCATTTGAATTTCAGAGAATTCAAATATTAGTACAAATATGATAATTTAAAATGACAACTCAAATTCTCTCATTTGAAATTAAATTAAAATTCTCAAACACAATCTTATGGAATTTATTCAGGAACATAATTATGAAACTTATTTATAAACAAAATTTTATAATAATATTCATGTTTGATATTTTGATTAGATAAACTAAAATTTACAATTAAATAACTTATCATGTGTTATATTATTATGATTTGATAAAATTTATCACTAAAAGTGGTGTTGTATATTTTTGTGATTTAATAAAAAAATTATAATTAATGAATAGAAAATATATTTTCCCTTAATAACTTTTTAGCTTTAATAAATACTTAATAATTTATATAAAAATATTATAGAAGTCTTAAGAAATTAATTTATACTTTTATCTGTACTGTATCAAGTAATACTCCAATCATACACACTTTGACTTTTATGTACGTCACATAAAAATGATAAGTTTATAAGAACATTTTAATGGGTCTGCCGGTCTTTAATAAGTAACAGAAGTTGTTAATAGAGTTGTCAAATCATGATAAATTATTAAATATATGTATGTTTAATTTTCTCTAACATTCATATTATTCTTGTTAATATTTGTTAAAATTTTGTTTCAATAATTAATCACTTCAATGGTTGGATTCCTCTTTATTAATTTTATATTTAGTTTAATATAGAAGTGAATAAAGTAATATACACTTTTAAATATTTTATATAATTATTTATCATTTTAAAAAGTTGTTAATTTTTGACAACCTCCCAATTCTAATAAGTATGCAACCAAAGTTATCACGCCACATAAATTTGATAATTTTCTTGATAACTCCTACTAAAATGTTCCAAATTATCTTTTCAATTTTTTCTTTTTATATGGAAAACAATAGTATATATATCAAACTGCATAGATGAATATGAAGAAGATTAACAATTAAGATGAACATGAAAGTGTGAAGAAAGTTAAGTTTTAATTATTCAAAAAAATAAATGACAAATAAAAATATAATTACTTAGGATACTTTAACTTCTAGCGCTTGATAATGAGATATTTAAATGTAAAAAAGTAACAGAAAATAAATAAATATTCTTAAAATACGTTAATTACCATAACATTTGAAGAAACACTATACAAGTATGCTATGTGTATGAACTAACATAGCGCTTCTTGAAAATACGCCAAGTATTTTTCTTTTATTTTTTATTTATTTTAAGAATATTATATAATAACTTGTATATCACTTTTTTTTGATAGAATATACTTAATCGTAGATAAATTGTATCGAGATACAATAACCATGGAAGAGAGTTTTTTCATTCAAAAAACTTATCATCTAACCGAAGAACAAGAAAATGTCCCCGGAAGTTTAGACAATAATGAAAGGCATATGATAAGGCTTATTTATAATTATTAAATGATAACTTAACTCAGATTAAAAAGGGAAGTAAATAATAAATGTGATAACATGAATGAAGTCGAAAAATGTCAACTAGACACGAAGAATCAAAATATCAGAAGAATTTTAACAAGACTGCTACTCTACACTGAAAGAAGTTCATTAATATGTTCAAGTGTTGGTGTAAAATAAAAGAGTAGTATTTCAGAAGAATTCAGAAGATACATAAGTTTTTAAGTGTTTAATACAGAAAGATTCTAGAGGAAGAACAAAAAAAAGACAAAAAATGTTTAAGTTTTATTTAATTTTTAAGATAATTCAAAATTGTTGAAAATTAAATTTTTCTTAAATATTTAATTTTGATTAATTTATTTTCTAAGAAAATTAAAAATTTTGGAAATTTAATTTTTTCTTAAATATTAAATTAAGGGTGATCAAAGGGTTTGTAGTTGGAGAATTTTTCGTTTTGGCTCAGAATTAATTCTCAGAGCTTATGAGCTTGTTTTAAGGAAAGTGTTCATTTCACATTAGTAGGTTTATTCCGGAACGTTTGGATTTTATTATGGATGTTATTATTGTTTATGTTATAGTTTCACAAACTGCTCAAATGTAAATGATAGATTTATTAATAGGGAATTCTGCTAAATATTTTTCTGACTCTGCTGATCATTCTACTTTTTTTACAATTGTACTTGTACAAAATAGATTTAAGAATCGTTAGAGAGTTAAAGAATACAAGACTAAATTTAATGTTATTGTACGGAGTATTTTATGAGGATAATAAAAGTTCATGCTAGCCCTATCAAGACCGTCTAAGACATAGGATTATTTTCAGATATCTTTTAAAAATTGATTGGAGTACTGAAAACCTATCAACCGGAAAAACAACCGTTTAATTGTGATAGTGGTTTAAAGGAGTATCAATATTGGGTACTTGTTGGTTTCGAACGTGATGGACGTATAGTCAGGAAAACATTTCATCCTATTTTTGATGATATAAATTTTCCCTTTTACGCTGGTGGCCTGGAGAAGGAGTATTTGTATCAGTTAAACTATCTTTTCGAGTGGCACACTTGGGATTACATCGCAAAGGAGAAGCACCATATCATATACCAAAGGAAAAAAATGACAAACAGAAAGTAATTTCATCTTTTTAAAGCCAATGTGGTGTAACATAGCTTCTTGTCATAAATTCTGCTTTATATTATCAAATATTGCATAGAACAATATGTGGAACTTGGCTGTTGTTCATCTTACTTAAATTTTTTTTCTTATTGATATGATATTTTTATATACTATATAAGAGAAAAAATCCCCTAATGCCGACCTTAGGAAAATTAACTCGGCTTATATTGTTCTCTAGTGTAAAAAAGCTGTGTCATTTTTGTAAATATATAAAATTTTCTGTAATTATAATAAAGTCCCAGTGTATTTATATGGAAAATCATTTTAACCTTAGGTAATTAGTTAAAGTCATCCTTAGGAGCATGATACTCACTATATAATTATGTAACATATATTATATTATATATCTTTATAAATAATCTGCAACTTCAGTGTTACATTGCAAGTCGCAATTTAAAAGAACTTTTCCTCTCATATTATATTTCTAGTGTGTATCATAGGCATACATTAATCACTAACTTTTATGAGATTGACTCATTTTAATTGGGGAGATTTTTGTGCATACAAGGTCCATCATTATTAATGAATAGATTACCGATAAAAATTTGACAAATAAGTTAAAAACATTATTTTGAAGAGAAATATAGGCAAAGCTTTAAAGTATTTACGGAAGCAAAATTAACTCGTTTATAAACACAATTACAGCTCAGAACTTTAAAGTATTTTCAAGTGTGTGTGTGTATATATATACACACACTTGATATATATATAGTTTTCATTCCTAATAGTTACAGTACTTTGGCAGACAGAGCGTATTAGGGTTATTTGGTAGGTAGAGCCATGCGTAACATAACTTCGTGAATAGTCAGAAAATGATCACGACATTTCTTATCCGAAGCAAACAATAATAGTTACAACTGTTAACTTTATATAAACTGGTCTTTGAAATAACAGTGTGTAAATTAAAATTTTACAATTCAAAATATAACAGCAATAGCATTAGCACAAACTTGAAAGGGACAAAATAAAGGTTCTTGATCTTAGTCAATCATGTGTTTTACATGAGAAATGGGGTCAAAATAGCAATGAACCCTCTCTTAACTCAAGTTACTGTATGCCTATTACTAAGCATCTATAAACTAACCTTATTCGGGCCAATCTTTAATCTATGCTTTCTTTAACAACTATTTTACTACAGATACAGAAACAATAAGTAACCCTGATAATGGTGGGAAGTTATCGCCGAAAAATTTAAGAACTCTGATTGACCAAATCAGCACCACTAACATACCTAGCCATAAAAGATATGAATCGAAATGGAGCACCAATCAGTGGAGCATCTGATATTGGCACAAGTGATGTCTCATCACTACTAGAATCTTCCACCAGCAAGTTTGTGCCACTCGCTTCATTCTCTTCCAGTGGAATCTGCTCAATTTCTGAAGACACGGCGACCTCGGTATCTGGAGTTAGATAAGTGTTATTGTTGTTGGAATGATTGCCTAACTCCTCTGGGAAAACCTCATTATTTTCAACAGGCGTCATGTTCTCTTCTAATTGAGGTTGATACTCACTGGAGGCATCATCAACAACTTCCTCTGCAAGCTTTGCCGGAGTACCAGCTATACTTAAAAGGCTTTCAGCATTCTGATTTGTTACATCAGAGATACCAGATGAATGTTCAACATTATGGGCAGATTTGATTGTGCTAGCCACTGGACCAGAACAACCGGATGAAGACAATTCAGCCATTGTGCCCTGTCGGTCACGCTCAGCATTCAACTGAAATATACATAAATAGCCACGAGATCATATTACAAAACTCCATACAAAGAGGAACTTCTATGCATATAACGTAGAGAAGTATCAAGCTCGTACTCTTTTCTCATTAATATAATGAATATATTCTCTATCAGCCACAAAAGTCTAATGAAGGGCCTTATAATTTATTTCTCGGACCCTGTGTACATTTTTTGGAGGTAATCTGAAAGTTTGTTGCAATTGTACATGCTTAATTACCTTCTCAGCAAGCTCTGCATTTTCAAGGAGCAGTTTCTCAACCATTGTTTGTGCAGCAAGCATCTCTGATTTAATGTGCTGATTTTCCTGACAGGTTTGCAAAGAAAGGTCAACTAGACGAGAAATATATCAGCATGTAGAGGAAGTATCAAAAAGTTGTCAGGCTCAACAGTATTCTTATCAATACCTTAGATGAAACTTAGTTGAAAGACGAGACAGTTTTAAACAAAATTTATTTAAAGCTTTATTATTAACTAATTTTTGAAATAAGAAATTACTGCAGAGTCAAGTATAGAACTATAACATCAAAGTATACAGAGAGCCAGATCAAATCCAACTGATACCGCCAATCCAAAATTCTAGACAAGGGAAACTTTTTATGAGGAATAACAAGAACTAACATATTACAATGCAGCCAGAAACACAATTTTACAAGAGAGTTCGAGATTAACCATCTCTCCGATTTCACTGGATAAATGAGCTGAATTCTGTATCTGTATCTGCAGGCCTGATATGTTTTCTAATAGTTGCTGGTTCTCTTGAATGAGATTCTTCAGGGATTCTTCCAACTCCATTACCTGCAAGGCTTTGATTTTAATATCCATATCAGATAAAATGACATACCTGTTGTAAAGTGTCTACAGAGTACAGTTATACTAATACATGAAATGTGAATAGATGAGAGGAAGGATAGACATTAACAGAAATTAATTAGGCACAGCTTAACATATATATACAAGGTTATCCTCATCCTAATATAATGAATAGTCAGGGGTGCTAAACAATAATTATGATTATTTTCCTGCAAAAAAGAAGCTTATCATATGGACATGACATACAAAAGAATCTAACATTTATAAAACTTAGAGGCATGAAAAACTGTTTCAACATATGAAAATACCCTGAAGAACTAATTTGAATGGAAAAGTTTGATCAAATATAATTAGTGTGCCAAGTCTGTTTACGTGCCTTGACTTGAGTGCCGTTAACAAGATATATGCACACACACACACTAAAAACAACAGTGTACCTGTGAGCGTAGTCCTGCGTTGTCAGCATTTAGGCCAGCAGCTATTTCTGTGGTGGAATTCTGTAAAATTTAAGGTGAAATAATAAATGAGTTAACGCTTCACTTCTCCACATGCACAACCCAACATAGCAAATCACAGCTAATATTACGAGGGAGGAAATAATTGATTAACACTAATGAGCCGTAAAACTACTGGTAAAGCCAGACCTGAAGTATAGTAGGGTCTTAATAAACACAATTGACAATTATAGAATAACAAAAATTGACATGTGGGTGTTTGGAACACATGAAACATCATTCTTGGAATTCTAATATATTTTGTAAGTCTGGTTGGTTGCAATGGAAAGAATATGATAAAAGTTAACAAGGGAAATAGATATGAACAGAGGTGAAAGTTAAAAACACAAAAGATTTTTCATGCTAATTTGTGTGCACAAATATAGTGAGACAATTTTTTTTCTATATTAGTAAAAAAAATAAAAATTTAAGTTCAACTTTCAGAATGTAATACATGAAAATATACAACTAGACATAAATGTTAAAAAGTTTTTTATTATAATTTATTTTCCTAAAGTTTGTTTCACCATAAAACATTTAATATGTTTCTGTTATATTTTCTCCTTTTCTTCATTCTCTAACACTGTGCTCCAGAGATTTTTTTTTTTTTAAATGAAGGGAAAGAAAGAGAGATTTAGTTTCTTTAACTTGTTCCCGAGTGATATTTTTGAAATAAGGAAAAAGAAACCTAAAGATTTGGAAAGAAATTCCTTATATAGTTTGTCCCAAAAATTCTATCCACTTTTGAAAAAATTTGGAGAGAGAAAATAACTCATCTTCCATTTTACTTTTGGGACCCCTTCATAATAATGCAAGTATAGTGCAAGTACACGTGCCAAACTTTGTGATTTTTATCTTAATAATTAGTTTTTTTAATAAAAAGCGAAGGGAGATGATAATGTCCTTCCGTGTTTACAAAATAAAAGTGTTCTTTCTTAAAGTGTAACCCTAAGTGTGTGAGTGTGAGAGAGAGAGGGGGGGGGGGGGCGTTATGAAAAATAAATAGGATCCTGTAACCCCACTTGCACTCTACAACTTCGCCCCTTCTTAATCAAACAAGTCAGCATCAGATATTGGCCACCGAAATCTAAGGTAATCTGCCAATATCGGGTACTAAATTTAATATCCTAACTAACAGCTAGTCATTTTAAAGATCTTTTATAAAAACAAAGGAATTGGAAGAATTAGAAAAAACAAATTTGTAGGACTAGAAAATGTCATGTTAATATGCTACACATGTATTAAGAGGTATAGGTACACATGCCAACGGATATGGAATCTAAATGGTCTCAATGGTCAGTGATTCAAAATTTAATTTTTTTTGGTCTTCTTGTTTACAGTTAACGAAGCAGAAATTTAACAACAATATTCGATAGTGGTTTATTTAATTAACAGTATGAGTATTGATTCATCTGATGATAAGATGGAATGCCTAGACTCATTAAAATCTGCTCAAATGTGTATTCGTCATTCAAAAAAAATTTCCAGTGTCTATCCCTAGTTTACCGGATAAACTGATAAGCCAGGTATATATTTCCGTTGTCAAAGTACATTTTGATTTTCGGATGCACTCTTTTTCATTAAACAGTATTCTCTTTGTCCCATTTTATCCATTCACCATTTTAAACAGAATAAGATATATATGCACTTGTTCAGTATATTTTTTCATGTTTTTTTTGTTGAACAATTTGAGTGTCTAAATTTTTATTTGAATAATAAAACATAATAAATAAAACAGATGTACTACGAATAAAAGTGGAAACAAGATTTCTATAGCATAAGTAGTCACCTCGTCATTTCTCAAGAACTCGAAATGAAAACTAAATAGATGAGAAGCATGACATATCTTACTTTTACATAAACTGTACGAAAACGCTAAAGTGGAAATGTGTATACTACTTCAGTCCTGATATGGTTGAAGACAAGAAACCCAACTCTAAATGTTACCATGCTGACCAAAGTAGATATAACATGATAAGACTACTAAGAATTAAGCAATTAACATCTTGTGGTGGGGCCAATAACATGACAAGCTTTAAGACTACTAAGAATTAAGCAATTAACATCTTTTGGTGGGGCCAATAACGTGACAAGCTTGCAGGCATGACTATGAAAATATAATAAAATTTTACATTACAAATTTATTTAAAGAGAGAAGTTTTTCCCAAGGAAACAAATTAGGAGGGACAGACAAAAATCAAACCTCCTTCTGAGCCCAAGATTCTTTCTGTGTCTCCAGCAGTTTGATTTTTTCTTCTAAGAAAACCTGTGGATCAAATCAGAGATTAGTTTGTGACAGCTGACTAACAAGTTCGTGGAAATGACTGAACAGAACACTAGAAAAGACAAGAAAAGTTGAAAAAAGATACATGTATCTACCAACAGAGTACATACTATGTAAATTAAGCACTTCTAAAACTCGATTCTTATTATCTCAAACTTGTGACACTTCTCTTTGCAAATATATAACAAGCTCTGAACCTCTATACTGAATGAAGAAATTCAGGAGGGCCCCAAAGGGATCAACATTAAAATAAATTAATATTAGAATATGGATATATATAAGACTATATCTTGTTGATTTCGAAATATCAGAGAAAGGGTTGTAAGTGAATAGGACCAGGGAGTATAAAACGAGTATCTCCTCTGAACTCGTGGTAGCTACTTCATTTACCAATTGACTGTTTTTCTCTTTGTACCCAGCTAGCATAACAACGCCTTAATTTATTAAAGGACTGTAGAGAGTAATATAGGAGAATTGGTTCTGGGTCCCCGACTCAAGATGTTATATCCTCCTAAGGGCTCACCGGTTTTCAATTGGCCATGGTAATTTGTTTATGAAAGCATTAACTCATATAACAATATCATATTAACCATTTCTCAAAAAACTTTTTTTGAAATTATTTCTTAAAAAAGAAAGATACTAAACTTCTTATGTCAAAAGGCGCAAATAAAGTCAGCAACTCACTAACCACACCTCAAAAATTTTAATATTAAGAACAATTGACTTTCTAAGGTCAGACAGAACGGTGAGGATAGAGTAATAGTCACTAAGAGGGAGGGAGGGAGGGACCCCAAGATATGATTGAACAAACTTGGTATAACTCAACAACATACCCTCTGAAATTTTTAAATCAAGAAGAACAAATGATCATTATAATTTATAAGCTCAGATTGAACAGTAAGGATAGAGTAATAGTTTTTAAGAGAGACAAAGAAAGTAGAAACTCTAATTTTTTGAAGTAAAAATTTTGAATCACCTCTCTGTGAAGCCAAGAGTCTTTTTCAGTCTGTAATTTGGAAATAATAAGCCCTAAATCAGCCTGAAAATCACAAAAAAGAAATGTTGATATCCCCATTTAAAAAATATTAAACATATAAGTTCTAATATATATAGAATATTCTATGATGACAAGCGGAAACCTTGCATAATAAATTATATTGACAAAGCCATGTATACTAATTCAGCTGCCTCAATCCCAGTTAGGTTTAGTTACCTCTTTTTTCATGTATTCTTCTTTTTCCATTTGTAATTGTTTTATCTTCTCTTCTAAGAAGGCCTGTAAAGTCCAGAAAATAAGTTGTAGATGAAAAATTTTAACGATTACAAAATAACATATATCACAGAGAATTATCAGATATACAAAATTAAAATCCGAACTCAACCACAAATTGATGTTTTGTTCGATAATATGAAAAATACAGATTTAATTATCGTATTGTAAGAAAAAAAATCCAGAACAAAGCTTGATCACATGACTCATTACCTCTTTCTGCAGCCAGTATTCTTTTTCATTGCGTAAATTTGAGAGCTTGAGCTCCAAGTCATTCTGAAAGTTGTTAGACAAAAGAGAAGTATCACATGTAAAATATCCAGTATGTTGTACTGTATGTCACATTAATTGTGAATAAAGAAGGTCATTATTAGAGGATAAACACAACTTGGATACATACAATTACATTTTGTTGTAATGCAGTGTATTCAAATCAGATCCGTTTAAATGTTTCAATGAAATAACTTTGGTTCTTTACCTCTTTATTCATGCATGCCTCTTTTCCCATTTGTAACTGTTTGACCTGTTCTGTGCTGGCCTGTATAAACCCATTAAAGTTAACAAGGCATCATTTTAAAAGACAAAAAAATTGATGGTTCCATGCAAAGTTATTATACATTCGATTTTCTTTGTCCAGCCAGAAAAGCTTCTTACCTTGGATGGTAAATGATATTTATGGGAAAAAATGAATTACAGAAAAGTCAAAACACAAAATTGAGTTTAGAAGACTATGTGAATAATAAAATACACTCTGGCCACAAGATTTTCAGTGTCGCGTGTAGGTTGGACAATCTAAAGTGAAATGGGTTCTTATGCAAACAACAAATTTTATACTGAAATAGTAATTAAGTGCATATTACAATACCTTTTAGGTTCGACGGACACAGTACCTATATCACAATAGAGAATCATTTCTAGGTAAAGGCTCCCCAAAAGACATTTTCATGAATATGATATATATATATATATATATATATGTATATGTTAACTCAATCCCTTGCATCGCAGCTGGATGATTTAGAACAAATAAACACCAACTCAGCCGACAGTATATCCACCTGCTTCCACTACTTCCATATGTAGTATTGTTTACTTTTCTATTATTTAGGGTATATGTACCAGAAAGCAAATATGAGTATATGCAAATCTTTTACGTATACATGAAAACTTAAAATGAAAACAAAAAAGAAGGCGAAACAATAATTTGTTAACCACTTAATAGTTAATACCCTAGAAGCTTCAGTTGAATCAAGATGGTAAACAGTAAAGGGCGAACAAAAAGATTTTTTATGCACGTGGTATATGAAGGACATTAGCACTTGTTCATACATTTCTATCTCCACTAAGAGCAATCAAACTGCAGCATTATGCAATGGCTAACAAAACAGTTCAACCGATAGCAATCGACTTACATCGCTAGCTGTGTCACCATGTCTGTCCAAATCTGCAGTTGGCTGTGCCGTACATCCCTCTTGAAAGGCATCACTCTTCTGATTCTGATTAATACCATTAGGTATCTCATCAGCGGAAACTGATGCTGCCACAGTAGAAGCAGCAGTTGAAGGTTCTGCATTCTTAACCGCCTGTTTATTCTTCTTTTTCTTATTTTTCTTCTTCTTATTATCGTTTTCCATTAGATTTTAAAACGTATCACCTGTAAAAGTACAATACACTGTTTGAGTAGATAAAATGTCGAGAATATCCATATGATCATCTTCAAAAACAGCAATAATCATCTTAACTAACTCAAACAGAACCATTGTTCTAAAAATCTCCGACTAATCACTAGAACTTAACCTATCCGCCTATACGCAATTTTATCGAATAACATCAAAACACACTAATATATTTACATAAAAACTTCGAGTAATTAAATATATCATAACTTCAATATTATATCTACATTACATCAACATATATCAACTAATTACTAGAAATTAAAATGTAACACTGCAAAACTAAAATCTCATTGGAATAAATATAATCAATGCTCCAATTTATCTCCCATTATCGAATTAATCACTCAAAAGAACCTTAACAGCCTGGGCTAGATATCGAGAAATTTTTCGAACATTGGCTCTAACTAGTAAGGGCATCTCCCATGGTAGCAAAACCCTTAGCTAAATAATCTATGTGGCGTCTACATGGCATGTCTGTGACACTTTTAGAGAATATGTAAAAATTCTAGAGAATATGTAAAAATTCTAACACTTCAACCTTCTATGCCCTTAGCAAAAAATATAGACAATCATGTTTGGTTGGCTATATTTGTCGAACCAAGAAAACTCTTAGGTATAATTTTATATAGTTACAATTATAGATAATCCCATTGGAGCATATATCAAACTCCTTGGCTAAAATTTTGCATAATCATGATAGTCAACCATTATAGCCAATCATTTTAGATTTTACCATCGGAGATTCTCTAACTACCAATGCAGCATCACTAATCATATATAACTACTCAACATAAAACAGCAGAAATAACAGATTAAATGTGAAAATGCTCCTGATTAATTTAATTAGACAGAGTAATAATAACAAATGTATGTATGTAATAAGGATGGGATCTAAAATAGAGTTGCATAATTAAAATAAATAAATAAAATTATTAAGAGATAAATAAACGGAATCATATAGATACATATACATACATACCGTGAGTGGAGATCTAAATATGTAATACATGTGCAAATTACAGAGGGAGTTTTGAAGATGTGAAGATGAAGATTAATTTGTGTTTAAGAAAGTACCCGGAAGCTGGCCCATGTAAGCCCACACGTTTTTTATTGGGCTTCAACTTTGGCCCTGTTTAGCAGGTCATGTATACAAACATATGTATGAAATTAATTTGATTTATGGAATGCACGTATAAGTTTTTTTTTTTTTTTTAACAAGTGAGCTTATAACAGTATATGTTCTAAAAAATTTCGGGGAATACAGTATAAAATTCTGAATAATTGGGTATCTATAGCACTGTTTGGGAGTGCTGTTGAAAATTGTTGTGCTGTGAGAAAAAATGCTGTGGAAATAGTACGTCAGTAAAATCAGATGACTGTTTGATTATTTTTTTTGATTTATGTATATTTTGAAATATAATATATAAAAATAATATTTTTGAGAAAGTTTGATGATAAAACTGATAACTACTTCCTGCAAAAGCTGAAAACAGTTTTTTTCCAAAAGCATGGGGGACATGTTTTTGCTAACAGCAGCTTTTAGATTAAAAACGTTTTTTCAGACAACAGCTTTTAGAATTTACCAAACGTCATTCTGACGGCTTTTCAGTAAAAAACTATTATAACTGTCTGTAACAGAATACCAAACGGGGTCTATATCACTTGAGTTCGAGTTCATATAAAATATACCTAGTTTTACGTAAGATAAACTATTGCAACTTATGTACTAATTTTATTTTTTAATATGTTTTCAAAAAAACTTTCAAGAAAAAAAGAGGAAAAATTGAAAAAAATTAATCCCTATATGTCTAATTTTTTTCTTCAAAAATGAAAAGATTTACATTATGCTTCTAAGTTCGAAAGTTGAGAGAAGAGAACGGGAATTTTTTTTTAAATATTCTTCCTAAATCGGGTTTTCAAAATTTTTCTTAAGAAAAGAGAACTAAAGAAGAAAATTTTCATAATTTTTCTCCAAAAAATTCTCTCAAAATTGATTGATTCGGAAATAAACTGTTACACATATTTTCTCTCTGTTTTGTACAATAAGCTTAGTAGCAAAAAATTCTATCCAAGAGTGAAAAGATTTTGAAAAAAATCAAAAAATTCAGAAAATTGCATATAAAGTATTTTAATTTTTTAAATTTTAATTCATTTTTAATAAGAAAAACTCGAGAATACAACGTTAATTAGTAGAATATTCCATGCAGAAAGTAAAAGAAATAAGTTTGGTGTTTGCAAATTTACAACGAAATGTTTGTTGCCCATCATATTCACACGAGACAAGAATCATTTTCAAAAAGTAGCCGTTAGTCCGCCTGCTAGTTTCAAATTTCAAACTTAAATCATACCCAAACCAAACCCAAACATTTCATTATCTAGTATCTACCCCCTTCAAACACACACACACACACACACAAAACATTCTATCAACTTGATTTAAACAAACAGCAAGATGATAGCAGTGGCTGCTCAATCTTCGATTAAATCTCCGGATTCCCACCACACCATCCTATCCAAAAATGCGAGAACACCCCTCAAACCCAAGAATCAACACCACCAAAAAGACCAAAGTCACCACCCCAATTGGTGGATAGACTTATCATCATCAAAAATCAAGAATGTCATCGATGACTCGAATAAAGAGAATCTTCCTCCACCTAATTATACCGGGGTCAAGAAGGTGGAGGTTCAAGTGGAGACATTAATTGATGCCTCACTGGCTGAAGAGCTTAGCGTGATTCGAGACAAGCTGGAAAGAATGAGAGTAGATAAAGAGAATACGAATAAGCTGCTGCACGATAGAGAAATGGCGATGGGTGTGTATATGAATCAACTTCTTAAGAGAGGCCAAGTCCAGAGTTTGTTGGAAATTGAGGTTGATAGGCTCTACCGCTTAAATCAAATCATCACTTCTTCGACAGAGGTAAATATATAATTATAAAGCTGATTTTAAACACTTTTACCGAGATGTGTAATTTATGAGTAATTCAATCTTGTAAATTGGTAAAGGTATCTCCAATTCGATCTTTAAGAGAAAAGGAACACCAAAGAAAGATCAAGGAAGACAAGTCTAAGGTATGTATAAAATGTCTAGTAGATGGAAAGGAGCATGCTCTTGCATTTTATTCGGGGCGATCCAGGATGGGGCACAAGGGACAAGTGTTGCCTGATATTCTTTTTATCTTTTTTTTTACTAGTGAAGTTTTTGTGCCCCCTTCTAGATCTCCCCCAAATTACATTCCTTCCGTGCCAATGCGAGATTAATTGTCATATGCATGTGTGAATCAGTGAATTTGTTGCTATTTTTTGTAATCTCGAGGGCAACATTAAAGCAGAAGATAAAGATAGTGCTAATAGACTTTGTATATGTGTGGATGTGTTTGTTCAAATGCAAAGTAATTTAGTGTCGGTATTACTGGAACAGTGAAAATGATTATTTTTATCACCGGTGACTTGTTATTTGTACTCGTCGTAATTTGTACTTGGGACATAGAAGCCTTGAAAACATAGAAGTGGAAATTTGATACCAGAAACAACAACCGCAACATCTGCCTTGACTAAATATACATTTAATTTGGCAACTTTGTCTTTTTCTCTACCTGGTTCCTCATATTACAAAGAAATGCATGTTCATTCCAATTTAAATTTGTGTATTGCATTGTACAAATTTGTTGTCCTGTATTGTTCTGCTTAATTATTGTTGTACATGAAGCATTGGATTCGTCGAGTAGTTCTGTCATCAGCTTATTGCTGATTGCTGTCAATTGCATTAGGTTTCCTCCACTATATAAGCATGCGTGAATGAGTTGCTATTTTTTATAATCTCCAGGGCAACATTAAGGCAGAAGACAAAGATAGTGGTGGAGAACTTAACAGTGGATGCTCATCTCCTCTCCCTCACACTCCTTTACAACACAACGATGCTAGCAAAAATGATGAAATCAAGAATCTAAGCTCAGAATTTGAATCGGAAAATTCATGAATTATATATAACTGTTGTTACTACATTCTCCCCCCTGCCCCTGCCCCCTCCTCCTTTTTTCTTTTTGCTCCGAAAAGATATCAGAAGGGATGTTAAATTGTTGGTATAATGTGTCATTGTACAAGTCCCTTGTACGAAATTATAAAAGAAACTCCTTTTATCGCGTACTATGTGGTCATTCTGATGTTTTTCAAGGTTCATTTGTATGTAATCCTATATGCTTATTATCGAATTGATCAGGCAAGTCATTGTCTATTCAGATAGTGTAGAACACATTACCATTATTATGCTTGATCACCATCTGCCCTGCCCTTGGTTTGAAAACTGTTGTTACGTAAACCATCGTTGTACACTTGATTTATTTGCAAGATTGTGAAAATATGTACATTATTCATCACTTTTTAAGTCGAGTAAACGATTATTACTTGCGAAAAACTAGAGCACAAACTAATGTTAAGGAAGAAGTTAATTTATACTAAGACATTTCGCAAAGAAATGTGATAACTAATGTTGCTAAAAAAATTTCAGAGAAGGAAAACTTCCAAAGTTTCAGTCTTAGCTTCTTCTATCTTTGATGAAGTTTTTGAGTTGTTTTTTTTTTACTTGAGCAGAACTGCAGAAGGGTCCAAAACTAGTCTAGTACCCAAGTCCAAAACATAGTTAGCTATTGTAAATTGATATGATCCATCTGTTAGAATAATATAAGATCCTGGTAAGTCAGTCTCTTAACACCCTGAGGTTTTAGGAGAACTGATAATTTAATATGGTATCAGAGCTCCAGTGGGCAGGGGTCTCAGGTTCGACTCCCTGTCAACCCCAATATTCTCATAATTAATTATGGACACGAAAGACTTATTATTACCCCAAAGATCGAATAAGTTAGGAGAATTGGTAACTTATCACCATCATCCATGTTATCTTTTGCTACTTTTTGCACAGACCAATTGCTACTTTTTGCACAGACCAAGACACTTTCTGCAGACTGCAGTGTATGATTGGCTAATTTCTGTCATGGGCTTCTCGAGAGAATGGCCCACTAGTTTCTTTGCCCCAAGCCTTGAATTTACGGTATCCGGCTCTTTTTGAAGAGTAGCAATAACATCTCACAGGTAGTTTTTTAGGCAATTTTAATTTCATTATAGTAGATTTCTTTAATGTTTTTATAATACTAGTTTTTAGTCGGCATAAAATATGGTTTAATTTTCCTATGTATTTATTAACTTACTATAATATATATGTCTTTATTAAATTCTTTTATATTTTTAATTGTTTGAATTAAAAAACATTTATAATTTTAATGAATTGTTAATATGATTGACAAAGCTAAATCTAATTAATAGTTTTAGATTTAATAATTTAAATATTTTTAATATATTGCTAATAATATTTAAACTTTAAAATAATATTAATATTTATATATTTATAAATATTAAAAATAAATATGTCTTTAATAAATATTAAAAGTATTTTGGATAGCTTATTTATATGATATAATATAATGTAATATATCTGGTGCTTCCAAACATATTTAATTTGGCGAAAAATATTATAGTTATTATTATAGGGAGTATTATATCAATATTTTATATTATAAAAATACTTCAGTTATTATATAGGAAGTATGATATTAAATACAGATTTTTTAAAAATTTAGGTGTAAATAATTTAAATTTAAACAATATTTTAAAATTTAGGAATATTCAATATAAATTATGTGCTCTAGTGGCCAACACAAGAGTTTTCTCTATCAATCAGAATTTGTTGACTAAGCTGTCAATGTCCCAGGAAAAGGAACTAGTGAAGGATTTTTCGTTGGAAGAGATTGAGAAAGCATTGAGTCATTTGGCAGCTAATAATGCACCAAGTCCGAATGAGCAGTTAATAAAAGCGATTTGGGATGTCATAAAGTTTGAAATTGTGGATTTTTTCAAGACTTTCCATGCAAAGAGTATAATTCAACGGGGTATTAACTATTCCTTTATTGCTTTAATTCCAAAGCCGAATGATCCACAATCTACCAAGGACTATAGGCATATAAGCTTGATGAATATACTCATGAAATTACACACAAAGGTGTTGGCTTCCCGTCTTAAAATCATTATGAATCACCTCATATCTGAAAGTCAATCGGCTTTTATTCAAGGAAGACAAATTTCGGATTGTATATTGATAGTGGCTGAATTGATGGCATCTTTCAAGGCTAAAAAAATACATGGTCTCATTCTAAAGATATATTTTAAAAAGGCCTTTGATTCAATCAACTGGGACTTTCTGTTATGAACCATGAGATGTATGAATTTTGACTTGAAATGGATTGAGTGGATTCAAACAATATTGAAGTCATCTAGGATCTCCATACGAATCAATGGAACTCCAACAGATGAATTCAGTCCGAACAAAGGATTAATGCAAAGAGATCTCTTATCTCCTTTATTATTCAACATTGTTGGTGAGGTACTGGTCTAACTCCTCTCAAGGGTTAAAGAGCTGGAATATTCAAAGGAATTGTAATGCCAAATAGTGATGAAACCATAACTCATCTTCAATATGCAGATGATGTTATTCTATTCCTCCAAGATGATACTACATCAGTTTAAGGTGTCAAAAGAGTTCTTCAATGCTTTTAACTTATTTTTGGATTGAAGATTAATTTCCACAAAAGCTCATTATTTAGATTTGGTGGTGAGGAACAATCTGTGAGGACTTGGGCAGACGTTCTAGGATGTCAACTGGGTCTAGGAAATTTCAAATATCTTGGTGCAACCTTGGGGGCATCCCCTAAGAGAATTTCTTATTGGGTTCCTCTAATAGGTAAAATAAAAAAAAGATAATGGGTTGGAAGGCTGAGAAGATCTCTATGGCAGGAAAATTGATACTTCTAAAGTCTTCGTTAGATAGTATACTGATTTACTAGTTCAATTTATCCATGATTCCTAGGGCGGTTGAAGATAAACTGGAATCAATAAGGAAATAGTTTCTATGGGGGTCCTACAATTCGAATGGCTCGACCAAGAGAAAATTACATCTTTTCAGTTGGAACAACGTCTGCAAGCCAAATGAGTGTGGAGGTTTGGGTTTAACATTGTTGAAGGACAAAAACTTTGTAATGTTGGCCAAATGGTGGTGGAGAATGTATTTAGAGAGGGGCTTATTGGAACAAATTGTTAAGCCAAAAATATAGAAAATAACTTAATTTTGATATATCTTCTATAGTAACTAGGAATGACTGCTCATTCATGTTGCAGAGTATAGTCAATCTTGCGTCATTGCCGAGAATATAGAGATTGATCCAAAGATCATACTTCAAATGGACTTTAAATGATGGAAAATACATAATGTTTTGGTTAGATAATTGGCATGAATACGGCGTCTTATAATGTCATCTCCCGGAGTTATTTAGAATAACCCAATGCTGTTGGGTCCCGGAGATCGTAGAGGGGGGGTGAATACGATTCCCATTTGAAAAATATGACTATTAATAATTTTTGGGACAACATAAAAATTACTTTGGTTCAAACCCGGGTACTGTTCATCATCTTCTTCAACCTCAAGAACACCATTAAAATAACCAAGATAATGAACGGTAAATCATCCAAAACACACAACACAACAAGATCCAAGAATATAACTTTATATTCATTGAAGTGGGGTAGATGCTACAACAAGTTCAAGAACAAAAGCTCAAGAACACAACAAAGAAATGATTTTTGGCTCCTCTAAAAATATTACAAATTCTAAATCTAGGAGACAAAAATCAAACCTATCTTCTAAACAAGATTTAACAATGTTTACAATAGAAGATAGATGAGTGGTATGACAAAGAAATTCATGGCCCCGTAATATTAAAGTATGAGTTCGGCCATGGGGGAGAGAGAAAATAATTTTCTCTCTCTCTCCCCATTTCTTTTTCATCCGAATGCACACACTCACCACTTAGAAATTAAGACTTGAGTTTCTTCTTTATATATTGAAAAAGGTGTTACTTTTTGTTTTTCCACCTTTTACTCTTGTCCACTCAAATCTTATCTTTAAAGTCATGTGCCAAGCATGCCTTTGGAAATATTTAATGTAAAAGTAATATTTAATAAATATATATAATATAAATAAAGAATATCTTTATTTATAAAATATATAAATAATTAAATAAATACTTTATTTAATTAAATTAAATATTTCCATTCCACTCTTCAATTTGTGTAGACTTCCTTATCCAAATACTTGGCCCCGTATACGTGACTCCACCACGTCCAAGTATTTGGCCTTCAAATTTGTGAAGCTTTAGTAAGATCCAATCAGGTTGTGCCGTCTGTCCCTTATCCATTAGGCTGACATTTCTCCAACACTGATTTACCACCTTTGTTGATCCTCCACTTGACTCAAGAAAACCAACAACTTTAGAATGATTAAAATCATATTAACCGACGAGAGCTTGCCTCCAATGTCCTGACACTTGATGCAACGGTCTGGTTCATAAGTGACTAGTCTTGATAGGGGCTCTTGATTCCGAACATGATTCCACATTCTTCTTTGCAAACCTTACTTGTTGCTTCGATTGTAATGTACTAAAATCGTCATAGACTAAGACAATCTTCTGTAGCTTCCACATCCTTGAATAGATGTCAATATCTTTTATTCTCCACTGAGGCCTGAACATGTTAATGAACTTCTTCCAGTGAGCTTCAAGTCTGTAGATGATCCTTTGATACTTTGTCTTAACTGAACTCTGTGATCCAAGATTTATGTGCACCTGCATATTATTACATGTCCTGTTCTATTGTTGAGTTATCATCAACCATTACATAGAGATTACATTTAGCATTCCTAGTACACATGAAAGTGCAGTGAGTTACTTCCCTTCACTCCTATCTCCCCTTTCAATCTCCCCCTATTTGGTTGATATGGAATAGCAATCAAATACTATTTCCCTTTACAATCTCCCCCAAAAGTAATTAAATAAAATTAACTGTTAGAGGATAACTCAACTAATATACAAGAAACAATTAAAGTACTGGACATGAAAATAATATACAAAAGGTTCTGGAAAGATATAATCAGTTAAATCCAGATTTCCTGAGTTGCTGAAAATGAATGATGAATTTCTGAATTTCATTTTCCTTTAGCTTCCTCCACTTCAATGTTCTTCAAAGATGGGGTTCTTTCAATAAAGAAACAAATTATTAGTAAAGACTTCTGAACAATCATTCTCGTTCATCTTGCAATTCGAACTAGAACATACAGCTCTCTATGTTCCCCATAAGAGGTCAACTCATTCTCCCCTTAAGGTTGTTCTCTCTTGGAATGAAAGTCACTTCCTCTTTTTCTTCAGGATGTTCTATTTCCAGGAAACATATTTTTCTTTCTTCCCTGCACTGCTCCACTGACTTCATCTATCACTGAAACAAGAGATAGAACACACTTGGACACTTCTCAGATGCCCCTTGAAAATCTCCTTCACATTCTGCTTTACCCAGAAAACTTCTACTTAGCAAAAACTCCCCCTGAGTTGATACTCTTCAAAGAAATCTTCATTTTCATTCATTGATCGTGCTAGAAAGAATTCTTCTGCCGAATCTCTCCTAAGAATGTTCCAATGACAGATCTTCAAACAAATAGAGCAAAATCCCTTAGATATCTTTTCAGAATAAGATATAGCACTGCAAACCAAGATGTTAAGATTCTCCATAACTTCTCCCCTTAGTACGACAAGTAACTTCTTCCCAATTGACAAAAAGTAACTTCTCCACTTCAGACGAAAAATCAGTTAAATCTACAACACCTTTAGGGATTAGGCTCCAACCAATTACTAAGAAACTCCCCCTTAGTAATTTCTCCCTTGCATCACTAAGGTTTAAATTTCATCTAATTCTCCCCCTTAGTTCATGCAAGCTCCAATCCACCCTTGTGTCTTTAGATATCCTCTAAGTAACCTCCACAAGATAGGATTGACGGATCTCATTTCTTGTATCACCAAGAGATCTCGTTTCTTGTATCACCAAATTCTCCCCCTTTAGTTGAGAATATCCTTTAAAACAATAAAAGTATCATCTACATCCAATTGAAAAAGAAACTCTCCTCCAATTGAATATAAAATCCTCTTTAGGCCTAAAAATTAATGTCTCCCCCTTTGAGATTGAGAACAACATAAATTAATAGACCCAAAGGTAATAGTTTGGACATTCCCACTAAGCTTCAGCTAGACTCTTCTTCAGCTTGTCTTCCAGAAAAGAATCTCTTCAACATTTCAGAGCTGGAAAATTCAGTAACAGGATTCAAGCATAGTAGCAAGGTTAGTGTTTGGTCTATGGTTCCCTCACTTCTACTACGTTCTGTTGGTGTTTACACTTTCAAGCGTAAGTGTTCCACTCATTTCTCTTCCTATTTCTCTCACTCAAGTGTATCACTCCCTCACTTCACTCAAGTGTTTCTCTCCCTTACTTGCACTCATTCCATTTATAGCAATTTGTACCTGCAAGTAAATCCATGCTAGTCTCACCAAGATATTATGGATCGTTGACTATAGCATGTTGTCGATCAGTAAAGATCTAGGTTCTGAGATGTAATCTCAGACAGGGTTTCAGTTAGGTCGTCACCCAACTCACCATGAGCAAATCCATGCACACGTGGCTCGTCGTCGGGGAATAACCCTTCTGAAATTGGAATCTCCTCCATTCCAAGAGTGACTGAAATCCCAACACCCTGATCCTCAAAAGACTCATCAAATTGGTAAACCAACTGAATCATAGTCTACGAGTTGTTGCTCAGCTACTTTCAGCATCAACAATCTCCCCATATGCAAATCCATGCACTGGATCGTTGAATGTGGTATGCGTACTAGCAGCTATCTAAGCATCAACCGACTCCCCATATGCAAATCCATGCACTGGATCGTTGACGGTGATATGCCTTTAAGTTTTGAGCGATCCATGTATTCCAGAATTTGAATTCCTGGGAGAGTAGACGTGTACAAACATCTCTCTCAATCACCTGTGAAGATGAATTAATTCACTATTTGCAGTCATGGAAAACTGTTAGTGATTGCCTCTCAACATCAACAGATTGCTCTGCGGATGTGAAATCCCGTTAGGGAACTAGGACTGTTCCTCCTAGGAAGGTTGACAAGGATTCTAATATATGGCAAGAAATCCAAGTTTCCCTCAAATGCCTGTGAAGGTGGCTCAACAACTTCATTCACCATGAATGGTAAACAAAGAAGTTTAGGGGTTTTACCTATACCTCACAATGTGCACTTCTTGCAATGTGTCCTCACAATTGTTAGTCCCAAGAGAGGCTAGAGAACTGTTAGGTCCTATAACATCCCTTAGAAGCAAAAACTTTAGGTTTACCATCAGCGTGAATGCTTTTGGTGTGCTTGACTCATTACAAGGTCCTCTGGCTGACGAGCGAATTTTCAATGAAATCACCCTGTTGAGAGAGTTCATTCAGAAACGGTTGAATTGCCTTTTCAGCTCTGTATCCTTTTGAGAGAATACAGATGAGCTACAGATACCTCAATATGTATACTTCTTTCCTTCTCGAGAGGTAGAGATGTGGATGCACTTCCGACTTCATCCTTATTTGCTGCATCAAGTGCAGTTTCTCCCTTAACAACCGCTAATCTAAATAAGTTCCTTATATCACCAAGGGTTGAAAGTTTGAATTAGAATGATAGTGTTTGGTACTAAGGCCTTGGTTAGAAATTGATGGATTATTCAACTTCTTGACCTTCCCCTATAGCCATTTAGGCCAAGCCATTACGGCTAAACAGATAGAGTTGATCAGAGCTATATAAAATTTAGTAGAGTATGATTAAACTTATTCTCTATTCCTTCTCAGAAATATAGCATCGGAGCAATGTATCCTCAAGAAATAATGCACCAGAGCTAAAATGTGGGAATTAATAAAGAATAGGTAAAAGAATATTAAGCCAAATTTCATAAACTCACAACTTTGAAAAAAAGTTTAACAGATTAACAAAAGTGTTCTTTTGAATTTCTCTTAGACAAATATCCAATTGAAATTAAACTCTTTTAACAAAAACATTTTGATTAATAACTCAAATCTATTTCATCTTGCTCACTGTATGTTTTCAGAAATTGTTTTGTAATTCATTCTTATCGGATATTATCTCCGACTTAAAACAAAAAAAATCGAATGAATGCTTTAGTCATACAGTCCAAGGCACTAATCCCAAAGCAAACAACCATTGTTTTAATACTACAGGTCAATGTGAAACAGACATTAACAAGAGTTTTGAAAAACGTTTTACAAATAGTTGATACCTCAAGATCAAAACAATTTACTCAAATAAAATAGCCTGATACCATGCAACCTAAGTTACAAGTTATCAAGTAACTTTATTTAAACAAATCGTGGAGAGAAAACAGTTTTCATTACAAAACATTTAGAGATAATCCTCAAGAAACGTTTTCTTTCAAAGGGAGAAAAAAAACTTTTAGTGGCTTTTCATTCTCTGGCAAATGAATGCATGTTTAGATAAAACATTTTTAACAAGAAATAGACAAGAAATTTCTTTAGGCATTCAAGTTCTAAAGAATGAAAAGCATATGTTAATACTAATGAATTATCAAAGATATGAATGACAAGACATTTAAAAGTACTAACATCATTCAATCATTTTGTAATAAAATGCATCTTACTACAAAACAATCAAGCACATAAGATACTTACATTATGCTAGACAATTACCATTTGTCGCTTGAAACAAACACATATTGCAATATAGATCATGGTAATTCGAAAGCATAAAACATAAGCATCCGCTAAACACTGAACATACATTGACCGAATGACAGCATTTAACTTCTTACACTACATCTCAACAATTATCACATAAGCATATTGAAAATACTCATGACAAGCAGAATGTATGTAAGCTCGAGGTACTAGTTGCATCAGAGATCAAATACCTTTAAATATTAATGCTAAAATTTATGATCTTTGACAACCCCTCGCGATGTAGTAAATTACTTTCAATATCAGTGTTTTTGAAATAATCTTTTTGTCACTTAGTGCAGAAATTCTAAGTGGCATCACTAATATCAAAAGAATGACAACTAATATTAATGGATTTTGCAAAAGACATGAATTACATCACTTAAACTACATATTAAGTGGTTCCATTAATATTAGCATTAAACAATTAAAAGTAAATAAAATTACAATTAATTAATATATACAAATACTTATGCTGAAACATTTGATATATATAGCATGAATAACATATGACAGCACAAAGTACGAAATCCTGGATATAAATTGACTATTCAAAGAGATGCTACAATGTTAGGTCCCTAGGTCCCGGGAGATCATAGGTAATCTCATAATGATAATATTGAGTCCCGGGTGGTCACACGCCAAACATTAATCAGTTCCTAGAGATCGTAGACATCTAAATAGCATGAACACTCTCTATAAACTTTACATTTAAATAAATCAATATTAGACTAGAGTGACATACCTTAGTCAATAGAGCTTTTACTGGTGTGTGATCGTTGAATGAACAATTACTCCTCTTTGCCCTAGAGATCGAACGTTTACTCCTTTTGGACAGGAATAACTTTTCAGCTACCAGTTAACATTGTTCCTCGAAACAATACCACGCTCATCCAGACGGAAACTGCATTACCTTCAACACCCAAATATTTTCTTGTAGATATTGGTCTTGGCAGCAGCTTCACTAAACTCAGCACTCTAGAAACCAGTAGTCCTGACACTAGTAGAGTAGAACCTTCAAAAACTCCAAACTACCCTTCAGCTTCTGTATCAATACCAAGTCTTCATGTGGATTGATTCCTTGTGCTAAGTGTATCTGCCTCTGGTTCAATTGAGTTAGTTCCTTGATTCAAACCCTACTCAATCTTGATTAGTTAGTGCATCTTCAATCTTCATTGAATTCACTCAGAAAAACCAATGAAATACTCTTATACATGCACGGCACTACCAATCACTACTCTACTACCCAGATTCATCAAGAACTGACTCTAGGAAATGTTGTTACACAAAACCCTTTGTCATGACAGATGTGTCCTTAATGTTTCCTTAGATTTTCAGTGGGTAGAGTAGTTTTCTTCAAATATGATTGAGATCATCTTGCATTATCTTTAAATTGACAATTTCCTTTCTAATATGCAATCACTCAATCTGGATCACTCAGTGCTCCTAAGAATCTCAACTCTTACTCAATGAGCACTGCTAGCCTTTGAGCATCAAACACGACTAGTTGATCCAACTTACTGATGCTCCCCCTGTGATGCTGCTTGCAGCTTTTCTTCATCTGGTGTCATCTGATCTTGAGCCCTAAACAGGATGTCAACCTTTAGAAATTCAGAGCTAAAATCAAACGAATGCTAGGGAGCTTGATGATGATGTTCACTACATCTAGATCATCTTAAATCAATCACAGACTCTGTGTAAGCTCTTAACTCCAAATAAGATAGCCTTCCATCACACCATGTGACTTCAAGCATGATTAATCTTACTTGATGTCTTCTCTTTACATTTGTTGATTAGACTTGCTGTGTCAACTGATTCAGCCGTAGTGAATAGGAAACCTTAAGTCTATCCATTATCCTTGTAATTCCACTCAAGGTCTGGATTTCCCTATCAACTCCTCCATTTGGTCATGAAGTCCGGAAACTGAACTTTACTCTAGAATACTCCTTTCAGTGCAGACATAACATAGAACTTCGTTCGTCAACAAATTCCATTACCTGCCCTCAAAGTGTTCTTACAGCAATCTGCCTAATCCTTTGAATGTGATTAATCACTGAGATGCTTCATCTATCGAATGCATGAACAACCACCAAAACTAAACAGGGTAGCCTTTGACTTGACTTCCCTATAACTGACATACTTCACTAATGTCCTTCTTAAAAGAATTTCATTAGAAGTAGTCCTTTCTCACCAACTTCATCTTTACTATCGAATCCGTTATCTTGATAAACCAAGTATTAGTTGATAAACCAAGTGTGAGAGCATCACTTATTGTTACAGCTAACTCCATTCTGATAAACTTCAACGAATAGTTGACTTCATCATAAGCATTACATTTCGTGTCAGCAATAACCTCACTTCCAGTAGAGTGAGCTTCTATTTCTCTTGACCCCGATCAATATTGTTCATCCTCGAACTGATATTAGGAAACCCTTCGCAAAGAATTCCCTAGGTCTTCCTTAATATTGTGCTTCAGATCATTCAAGAGAAATAGGTAACCTTGCTTAACCATTTGAATACCAAAGCAAAAGTAGTTACATGCCTCGAACATGAAAATGTCAGAGATATATAACTTGTACAAGTTGAAAGATACTCTGCATTCACAAATGATTAAGACACGTGGTCCTCAATTTGATTGAGTCCAAGGGTTAGAGATATTTCTAAACATAGTTAACAACAAAACATTCAAGTTCAACATGTTCATTCTTATCTGACTGATCACTCCTCATCTATATCAGCCTCAACAAATAGTCTTGGCTATGAGCTCAGTGATCCTAACCTAACTTAAGGTGGACTAGCAGTCTATAAGAATCATGTCGTACATATATGTAGTCATAGAAGAATCAATCACTCAGATTCCTAATTTTTCTAATTCACCTTTGTTGTTCACTTTAACATTATATTATCTCTAATTACCTGAGTCAGTTTTAAATTTAAAAATTTAATTCATGGTTTATTATACTGACCCATAGGCAATTCCCAAAATAGAAACAAACTTATCTTAACAAGCATATGATCAGATATAACATTTAATACAACCATGCGAGTATAAACAGATTATAGACAATGTAAACATCAAGGCACTTAGCATGCAGCAAATACTCTTTCCGGTAAATGTACCCCTACAAATACCTAAGACTCTATATGCTAACATGATCAATTATCGTAAAGCAAGCATTAAATCACACAAGATCTAATCATGAAGTCAAATACTGATAAACAAGCAACACTAACAAACTAGCATAAGTTATCTAATTTATATAGAAATCAAGGTGAGACATGCATTACATCAAACTTATAATATAATGCAGTTCAGCACTTAATACTCTATAATTAAATCAAATAAGTATAAACTAGTTAGAAAGTATACCTGAGCGATGCTTAGCATTCTATCTCGAGTGATAATCAATTGATCCAAATCAATTTCCATTCTACTGACACTCATGGAAGTATCCTTGCATTTGACCTCAGCAACCCTTACTTCAACCCAAACTGATGCCTGACAGTTCTGCTTATAAACCCCGACATAGAATGTCTCATGTTCTGCTTGAAAAGATCACTCTTCTTTGTGTGTGTAGCAATAACCCCTTGATTATCATATGTCAGTGATAATCAAACCTTGTGTATTTCTGCCACTAATGTCCTTTAACCAAATCTTCAATTGTTGTTTTGGTTCTTTGACCGATAAACTGAATTCCTTTCCAAAATCCCAAATTCTTCAGATATTGATTCGAAAACCACTGATCGAAGACTCTTCCCTAAATGAACTAATCCCCTTTCATTAACCAAATGATCCACTGAGTAGACCGATGTAGAAATATATCTCCAATGGTAAGATCAGGTCTCAACTCCATTAGAATGTTCTTCCGTCAGTTCGTTTGTCCTCAACGAACGAAGAATCAACTCCTGTTGTTTCGTTTAATAAAATATTTTGTTCAACCAGAAGTATTTAATTTTTTAGGAATTTAAATAATCAAAATAAATTGAAAATGCATTTTTTTTGATAAATAATAATAAATTTCTCAATTTCAAATTATAAATAAAATAAAATAATTCGAAAAGAAAGTTTTGATATAGAGATAACAAATTTTTCAAGGTATATTAAATAATCCTGAAAAAGAAATTATTTCAAATCAAAATTAATTTTCAAAGAATTTTATAGAATTTATAATCCAAAACAGTTTTAATTATAATTAAAATAAAACAGATTGAAAATATAAGTTTGATATAAAAATAATAAATTTTCAAGTCATCTAAGATATTCTTGAAAATAAATTATTTCAACCAAAATGATTTTCCAAAAAGTTTTATGAGATTTATAACTAAAACTTCCAAGCTTAAATTATAATTAAAATAAAACAACTCGAAAAAATAATTTTGAAATAGAAATACTAAATTTTCAAAACATTTAAAATGTTCATGAAAATAAATTATTTCAATCCAAAAAAAAATATTTTTCAAAGAGTTTTATAAAATTTGTAATTAAAGTTTTATGAAAAATAAATTATTAAACCTCAAAAATAATTCTCAAAATACTTTTAAGAATATTAAACTCAAAAGAAATTAAATTGGATTTTAAGATTAATTTTAGTTTTTAAATTAATAAAATTCTTAATTAAGAATATTAAAAATATAAAATATTTGACTCTAAAATTTAAAAGAAAATAAAATATTTTCCAAGATGTAAAATAAACTTGAAAAATAAATTATTTAAATTTAAAAATTATTTCCAAAATATTTTAAATAATTAAATTCAAATTTAATTATTAAATCAATTATTAAACTAAAAACAATTTGAGAGAAAAACAATTTTTGTTTTAAATAAAAATTAAGCTATGTAGCCATGTGTCATGTTGAAACAACCTTCTAAGTAGAAATTCTACATAGGAATGTTCTACATAGATTCCATCTCGAACATCCTATCTCGAACATCCAACTCGAACATCCTATCTCGAACATCCAAGTCGAACATCCTATCTCGAACATCCAAGTCGAACATCCAAGTCGAACATCCTATCTCGAATATTCTAACTCGAATATTCTAACTCGAACATTCTAACTCGAATATTCTAACTCGAAGATTCTAAGTCGAATATTCTAACTCGAATATTCTAAGTCGAATATCTAACTCGAATATTCTAAGTCGAATATCTAACTCGAATATTCTAAGTCGAATATCTAACTCGAATATTCTAAGTCGAATATTCTAACTCGAATATTCTAAGTCGAATATCTAACTCGAATATTCTAAGTCGAATATCTAACTCGAATATTCTAAGTCGAATATCTAACTCGAATATTCTAAGTCGAATATCTAACTCGAATATTCTAAGTCGAATATCTAACTCGAATATTCTAAGTCGAATATTCTACATAGAAATATTCTACTTGGCTATCTCGAACATCTATCTCGAATATTCTACATAGGAATGTTCTACTTGGCCATCTAGAACATTTTGTACTTAGAAATATTCCAGGCTTCAAAAAAAATTCTGGATGCCCAGTGAACCAAACGAACCCTCTTTAATCTCAAAAATAAAAATAGATCCAATCGATTTGTATGTCAATCGAGTAGCTCTGATACCAATTGTTGGGTCCCGGAGATCGTAGAGGGGGCGTGAATACGATTCCCATTTGAAAAATATGACTATTAATAATTTTTGGGACAACATAAAAATTACTTTGGTTCAAACCCGGGATTGTTCATCATCTTCTTCAACCTCAAGAACACCATTAAAATAACCAAGATAATGAACGGTAAATCATCCAAAACACACAACACAACAAGATCCAAGAATATAACTTTATATTCATTGAAGTGGGGTAGATGCTACAACAAGTTCAAGAACAAAAGCTCAAGAACACAACAAAGAAATGATTTTTGGCTCCTCTAAAAATATTACAAATTCTAGATCTAGGAGACAAAAATCAAACATATCTTCTAAACAAGATTTAGCAATGTTTACAATAGAAGATAGATGAGTGGTATGACAAAGAAATTCATGGCCCCGTAATATTAAAGTATGAGTTCGGCCATGGGGGAGAGAGAAAATAATTTTCTCTCTCTCTCCCCATTTCTTTTTCATCCGAATGCACACACTCACCACTTAGAAATTAAGACTTGAGTTTCTTCTTTATATATTGAAAAAGGTGTTACTTTTTGTTTTTCCACCTTTTACTCTTGTCCACTCAAATCTTATCTTTAAAGTCATGTGCCAAGCATGCCTTTGGAAATATTTAATGTAAAAGTAATATTTAATAAATATATATAATATAAATAAAGAATATCTTTATTTATAAAATATATAAATAATTAAATAAATACTTTATTTAATTAAATTAAATATTTTCATTCCACTCTTCAATTTGTGTAGACTTCCTTATCCAAATACTTGGCCCCGTATACGTGACTCCACCACGTCCAAGTATTTGGCCTTCAAATTTGTGAAGCTTTAGTAAGATCCAATCAGGTTGTGCCGTCTGTCCCTTATCCATTAGGCTGACATTTCTCCAACACTGATTTACCACCTTTGTTGATCCTCCACTTGACTCAAGAAAACCAACAACTTTAGAATGATTAAAATCATATTAACCGACGAGAGCTTGCCTCCAATGTCCTGACACTTGATGCAACGGTCTGGTTCATAAGTGACTAGTCTTGATAGGGGCTCTTGATTCCGAACATGATTCCACATTCTTCTTTGCAAACCTTACTTGTTGCTTCGATTGTAATGCACTAAAATCGTCATAGACTAAGACAATCTTCTGTAGCTTCCACATCCTTGAATAGATGTCAACATCTTTTATTCTCCACTGAGGCCTGAACATGTTAATGAACTTCTTCCAGTGAGCTTCAAGTCTGTAGATGATTCTTTGATACTTTGTCTTAACTGAACTCTGTGATCCAAGATTTATGTGCACCTGCATATTATTACATGTCCTGTTCTATTGTTGAGTTATCATCAACCATTACATAGAGATTACATTTAGCATTCCTAGTACACATGAAAGTGCAGTGAGTTACTTCCCTTCACTCCTATCTCCCCTTTCAAATGCCCCATCATCACAGTTCAAGAATTTATTCGTGTTTGGGAAGCTGGTGATCTTTTGGGCACATCCTTGTGGAAGAGAAATTTATTGGATATAGACGAACCTCAAATAAATATCTTGAGATCAATACTCTCTTCTATTTCTCTTAACTCCGAAAGGGACACCCTAGTTTGGATTCCGAACAAAGATAACTATTCTTCAAGTATTTGTTCTAAATTTCTCCTTCCTCCTAATCAATTAGCGACAAAAGGCTGGCTTTCCTGTTGGATCAAATCAAGCCTACTATAGTAATTTACTTGTCTTGTTGAAACACATGCATTGTTTCTATATTAGGATGTATATTTAGTATGCCCTAATTTATTTATAGATAGAAGCATGTTTCTACTGTGAAGCCAGTACGTAAGTATTAAGTCAAGAATAAAAATTGGTAGAAGATTCAAGTCTGAATCAAGCATCAAATCAATGAAGACTCCATCAAAAATAAGAATTGTAATGGAAAATTTTCTAAGGCAAATTCTTGATAGATGAGTCATCCTGATAGAGAAGTCATGGATGTCATCCTGATAGAGAAGTCACAGATATAAAACTGATAAAGAAGTCAGAAATGAATCTGGTAGAGAAGTCTCAAACTTCTAAATGGTTGAGTATTCGGTTGGGTGCATTCGAGAAGTCATGTAATGGAGCACTTATTCGAGAAGTCCATGAGTGATCAATTCGAGAAGTAGCCTATTGAGTCATTCGAGAAATATGGGTAGTCAACTCACTCGAGAAGTCTAACTCATTCGAGAAGTCTATTCTGATCGGGAAGTCATCATGTGAAGAATGCAGTCGAGAAGTCTAGGCATTCGAGAAGTGAGTATACATAAAGTATCAAATAGAGAAGTCAATGAAGTACCTAATTCAGAAGTCTAATACAAAGACTTCTCAAAGCTGATTCAAGTGAGTATTCGACTGATTCAAGAGGCTATTTTCAAGAAAAATTGCAGAAGAACAAGACAAGTCTATTGAAGCTCTATCATAACAGGATCAGTCAAACCTAGAATGATAGAGACAAGTCTACAATGAAGCTTAGAAGAAGAACAAGACAAACGACAAAAATGACAAGACTCGAAGAAAAAAGACTGTTATAGTTTGTGTTAGCTAGAAATAGATAGTAGTCAAATGTAAAGTTATTTTTGTCTATTTCTAGTTTTAGCTTAACTGATTAGTGAGTGCATGTGCTAAAAGACATGTTGTCTATATAGCATTTGCACAGCCTCATTAGTTAGTGTTCTGAATATTTTTATCAAGTATTCCTACCTTGTTTCTACTTCCAAGAACAAGAAGCTGAAATTCACTTTGAATTTCAGATTATAGCCGATTCATTCTAATACACAATTAGATTGAAAGTTAATTCACCATGTTCTTACATTTTCGCATTTGTATTTAAGTAAACACCTGAGAATTGACAAAGATATAAACATTATCAAACAGTTCATCAAAATTAAAGAAGTAAAAATAAAAAAAAGAATTTAAAGTTATACATTCACCCCCTGTAAACTTTTGTAACTCTAATTCCTAACAAGTGGTATGAGAGCCAAGTTGTTAACATACATATAGTTTGAAAATCAAAATGAGTTCTCAGAAGCTGAGCAGTATAAAGTTTCCTCCTTTTGACAGAGAAAACTACAACCTATGGAAAAAGAAGATGTTAATGTTCATAAGGGTTGCCAACTCCATATATCCAGAAATCTTGAAGAATGACCCATTTATGCCAGTAACATTGGTTCCTGAAACTACCAGTGGCTCTGAAGTGATACCTGCAACATGGATACCCAAAGATCCATCTCAGTACACAGACATAGAGAAAGAGAATGTGTCACTTGACAATAGTCTAATGCTCATACCCATAGAATCTCTAGACATTGTTATGTACAACAACATTGTCAACTGCACCTCTGTAAAACACATATGGGAAACCATAGAGATTTTGTGTGAAGAAACTGAAGAGGTAAGAGATAACCAAAGGCAATCTTTGTCTCATAGTATCAGGCTTTCATGTCAAAACAAAATGAAGGCATAACCGAGGTGTTTGAAAGATTCAACAAACTCATCAATGACCTTCAACTCCATGGAAAGTACTATGAAACAAAGGAGAATAACATGAAGTTTCTGTCGACTCTCCCTGAATATTTGAAGCACAAAATCTATGCAATTAGAGAAAGAAGAGATCTAAAAAAAACTTCCACTTGAAACCCTCTATGGAATTTTAAAAACATATGAACTGGATTTCTACCAAAAGAAAGTCCATTTTAGAAAATAGAGGAAAGATGGCCAATATTTCAAATGCCTTGGTTGCAAATGAACCATCAAGAATTGAGAAGACTGGTACAAGTAAGAAATTGAAGATTGAAGAACTTGGAGAACAAGAACAAGAAGAAAAAGACTCTGTCAAGAGTGAATCATCTGAAGAAGAGGTCTACACTATTGAAGACCTTGAAGGAATGGACAATAAAACCATGGCCTTCATGGCAAAGAAATTTGGAAACTTAAGATTCAAGAAAAATAAAAGTTTCAAACCAAGACCAAATTTCAACTCTTCAAGCAAGGAAAGACTCCAACCAGAAGCAACACCAATGGAGGGTATAAAACTAGAACAATTGATAGATCTAAAATAAGATGCTATAATTGTAATAAGGTTGGACACTTTACAACTGAGTGTAGAAAACCTAAAACAATCAAGAAGCACAAAGATTACTTGGAACTGGAAGCCAAGTATGAGGCACTCCTCAAAAAGCAGACAGGAAAGGCTTACATAGTTGAAGGAAAATGCTAGGATGACACAGACGAATATGAGGAGGAGGAATATGGAAATTTGGCTCTCATGGCTAACTCACATGATGGAGCATCATCCTTAAACACTCAGGTACCTTCATTAGTCTCACTTAACATGTCAAACTCTCAATATAAGAAAACTGTTGAAGAATTGAGCATTGAAATGTTTAATATTTACACTAGTATGACTGCTGTATATGAAGAAATTGTTAGATTGCTAAAGGCTAATGATGAACTGACTACTAAGAATGAGACCATAGAATTGTCCTTGATAAATCTGGAAAACTTGAAAAAAGAGAATGAGTATCTCAAGAACAAAGTCACTTGCCTAGAACAAATTGAAAAAGTCCTAAGAGATCAAATCTCTAAGAATGAATTGAAGATAAAAGCCTATCACAACTCATCTGTGACTGTAACGCCCCCAAATCCGGGGTCAGGGATCTGGTCGTCACGTGAAAAACCTCAATATAAAATTACCTATTTAATAACATTTTACACCACCTGTAGTCATTCAATATCTGAATTCTACATTTACGACCCCAATTACCGAGATCTTTTAGATTATAGTTCTAGAAACAAGAATCCAGAAACCAAACATCAATTATTATAAACCTTAAATAATCAAATCGAATCTCTCTTGTGACCCCATCCATAAAATTCCATCATTAATTTCAACAATCTCTTTAAACCAATCTTATATTACCAGTATAACTTCGATAAGAAATATACCAGCGGCTAGGACGGGTCTATACCAAGAAATATATATAATATATAATATATAATATACCAATATATAAATAAAACTTACTCCAGATACAGACGTTCTGGATCCGAAAACTTCTTCGTAAAGACATCTTACTTTCTTCCTCCAAGCTACGCGGATAAATCTCGTCGATCTACTTTTTCTGAAAGGGTAATATTTTCTCATCCTGTCTGGAAAAGTGTATGATGAAAAGCAAGAGTGAGCCAAAGAAATGCTCAGCAAGTATATAAACAATTGAAATTAAATCAAGATATGAGATCTGTATAGAGAACGGAATATAACACAATTTATTATGAAAACTGAACAGTAAATAAATCACCATTTATCTCAAACTGAAACAATGCAGTATGTCATCAAAATGAATCAACTGCTCAAAATCAATATATAATAGCCACACAGGCAATATGGATTGGATACCAACACAAATAAACACTATTGCCCCCTGATCAGGTTCAAAAGCAATAGGACCCCTTTATAGCTCATCGGTACATTTCTATACCCATAGATATAACAAGGATTTCAAATATAGGTACCAAAATAGGCAAGTACAGTTAGCCTGTAGGAAGATGGATTGGTTACCATATCCTCCTCAAATGCTGGACTCTCATCACTGAGCCTCTTACGCTACAATTCCAATCCAATAGAGCAACCCAAGTAAAATAAAGGTATGCTTAGTTTTAAGTACAGACCATATCCCCATTATTTACTACGATAACACGGATATGATGTGTTTATTATAATCAACTTCTAATATTCAGAGTACGAATAACAAGTAACTCTGATGCACAGAATAAAACAGGAATCATAAATAGTTCTGAACAATAACTATTTATCTTGATATGAATAATCGAAACAGTAAAACAAAAGTGTTTAAGATTATCAAGGTGAAGATACTTGCCTGATGTAGAAACTGTCCTAAGCTGGAATGGGACGACTACACTGCTCGTCTCACAGTATCACCTTTTAACAATTCTTTGATCTGACGCTCCTGCGGTTGCTACGAGTCTGAACTATCGAGATCGAGTCTGCGCGTCTACTTCTATAGTCAAACATAAGACACTGAGGTACGTCGCTATATTCCACGAGCCTGTATAACTTAACTATGTTTATATATTTATCTCAGACATATTCCTATTAACAAGAAAACTGACCTCAAACCCAAAACCAATAAATAAAATATAAACTCAATTATTAACTAATCCTCAAACAACCAATTAACCTCGAGACTCGAATATTAAACAACAATTAATCCTCGAGACACGAATATAAATAAACAATTAATCCTCGAGACTGGAATATAAATAAATAATTAATTCTCGAGACTCGAATATAAATAAACAATTAATCCTCGAGACTCGAATATAAATAAACAATTAATCCTCGAGACTCAAATATAAATAAATAATTAATCCTCGAGACTCGAATATAAATAAACAATTAATCCTCGAACAAAAAGGAATAAAAAAACTAACAGTTCTAATTCATACATTAAAACTTATAACGTCTATCCTCGATGACGTTATTAAATTAAACAATTAAACATAACATTAAATATTTCTAAAATATTTCTAAACTCGAAATGGATCACTAAAATTCTCATAAAATAGTTAATCCGGATTCGTAAAGGAATTTAGAATTTAAAACTATTTGTATAACCTCCGGATTATTTTTCTGATCATAGAAATATTTGTTTCGTTTAAAACGGATAAACAAAACAACTAATTTTTAATTAATAAGAATAAATCAATTAATAATTAAATCAACTGATTATTCAAATTAATTAATTATTAATCATTCTCAAATAAATTATTTTTCAAAATAATTAACTACTTAATATTTTTAATCAAATAATAATTGAAACTTAAAATAAATACTTTATTATAAGAAATTTTTTCGAAATAAGGGTTTTGAAAAATGAACTTTTCTCGGGATCACAGTCCCTCAAAATCAGTCTCAAACGATACAATCCAACTATACTAAAATAAAGTAAATAAATTTAACTCACAAAACAAATTATACCTAAACACATAAAATTACCAGAAACAAAGAACACAGTCATTAAAACCCAAAAATCCGGCTAACAGGTAACTATCTGTAGTATAAAAACAATCTCTAAAAATTATGAAATTAATATATATAAACTAACATGCCCGAATATTTACAAGCGTCAAGTCAGGATCTTAAAAGTCTTACCATAAGATCAATTACGGACACCCCACAAGTCTTTTCTGATGTCCGGAAAATATGCTCAGAAAAATCCGAGATTAATACCCATGCATATACACGTGCTGTACTGCCTCCTAGCTTGATCACCATCTCCAAATCACCTTTCTATACTCCTAAATAAATTAAAAAGGAAAACATGCCCAGAAAATAATCTTCTCAAAACTCATCCAAAATTATACCTATGCGTAGGTCTTAAAGCGCAGGTCATTTATATATATAGATATCGAAGATTGGATTAACGGTTTGTAAGTAATGAATTTTGGAAGGTTTTAAATATATTAATATACGTACCGTAAACACAGGCAGAAGAGCAGCTACTGGACAGAGAGGTGTTGCGCGGCTGCCTTTTTAAGAGAGAGCAGGCAGAGAGCCTTTTTAAGATAGAGCAGGCAGAGAGAAAATATACACAGAGAATAAAACAGGGCAAGCAATTAGGTAGGTGGGGTGGGTGAATTGACCGGGGGGGGGGGGGGGTTGCGGGTAGTTTTTAGGATAAATATATATATATATATATATATATATATATATATATATATTATTTTTAAAAACTAATTAAAAACAATAACTTTTTAAAATATTTAAATATTTTGAATATTCAAAAATATAACAATACTAAATTTTGAATATTCAAATAATTTACCCAAAATAAAATTTTCACCCGAATAAAAATAGCGACTCGAGATACTGATCCGATCAGTAAAATAATATAAAATATTTTAAACCGAACTCAGCCCCACTGAACCGAAAATAATTTTTAAAATAATAATAAAAATATGAAAATGCATCCAACTGGAATAAAATAAAAAAAATTTATTCCTCCTCATTTTAGAAAATCAACAAATATTTAAATAATAATACTAATTAAATTCTGAAAAATCTGGGTTGTCACAGTGACACTGCAAGAGTTTCATGAGAAACACCGAGTGAATTCTAAATTTGGAGTTGGGTTTAACTATGACACTCTTAAGAATAAAAAGTCTATGTCAATAAAAGGCAAGAAAATTGAGTTTGTTGGAAATCCTCACATTTTGAAAAATGTTAAGGCTCCAATTTTTAAGAAAGCAGACGTTGAATTTGATGAAGTCAGTATGGTCATCAAACAATAGTTGAATGATGAAGATGAGCTAACAGCTAAGAGTGATGTACCTTCTGTTAAAATAGAAGAACCAATAATCAAGGCCAAGTCCATCCTTGTTACAAAAGAATCAAAACAAAATGTCCAGAAAAATGACACCATGCATGCTAAGAAGAAAAAGGCAAATAGAAATGGCAAGCTAGGCATTAACAAACACAATAACTATGCACCTGTTCACAATGCTCCTAAATTTTTTTATAAAAACTATGGATCAACAAATCACCTTACACATGTGTGCAAGAAACTTGTTGTTAATAATGCTGAATTTGCCTATGGATATGAGAAACCTTTGATGCATGATAATCATAAATTATGTGACAAATTTGATTGTATGCCATGCAATTTGAAAGTTAATTCATTGTGTTCTTACATTTTCGCAGTGTATTTAAGTAAACACCTGTGAATTGACAAAGCTACAAACACTATCAAACAGTTCATCAAAATTAAAGAAGTGAAAACAAAAAAAACAAAAAAAAAAGAATTTGAAGTTATACATTCACCCCCCTGTAAACTTCTGTAACTCTAATTCCTAACATTTCCATTTGAAAACTAAAGATTCTGTCAAAAGTTGCAATTTTTCTCTGGAAATTACAATGGGTGTCATTCCTACTAGAAGTTTTCTAGCTACAAAATTGCTGAAACAATGATCTTTTGAATCTTTGTATGTGGTGCTTAAGATCAGAGGAAAGCATCCATCACTTATTTTGGGAGTGTGAACTAGCAAGGTGGGGTTGGGGCTTCATTGATAGGTGGTGGAGTGTCGGGAATGAGTTAAAAAGAATACATGAATCATCAGTCCATTCACTGTTCAATCAAGGCATAGAGGAGAAAATTTGGAAGACAGTAATATCAACCACCTATTGGTCTATATGGTTGGCTAATAATGATTTTATCTTCAAGAAGCTGAAATTGTCTCAAGCCACAATGGAGGCAATAATATTGGCCAGATTTAATAAATGTGGCCAAGCATCCAATTTGATTCCCTTATACAATGAACCACTATGGTTAGTAAACCCACAAGGAGCTATAAAGGTACATTATCATAAACTTGGCAATGAATTATGGGCAAACAAATTTTTGGTTTATGATTTTAAGAATGTCAAATCATCTATCTCTTTTCAGCTCCTGTGAAGAGCATGACTAGTCTAGACGTGAAAATTGAGGCTTTAGTGCATGTTATTCATATAGTTCTGACTCTCAAGGGTAGAGAGGACTCAGTGGTAATTTTATCAGATTCTATTCAAGCTATTTCTTCAGTAAATGATGGCAAGAAAAATTGGTTCAATATTTTTATTCATGTGAAAGAACTAAAAGAATTAGTACAAAAAAATTTTGTGCTCAGCTACATGGCAAAGGAATTTAATGAGCTTGCGAATTCTCTAGCAAAGTCTGGGCTGGCCCGAAGTTGCTTGTTCGGACAATGGGGTTGATGGGCTAATAATTATAACCCATGATTCAGCTTAATCGAACTTTCTCAAAGTGTTGACCAAAAAAATAAAAGTAGAGAAGTGAGAATCAACTTAAAGGCTCTAATCTTTTGGGGGTTTTCTTTAAAATTAGATTTGTGTGAGACAATGTGCCGGTTTGGCTTAACTTATTTTCTGGAAATAAGTGTTTACTTGCAGAAAAAGTAAGTATGTATGTACTTTTTCTGAAAATAAGTAACTTATTTTTAATTTTAAAAATCATATTTGGTTTTAAAATTCTTAAATAAATATTTATCTAAAAATAATTGAAAATATGTAAAAAAAATTAAAATAAGCTACTTATTTTAAATTTAAGCTACCCCAAACGGGGCCAATATCTTATTTGATCATTCAAGAAAGAGGCCCCTAGTTTATTTAAAAAGCAGCCGAGGTTTATCTACTTTCCAAGATATAGGTTTCTCCTAGGTAAGCAAACTCACTCATAAGAGGATTTAAATGCATGCAAGCTTCAGTCTGGACAAAACCTGCTACATGCGTCTTTTCTTCTTACGAGTAGACGTGGCCACACGGGCGAGTCGGCTCGGACCGGCTCGGCCCGATTCGGTAAAATAACTGGCACGAACCGACAAGAAACCGGGCCGAGCCTTGAACCGGCATGAACCGTCAAAAAACCGGGCCGACCACGAGTCGAAGAAAATTGAACCCGGCTCGGCACGGACCGCTCGTCTAAACCGGCACGGACTGTCGTCTAAACTGGCACGGACCGCCCGACACGGCTCGGCACGGACAACCCGGCACGGCTCGGCACGGACAGCCCGGCACGGCTCGGCACGGACCTGCACCATGCAGACTTGCAGACTTTGCAGAATTGTTGCATACTGCAGTGCTTATCTCCCTCATCCATGGCCTCCAACGTTCACCTGTCATCATCCCAACGTTCACCTGCAATGCAACGTTCATCTCAATTCTCAACGGCTACTTCTTAGTAAGCCTATATAAACCCACCTCCTCCTTCACTCTATTCTCACTTCTCACTGTCTCCTGCAAGGCTGCAACTCTCTCTATTCTCTCTCATTGTCTCGCACTCTCTCACAGTCTTTCTCTCTCACTGTCTCACTCTCTCTCACTGTCTCACTCTCTCTCTGTGTGTTTCAACCATTTCCGGCGAGTTTCATCCATTTCCGTTGAGTTTTCAACACATTCCGGCTAACTTCAAAAAATCCAGCGACTTCAAATGGATCATGTTCATTCACAAGGTTCCAGCCAAGGAGGTTCAATGCCACCACCTCCCAGTCCCACGCTCGAACCAGGTAAGCTTTCGATTTTTTTGTTTTTTAAAATATTCGTTTATTATATTTTTAAATTATATGAAATATTCGAATTATATTAAAAATTCAATTGTTTTGATATTTTAAATATCCATTTGTTATATTTTTTATATTATGTGTAATATTCGAATTGTTTAAATAATTAGTTGTTTTATATTTTAAAAATTACTTGTTTAAATTCAATTCGTTTATATTAAAAATTCAATTGTTTTGATATTTTAAATATCCATTTGTTATATTTTTTATATTATGTGTAATATTCGAATTGTTTAAATAATTATTTGTTTTATATTTTAAAAATTACTTGTTTAAATTCAATTCGTTTATATTAAAAATTCAATTGTTTTGATTTTTTAAATATCCATTTGTTATATTTTTTATATTATGTCTAGTACTACTATAACAACCTTTAAAAATTACTTGCTTTAAATTCAATTCGTTAAATTACTTGTTTTATATTTTAATTTATTCGAATTAATTCAGATACAATTTATTTTTATAGGTTGTTCTAGTAGTACTAGACATTCATCACACGTTTGAACTTATTTTTCGAGGCAAACAACGGAAGATCCGAACAAATTTAAAGCTTTTTGTTTGCTTTGCATTCAAAGTGGTCGACAACAAGCCCCTTTTATTCACGCTAAGGGGACCGGTACGGGTACACTTGATCGGCACTTAAAAAGTCATCACGAAATAACGAAGCAAAGTCATGAAAGTGGAGAGGCACGTGTGGAATCACAACAAACATAAATCAGCGGTTTCATGTCTCCTGGTGGAGGTATGCCTTTCTCCTATAATAGAGATAGAATGATTGAAGATTTTGCTACTTATGTTACATTAGATGAGTTACCTTTCTCCCACGGTGAGAGTTCGAATTTAGAGTACATGATGAAATATTCAATAAACCCGACATTTAGAAAAATTCCAAGGAACACACTTAAGCGTCACACACAAAAACAATATTATAGTCAACGAATAGAATTAATTAATTATTTCGGTAATTTTGATGGTATGGTTTCTTTAACTAGTGATTGTTGGACTTCGAGTTGTGGTGAGCCCTTTATTTGTGTTACAGCTCATTGGATAGATGTTGACTACTTATTACAAAAACAAATTATTGCATTTAATGTTATGGACGAGTCACACACCGATTTTAATATAAAACAAAGAATATTATACACAATAAGGGAATTTAATTTATTGCATAAGGTGTTTACAATATCTTTAGATAATGTCTCTGCAAATAATAAAGCCATGGACTATATTAGGCCTGATATTCCCACTATATTAGATTGTACTTTTTTGCATGTTAGATGTTGTGCTCACATAATTAATTTATCGGCTCAAAAAAGAATTGCACAAATAATTATATTATTAGAACCCATTAAAAAAATAGTTAAATATTTACGTATAGCACACTCATTACGGTCTAGGTATAAAAAATTGTGTAAAGATAATGGGTTAAGGCCAAAAAAATGGGCTATCGATTGTCCTACGAGATGGAATTCGACTTATAAATTATTAAATGAGGCAATTAAATATAAGGTAGTTATCAGTGAGTTATATAATTCAGACCCAAAAAACCAATATGACGGTGGACTAATTACCGATATTCAATGAGATTTGGCAACTAGTATACGTGATATACTTGAATGTTATCATCATGCTACTAAGGTTTTTTCTTATGTTTACGAACCAAATGTACATCATGTTATCATTGATTGTGTTAGTATTGTTACTACTTTACGTAATTTTGAAGAAAATGATTATTTTAGTGCAATTATTAATGACATGAAAATTAAGTGGATAGAATACTTTACAGATTTTCCCTATATTTATGGTATTGCATGTCTTCTTGATCTTGCTGTTAGAAAAGAAGGTTTAGAAAATATTTTAGAACATTATTATGAGGTGTTAGGAGTTTCGTATAATCATGTTCTTTATGTACAAAATTGTTTAGAATTATTATATCGTCTTGTAGATATATATACTCCCAAAACTCAAAATGCTATACCACCTAAGACTAATACTGTTAGTAGGTTTAATAGTACTATTTCATCTATCCTAGCCAAAAAACAAAAATGTAGAATTTCTACTACGTCTTTTGTACCTACTTTTTCTTCTAGTATGATTAGGGAGTTTTTTTCTTATAATTATGAGTTAGATGATAATTTTTCAATACTAACGTGGTGGAAGAATCATGAGAACCAATTTCCGATTTTAGCTAAAATTGCAAGGGACATATTAGTAGTTCCTGCCTCTACAATTGTGTCTGAGTCTGCTTTTAGTGCAGGTAGAAGAGTGTTGGACGAGAAGAGATCAAGTCTTTCGCCAGATGCGGTAAAGTTATGTGTTTGCAAAAAGGACTGGGATCAAGCCGCAAAAAGACAACAAGGAAGAAAAGAAGATGACTCAGACGGAGAAGAAGATCCGTGGATGATAATGGACAGTTTATCAGAATCGGGCACGTCAACTAGCGAACAACAACAAGATTTTGTATAAATTAAATAGTGGATAAAATATTTTTATTTTATAATTTTAAATTTTATTTGTTTTTAATTTGTTTATTATGTACAAGCGGTTTGTTCCGTTTTTCAGAGAGGAGTCCTCTCAAATAATTTGTAAAATATTTTTTAATTAATAAAATTTATAGAGGTACCGTCCTCTTTTATTTCAAAAATATTCGTATAAAATATGAAATAAATGAGTTAACATATTATTTTTTTTAAAAGAAAAATTAAAAAAATACAGAATTAAATATATTAAAAAAATACAGAATTCAATATATCAATATATTAGAAATCAATCATATTTGTTTATTTGTTTTGATTACAAGTCATTTCACTGTGCATTGCTCAATCAGACAATCACATTTACTCGGCCCGCACCAAATCACCAACTCGGCCCGCATCATACAAATCAAATATTAAAAAAAAAAAAAAGCAACCTCGCATCATACAAATGAAATATTAAAAAAAAAAAAGGAAAAAGCAACCCGCCAACCCGCCTATAAAAAAAAGGAAAAAGCAACCCCGCATCATACAAATGAAATATTAAAAAAAAAAGGAAAAAACAACCCGCCAACCCGCCTACCCGTGCACGAGCTGCTTGTCTCCCGCCACGGCTCGCCTTCCTCCCCGTGCCGTGCCCGAGTCCCACGGTGGCCAAACCGGCTCGCCGGCGAACCGGCACGGCTCGCCGGCGAACCGGCACGGCTCGCCGGCGAACCGGCACGGCTCGCCCGGCACGCTCGTTTGGCCACCTCTACTTACGAGGCAATTATGTATATTTTTCCCAACTCTATTTATCCAATATTATACATGTTGGCACTGTATCACCCACCTCACTTCTACTATTCTTAGTCTCTCTTCCTAAAACATGGATGTTGCTTGGTTCCCACATGAACCCAACTTTGTAAAAATCAACATCCACAGCTTAGAACCTGAGCATCCATTTCAAAATGGCAACCTGAACAGTATAAGGGTCATAATGAGAGACGAAGAAAGAAGGATGTTATGGGATGTCATGAGTCCAATGCATGGAATGAACGTAGTTCAAGTAGAGTTATGGGGCATGCACTCAGCGATGATCGAAGCCATCAGGCTTAAACGTTTCAAAATACACATCACTATGGATAATGTTGAAGTGTATCAAGCCATTAGACACCAAGATGTGGTCATATTTGATGAGGAGATATAGGAGGTACTGCGACAAATCAACACAATACACACAAATCGCTTCCAACCAGGTATCACATCTACAAGGTTCTCGCTTACTTTTCCTAACATGAACAATGCTGCAACATATCTATCTTCTCAAGGACCGGTAAGGTTGTAACAATACAACTTCCTTTCGGAGATGCAACAAATTTTGGACTCGGACATGGGGCTGAGAATTCAGTTACCAGCTCTAGAAATTCAACCCAACTTGGGTCTTGGTGAGGTTGTGGATACTGCCACTCTTCCTGAGGTCTTAGATGTTGAGAGTCTGGTAAGTAAGAAAACATCAGTGGAAACATAGTTGAATATGTCAAGAAATGATGGTCCGACTCTTCATCAGGTTAATAATTTCAATGTGTGTAATTACTGGATTAACATGAACTTCAATGTTGTTGTGGTGAATGTTGTTGGAGATGTTCGTGGAAAAAGTGGAAGCTCTTCTCGGGAACCTACCCATGTGTATGAGGATATGGAGGTGCCATTGCACAAATCCAAGGGAAAAGAAAAACTTTATGCTAACAATGTAATCTCTGAAAATGGGCTCCTCTGTCAAAAAGCGATTTCGCTTATTGATAACAAAAAACTAGTTCATGTCTCCAAGGAATATGAGAAGGATATTATAGATATGGAGTTGCACATTATCCCTGTCATCACTACAAAAGATGTTCTTGAACATGCAGTATGCGATACATTGAACCCCATTCTTGAAGAAATTTTAGCTTTCCAAAGCAAGTAAATGTAAAAGGCTGAAGAGGCATGAAACAAAAGTGTTTAGAGGTGGCAGGATATACTTTTGAATTTCCGAATAATCATGTTTGAGGAGAAACATGATGCATGGATTCAGAAGAAGGTAAGGTCTCATAATGCTTGGTTTCACTTATTAAGAATTCATATTATGTCTTTTGTTAGGTTAAAAGGGTTCAACCTTATGCGTAAGATTTCATGAGTTTGTAATAGCATGTTCTGATTGTCTTTTTAATATAATGAACTGCTTATAAAAAAATATATATATAAATTATGTAATAATCTACTAAAATTTGATGTATTCAAAAATGTGTTGACACTGATAAATTTAAAAATTCATGAATTTTTTTGAATTTTACGATGTATTACATATCATTTAAAATCTCATCCAAATATAAGTGATTCTATTGAATTTAGACTCATAAATTCTACAAACTCTCTCTATAGACTCCTCTTTTCGAAGAAGGTCCGCCGCGATTCGGACTCGAACCGAGATGCTCTCCACCAACTCTATATAAAGTGTGTATAAAATCATAAATCAATTATAATTTATGAATTAAAAAAATTTAATAAAATATAAATTCAATACCCCCTTTAATATTCTTTTAAAATAAAAATTCGATTCTTTATACAAAATTGATTTAACATTATTTTAAATGATAATTTAGCAAAACCAATTGCAAAATTTAATCCCGAATATTTCAAATTTTTATTTCGAACAACCTTTTCGCAGATGATTCTCTTCATCTGATAGATGTTTTATGGTCTAGTACACTCACTAGTCTAATCTAATACAACGCACTCCATGGCAAATGACAAAATAAAAGCACAGCAAAATCTAATGTATATCTCTAAGTAAATACTCTAACAACTCGATGCTTATCCTTTGTACCCACTTGTGTCCAAATCTCAAAAGGTAAAGTGAAAAAACAAGGTCATGAGTCATGACACTCAATTAACGATTCTTTTTCACTTTTATTTTGAGGGAGAGAGTCAATTAACATGTGCTCCGCAAGTCTAGCCAACCACTCGTATTTTCTTATGGTAATTAAACTATAGATACAGATTTTGAAGATAATGTACGTACTACTTGTTTCGTCTGTTAAAGTAATACAAGTGGGCAATTACATGACATGAAGCTCATGACATGGGTCTATGACAACATCATTTTGTTAAGTTATGTCAGCCATACACACTACCAATCGCAACCCAATGCGTATAAGCTACTCCTTCCCAGTTTCCTACCTATAAAGTTGCTCATCATTTATGATACAAAATTGTTTATAAAGAAAAAAAGTATGAACACAAAGCTAATTTATCTTTTAAAAAAAATTCTTTGATTATCTTAATTTTTGTACCGGAAAATAAATTAAAAGTAAATTTAATTTAATTTTTTACACACAATTTTTAATATAGTCATTTTTATGATAAAAACATATGATAATAATATGATAATAGTAGAAAAATGACATTCATTTTATTATAAAAGAGTATAGTTGGAAAGAAAATTACACCTAAATTTGATAATGAAATATAATGTAATTTTAATAAATAATGAATATTCACTATATAAATAATCTCGTCAAATGAATAATTTATTGATAAAAAACTCAAGTGTAGTCTCAGTAAATCGATAATTTTGATAAAAGAATAAATTTAGCTGGTAGTAAGGTTATCACTTGTAGGTTTTGGATTGGTTGAACAATCATCTATTTACGTTTTTTTATCTGCGGCAAATAGATAACGTGGTCCGTGAATTCACAAAAATTTCATATGTTAATGTTATTTGTGAAAAAAAAGACCGATAAATAATTCAGACAATCGATTGTCAGGAACCAGACCCATCACTTATTAACACTTAAATAAATTATGCGCGTGGAATTTCTTGTACGTAGATGAGGTTTTAGGAACTTTCTTGTTAAGCTTCGTAGCATCAATAATGCAGGTGTATAAAATAAAAGGAGCCAACCTGCTTGTTTACTGGTCTACACCACTAGACTACTAGATTTAAAAAAGCTCAATTAATCTTCATAAATAATACTGTAGTACCAAGTACTCTGTAGACTATACATAATAATTGTTTTATTTATAGAAGATTATTTACATGGAGAAGGCATGCTTTTTGCCGGAAAATGTGGCCGGAGATCAGAAGAAAGCTACGGAAATATTGAGTAATGGCCGTGAATTTGCTGACCAACTTCGGATCATGCTTAGCAGTCAACGCGTTGACCACAACTTGTGTGCAGGAGATCTTGTTGCTAAAATCTTGGATTCGTTTGAGAAGTCTCTTTTGTTGTTGCAACTTTCTTGTTCAGTCTCCGATGAAGTTTCGCAAATTCCGGTCAACTCCGGTGCTCTTAAGTCGGAGGAACTAGATTCTTGTCAGAGTCCTAAAATCATCAAGGATCGTAGACGATGCTTTAAAAGAAGGTTAATTTCTCATCTATCTATCTGTCTAAATATTAATGGTTTCATATTATTTTGAGATAGAGTGAGATTAAAAATTTATAATTTACTTCAATTTTTTTATTAAATTACTAACCCTGATTAATCAGGGTTAATAATTGTTCTCGTCTCACGTGAAAATCTTGTTAAATTGATATATTTTTTGTATATGTAATTTTGATAATTTTTGCTTTTAAGATTATCATCATAAAATTTGTCTGTAATTACATTGCAGATCGAACTATATATGTTTATTTTAATAAAGATTAATTAATTCTATAAATTATATGTGGTTTTTTTTACTAGATGATTTGTAAAGTTTGTGGAGTAAATAATTTGCGATATAGCATGACCATTCGAATTAGTTCATGACTAATGGTATTGAGATTACCCCCCCGTGCAGAAGAACATCAGAGGCCGAGACAAAAGTGAGCTCAACTCCGGTGGAGGACGGTCATGCATGGAGAAAATACGGGCAGAAGCCCATCCTCAATGCCAAGTACCCAAGGTATATATTTTACTGCGATTTGAATAGAAATTGTAAATATTTGCATGGTGCTCAATTGATAAATCATGATATATGAATGGTGTTGTGCAGGCATTATTATAGATGCACTCACAAGTTTGAACAAGGATGCCTAGCAACAAAACAGGTGCAGAAAACAGAAGAAGATCCATTGCCAATGTATCGTACCACTTATTATGGGCGTCACACCTGCAAAAATAATTATTCTGATCAAAACCAATTCTTTTTGGATTGTGTTGATCAGAGGGATTCTTCTTCGAAATCTATCCTCCTCAATTTTCAGCAAAGTACTCCTACCTTTTCGGCCTTGAACAATGACTATAAAAACCATTCCACTTCAACATGTAATTTTATCAAGAACCAAAACAGGGCTGTGATTAATGACACTACTAATCAATCCTCGTCCTCCTTGGCGGATTTTAAATTCGTATCTGATGACCGTATTCTCACCACATTTGGATCTTCATCAAGGCGGACAGAGCTATTGTCACCAGCAGATTCTGATCACGGGGATGTGATTTCTTCCGGGGTGTATTCGTGTACCACAAGCACCACCCCGGATCACACCACAACTTTTGATGATCTGGACATGATGGTAGCTGGAGTTGTTGACTTTGATGATGATGGAGGCGATATGGCTATGGATGGTTTCTTGTTGTAATCATAGCTGGTTTGATTCATGAGTTTCAATTATTAGTATAATGTAGAAATCACAAACTACCTGCTCTTTCCGTTTGTATGAATCTAACTAGTGCTCTTGTGGCCGGCTGGCTAGTTATCTTTCCTTTATGGTACAACGTCTTGGCTATATATGGATCAATTACTCTTAATAGCTAGCTAGTACAAAATCTCATTCGGTTCTAAATACAAATCAGTGAAATTAAGGTGGTATTATGTAGTAGGTCAGTGAAGTCAGTCCCCGAATATTTATCATAGTTTAAACCCTGCACCGAACACCTTTTAAATATTTAAAATATATTTATTATAATTTTATATATTTAATTTTATATATTATAACTCTTTTAACATATTTACATTTTATAATATTAAATATAGAAATATTATTTTATTGTTAACTACATTTATTAATTACTTGCATAGTTGTTCTAATATATATTGCATATCTATAAAAATATTAAAATATTAATATAATAAAATATTTTTAGTTATATATATTTTTTTATTATATATTATATAGAAACAATATTTATATAATAATTTTTTACTTATAATTTACTTTAGAATATCTACATATTTATGAAAATATTATAATATTTTTATTATTTTCATTTGTATTGAATATATAAAACTAAATGAATTATAATTTAAATTATAAAATTTATAATGATTTTATAGGGTTATTTGATGTAGGATTTTAATTTTATGTGTTTTAGTTTCACATAACTACTCCGCTGTAGTCGCACCAACCATAACGACCACAACGACCACATTAACCCCATTACTCCAATTATATATAGGTATATAATTCATTTATTTATATTCAAAATTTGAATAAAAATTATATATAATTAGATAATTAAATAAAATTATATGTCAATGACGATGCTCCAAATCGTTCGCTTAAATTTCACTTTTCATTGTACCTGTTTATAATTCCATGCTTGTTAATTTATAAAATCATTTATTTATGATACCCTTATACTCTAATTTTAAATGCGGGAAAAAAAATTGGCCCCTCCAATATTCATAAAAAAAATCTATAATACCTAATTTCAATAATAATTTATAATGTAGCATATATTTATTAGGATCATTCCCTTATTTATATATGTTAATACAGATGAGCAGGGAGTCTGTAATACCAGCCGATCAACGCGCGATTTAAAAATTTAAACACGTTTCTTAACTTCAAACTCGTTACTAATCAAAAGTATAATGGATAATTTCCTCTTTCTAATTTCATCAAAAAAACCCTATTTCTCTCTCACCCACCTCATTTTCTTCTTTCTCAAATATAATCTCGAGGGCTTCTACCGATTTTCTGAGATGAAAAGTTTCAATCTCTTAGCTTTCCTTTCATTTTTCAAATAAAATTTCTTAGATTAAAAATCATCGGAGTATCCGAATTTTCTATCTTCTCCAATCAAGCGAGTGGTTCTTTGGTTTCGAGGGGTCCGATTTCTCTCATTTTTATCGTTTCATTTTCTGGATCTAAGACTTTCTTTTATTTTATAATTTAGGTTTAATTTTCAATTTCAGTTTAGTTATAGTCTTGGTGAGAGTTTTTGTGTTTCTCTCCTGTGAGAGTATGATTTTTGATTTAGTGATAAAAAATTTAAAGATTGCAATTACGGTCGATAGCTCAAACTGGATTGGCTCCAACGGGACATGGTGAAACGACATGTACATGTAAATATATCATTTTTAACTAATGACGTGATTGTATCTCTAAAAAGAATGAATTAATCATCCATTATTTCTGTTTTATATTTATTCGACGCAACAATTTTTATATAGATACCGTATGTCATTTCATTATTGAATTAATTCATTACTAAAAAAAAGTCACATATTTCTAATATAGGGTTTTAAAAAATTCTAGAAAATATTTGTGTTTTATTCAAATCACAACTTAATTAGTATAAATTATCACATATTAACTCAACAATTCACAAGTATATATAACAATTAGTCAAGACATAATTCTCTATAAATATACATTATCTCTCTACCACTATATTTCATTTATTTTTATTGTGATTAGTCAAACTTTTGTATTATACTAGTAATCTTGTTCGTGCTTCGCACACGGAAAATTATACTCTATCTATTAATATTTTGGAAAAAAAGTATAATTTGATCATAACGTTATAATGATATTTTAAAAAATTTAGACAAATTTAAATTTAATAATTTAAATGTATACATGTCATATTTGTATAATAAGAAAATTTTAAAAAATGAACAATAAAATTTTCTAATTTGAAAACCCAAATAGTTCAAGTAACAGAACAACTCTAACAAACCAAAATATCATTAAAAAATGTGACAAAGAATGGATGCATTGAGCAACTTATTTATATAGTAAATGAAATAAAATCTACTGAAACTAATGTTGACATCCTCTTTGTTAAGAACTCTAAAACTTTAAAGTTGGTTGCACCAAAAACTCCAACCACTTCTCCTGAGGTAACAAAATAGAAATAATACCAAAACAATTATATAATGCATGGAAATATAAGATTATTAACTTATATATATATATATATATGTATGTATGTATGTATGTATATATATATGTATGTATGTATGTATGTATGTATATGTATTGACATTTATGAAGTAAAAAATATTAATATAACCATTTTTATTTTCTTGGTAGACGATTTAACAGATGTCAGTGTGTTTCCACTTTCGACTATATCAGCAACATTGTTGTAATATGAAAAGTGATTAATTATTTTGTACATGTAATCTATCATATATATGTAGAAGTGGTTAATTAGTAGAGTAAAATACTTACCTATCCAAAACTTGAGTTTGTGAAACTTGTCATTATTGGGGTTGTTTGAGAACAGTTTTTTCCCGGAAATAAGCCCTTATTTTCGGAAAAAAATAGGGATGTATGTACTTTTTCTGTAAATAAGTAATTTATTTTTTATTTTGAAGATAATATTTGATTTTAAAATTCTAAAATAAATATTTATCATTAAAAAAATATATATATAAAAAATAAATTATTTATTTTAAGTTTAAGGAATCTCAAACGGCCACATTGTTTCCATTTGAATGTACTTGAACGGGTGATATCACATGCGTCGTGAGCAAAAAACACTGTACCATACAGTAGTATATTATCATCATTAATTAAGTTAAATTTTCAGAGTCATTTCTTTCCCTGCAATTTCCTTAATCTTTGGAAGATAGTCATCATAACTTATGGAGGAAAAAAGGTTTGTAAATGACACATATTCTGAAGATCTCCGAGCTCAGCAACGGAGTTGCCAAGAAATATTAGTTTTTTCAACAAAAAAGGATCTGCTATTCTCTATCCGGATTTGTCTTAAAAACATAAACCATAACATTACAAACATAATTTCACTAATTTATATCACTTTTAATTATAGTAATTGGCTCCCCAAATTATGATAAGATTGAAAGAGCTAACGAGATCTCCCTTGTTAAATTCCTTTGGTGTTTCAAAAAAATTATCTTTTAATGCCGAATCATTTTTTTATACTCTATTTTACTATTGTTTCACTTTTTTTATATTTTGCCTATAGCCTTCTAAATAACCGACCCTGATCGATTTGAGAGTCTCAATTTGACACTCTCAATATATTAAAGTGACCAAATAGTGAAAAGTATATATATTCTGAAAAAATAAAAATATTAATAAAAAAAATTACAATATCTAATTTTTAAATTCGAGAACAAATTAATAAAAAAAATTATAATATCCTTTTATTTATTTATTTTCATTTCATTTTTTCACTTTTCGTACTTTAAAAAGAATAGTGTTAGGTATCAAAAATATTTCCAAATTTTTTTACTTAATAATATGACATGATATATGACATATTTTAATTTGTAAGTGCATATATATGTATACGAGCTCTTATATTATTATTAAAAAATTATTAATTATATACGTGACACATTAATATTTAAAAAATTAATAATTTTTTTAAGTGTCTATCACTTTTCTATTAAAAAAACTCGAGAATACAACATAAATTACGGAACACGGTAAATGTTTACCCAAAGTATATATGTGCTAAAATTTATTCTGCATTCCAATTATGAGTTTTGTTTCTTACCGGAACAATGAGCTTGTTTCGTGTTTTCAATCATAGAGCGATTCAGCTACAGAGATTAGTTACTTTAAGTTTATTTGAGATTTTTCTGTCAATTTACACGCGCACTGAGAGATAGATAGATCAATTTAAGTTTACCAGCTTAGAGCTCATGCAATGCAATGCATGAGTTTCCTTTTAAAAAATAATTTATAATAATTTTATAATTAAATTTATTTATTTTTAAAAAAATTATATTATATTTAATTTTAATATCAAAATATTATCTATTTTTTAAATTAGTTATTAATATTGATTAATAATCAAATCTTGATCATTTCATTTACAAATAATATTTAAGAATAATTTTAAATTATTTTTGTATTCATGGGGAATCGAATCTTGAACAATTAATTAAATAACAGCTATTTTGGACGCCACACTTTGCACCCTTTTTGTTAAAATGCTAGGGGTAGTTTAGGAAATTAAAAATATTTAATTATAATCAGATCTTTATTTGAGGTTTTTGACCCTCTAAACGATATTTTTTGGAAAATTTAAAGAACGGAAGTTGGAGAGATCGAAAAAATCTTTTCAAAATAATAAGGCTCAAATTTTTTGGGATTATAATGAAATTGGAATTAAATAAAACATACGTTTAATGAATTTGTAAATTATTTTTGACACTCTAAATGATATTTTCTGGAAAAATTTAAAGCAACGAAAGTCGTAGAGAACGAAAAGGTCTTTTCAAAACAATAAGATTCAAAATTTTCACGAGAATTAAATAAAACAACGCTTAATAAATTTTTAAATTAAAAAATTATTTCTAATTTTTTAATTATTTTAAGAATAGTTCAAAATATAATATGAGTAAACATCATGAACGAAAGTTGTAAACAATTAAAAAAGACTTTCGAACTATCAAAAATCATCGAAATCTAAACTGAATTGAATTTATTATGAATTTTAATAGATTACTAAATTTGAAATTAATTTTAAAAAATTATAAAAAGATTCCAAAAAATTTGAAACTTATTATTTTGAAAAGGTCTTTTTATCTTCTACAACTTTTGTTCTTTAAAATTTTCAAAAAATAGCGTTTAAAAGATCAAAACCTCAAATAAAAGTGTGATTATAATTAAATATTTTTAATTTTCTAAACTATTACTAGCATTTTAACGGAAATGGTACAAATTGAAGCGACCAAAAAAGTTGTGGGATGTATTGTACAATTTAAAGTATGAGTACTAAAGTGCTATTGGTCCAAACATTGGGATGCAAAATATAATTAAATTTAAATTTTATCCAAATACATATTTCTATACTTTAAAAGATTAAAAAAATATATCTAATTTAAATTAATTATACTTTTTATTGATAAAATGAATGTAACTCTTAAAATTTAAATTATAGAAATAATATATATATATATATATATATATATATACTTTTAACTAAAATTAATCATAAAATAATAACATTTTACTCCTAAATTTTAAGTAATAAGAAAAGCAAATAAAAGAGAAGTAAACTATTTTAAAAAGAATAGTTCTAGGTACTAAAAGTATTCAAAATTTTTACTAAATAATATGATACATTTTAATTTGTGAGCGCGTGTATAGAGCTCTTATATTACTATTAAAAAGGTTAATAATTATATATGTTAAACAAATTTCGATAAAATTTTAAGGTGTTTGTCACTTTCCCTTAAAAAAAACTCAATGCCAAACAAGCATTTATCCAGTAAAAATACAAATAAGAAGTGTGAATGTCAGACTCCAAACGGCGTCGTAGGACTAATGTCAAAACGAAGTATGTAATGCAATTCAGTAACAAGCATTTCACATTTGTTGAGCACTTTACCAAGTCCAGCAACATGATGAAAGAGGAGAAACTAGTATGGTATATGAATATATACATGTATATCTATATGGCGTTGATGATATGTTCAAGTAACTTGGCTACTGCTTCAATTCACTACTATGAAAACGAACACTTTATTCCTCAGTCTGATGCTTTCTTCTTCCATGGAGGTAGTGAGGGACTCTATGCTTCTAATCTACACTACCCAGATGATAATAATAAACCCCACAATGGTGATTCTTTTATTAGGTACCCTTTTGGTTCTTTCTATTATATTTTACTGTTTTTTATGTATTGGTTATGATTCTTGATTTGGGTATCTGTTGATTTTGTTGTTAGTCTTGATTTTTGGTTGGTTTTTGAGTTTTGAGTGATGGGTTGTGTTTATTTTTTGGATCAATGTGTTGATAGTTTGAGTTATTGCATTAAGTTAGTAAAGGTTGAGGCTTTTTGTTGGTGTAGGGTTTGTGAAGTACTTTTTTGAAGTTTTGGGACATGTGAACTTTGTACTCGTACTTAGTTGTGGATGTTTTTGTTGGTTTATGTGTAGGTTTGAAACTGTGTCCTTTAAGAGGACAGCTGAATCTGCTGAGAAGCAGAATCCGATGCAAAGTCGGACTGGTTTGATTGAAGCGATTGTTTTTGAGGTGAAGGATAGAGAAAGGATTGGTGGGGTGTTTTTGAATTCTAGTTCAATATGTTGTACCCCGCAACTTTCCAAGGATGGATCCTGCACTGTGGGAGAGATTATAATTCACAAAGATTCGGATAATCCTGAGTGGCCCCAGCGAATTCAGACTTTTTTTGAAGGAACGAGTCAAGAAGCTAAAATGGGTACGGTATCGGTTGAAATAAATAGTACTGGGATGTACTATCTTTATTTTATGTTTTGTGATCCACAACTGAAGGGGACAGTGATTAGAGGAAGAAGTGTTTGGAGGAATCCACAAGGTTACTTACCTGGGAAGATGGCTCCGTTGATGACTTTTTATGGAATTGCATCTTTAGCATATCTTGTTCTTGGCCTAGTTTGGTTCTTAAGATTCGTTAAGTTCTGGAAGGATATAATACAGCTACACTATCACATTACTGTAGTAATTGCTCTTGGAATGTGCGAAACGGCTCTTTGGTATTATGAGTATGCTAATCTTAATGCTACTGGAATCAGGCCTGTGAGAATTACATTGTGGGCAGTAACTATAACTGCTGTCAAGAAAACTCTTTCTCGCTTACTTCTTTTGGTTGTTTCGATGGGCTATGGTGTTGTGAGGCCTACGCTTGGCGGGGTAACCTCCAAAGTGCTAATTCTTGGTTTGATATATTTTGTTGCCTTGGAAGCACTTGATCTTGTTCAGCACCTTGGGACTGTTAATGACTTCTCGAGTAGAAGTATGCAATATTTGGTGCTTCCTGTGGCTTTTTTGGATGCTTGGTTTATTTTATGGATATTCTCATCATTGTCCAGGACACTAGAAAAACTTCAGGTAATCACTCTGTCCCATTAATCTCCTACCCGTACTACTAGGTGCCGATACAACAAAAATATAAAGTCTTTGATAGACCAGTAATCTCTCTAAGTCAAAGAGTCTGCTTCTATCATAATTTTTTCCCTCTATTTTCTGATAATTTTATTTATTACATATGATTTGTAATAGACGGGCTTTTACCGTATATATATAATCTGCTTATTGATATGCAGAATATCCTTTTTCAGAATTTAAGAACAAAATCGGAAGCATTGTATTTATAATTAAGCTGAGTTGCTGACTTCATCTAAGCTTGTGAGCACATTAACATTATGGTTCTGGCTATTGTCCATTGGGAACATCCCATGTCCTTATATAGCATAGTCTTCCGTTTACCTTAGTTATGTCAGGCTTATATGTCCGTTTGTGTTTTGTTTCCTTATTAGGCTGTGTTCACTTTGATGGAATGGAATGAGAGAGGAATGAAATGAAATTTGAACTATTATTTGGGTGAGTTTAAGAAAAATGTTTAAAATTTTCATTCCTTCCATTTCATTCCAAACTATTTGAACTAGAATTCTAACCCACATGTTTTGGAAGGAATTCTCATTCCATTTCTACATCAATTTTCCTACAATCCTCATCATGGAAAATTTAGACTACCTCATATTCATTCATGATTTCACTCATATATTCTTCTTTCTTCATAAAGTTTGTATATAATTTTTCATTTCATTCCTTCCTCATTCCATTCTCACCAAGTGAACACAATCTTAGTGTTTTACTCTTATAGCATGGTTATTATTATTGGTATCTTGTAGTAAATGATGTTAGGGTGGATGTACTTGAAGAGTTGGCTAGTGAAGAAGGCATGGTTTAAGGAATGTCAGATAATAGATAAAGAAATTAAATAACGGGGGAGAACTTAAGAAATGGTAGAATATTTAATAAATCCTTTGATTTTCCCCCCTTATATTTACTAATTCATATGAATCAACTCCGGCGCTATGTTTCTCGGACTGTGGTACGTAGAATGCGACATGATACATAATCAATCCTAGAGTTAAGGTTTGGTTATTCATAAATTGGGGAGACAAAGACACTGTTCTATTTTTGGACATGTGACACGTGCATAATTTATCAATACACAAAGTATATTCAATAAAATTTCGTAGCGAAAATTCACAAGAGAACTCGAATTAAACATTATTTCATAGCAAAAAATCAGAAATTACCAAACTAGGCATCCTCTCTTCTTTTAAAATCTCTCATTTCTCCTTTTTTCCTTCTCTTTTTCTTTTTACAGCTGAAGTTCATCTAATATGTGATCTTTCAGATGGGAAAATATCAACATTTCAGTCAGAGTGTCTGACAAATGGAATGAGTGTCCTGTCCTGTCCGACTGTCTGACACAAGTATGGCAGCCAAAATCGAAGAGTCGGAGTAACATAGCTCTCTTGTTAAGTAAAATCGAAATATAACTCCTTTGATACGGAACCTGAAATCCGAATAGGAAGGAAAGTAATGAGTAGTGCTATCTAGTCAGCCATAATTAGATAAGAAGTTAAGAACCTACTACTAAGCTGCTAAAAGTATTTACATTCCTGGGTCCACGTCATGATGTGGCACTATGCTCATGTCCTTGTTGTCTTGTCGTTCTGTGTTCTAGAGAATTTTTTGAAGCCAGCATTCCAGTCTCCCCGTCACCCTTTTTATATTAATATACAGAATGCCAATAAGGATGATTTTAAAATGACATTTGTCGTGCCATGCCCAACATGATATAAGCTATGTTTATCTACTCATTTTCATGTAAAAGTCACTTGTATATTTTATGTTATGCACTCGAAATGCATTTTTTTCTACGTCTTTTTTCCTATTGAGCACCTTTTCTAATTGAGTACAGATTCGTAGAAGCATGGCCAAACTTGAGCTCTATCGCAAATTTACCAATTACCTTGCAGTATTTGTGCTTCTGTCTATTGCTTGGATAGGCTATGAGGTATGTCATTATCATTCCCTGTTCTCACGATATTCAACTTATAATGTTCTACCTTGCGATAACTAATGTAATCTTGTGTTTTTGTGTGTATATATTGATCATCAGAGGCTCAGAGCACTCTGAATATTTACGGGTCCATCTAATCATTGTATCTGTTTGTACTGATTCTGATCATTTATGCTACTCTGGTTCCTTTTGCCCCCCAGCTATACTTCAACGCTAGTGACAAATATAATGAGCTATGGCAGTATGCCTGGATTATCCCAAGTATCTGGACTCTTCTTGCATTCTTTCTCTTGGCTGTGATATGCCTCCTATGGGCTCCTTCACGCAACCCAACAAGGTATGTCTCATAAAATTAGACCACCATATACCTTGTGTGTCTTATTTGTTAATTTAAGAGTATGTGAAGCTGTTGGGGATTTTTGGACCTTGAAGACAAAATATTTATCTAATCTCGGGCATTTGGGAATTCCTGTAGTATTTGAAAATAAGTTTGCTTAGCGAACATGACCATCAACCTCTATTTAATGTATTTTTTTTAGTACAGTCCTGATCTGCATGTCTCCTTAGAGTAGATGCACCCCCCGAGTGGCATCACTTTCATGGTGTGGGCACATTATAAATTGAGTGTAGCTGCTCCTTTTTCTTTAGACACCGACTTCTTTCCTTATATTTTCACTTGGTAAATCTTGATTTCACAAGACCTATTCCTTGTTTCAGCTGAGAATCAAAATATATGCTCATTTTTAGTTCATGTAGTGCAACCGTTTTCATCGTTTCATAAGTATCTATTGAAATCTTAGTTTGCATTAATGGGTGCAGTTCACTACTAGTAGCTTCTAATATTTGACCAATGAATGATCTTTAGATATGCATACTCTGAGGAGACGGGAGATGACTTTGATGAGGAAGCAATATCGCTTACTACTGGTGTGAAGGTGACTGGAGATGTGACAAGCAAGCTTGAAAGAAAGGATCTCAAGGGAACTTCCTCAACGGATCATGTATTGGCACTTGATGTGGAGGAGGATAAACAAGAATAGATGATATTTTCTGCCTGTTTAATGGTTAGCTGTCACCTGAAGCTTGTTACTTGTTTGGAGACTATCTTGTCATGGTCCTAGAAGTACTGTCATCTGTATATAGATAGGGAGTTGATATCTCCAGCTCCCATTTCCATTACAAGTGATGCAGTGTTAAACCTAGGTGTAACACTACACACATGTGCTGGGTTGGTGCTAGAAGGATATTAGTTAAAAGGGATGATTGAGTGCGTGGGTTGGAGGGTTTTTTTTCGTTTTTTTTGATGTATTGGTATGTGAAGTGAACCATGCGGCCAACATCCTCAGTAAAAGTACTTGATAGAGAAAGAATCATATGGTATATGACTTGTAAGTTATAAATGGTAACCCCATGTGATTCTTGAAATTCTAGAAATCAAATTTTTTTTTTGGGTACTAATCTTTGAAAAACAATGCGATTATAATATCTCACATCAAGTAAAATGAATATAGAAATATAAATTGTCATTATAAAAGTGACTATATTGTTATATGAGTTTACTCAATAATTCAGTTTATTGAGTAAATAACTATTCGAGGTCGAACCCGCTAGAATTGCCGCCCTGATTCCTTCGATATATAATTGTATCTTACCTAAAACTTTTTAATATGCAACCGAGATACAGTAGGAAAGAAACAGCAAGATATAAAAGAGACAGCAATTACAAAGACCCAACCTTCTTATTTTATATGTCATTTTGTCTCATTTCATCAGCTATAGCCTAGAGACACTTGCACTGTCCCTCCTCCAATTACTTGGCAAAATATTTTCCAAGGAAAAAAAGGATTGTAAACTATCTTGATCAAGGGATAAGAAAATGAGTAAAAAGCTAGGATATTTATGGCCTGTTTGGCCTGCCTTAAAATAAGTCTTTTTGGACTTATTTTCGGGTAAAAATTTCATATTTTGATAAATATTTTTTATACAAATATTTAATGTATATTTGAGATTCTATAAGATGCAAAAAAAAGTCAACTTTTTTCAGAAAAAAGTTAGGAATCTCTAACTTTGTCTTAAAATAAATTGACTTATTCTGGAAAAAAGTTTCCCCAAACACCCCCTTAGTATGTTTTTTTTGGTCAGAAACAACTTTCACGTTAATGAGTTGTATCGAAATACAATCCCGTAAGAAACGGAGTTCTCTCATACAAGAAAGTTTATTATCTAACCAAAAAGACATGCAGAGACGTCTCTGAAAATTTAGACAATAAGACTTTAATGTCTGAAAACAAAACACATGTTACAGAAAAATTAAAAAATTAGTATTCATCTGAATAGAAAATGAAAGACAGAGAACATAAATTTAAAAAAATACATAAAACAAGTAATATTTTTTAAAAAATAAACAAGATAATATCTAACCAAAGGGATCCCTTTGGTTAGATATATCATGGTAACCAATAAAAAATAACACTTTAAAAAATTTACCATTCACCATTTATACAAGATTAATTAAGTTAATCTATAACCGAAAAAGATACATAATTGAATAAATTAATTAATTTAAATTTTAAAGACTTTCAAATCAAAACTAAAAAATCAATTAAATTAAAAAAGTAATAACTATCTATTAAAGAATGCTAAATTCGAGGATATGAAACTTATAATCATTAAGAACATTTAAAACTATTAATTAATTAAAAGGTTAACATAATATTTATTAGAAATATAATCGAAATTTAAGCATAAAAATCATATATGAAAAAAGACGAACCATCGATATTGTACTTGATTTATCAGACCAAAATATAAGCCATCAATTATGGCTCTAAATCACCTCTTAAATGTCCAAAATATAAGCCATCAATAATGACCGTCATTAAATGGTACAAAATAAATTATGAAGATCCTTGACCAAGAATGAAATCATTTAAATTTAAAATATAAACTAACCGTGCGATAAGAACTCAAATAATTATAGCTTACAAATTTAAGCAAATATTCATAATAGTAGTAAAAAAAGACTAGCATAATTTTAGCATAGAGAATTTATACATATCGGTAGCATTTAAAGCAATTAAAATCAAATCAAAGGTTACTAAAAAAGACATTAACAAAATACCAATTACTTAAAAATGGTAATGGTTTTTCAAAACAGGATATCAACACCACCTAATTATCAAAAGACAAATCAAAGCAACAATACAAAACATAATAACACTAATCACAGTTAAATATACTTTGGACCGAAAACAAAAAAGTTGGAAGAACAGGAGGATGTAAAGCTACGGACTCAATACCAAATTTCACACCAAAACTGAGGAGAATGAATTTTGGACAAACAAAACAACAATGTACCATGAACTAAGACCACAAGTCACAAATATAGAATACAACAGAATTGTAGTATAAAATCACACCGATAAGCAATTTAAACAATCAATTAAAACCCATTATCAATATCCAAAAAGATCAAGATAGTTCTATAAATCACATATACATCTTAATCTTGGAAGCACACTCATAAATGTTAGTAGAAACTCAATGAAACAGTTTCGAGCCATTAAAAAAGATAGTTATAATTTTCATACCTTTGTCATGGGATCAATTCACACTATTCTTACCGTTTAACCACCGAAAACTGAAGATGAGAAATACCAGGGTATTTAGTATGTTTGATTGCATGGTTTGCATGGCATGAGTGTTGAATGGGTAATTTTGTGGTGCAGAAGAACAGCTTAAAAGTGAATTCACCAGACTACTTAAAAAATACATATGAATGTGCAATTGGAAATTTCGGTTTACCTGAGTATGGAGGAACACTTGTTGGTGCAATTCGACGATATAATCTCTTTCAAATCTAAGCATGCTGGTGGTCTCCCTAACTTTCTCTTGCTGATCGTGGGGGTAAGTATTTCAACTCTTGCTTTCGTAATGTATACCTTCTCAGCTCTGGAAGCTGCTGTTTTTCCCCTCAAGGAACATCAACTGCAACTTATTATATACCTTTGCAATTTATTGCCTTTTTTATTGGGTCACAGTATCACACAGTCAGCTAATTAAGTTAGGTTTTGTTATTTAGGAAATGGTTTAATATGTAAACAATTGCAAGTGTAGTCATTAAACTCAAAAAAATTGCAGTCAACCAACTGAACGGATGAACTTATAAATGAGTTCTGACCATTAACATATAGACGATAGGGTGACAGAGATGGTTATTAGTGTTGATGTGTAATATTGAGTCTGAGTTGGCATTCTGAGGTGTAAATTTACAAGTTTAAGTAGCCAGTCACGAAATGGGAGAAACGCATACACATGGCAACAAACTTAAAGTTCCTTTCATTCATTGCTAATTTGGATTGACTAGCTAAATTCAAAAAGAGACTAAAGCCCTTGAATTTTACTTCTTTGATTTGATTTTTTTCTTAATGTGGATCTTTTTACAGTTTTCCATTGTGTGAAATCTATTTTGCTAAATAAATGAGTTTTAGGACTGCACAAACTTGGTTACGACTGTGTTGAATTGAGGAATCAGAAAATTAAAAAAGAATCTTGGCTTCGTGTTCTTGAGGTTAAATTAGATGCTACTAATGGACAATGGGACATGTAATTTCTGAATTTAAGCTAAGACTTCTAATTTAAAATTCTCATCTCTAGTAACACTGCAAAAATGGAAGGAAGGAAGAAATTAGCGTGTTAAGTAGATTGATGGGATTGTGATGATGTGGGAGCTTGGATTTTCTTTTGATTTTGTATATATTTTAAGTGCATTGGCCCGACTGCAACTTGAGTTTCATTTCAATGATCATTTACCACATTTAATATAGCTGAATTACATGTGTGAGCCGAGTTGAAGGGTCAAAAGGATTTGACGATCGTGAAAGTATCTTCATGTTGAATGATTCAGCTGTATCCTTATTTGATTCAGCTGCCTATTTGTATGTTTTTTGAGTTCAATGATTCACCTGCAAGTTGGTATAGAGTTAAGTGATGTGGTTACTTTTCAGCTGCAGCTTACTTTTGCTCAACTACCAAGTATTTTGAATTGTCTTGTTCTTTGCTTTGATATCTTTGCATACCTCATTTAAAAAGTGTTCCCCTTTCCCAACTTCTTTACTTCTTATTTGTTCAGTTGCCTTATGATTTGCCATCTCTACCATATGAATACATTCAGTAATAGATATAATAGTGTGTTTTGAGCTTGGGTGACTTAATAATAGTAATATTTTTTATATAGGATATAATACGATAGGATAGAGTATTGAAACAGTGATGAAGGTGTTGAATGGAATTTTTAATGAATCTGGCAGATTGTTACTTGACCCTGAAGGCCTGGAATGCACAGAATGCTGGAGCAGCTGGTATTCTTATTGCAGATGATAGGGTTGAGCCTGTAATCTTGATGAGCACACCTGAGGAAGAAGGTGCACGTGAACTTGCAGATTATCTGCAGAACATCACCATTCCTTCAGCATTTATTAGCAGATATTTAAGGGTCAGCATCAAGAAAGCTCTATCCAATGGCGACGTGGTTACCATAAATCTTGATTGGAGTGAATTTTTGCCACAACCTAAAGAACGCGTTGAGTATGAGTTCCGGACAAATAGCAATAATGAGTGTGGCCACAAGTGTGAAATCCGGATAGAGTTTGTAAAGAACTTCAGGGGAGTGGCTAAGATACTTGAACAGAACAGGTACACCAAGTTCACCCCACACACTACATGACTTGGTATTGCCCACAGAGGTTTACTCTGAGCAAACAGTGCAAGTCTCAGTGCATCAATCATGGGAGGTACTGCGCTCCAGATCCAGACCAGGACTTATATAAAGGATATAAGGGAAAGGATGTGGTTGTTCAAAATTTACTCCAGACTTGTGTTTATAAAGTGGCTAGTGAAAACGGAAGACCATGGCTTTGGTGGGATTATGTGACAGAATTTGCTGTTCACTGCCCAATGAAAGATAGAAAGTACACAAAAGAATGTGCAGATCAAGTTATGCGATCACTTGGTTAGTCCTTGATTCATCTTATATGCTTACTTGTCTCAGCACATCTATGTTATTGGTTGCTCTAAAAGCCTCATATGATGTTACATAACCTCTCTACTATTCAGCTAGAGTTAAGTCACGGTGAAAAAACATAATGTGAGAATCAGTCGCTTCTGCATCTATAAACCTCTCATATATGGTACTGTTGTTTCTTTATCAGAAAATAATTTTTTTAGCTCTTAACTCTATGTTTTGACAAAAAGCTCTTAATCATGGGATGAACGTACCGCACTTTTGTTTGTTTCTTTTTCTGTTTACATTTTTTTTTAGAAAAGACACTTATCTATATTACATTATTACCAGTTATTATAGATGTCAAAAACTTTAATTCTTCTTGAAAATGTCATTTGTATTTGTGATTATTTAGGAAATCAATCAACCATATGAATTGGGTTCATAATAATTCTGTACATAGCTAGAAATTATAAATTATACAAAAAAGTGAAACTCATCAAGCATAAATATATTCGTCTTCATTTTTACAGAGTTCAGTAATGTTTTTGACAGTCTTTAACGATCATGAATGATCCGTTTAAAATATTATCTAGGCGTGGATACAAAGCAAATAGACATATGTATAGGAGATTCTACTGCTGACAAGGACAACCCCGTTCTGAATGCTGAACTCGAAGCACATGTTTGTTGGTCTGAAAGATGGATTCTCTCTCTCACTGCCTCCGTGATTTTCATAATGTCATTACTAATTTTTAGTATTTTGCGGTTGTCCTCCCAAAAGGGCACAAAACTTAACAGGGAAAATGGCACATTTCTAGGTGTGTCCTTTCAATAGGGGGCATCTATTGAACTTGGTCAGTCACCCATGACACCATGTAAAGAGTCATCACCACATGTTGAATTCACTAAACATGAACCCACACTTGAAAATACACATTCTTTTGATTTTGAGCACATGGAGAAATCCTCATTTCATTATGATGTCTCTCTCATTCTGATTTGTGGGAGCAGCCTACCATGGAGTCTCTCTTTGACAGTACACAAAAACCTTCTACTCAAAGGGTGGAAGAAATTGTCCCTCCAATGGTCAAGCATGATGTCACAGCCTCAGTTACTGTCAAAGACACATGAAAGGATGATGTCACAGCCTCAGCCAAACCTTTACCTAGCACTTTCACGTTCTCGTTTGACAAGAAAAATCATGGTGAAAGATATCATGTGAAGATTAGTGGCTTCTGCAAACCTTTTTTCAGTTCCACTTACTGCTGCTAATTACTCTTCAACCATTTGCAGTTAGATAGCATCACCAAAATCTTCCTCTATAACGTATATATATAGTACTACGTTCTCCATTACAAATATTTTTTATATATGATAATTTTTTTGATTGTTTTTTCTTTCATTGTTAGAACATATCTTTGGTTTTGGCTCTTGACTCATTTCAGTAAAAAGCTTTAATTTCATTGATCCGTCTAACATATATAGGCATGGAGGTAGAGCAAATAGACAAATGTATAGGAGATCCTACCGCTGACATGAAAAACCCCGTTCTGGAGGCTGAACAAGCAGCACAGGTTTGTTTAGTATGAAAGATTGACCCGCTGCAACTTTTCTAATGTCATTATCAAATTGATAGTGTTCTGCATTACTAACTCCAGATTGGAAAAGGCTCCCGTGGTGAAGTGACGATCTCGCCAACTCTTGTGATAAACAACAGGCAGTGTAGAGGTATATATAGAGTTATAGTGTAAACTGTCGTCCGTTAGAAATATATTTGTGAAGCTAATGGGCTCTTGTCACAGACAAGCTGGATAAAAGAGCGGTACTCAGAGCCATTTGTTCATGTTTCAATGAGACCACGAAACCAAACATTTGTTCAAATGAAGGTGATCGATAACATGGACTATTGATTACAACTTTATTTCTGATATACACACATATGCTCAGTGCACGTTCTTAAAACACTGAAGAAATCATTTAAATCTCCCCGCTGATAATTTATTGCTTAGACTTCTTTGCCTAAATCGCAGATGCTCACATTTTAAGTGATAATACAATCAACTATAGGAACCATAATATTTATTGCTTTTGTTATTATAATCAGTTTGAATCATGGTTGATTAAGGTTAAGTGATTATAAAAAATTTAGACCAACTCTCAAAAAAACTTAAAAATGGGTAACTGAATCAGCTTAAACTTCCAAGTTGAGGTCTCCAACTTGAAACGGAGACCTTTGTATCAGAAACGCTAAGCCTCCAACTCAGCTAACACTTGTATTTATAACTTGGCGCTTTCAGGATGACCATACAAAAGGTTGCAAGTGCCCGTCAGGCCACCAGGATACAACAGGCTAACAGCTGTGAAAGTGCATTATGATTGATTTTCTATTAAGTTTACTCAACTTTGGCTGTTCTTTGTGTTTCTAATTTTAAGGTTATATTCTCAAATTGCTTCTTGAAATCTAATCTGATTTATATAAAGAGTAAACTCAAGATAGATGTGTAAGCCTGCATCAATTTATTATTTGCTAATGATTTGTAGTTAAACTTCGCTTACTACACAGATTTTGTTACTGCAAGTGACACAGCCAGGATTCAGGCATTCTCAGAATACCCAATAAATAATAAGGAATCTGTACGAGATAACCATACTACTAAAACCTACAAAACAGGCAGGGACTTCTTTGGACAACAAGCTCAAAACAGAACTCATACAAAAATATCAAGTAGTTCTCATGCTATTACACCATTAGACAATTTACACAATACAAGCAATTGAATATTATTCTTTTGAACTTTGGTATTATCAAATTGTTTGAAAAAATAGTACACCAAGACTATAATTCTAGAAGTTCCGGAACTTGAATTCTATTCTATAACAGCAGCACTTGTATATTTGTTAGTGGTTTGAACTTCAGAATTTTTCTCAAAGCTGTTCTGACAAATGATCACTCCACCTAGATCATGACAAAGGATTAGCACATTTTCCTTCAACAGGAACAGCAAAAACTAAAATTACTAATAACAGATGTAACCAATAGTTCAAATTGTTGGTATGTTACAATTGAAAATCAACTGATTTGTATACAATATGCATCGAAATTTGTCTGATGCCAAAAAAGATGAATTTTATATCATTTTCAGATTTATCCTTGGGACTCGAAATATCTACACGCCATGTCTGAGGTATTGAGTGTTCAGATTCATTGTGCTGTCAACACTAATTGTGCATGATGTATGCCAGGTGGTAAAAAGAATCAAGTAAATATGTAGTAATGTCATACCTTACAATGCCACTAACTTTCATTTCCAGGTTCCATATTTGATCCTTCACTATCACCACCCAATCCAATCCTATAGATATAAAATCCTACCATAGCACCACTGCACAATGTAAAACCATTACAAGACAACCATGAATTTATTGCAATGGTAGGGCTACGATTGAGTAAATTCGGCAATAGATTTAATTATGATGCCAACAGAAATAAAAAGAAAGGTGCACCGAAAAGACTCAAATATATATGCCAACAAATATAGCAAGTTCTGTAAAATCACTAGAGCTCTGAAGCCTGCCTAAGAAAGGTTTTACCTAACCAAGGCCGTTAGAAGACTGGCAAAAGATGATCTCTGCAATTGAGAAGTCAGAAAACATAAGATGACACATTGATCAAATTCATCATTCAAAATAAACTTAATGATAATAATCACTCAAAGGACAGTCTTACCGCAAAGAGAATGCTTATGTCCCTCAGGAACAATATGCTTGCAATTGCTGCCAAAATAACAGTGTAACCGCAAATTAGATACGAGAGTAGTTAATTCAACAAAGAGGTGGAAATTTTGACAATAAATGCTTTGCAACATATTTAGACATCTTACGTACATAAACTTCTGTAATTCCAGAAAAAAAAATTAATTGTGTATACATACAAATAATTTTGGTTTTGTTGATTGTAATTATTAGGTCTTATCATAAACAACTAGGCCTACACACATAACACAGTCTAAAAATTGAATCAACAAAATGTGAGCTCGTTTAGCAGACTAAGGGATGGTTTAGAACGTTTAAAGTTTCATAGACCATGTGTACTCAGCAATAATACATAGTTTATGTTGAATCATAACATCTGTGTATGTTTTCAGCATAAAAAGTCAAAAGAATAATCATGCAAAATCTCATTGTATCTTCAGAAAAATGTGAAAGTGTAATGAGGAATATGATTAGTCCTAAGAGAATAACCTGTCTGCCCCCTCAAGGCCATTAAAGACGATTCTCCTTTTCTCCATGATCTCAGACTTGATATACTCAAGGCTAAGAGCGCGCCACCAAGGATAACTCCAAACCTAATGGCAGATATACTGCCAGTTATCATGAAAGAGAGGAAGCCGCTAAATGAAAGGAGGGCACCTGCAAAACATACAGGTAGCAGGGTAAAATACACATTATACCATCACTCGCTTCAAGTTGCAAGAAACTAAGAAAGAAAAGATTAAAAAAATCATGGAGAAGAAATAGACGAAATCAACTGCACCATAATTAATGATGTGTTAAATTATACATACCATATGGTATACCGATATAAAAATCACGAACTTGAGAAACTTCATTCAATTCATTACTTGAGGAAGCAAAAGTTTGAACAATATCTTTTACTGGTTCAGGGGATTCATCTGCAGCTTTGGACAGATATTGTTTCCCCTCTTTACCGACTTCCTCGGCAATTACAGTGAGATCTCTTTTTGCTTTTTCTGCTTGAATCTTTAATTGCTTAGAAGTTTCTTCCAAGATGACAATTGCTCTCTTTGAATATTCCTCATATGCTTCCTGTGACACGCTCTGCATCTTCAAGGCCTGTTCTTTAAAAGAAGCTAACGTCTGATTCCAGTATTCTTCAGATTCATTACTCTCTATCGGGATATCATGGTACTCCTCCGGGCCTTCAGTTTCTAAAGGCTTCTAATATAATCAAAACGAAACAATTCAAAAAATAAAAACTAAACATAGCAGCAGGTAATGTGCCTTGATACATTACTAGATATAAACAAGGAGGTGTTGGCCCCTTTTTACCACATTTTTTAGGAGTTTACCCAAAAAACCACAATCCATATAAACCAAAAACACAACACAGGATACACAGTCTTAAATGTACATCACGTCAAACAACTTTCATTGTTAAATTTCATGTTCTCCGAAGATTATCTCATACCGAAATTCACAATTTACATATGTGTATCGCTCCTTTCTTTAATCTTATATGCGCACTGAGAATGTGTTCCTTGTGTTATTTTAGGACACCCCTTTAAAATTATTTAATTTTGTGCATTAGGAGGGAGGGCATTCACATTCAAATGATTTAATTAAGCAAACAATTGAGTGATAATATTTGTAAATAAAGAGAAATAATATACTGGGATTACCGACCGAATCCTGTTTGGAAACAGCAAAGGAGAAAGCGGAACGGTTTGTAAAGGGGAGACCAATACGACGCCGTTGTGGGAAGGAACAGAGCTTGTAAGTATTACTATTATTATTATGTTGCGGCACAGAAGAATGGAGTCGAATACAAGAAGAAGAAGACATAATGAAGGTTCTAGGGTTTGCAAATGTCAAGGAAGAACAACAACTCATCTTGTGTGTGTGTGTGTTTGTCTGGCGAAAGTACCAATGCAAATGATGTTGATAATATGTAGGATACGAGTAGTAGATAGAGGAGGAATAGTAGTTTAATTTTTGTTCAAGTTAAATAAACATTCTCTACGAGAGACAAGTAGAGAACACGAGAGAGAGAGAGAGAGAGAACGAGAGAGACAAGGCTACTTTGCTTTTGATTCGTCTCGTCGGACTCCTACTTTTGTGACTTCGACGCCTGTATACATTTGCACTCACCTACGTGTGTCATTGTAGTTACTCACCTATTGATGATATGGGCTACACCCTACAAGTGTAAGTGGATCACACCTTCTAACTAATGAATTTGGGCATCCAATATAACAACAACTTCTTCTTTTTGGTCCAACTCCTCACTCACCCGTGCTCAAGGTGATGACAAACATTTCTTACCTCCATGTTTTTATTATATCCCACAATAATATACCAGGAGAACGGCAAGATACCGTCCAGTGATTAATCGGAGCATTAATTGAAAATAATTTAATTTAATAAATAATAATATATAATTATATTTAAACATTTTCGAATTATTATAAAATTATAATGAAAAAAATATTATATATCATTAATCCATATATATTTAGATGTTAACATTTACGAAAAAATCACTTATCATTAACATTTTAAGTGATTTATACTTAATAATCATTATTTAATAATTAATCTTAATAGTTATTACATAATATATCATATAATTATTAACAATTTGAGAGAATATTTAAAATTTATGAAGTATTTAGGATCATACAACCCAAATTTATTGTAAATTTGTAATACAAATATATTAGTTATTAAATTTTTTTAAAATGTTAACTTTTTTAAATAAAATATTTTTTACCGATTTTGACCGTCTCGACCGATTTTTTCCATCTCGGCCGATTTTTGACCGATTTTTTTATAAAAAATGTCTTTTGACCCGATTTCGATTAATCGGGTCAAAAGACATTTTTGACCCTCCCTCTCATTCTTCCATGTCATGTGCTGCTACATTCCTCAGATTATACGGTGGGGAGGACTTCAGCCCTGCCCATACAAATGAGTCAAACTACGGCAAGTTTATTGTGTTTTCTGACACCAAGATCATACATTCACAATGGCACTATGATTTTCTTTGCATATTCATACAAGGAAAGCATCCATAAAGAACTTGCTATTATGTTTACATTGTAAAATTGAAGGTAGACTAAAACTTGATAGTTTGTACTTTTAAAACTAGTAGTTGGTGCAGTCTGCAACCAAGATATATGGCTACAGAATCACTTAAAATTTAAACTTGTATCCTCCCCCCTACAAATAATCTATTTTAGACATCACATGATTATATATCTATCGCTACTCATTCTCCACAGTTCTTTTCCAGTTTACAAAATAAGGAAATTCTGGATTTTATACATCTGTAGCCGGTTGCGAAGAGTCTACTAATTGGATGGTGCAAGTAACATATCTTCAGAGCATGACAAAATATGAATTTTCAAATGTTCTAGACACGGCTCATATACTGGCCGCTTCTAGTATCCACCACGATTTCTTGACCTTTTTCTACAAATAATGGGACATTGACAACAGCACCTGTTTCAAGAGTTGCTGGTTTTGACCCACCTGCCACGTTTCAAGAAATTTAAGGTTAAACAACATATATATACAGTTGTAATTAGAAAATGTGTTTGGTGATAGGAAATTGGTCATCTGCGCATTGTGTTGACTGTTTTGTTTCCCTCATTCTTGTACTGCCTTTGTACAACTTAACTGTAGTGACTTTGCGTGTGTGTGGACCAAAGAGTCATAAAGTAAGAGGCATTTGGCAAGGATATGTAATTCTCTGAATCTAAAAAGTAAACTAGTGTCGACCCCTTAACAACTACCGGTGGTGGAACTAGGATCCAAAATCCGGGGTCACAATTTAAGCTTTGAAAGAAGTAAGAAAAAAAAGTTAGCAAAAAGCCTGGGATGAGTAGATAGATATGCTTATTTGGTGATGACAAGTTTCAGACTCATGACCTGTTTTAAAACAAAAGGATTGCCCAAAACCAGCTCAAGTGCTAGAATGCTCTGGATTAAGAACATATTCGCCCCTCAAGTATGTCAGTCGGTACACATATACCCTTAAAATAATTGTCCAAATCAACCCTTAATGTGTGTAACCCTCTACACATAAACACTTTCTCCAAAATTTCTCCAATAATACCCCTGCCCGCTATATATTTCCCAGCCCATTAAGTGCAAAATTTGTACGATTTAAGCTTTTTGAGAATGGATCAATTGGTTTTGGGACCTTGTTAAGACAAAAAAGAATATGAACATTAGAAGAATAGGTCTTATATAATGTATAAAATTAAGTTTGAAAAAAAAGATGGTCTTTTAAGGATGATACTATAAATAGTAAAAAACTACTTAAATTAGTAACATTCTTTATATAATTAGCGTAACCGAGTTTAGGTGGTTCAATCGTCACCGGATCCACGCTAAAAACAAAGTGTTAAAATATATATAAAAAGTATTAGAAGATATAAAAAAAGAATAATAATATATACTATTTCTATTCCAATTAATAAAACTAAAAAGATATATCCCATATATAATTAGCGTGTTAATTTCTAGAAAAAAAAGTTTAAATACACAAAACATATACAATAATTTATTAGATATGCCTACTAACAGTATTTATATAAAATTTGAGCATCAATTTATAAATTTGAGGTAGACTGTAACCAATTGACTGCCATTAGTCATTAGATACGTGAACTGCATAAGCATAGTCAAAGATGGTATCGTAGATTTGTTTACAACTCATAACAATAATTTATTTCTTATATCCCTCTTGATGATTTTAGTAAAAGAAAAATTACACTACCTTGGGCCGTGTCACCTTTAAGACCAGGATCAACCTCAACAACCTTTAACTTAACATTGATTGGAAGGTCAAAATCAATAACCTGCAGCCATATCAACACTTAGTATTTATAATTCTACTTACTTGGAAGAAACAGAAAGGTACTGCAAACTTATAAAGTCAAAACTGAAATTTACTTTATCCTTCCAAAATAACAAATTGCAGTCCATGCCTTCTTTCAGCCACTTTTCCTTATCTCCAACGTCTGAAGCATTAAGTCGATATTCTTCGTATGTAGTCTACATATAAATACTCCAAAATTAAGAGTAATGACAAAAAACATGAAACTACATCTTAGTGCTTGGAAAGAGAATTCGCAAGAGGATGCGGGTGGGTACGGCCGTGAAAGTGGTATTGCATTGAACAGCAGCCACAAAGCATAGTATGCTCTATAGTGTATACGAGCCATTAGCTACTCATCATAAACGAAGGGGAAATCAATTTTACATATGGAGACCCTATTTTATGACATATGGAGAAGAAGAAAACATACAGAGGTCCCTATCTAATTTATCTACCACTATATATACAGACAAAGAATATAAATATAATGTTTATGAAGAATCATAAAATGACTTTTGAACTTAAGAATGTTTCATTTAAAATTTTGTTTTATAAGAACTCAGTGATGTTTGAAAAAGATATAAGAAGTAACAAAGTACTGATATACGACTTCAGTAAACATCTGGAACAAGTACAGCACCACCTTATAAGCCCTCACAACTAAAATCAACAACCTTCAGACAGATAGACAAAAAGATGTTAATGATGAGCACTTTAACTTCACCAAAAAATTTAATACATATCAGGATATAACTGCTTATATGCCTACAGAAATTATCACGATGTAGACATTAAGGATGATGAAACAATAATACCAATTTGCAAGGAGCCACATTTCTGTTTTTACATATAGCAAGAGTACTAATATATAATTTGATAGTTAATAAAGAGTGCAGTAGCTTGAATATAAATAATATTTAAACATAGCACACTGCATGCAAGGAAAGATCAGCATTACCAGGTCCATGAAAACAAATTGTGGCCCATCCTTGTACGTAAATTGCTTTGTCTCCTTAAATATATCAGCCTCTTCTATCTGGCACAGAGAAAGAAATCACAGATATACTTTTGGATTAAAATCCACCCTAATATATGCTTGAAGTTTTAAGTATCTGCCATATCCAATATTAGAAAGCATCTGTCAGAACATTTAAAATTTTAAGTGCATTTCTGGTGATGGCGCCCTTTTAGGACAGAAAGTGTTTGTTCTCCTCACATAGTGTAAGAAAGATAAATTAGATTGCATATGTGTATATATCTTCTTGCCTACAGCTTTCCAAATCAATTAAGCAAAGACTTTTAGTGCATAATGAGCAGAAAATATTTGTTTTCTTCCTGCTCAATCAGAAATGCAATCTTTTAAAGCTGAATGAGAAAACCTGCTATACTAGCCTCCAATTTCATTCAGTCAAGTGTAATACAGATTTTTTGATCGGAGCACTATTTTTCAAAATTGTTCAGAAAATTTAGATTATATTATAGGAGAGTTTAACTAAAAAATTACCATGAAACTACTACCCGATGACACACTTAGATGGTGAAAATGTCCCTCTATATTTTGTAGTACATCAGAAGGTAGTTACCCTAAAAGACTAAAGCCTATAAACCCAACAAAAGAGATATGACTAAGCAACACAAACAAATGAGTGACCATTCATGTCTTCGATACATGTTCTGCTATTTTAATTAAACATGTAAATGATAAATTCATGATGATAACACAACAGTTAGGTAGATTTTTCAGTAACATCCAAAAGTTAATACGTTGATAATAATGTGAGTTGATCGTAGAGTAATGTAAGAAAACCTAGTACCAAAGTGTACTAAAAGAAAATTACAGCATAGCTATTCTAAATGCATGCTTTGAAATATATCTATTTCAAAAAACAGGGCACTCGGAGTACAATGAAGGAAAGCCTGTCTATGCAAGCCCTACTTACTAAACCACAAGACATTTTCTTTAATTTTTTCCAAAATAAGAAATACCTTACTTCCAGCACGGAAGGTTTTCTCAACTGTGTTTCCAGTCACATAATTGCGCATAGTGGTCCTTACATATGCAGCCCCTTTACCAGGTTTTACATGCAGGAATTCTACAAAAGGCCACAAGATATATTATTGCATACAAAGAAGAAGATACATCTGGCAGACATATAAGAATACTCTGAAAGACCAATATACTAAAATATGAGATACTTGTATAGTATATATAATGCCGGGTAAAGAAAATATAGTAGGTATGTTTTGCCTACACGTTATAAAAAAACATATCTCCAGAGTAAAAATTTACCATACTAAAGCAGTAGACATATAGTATTTTTTACGAGATGAGGTCTTTTCAGGTAAGGACTCCTTTTTTCATGCTAAACCTATCCACCAAAATTTAGTAGCAGCAGCAGCTTCTTGAAGACATAGAGTAAATATTTTTGGTGTCTCTTGATTTAATCTTTAAATGGCTCGTCTATTAAGATGAAATCCTTTATATTTATATACTCATTTTAACCAAATTACGGTTAGTTTTAGAACAACACATAATTCACATTTCACACGTATACGAACATGACCCAAAATTCAGAAAAATCCATGGGACTCATGTCCTCTATGCACCTTGACTTGTTGACACAAAAAGGCTATAGACCCATATAAACCCATTTAACACGTTTCATTTTTCATCTGACAAAAGACATTTATGTTCATATATTCAACCAAACCTAATTACTTATTGCCAATACATTGAAAGCCAAATTTCACTTAACACTCATAAGAAATAGGGGAATTTCGAATATAAGAATAAAATCATACAAGACTGAAATAGGAGAGTACCTATAACTCTCCAAGGCGCACCATCAACTTCAACATTGCTGCCTACCTTAATATCATTGCTAGAAAACGCATATATTTCTGGTAAAAAAATTGCAACAAAATAAAAATTCCAAGAAAGCATTGTTAGATACATATAAAACATGTAAAGGCTTATCGTCTGTCGCCCCATGAGTTCAATTACTTTAACTGCTAACAATTATCCTAAAAAAATGCGTAATCTGTCATCTCAGGTCCTGAGTTCAATTCTCTCTCGTTCGAGAATTATCTCATAATGGATACTACTTAGAGAAACATGTAAAATGTAATAAAACTAGCAAGAAAATGCGGAATGTAGATTACTTGGGAATGTAGCACGTCGAGGAGCTGTTCCGGGAACACCCCGGAATCGAAAAATGGAGAGGGATGAAAAAGACAGAGAGGAGTAATGGGTGGTGCAAACACACGGAGACAATTTGACAACATTGGCCATTCTTGTTCTAGTTGTGGGCAAGTATGATGGGCAAGAAACAAATGTTTGTGCCATTTCTTTAGACAAATGTGTTCAGCAAGTGAACATAGTAGATATTGATACACTACTAAACACTATGGTAGCATCAGCTACTAGGTTGTTCTTGTTTTCAACACCAGTAGATAGATAAGGAACTGCTGTATGTATTTTCTTGGTCTAGTTTTTGGACCGAAACCCCTTTCCTTTTTATCCTTCTGTTTTGCAACTCTGTGTATTTACCATTTTATATTAACAGATAAATTAACCTAGCACCGGTTATTAAAAAAACAGACAACAATATTGAATCCAAATAAAAAATTTAAAAAATTATGCGACTTTAAGTTAATTTAAATGAGAAATTAAAATTATGAATTGTTATATAACATATGAGTTATTAAAGGTAAAATAAATCCTTCAAAAAAAAGGTAAAATAAAAATATTTAGAGATTTTTCAATTTAAAACCATTTTTTAGGAGTGCCTATAAAAATTAAGCAATGCTACGTATTTCAAAATTAATCCAATTTTTTTCTCAAATAATGTGGCATGACATATGGTTTGTTTTAATTCATGTGCATACATGTATGAACGCGGAGTCTCATATTATTATAAAATAATTATTAATTTTTAAAATAATTTTTGAGATACCTAACATATCTCGTAAAAATTTAGATGAGGTCGTTGAAAGAGCCAATTGAGTTTGGGAAAGACATATGTATCATTATTCTATCATACTCTCTCCTGAATTTGAGGGAACATCCAATACTTTATATTGATGGTATCGCATACAAAATGAAATAATAAAGAGTTAATGAGAGCAAATATTATTAGGGTGATCACATAATTCTTTGCAAGTTAAGTTTTAATGGTAGGTGTCACATGGTCAATTTTTCGACTTCAAATTTGCATTCCAGTGCGGCATGTCCTTGCGCCAAGAACAGCAGCCTTCAGCGTCGCCTTGGATTTTCAGCGAAGTGCACGCCTACGCAGCGGATAGAATCACCAATGTGTCTGGGCAAGTTCCATGGAGTGAATATTCATTAAGCAAATCAAATAAACACACCAACAATTACGGACAAATGTCCCACCTTTTATTGCTCAACTCAATACAAAGGACTAGAGACTTTCGATCGAGGTTTACAAATGATTAACTCACCAAACACACTCTAAAGCCTACCTAGAATTCTTTAAGTGTTTACAATAATTTTGCCCAACACAAACTAGAGAATACAAGTATTTCTCTCATGTTTACAAACTAAAACAAGTGTCATATATATATTAGCCACGAATTTCAGTCAATGAGCAGCTTCGCAGTTATAAAACTGTTGTCGTGTGTCACAAAACTGTCCTTCAACATATAACTGCCTTCTCAGCCTTTGTCCCACCTGTTAGATATATATATATATATATATTAATGTCCCAGCAATGCCATGTCAGTTGCCCATGATCTTTGGAGCAGTTTCTTTGCTTGGTAACCGCCGTCAACCACTTATCACAAGCCATGCACATTTTTGCCTTCCTGAACCCCCACTTTGTTTTGGATCACATCTGACTAGGGGAGAGTACAAATCAGATCAGTTCGGTTTTATGATAAAACCGAAACCGCATACTTTCAGTTTTTAAAATCGAAAACCACAACTAAACCGGTGGATCGGTTTAGGTTTTAAAAACTTCGGTTTGGTTATAACCGGTTCGGTTTCAATTATAAAATCGCAAATAATAAAAATATTATAATTAAATAAGCAAAACTTAATTATAAAAATAATTCTACAAAACACTTTGGTCTAATAAGTGAAGGTAAAATTTTGAACTACTTGCATTAGTGTCTCTATTATAACAGATGAACGGAAGTTATTAATTATTTAAGTAAAGTATATTACAGTAGCTAGTAGCTGAGGACACTATCCAAGAATGTTTATGTGACTCTAAATTAAAAACTTTATCAGGAACTAGTAAATGGGGTTCAGACCAATAAGATAATTAACATGACTTATACCGACATAAACATATTAAGTTTTAAACTTCAGAAGATAATGTATACATAATCTAATTTCTTACCCATAATTAGTGATCAAGATGTTTTTTTACCGATTTAAAATGATTTTTAGGTACAAATTATATATATAATTATATATATATATATTAATTATAAAAATTTATATAAATAATATATAATAAATTTATTTATTTTAATTATCGGTTTGGTTTTAACCTAAAATCGGAACCAGAACCGATCAAACGGTTCGGTTTTTTATTTTTCGATTTCGGTTTTATACAGATCGGTTTTTACCAGTTTCGGTTCGATTTCAGTTTATTTCAGTTTTTTGCTCAACCCTACATTTGACCCATTTTAGATGAGCCCAATAACCTTATTTGAATGCCCAGCTGCGCCAAAACCGTGCGTCATACGCCTCAAGTGCGCTTATGTAAAAATTCTTAAGACCAAGGACTGTTACAGTAGGCATATTAAACTTCCACGATATTTTGGCCCTCGTGGAGTAAAATCATACCGATCTATTAGGCAGAATAGTGTGACGGATTCTGCCCTTATGATGGGAGTTCTCTAATTTCTTCTTTTCGAGATGTAATAATTTATAGGTCTATGCCATATGTCCTTCCTTCAAGTAGATTTTAATTTTCACCTCACTTTTTAATTCATTATTCTTAAGACGATAGGAAAATATCCACTCCATAAAAGAAGACATCAAAGAAGACATCGGTCTCTTAAGTGATTTTGTACTAAAGGTAATTGGCCCTTGCATAGTCCCGATGAGAGGGAGCAATTTGCCCTTGGAACGTTGTAGTAGGACGAACACATTGTCCTTGAATGGTTCCAGCAAGCTTGCAAGAACATTTAAATATCTGAGAATCGCCTCCTAAATTTCTTTGTGCGCTTATCGTGGTTCAGAGATTGACGTTAAATGTTATGGCACAAAATTTTATATGAAAATATTCGATAATAATAGATACAATAAAATATCTTTTCAGATGGTTTGAATGATAATTAATTTGACAATGAGTGTCTTGGCGATTAACAGTTTGTTGACGAAATGATGGCTTTTTGAAGTTTGAATTAAATGTTAGGAATTAAGAGTTCCAGAAGTTTATAGGTGGTGAATGTATATTTCAAAATTTTTTAATCTTTTTAAACTGTGATGAACTGTTTGTTGTTTGAATGAGATTCTGTTGAAACAAACTATGTGTTTACAAGAGCATAAAACAATAAGCAAAGTAAACACAAGATGTAACTTTCAATCTAATTGCGAATGAACTTTGCTACAATCTGAAATTCAAATTGAATTTCAGCTTCTTGTTCTAGGAAGATTACAAGGTATAAATATACTTGATACAAATTCCTAAGACACTGTCTGATGAGGCTGTGCATAAAATATATAGACAACATGTCCTACGACACATGCTCACATAAGACAATTTAGTTAAAACTAGAAATAGACAAGAAATACTTTATATTTGACTACTATCTATTTCTAGCTAACACTTGTTTTGACAGTCTGCTATGTTTAGCCTTTGAATTCCCACAAGTAAAACAGAGTTGAATATATTTTTATGTCTAGCTAACACGTATTCAGGTCTTAATTGTCTAAACTAGAAATGGCTAGGTGATTTGAATTCCCACAGGTAAAACAGGTTTTTCTAGGAGAATCAAGGATATACTTATAGTTATTCTCCTTAGTAATTCCTACTTTGCCATTTCTATTTCTTTTTACCTTTTTAGGTTTGTTTTTATTAGTGACTTTATTCAACTTTTCTTTAAGTTGCTTCTGAGAAAGTAACCTTATATTCACCTTTATATTCGTTGACACACTATTTTCTTTATTTTTAGAGCATTTACCAAGTATTTTCTTGTCATTAGTAGCTCTAACAAATTTCACAGGTTTATTCAATATTCCTTTTGTGTTTGTATTAGTGTGTGTATCCTTATCAGATTCATAACCTAAGGCAGAAGTCCAATTTTTGTTAGAAATCATTTGTTGGACTCTCTTGCCAGAGTTTGTCCAAACTCTAAAAGTCTCTTTTTCTTTAGCTAACTCAGATTTTAAAGCAAACATGCAAGATTCTAAGAAAAGACTTTAATTCATGGATATCTTCAGTATTAAAATTGAAGACAGAGTTTGGTACCTTATCATAGTTTAAAATGGGAGCATCAGTGTTTGTCATGAGGGCATAATTGGTTTCTTCTTCAGAGTCTGAGGAATCCATCCAATCTTTCTTTGATGTGATTAGTGCTTTTCCAGAATCCTTGTTTCTACATTTAGTAGCAAAGTGCCTCATCTTGTTACATTTATAACACTTAACCTTTGATTTGTCAATAGTCTTTGATTATCTAAACATAGTCATTGCTATGTTTAGACAATTAACAATGGTTTCGCAACATAACTGAATACGAACGTTTTACTTTGGCAACGGAATGGCAACGACAATTAAAAAACGTTGACTTTTTGCCTAAAATGGAATTCTGTTGGAAAATCGTTGTCAACTAAATTACGTTGCGAAATCGTCAGCAAATTTTAGCGGGATATTTTTGTGCTAAGATCAACTACGGAAACTTTTTTGTGCCAATAAGTCAGTAGAATATATTACGCATAATCCAGCACACCGTGATAGAACAAAACATCTAAAGTTGGATTATTATTATATTATGGACAATATTGAAGATGGTTTCATCATTACAGTGCATATAAAGTCATCTTTTCAGTTAGCTGACATCATGACAAAATCATTGGCTTCTTCTCAACATTGGTTTCTTTCTTCCAAGTTAGGCCTTACTACTTTGTCCCAAGTCTAACTTGAAGAGGGAATGTAGAAATATTGACTTAATTATTTACTATGTATATAGTAATTATATATCACTGTAATTTTCTCTTTTAACAGTAAACTTATATAAGGTGTCTTTTTGTCTGTAGTGACTACTTGGTAGTATATAAAGGATGCGATACAACTTTCCAGGGCAAAAACCTCATAAAATAAATTGTCTCATTTCATTACATTGATTTTTTTCAATTATATGTTTCACCGAGTACTTCATGTGTGAGAGGTTTCCATAAAACTTTATATATATATAGGCAAAAATTGTATGGAGAACCTTATATGAATTATTAATTGGAGAACATATATGTTCTGCATTATATTCTGCTTATTACATATTGCAGAATATAATACATGACATATATGTTCTCCAATTAGTATTCCATATAAGGTTTTTCATTGAATTTAACCAATATATATATAGGGTTTTTATCGGGTTTCGGGTCGTGTATCGATTCATGATACATAATATTCAAATCCAGATCCAAACTCATTCGGGTCTAAAAATAAGATCTAGATCTAAATCCAAAAAATCTGATTCGATAAAATTCAAACGGATCAGAACGGGTCAAAAATCTATCGAGTCGGATAAAACTGCAATCCCTGATGTAACCATTCAAAGGAGGTGATCCTATGATTGAGCTTCTTGCTACAATAGTACCATACCATGTAAGCATCCCTCGCCTAAATATATTTAAGATACACATTCTCAACCAAAACAATAATTAACAATCAAAATCATCAGCTGCCCCACCCAATATCAAACAAGCATCTAGCCTAAGCTCATAAAAAATGAGAACAAGTTGAGAATATTTTATAGACTCCACTTTTATAATTTCTCTCAGTACTCCCTACCGCCTACAAGGAATATATATAGATTGATAGTCACAGTCACGTCGGTATATATAATGTTAGGTTTTGATATTTTAAAATTTGGTACACGTATTTCTTCCACTAGATAAGGCTCAATCTTTGTACTCCTTCTAGACACCTTTTTTTTCTCGTTTTTAAAATATATTCCTTTTGTTAACAGAATAAAAACAGTCAGGAAAATGGCCAAAAATGCATATTTTAGGGTTCATGGCGGCATGTTTGGGAATTGGGTCCTGTTTAACAAATAGGAAATCCAACAAATAAGTTATATATTTTATTATTTAAATTTTGTTTTTATATGTAAATTATAAAATTACTAATAAATTATATGCAACTTTTTTATTTGTAGATAATTATATAATTTACATGCTAAAAAGTATAAATTAGAGATGAAATAGTTAAAGGTATCAGCCGCCTGGCCCGCCTCACCCTCGATCAACATTTTTTTATTGGTCAAAATAAACTAATTATAAAAAATCTCAAATTCGGTTATAATAATATAATATAAATATTTGATTAAAAAATTAAAAATAAATTTTATTTTTCAAATTTTATACAATTATCCTTGAAAAAAGTAAAATTTAAAATTCATATCTTAAGTTCATAAAATATTTTAAATTAAACAAATTTCTATCATTCAACGATATGCATGATATCCAAAATGATATTTTAAATTCATATCACTTTAATTTGATTTCTGATTTCTAACTCGTTTTCATTACACAAATCAAAAGACACATAAGAGTTAAGTCTTTACATATTAAGAATATTATTTTAATATTAAGTAGTTTATATTTATTGTGTTAAAAAAGTAGTTTATATTTATTAAAATTATCTAATATTTTAAATTTTAATAGAATTATAAATAAAATTTTAATAAAAAATTATATAAATAAACTATATAATAATATTATAGAAATATTTATGAGATTTAAATGATGAGTTATGATAAATTAAAGAATTTAAGTAACGACGAAATTGAAATGAGTAAGTAAATCATATTTGATATAATTATATATTATATTATAATTGAATTTATAGTATAAATATATAATTATTTTTAATAAATCAAATTCAAATAAATTCTTATAACTTAGTTTAAATATTTTTAAAAAAATAAATAAAAACACAAAAAATTAAACTTGACTCAATTTATTATTAGAAAAGAGAGGATTAGAGGAATGTTTAGCACCAAGCAAGAATGTCCAAATCGCACTTGATACGACTTTTCTGTTTATTTTAGTATTATTTTAAAAAAGCATCCCTCCTATTTATGTGCTCTCCACGTGCGTTTTTTCCTTTAGTCCTCTCCTATCAGCATCATCTTAATTACCATAATTAACTTTGTACTTAATTTTACTTCCTACCCTTTTACCGAACTTTATTTTAAGAGTAACGCAGGGAATAAAAAAAAAAATCCAAAAAATTTCCCAAATGCTTCATGTCCGATTCTGATTGATTGTGAAAATAATTAACGAGATAGACCGTATACATTCAAATCAATAATATCAGTTAAAATTACACATCTTACCATATTAGTCATGTCACATCATTTTGAAAAACATTTTTAAAAATTTGTTTAGTTCCCTAGCATTACTCTTATTTTAAACCTAATGTAAAAGCATGTGCAAGTTAGATAAAATTATATATTTATTATATTTTTCTTTTAATAATAAATTTTATTTTAAATTTATTTATTTATTTTGAAATTCACATTTTAATATAGTTATATTTTTAATTGATTCAAAATCAATCTATTTGGTCGATATATCGTATAATTCATTTACGTTTATATTCCTCTCTGAAAAAGTACTAACTTGTAAATAAAATTATTTTGATTTAAACAATTCTTTTTCTACTTGATTACTTCAATCTTATGTATATTTATAATATTAATTCAATTTTGAATACCAACCAATCACATAATATCCTCAATCGAATTTTTTTTATATACTTTCGTGTAATGTATTTTATATCATGTTTTCGTTTAATTTTAAAAATAATTGTTAATGTAATTTAATAAAAATAAATATTAATATATTGTGTATATTGTATATATATATATATATGCTTAAAATATTTATATATATTTAAATACAGTTTTATAAGAACATGCTAATATTCATTTTATATTTTTTTTCAAATCGTGGCATGTACTTATAGTGAATATTCATATCTGAAACTTAATTTATCATGGACTTTTTGTATTTCGTATATAAATAATCAAAATATATACCCATAATTTTCGTGTGATATACAAATTATCTGGTCTATTTATATATTAATTTTCATTTTAGATTTATTTTAAAATATTTACATGTAAAAATATTATATAATTATAATAATTTATTGTAAGTCGTAATTATATGAAATTTGTAATACGTTATTGATAAAAATAACTTTTCAAAAACACTTTTAAATTTATTTGATATATGCTAGGTCAAACGGTATGTGTAGTTATATATTTTTGCTAAGTCGTAGTTATATATTTATTTTGTATAAATTGAGAAATTCATGTCTATGAATATAGTATTTCAATATATTGATAAACATGTGTTTGGTTGGTATAATTGTATAAAAATAATTAAATATAAAGAATGTTACGTGTTCAATTCACTTGTTAATATATCCTTTTAACAAAGGGATAAATTAGTCATTTTATAAGTGAATAAAATGATTCAACCAATGTACATGTCCTGCTATTATATATATATAAGATAAATTAAAAATAATTTTATAAATATTTATTTTTATTTTCTTAAATAAACATATAAAATTTGAAATAATAATATAATAAAAAAATATTTTATAAATTTTAAAATAATTAAAATACGTAAAAAATCAAATATGAGAGGGGTACTACAAATCAACAATATATCTATCTATACTATATTATTAAATCAGAAAAATTAAAAGTCGATGGTCGATGATCCTTGGTCGGTAGTTGGGCGAGACAGTTATTATTGAGTCTAAATTTTAAACATTAATCTTTTAATTAAAATAAATCACACATTAATCTCCTAAATAAAACATACAAATATTATCCTATTAAAACATCTTCAACCATATTATGTATAATGGTTAGTTAAAATAATATAAAATAATGATTATCTATATTATAGACAATGAAAAAGTGGTTTGTCTCCAATGACGTTAGCTATAGTTGTTATCTATATCTTAAAACTAATATTATATTATTATTTATAAGATATAAGTTATGAGATGATAAGATAATCAGTCTAAAATATAGGGGTGGTCGCGGTACGGGCGATGCGGTTTTTCTCTAAAACCGCAAACCAACCAACATATGCGGTATGGTTAAAATTTCAAACTGCGACTACACCGCGAAACTTTCAAATTGCGACCGCACCGCGAAACTCAAAACTACATAAACGACACCGCATAAATGTGGTGTAGTACGGTGCCGTTTATGAGATTTGCGCGGTGGTGTGGTACGGTGCGGTTTATGCGGTTTGCGCGGTCTAATAATATTAATGCAGAAATTAAAATAAATTCTAGATAATTAGTAGTTGAAATAAAGTTAGACATTTAAAAGAAATGCAATTAACTTTGATTACCTATTAAAATTGTTCCAAACATATGGAAGATTAGAAACTCGGAATAATATTTATACATCAATTATTATGTTACTAAATTAGTTTGTAAATATAATAATATATGCATAGAAATTCATATATTTTATATAAATATAAATATAATATATAAACTATATATTATAATATCGCACTAGTCAAATATAAAACCACAACCCGTACCGCGCAGTTTGGTAAAAATTTAATCTGCAACCGCACCACGAAAATTAAAAATCGCGTTTTATGATGCGGTATGAGTGGTTTGTGCGGTCTGGTGAACACCCCTACTGAAATATTAATAAATTTTATAAGGAGATGAGGTGGAAAATTATAACATAATGGTATTGATTAACAAATATGGACAATTCATATAGAGAAGGGCTAAATTTTAGCTAATGGGTTGTGGGCCTTGAAGTTCATATTTTTGTTGTCATTATGTATATTTACCTTGCCATATCACTTTTACCTACGGGTTTCAGGGGGTTGGAGTTGCTCTTAAAATACAAAAAAATATATGAAAAATTATATAAAGAGAATAAGAAACCTAAGATTCATCATCTTATGTAATTTTTCATAAGATATTTAATAAAATAGACGTGTTTGATGATTATGGTATTTTGATATACACAATTTTTATAAATATTATTTTGATTGTGCATATAAAAATATAATAATTATCAAAATACAATTATTTTATTCACTATCTCTAAGTTACCTAATATCAATTTTAGGTTCTTTATTTTCTTATATAAAATATATACCTATAACATTAAATAAAATTTAAATTATTATTATAAAAATAAAAATATATTCAAATAATATATAAAAATATTAAAACAATAGCTAGTACATATAAAAAGTACGTATACTCTTCTTCTTTTTCTTTTAGCCCATATTTGTTTCATGGGATTATAATCCAAGAATTAGTATCCATTAATTATAATCTTTCACAATTATCCCTAAGTATTATAATTCTTTAAATTATCCAATATTATGTTTGTTCCGAAGGATTAAATTGAGGATTGAATTATAATCCTTTAAATTATAATTCTATGTTTGTTTTGAGGGATTAACATATGAATTAGACTATTATCCTTTAAATTTTCTAGTCCTTTGTTTGTTTGACATTGAATTATAATGAAGAGATTATAATACTTTAAAAAATGACTTATTAGAAATGAATAAATAATATTTCCTCCAAACACATATTTATTAGAGAGAATTATAATCCTATCCCTTATCCGAATGAAAACAATAATAGATTAATATTTCAAATGATTATAATATTTAATCTAATCCAAATAAATTTTTACAAAACAAACATAAGATTAAAAAATTTAAAAAATTATTATCCACGTTTAATTCTATAAAACAAACATGCACTCAGCCTTTAGGGCCCTTTATTTAAAAAAAACACACGCACATTAACTTACCGGAATATATACAACTCCGGTCACTATTATAGTCACCCAAAAGTCTCATCTGGGCTTGCTTCTTTAAACATCTTAAGCATACCCACTTTATCTTTTTTTCCATATATCAACTCTATATATATTTATTTATATATTTATAAGTAGCTGTGACCGTAAGTTTTGTTTGTACGCTTTATTAGTTTTAGGGTTATTGTTTTGTTGTTTCTTTACTTTTTTTGGTTTCATTTGTTTTTGCACGGTAAACGAGGCAGTCTTCAACTTGAAGTTTTGAATTTTTCATCTTTTCTTGTCTTGGTATGGTACAGTAAAAAAGAAGGTTACTTTAATGGTAAATTTTGGTGTTTTGAGTGGCGGAGAGTATTGTTAGAATTTTGGTATATTGGGTCTGCTTATTTGAGAAGCTAGTATTGAAATTGAGATTGTAAGTATTGTTTTGACTTTTAAGGATTTTGGGAAAGTACGTACTATTGTTTTGTTGAATAATTGCAGTGGGGTTGGGTTAGTTTTATGTTTTGAGTTCAATATGAGGCATTTGGGGTTGATTTGAAGTGGGGAACATGAATTGTAGTGAGAAAAAGAATATAGGAATAGGTAGTAGAGGAGAAGAGAAGGAGAATGATTCGAGGAAGTCGGGTGAACAGCAAAGCTCAAAATCTGGTTCGCAGAATGGATCGATCATGGGATCATGTTCGGTTATTGATGAGAGAGTGTTGGTTGACCCTAAATTGTTGTTTATAGGTTCGAAGATTGGACAAGGAGCTCATGGAAAAGTTTATGAAGGAAGGTGAGTCTATGTGTATGCTGATTGATTTCGAGGCCTGAATGTTATGTATTTCTTTGGTCTGCGGGTTGTATATTATTCCTATAGCTTTGTTTGTAATTCTAAGAATTGAAAGAAAGAAAAAAGAACCCGACTTTTCTTCTGATATTTTATGTAAGATATTCATGTATGTGAATTCTAGAAACTGTTGGATTCAGCTTGAATTTCGTTGTATCCTTTAAGTTCATATATGCATCAATTAGATTCTGTTGCAAGTAAATATGTGGCACGAGTTATGTAGCTAAATTTGTCCGTGCATATTTTAAGACTTTTGTAATAGTGTATCATCAAATAATGCTGGTTCTATTGAGGTGCCTACAAAATATATTGCCGTAACTAAGTAGGCCTCTTAAGATTTTATTTTCAGGTATGGAGATCAAATTGTTGCAATCAAAGTTCTCAATCGTGGTAGCAACCCAGAAGAGAAAGACGCGCTTGAAAGTCGTTTTGCTAGGGAAGTTAATATGATGTCAAGAGTAAAACATGACAATCTTGTAAAGGTCAGTTTTTAAGCTGTATGCTGGTGGTTGTTAAAAACTTTCACTTACTGTTTCTTTCTGTTCTGGCCTAGATATCTGATTATGAGATTTATATGCATATCATATCGTTCAGCGTGCCATTAGCATGTTTCATTTCCTTCTATACAGGGGTTTCGTATATTGTGTTTTAATTTTTATTAACCATTTAAACATATATTTTTCTGTTATTGCAGTTCATTGGAGCTTGTAAGGAACCTTTAATGGTGATAGTTACAGAGCTCCTACCAGGAATGTCACTCCGGAAGTATTTACTCAGTATTCGTCCAAATCAAATTGATCTTCATTTGGTTTTGAGTTTTTCCATTGACATTGCTCGAGCCTTAGATTGTCTACATGCTAATGGTATTATACATAGGGATCTAAAACCAGGTACTGGATAGTTAGTCTGCTAAAATGTATTATTAATTTATTATTTTTAAACAGTGAGGAGTATGTGTGAAAAATACATGTCAAATATGGTTATCTTTGGATTGTATTTTAAAAGGTGTAAGCTTATTTTTTCGTTAGTTATTCAGTTGTAGTTCTGCTATCTAATGTACTATATTTTAGTTGATTATAAATGAACGATTTTAATGAAGTATATGATTTATAATATTCTTATTTCTTATTTCAAATAGTAATATTTAAATAAGTATGTATTTAATGAAGCAGTAATTTTTTAAATAGTGAGGGAGTAAATGTAAAATATACACATCAAATAAGATTATCTAGTAAGAAACGTACTGTCAACTGTGGAACTAAGTAATTGAGAAACTCCTTAACGAGTAGATTATAGATGAATGAGTAACGAGGTTAATGAAGCAAGTCATGTGATCCATGATATCCAAACTACATATATCATAAGTTTTTTTTTTTTATTTTAAATTTTGTACTATACTATCTATATTTTTAAATAGTAAGGAACATATTTGAAATCTTTATGCAGATAATTTGTTGCTTACGGCCAATCAGAAATCGGTAAAGCTTGCAGATTTTGGTCTGGCAAGGGAAGAAACTGTTACTGAGATGATGACGGCAGAAACTGGGACCTACCGTTGGATGGCGCCAGAGGTTTGTGCTATTTTTAATATAAGTTCTTGGAACAGTTTCATTCTTATATAATTTTATTCTTTGCTGAAGTAAACATCGAAAGTCAGATTTGTGTCATAAAGTCTGCTGTTGTAGTTCGGAATCAGGACTTGTACTGTAGATATGAGTGCTCTATGGACAGCTATACTTTGCTTGCCTGCATTATTGTACTTTCCTTTTATTGTTTAGACCAGTCTCCTAAATATTATGGACTTTTTTTTGGTTAAGTTTTAGGGTTTTACTTCTATCCATGGAGATTAATCTTATAATTGTTATGGGTCTGCGGTTAAGAAATCCTGGGGTCTACGTTTGAGACATCGTGGAGGGAGTGAAACTTTTCTGCAATTACTACACCCTGATTTATATATTGTATTTCTTCTTTTTATTTCCTTGGTTTTATTTCCTTGTCCTACATCAACGAGTGCATTCATCTAGCTATTGAACCTTCATTTTAACCTGGACTTCCGATTTTGTCCAAGTACATATGTCGACTCGGCATGTGATGGGTGTGGGATCCAAATCGAATCCTTCTATTGAAACCAAACCCTTTACCTTGCACCAATTTAGTCCATATTGAAAGAGAGCAACCATGGAAGACTTGCGTTTATATTATCCTTTTAATCTATGTTATGACTTTGACATATATATTTAAGTGAATGAGATTTATTGACAGCAGACATTTTTTCAGTGTACAATGAATAAAATTATATATTATTAGCTTATTATACAGGATAAAATATGTAACTTTCACCAAGTCCTTTATTATTAAAATTTGTTAGACGGATTTGAAATATTTGTTTTTCTTCGATAATCAAAAGACAAAACACACTCACTATGTAATTCATTTTCCTCATATTGTCGAACATCTTTGTTTACTACACCACATCTTACTACTAAATCATCAATCATACCAACTATACTCTTAAGTTCATCATTACCAGTGGCAGTGATATCCATATTATCTAGAATCTCTTCTATTTTGGCCATGAATTTTTTTTAATACTACCTCGATGAAATGTGCCCGTAAATAGTGTCAATGTATGGTGCGCGATGAACAATATTTTTTCCTTTTGCAAAAATGTAAATCTCTCAAAAGTTAAGAAATTGGTGTAGAAATTTGATGCTGGACAATTATAGAAAGAATATATGAAATAAAAGTATATAACATGAATAACAATAAACTTGGGTGATTTAACTGCAGAAAATGTAATACACCAAGGTTTCCCAACCTCAATAATGAAGAATTTGTTAGGATCGCAATGCATAGCAAGCGAGGGAACAATCTCAATATAATAATTAAAGTTTTTCGATAGTAAAATATTACACCACCTTGTACAGGATTAATCTGTAACTTAACCCCCAAGTGAAGTCATAATAATAAAGAAAATAAATCATTTTCTTATTCACTACTATAATCTAGAATATACTTTTTATATATATATATATAACTTTATAAGAAACTACAATTTTAATTTATTCCTAACTAATAATATAATATAAAATAAATATACATTAATATTTAAGTTACTCGCTTCACATCACCCTGCACCCGTATCCAATTTCGGATCCATATCCAAGAATCCTAAATTTTGTAAAACTTATAAATTGACACTTGAACCCGCACTTGTGTCCAACATAGAAATCCTTTTTACACTACCTTCACCATTTGTCAATTTAAATGGTGATTTTAATGAATAATATATATATATATATATATATATATATATATATATATATATATAATTCACAATCGTGGTGGTTTTTGCTGCTGCTGCTAAACTTTACAAAATATAGAACCCTGCTGCTATATTTTTGCATTGAGCAAAAAAAGAATTTTGTTCTTGTTACTGTTGGCAGTTATAAACTTATAGCGACTATATTAAATTCTTATTGTGAAGCTGCTGGGATGTTAGTTGTAAACTCGTACTTGCATTGTTATCTTACAACATTTAGAACTGTCATTAGTTTGCACATGATGCTCAGATATCCTATTGCCATAATTTTTCATAAACATAGTACATGTAACTTTGCAGTTGTACAGCACTGTGACATTGCGTCAGGGGGAAAAGAAGCATTACAATAACAAAGTCGATGTTTACAGCTTCGGTATTGTCTTATGGGAGCTATTGACTAACCGCATGCCATTTGAAGGCATGTCCAACTTACAAGCTGCCTATGCTGCTGCATTTAAGGTACCAGTAACTGTCTATGGATAATGTCATCTAAAATGATAATGTTTTAGGGATCGAGTTATCACAACATTATATCATACCTTCAACTGTACAAATCCTGCCAAGTGTGCCGAAAAAATTAACACCTTTCTGAGCTCCCGACCAGTGAAAAACTGTGTTATCTGTTTTCTCTGTTATGTAAAGGGCTGTGCCAGGTACTAACAGATCACAAGTGTTGGGAAAGGCCATGGAACTTAGATCAATGTTGTCTAGGTTATTTGATATGTATTGGTAGCTGTTTTTTATTGGTCATTTGAGATATTATAATTCTCTACTCCAACACCATCATTCATAATTTCACAATCTTTGTAGGTTTGTTTTCTGATTTTTCAGTTGACATTCTATAATGTTTACATGGGATATGCAATTGTCATAATAGCTGTGCACGGAAACACATTATGAATTGACAACATTTGCACCATGTTGGAAAGATTGTTAGGCAGATTTCAGCAGCGTTGTACTAGACTATCTTATCTTTTAATTTCACATTTATAGTCACGACATACAAGATGCTGATTAAAGTACAACTTGTACATGACGGTTACTATCTTTTTCAATATGAATTCCATCCTTCCCTTTCTTCTTTTTATAGAAAAGCTTCGTCTATCATATGCATTATACAACTTGCAACATATAATATTAAACTTGATATACAATTGTCCCCCAATCTTAGACTGCATAATGTAATAAAAGTTGACTGTAGAAAATTGGGAAACAGGGAAAAGTTGACTGTAAGATATCATTTTGGTGCATTCATAGATGAACGGCTTACTGTGCTTTGCACAATTGAATTTAGATTTTAGTGTGTAACTGCATGGTGCAAAGTGTAAAGCAATGTATCAAATATCCAGTAAGGAAAATCAATTACATTCTTTAAGTATTGTATAGAATTAAGGTTGTCCACTAAAGAAACAAAATCATATTTTTCAAGTGTTGTATAGAATTGAGGCTGTTGAGCCAAATCAATGAGCCAAGACTGGATTTTTCTAGGCAAGGACCAATGCTGATGCTATTAGGATATAGATGGCAGAACACAAATGTGTAATCTTTTCTAGCAAACAGTTACATGTGTTAATAAATGTTGAGCTTAAGGATCTGATTCAATTTAATCATGTGAGCATACTTAAATTCTTAAAATATTTTTCTGTATGAGATCATCTTCTTTCCATGGTATATCTGCACTCTGTGACCCTACTAACTAAAATTGCAATTGTCTCCTTTACAATGCAGCAAGAGAGACCAAGTCTTCCAGAAGATATATCCCCTGAACTTGCATTCATCGTGCAGTCATGTTGGGTCGAGGACCCTAATATGAGACCTAGCTTCAACCAGATTATTCGCATGCTCAATGCTTTCCTCTTCACGCTGCCTCCGTCCTCGCCATCGTTGTCAGAACCTGACACTGTTGAGTCAGCAGAGGCAACAAGTAATGGCACTGTAAGTACGTTGTCTGCACGCGGTAGGGGGAAATTCGCTTTCCTTCGGCAACTCTTTGCTGCAAAAAAGACTAGGAACCCACAAATGAGCGGGTAATTTTGAAGTGCTCTTTCTGTTACAAGCAAAATGGGCCTGGACTAGAGGATGTATATCTTAGGAGCTTATTATGATTACAACCTGAATTCTGACCATCAGCAAACTGTGAAGGTTCTTAAATAGAAACTGTGCTGGTGGAGAAACTGATTTAGCAAATAAATAGGGTATATCAGGTATATCAATACTGTTTAGTTAACCTTATTATAAAGAATGCACATCTCTTGTTCACAGCGATCACTTCTCTCTTTTGTTCTCTTCATTCTGTGCTATTCAAGCTATTTGGGACATTTTTAATTCAAAATGTGCCAACAAGGCCAACACCCTGAATAACTGCACTTTGTAAAGGTGATTGTGTTGATACAGGATGTAAAAAAATAAATTTCTCTTATCTTTATAATCTTGTTTCCTTCTTTCTTAATTTAGTGATAATTAAGTACTATTATATAAAATATTTATAACACGTTATTAGTATAAATATATAGAATATTTATTAACTAATACTTTTATATAACAACAATAGGCCTGTTTGGCCCAAAGGCTAAAATCTAAGTAAAAGCAATACATTTAGGGAAAAAACTGAATATTCATTAGTGTATGACTATTTCTATGAAAATAAATTCCAAAAAGTTTAATATATAAAGTCTAAACTCTAAACTCGATAGATTCGATCTAAACTCGAGAGGCTTGATATAAACACAATAGATTCGATATAAAAATGATAATTTTGATATAAGTTTTGAAAACACAATATCCTATTATAAATGATTGTTTTATATCATTTTAAGGCCATCCCTTAGAATGTAAGAGTCCAAATCTCATAAGCGGGTGCAAAGCCAAAATAAAATGAACAGATGAAAGCATAATATTTAATGTGTAAATTTTGGGACGTTCTTGACACGTATAATTTGTATAAAATTTTACACGTTTTTTTAAAAATTGGGGGACAAATAATATTTATTAAATATTCTTTTAAAAACATATATTTTTGCATCTGGTGGATGTTTTTTCTATCAGTAAATCAGATCGAATGAATCCATCAATAGTAAAAATGTTTACCATCGAAAAGGTATTAAATTGGATCAAACACAAGCAATGATTCATTGTTTTTGGAAAAAATAGATTGTTTAGTGGTATTTCAGATCATTAATAGTTCAATTTCTATGCCCTCTTCCATTGTATTGATAATACAAGATTATAAGCTTCTTGTAATTTCTTTAAATTGTGTTTATGAACTTTAATTTTAGGGAAATTCCTAATAGTACCATTGTACTATTGGCTTTTCCAAATGGTACCAATTATTGTTTTGACCTTCCAAGTGGTAATACCGAACTATTGACTTCGTCCACACTGTAACACTCCGTTATCTATTTGTTAGTCAAACGTTATAATCATTGGTACCACTTGAAAAAGTCAATTCTATAGTGGTACCATTAAGAATTTCCCTATATAATTTTCATAAATCGACTAATTTTAATATTGATTAAAATCTTTAAAATAATAAGATTAAAATCTGTTAGGGATTGTGGTACCAACAATGTAATCAACTAATATTTACTTAGATTAATTAATAATTATCTAAGTAAAACATACTGTCATATATAATTTGATAGTATATTTAAAATGTCACTTGTAATAAGATGCTCAAATAGTCAAGTAGGTGACAGTAAGTATTAATAGTTACTGTCATGTGTAAATGAAATAAATGATTCATGAAGTAGAAGTTCACAAAGTGTTCATGCACAACATATATCAATTTTCTGACAGTAACATTCTACATTCTGGAACCTACGACAGCATATTCAAGTGACAACAACTTTTGGAAACAGTCGACAACAACTATTTTTTTGACAGTAAACTTGGCGGAGATTGAAGATTCAAGACAGCAAGTTTCCTGATAGTAGTCTGTTTCAAGTAACAGACTAGGTAAAGTCATTCACAAATTGATCTTGACATTTCTACGTAGTCTGTCAAGTCTGCAATTGCAACTTGAGAAAAAGCAAGCAAAAAGGGTGAATCGTGCTCATGGTGTCAAGAATGTCAAATCTTCACATAGTACCTTTATCTACATTTGGAATGAAGACAAGACTTATGAAGAAAAAGTAAGATTACTAATTCGAGTAATGTCTAGGATTCAAGGAAAGGTGTACATGTATGTTAGGAATTAGGAGTTCTAGAAGTTTACAGGGGGGTGAATGTATACTTCAAATCTTTTTCACTCTTTTGATTTTTATGGACTAGATAAACTGTCAACTGGATTGTAAGGTTGAGCAAGTAAAACAGATTTAAGTTAGAACAACGGATAGAGAAATGAGTATAATGAACACTAGATGTAACTTTCAATCTAATTTTATTAGCATGACCTTTTGCTACAATCTGAAATTCAAATTGAATTTCAGCTTCTTGTTCTAGGAAGATTACAATTGTAAAACTCACAAGACATCTATAAAACTCACATAAGATAGATTAATTATAACTAGAAATAGATAAGACATGCTTTACAATTGACTGATATCTATTTTTAGCTAACACTATTATGACAGGCTGCTACATCCAGCCTTAATAAATTACTAAATACAGAAGTTATGTTTAATTTTTAATAATTTTAAACATGAAGATTTTAAATAATAATAAAACGTGTAGATACAGTATAATATTATATTGTATATCATATTTAATATTGAAAAAAATTATAAAATGTGAGCAAACATCCAAACATGTCTTAAATTTATCAAGAGTAACGTTTGATTAACGTTCAACTAACAGAGTGTTACCATGTGGACGAAATCAATAGTTCAGTATTACCATTTGGAAGTTCAAAACAATCATTGATACCATTTGGAAAAACCAAATGTACGGTGGTACTATTAGGAATTTCCCTTTAATTAATTGTAATTTATAACGTTTGACTAACGGTCAGCTAACGAAGTATTATAATATGGATGAAGTCAAAAGTACAGTGTTACTACTTGGAAGTCTAAAATAGTGATTGGTGCCATTTGGAAAAGCCAATAGTACAATGGTACTATTAGGAATTTCCCTTAATTTTATTTCAAATGATGGATTTTAAATGACAGGATTTGAGTTGTTATTTCAAATTTTCATATTTGTACTGATATTTGAATTTCTTGGAATTCAAATGAAATCCAAATCCAAATCCAAATCCAAATCCAAATTCAAATTCTTATGATCACCCAACATGTCATTTAATCGAATTCAGAATTTTAAATGAAATTAATATTCTCAAACGGGCCATTAAATAATTTCAATTTAAATTTTATTAAGCATTCTACAAATAGAACTACTCATTTTATGGCTCTCAGTTCAATTTCAAATCATAATCGATCGTCACAAGGGTCGGTTATGATTTGAAAACGGTCGATTTTCTCTATAATAAAGAGAATGCTCCTACTAATTCCTTCCCCAATAATTGCCGATATTTCATGAGTTATAAGTCAGCATCACAAAAACTCAAATTCGATTTAGTTTTGTATTGCAAACGACTTTGGGAGTAGGACATGTCACGTCCGCCTTGAACCAACTCTGGATCGGAAGTCGATTATAGGAAGATAATACTAAAACAAAAATATTTACTCGTGTGTCTAATGATGTTCAGGGTTGATAACAGTCGTCTGATTCTGATAAACACATTTAGGTTTAATATTATCAAGAAATTGAATCAAAACCGACCGTCACACCGATCGGTTATGGTTTGATATTAATAGAATGCTTCTATTAATTCCTTCCACTATAATCGTTGATATTTCATGAGTAATTAAATATACTTATTTTTATGTAAATTTAGATGAAAATTTTTATATATACTTATTTTTATGTAAATTTATATTTATGCAAGTCAGTATATGAAATGCATTTTATATATATACCCATTTATTGAATTTTTTTTATAGTGGAGCTTCAAAAATTCCGAATCCTATTAGTAATTTAAAAAAAATATACATTTGGATACATGTAATATTATTGAAAGATAGATTACCTGTCCCCAAGGTAACCATGCAATTTAGCATTCATGGTGCGCAAGTGTTGGTCTCACTCACCGAATAATTTATTAGAAGGGTTGGTCAGGGAAGACAATTTGGTAAGGATTCTGAACCACAAAAATAATGGGCAATCAGTATGGACGCCTTTGATTCGGCCATCCCCTTATTTATTGTGTTAGACAGGCGTCGGTTGTAGTGTGGGAGCTAGCTTAATACTTTTGCTAGCCCAAGCTAAGGCAACCATGGGAACCTTTTATTTTGTTTGTTTGTGAAAAATCATATTCATAAGAGTAAATTTAATAGTACTCTGAAAAAATGCTATAAAGGATAATAATAATTACTTCCCTGCATATTGGGACAGTGTTATAAAAAAGGAGAATCAAATTAATGTACGAAGGGACTGATCATAGATTAATCGGAATAATTAATTGGGATCAATTTAATATTTATTTATATATATGTATAATTATTTTTATGCATAATATAGATTAAAATAATTTATTTAATAAAATTTTAAAATAATAGAGGATAAATTTACAAGTTAAATAACTGAATCTATTATAAAATAATGTATATATATGGGAAAGTTTCTACGAGGAACCCAATGGAGAACTCGGGAACCACCTAATAATTAATATTTTTTGTAATGTAAATATGTTCCATACTATGTTCTCTACTATATTATTAATACATATTTTATTATGTTCTTAAACATATATTTTGTAATATGTTCTCATATTCTGTACTACTATAATTTTATAGAATATATTTTTATAAAATTATTAATATGTATTAATATTCAATTAAACATATAATCTGGATAATTGAATCTTAATAATTAATTGGGTCGAATCATATTGAGAAAATTAGAATTTTTTATAATAGCTTCCCGAATTCCCCGACTAATGAATTCTTATTTTAACCTTAACCATATATATTTAAATTTTAACTGATTAATTAAAAAACTGAATTATTCAAGACCGATTTTTATAAAAACAATGTAATCAGTTTGTACAAAGGTATTGTTTAACTTTATTAGGAGTTGGACTCTTTTGTTCATATCATATGTTTAGGATTATTTATAATTTATAAATTAGTTCTAAAATAAAATAAACTAGCTTTATTTTTATGGAACCTTGCTTTATTTGGAGATATATGATCCCGTTAATTTACTCTTATAAGTAGCTTATAAATTGAAAAATATATACATTTTTCAACTTATAAATAATTTATAAAAAATCTCAAACGATGCCATAAAACCATTGGCTTGTTAATTTTAGGTATAGTCCGCTAAACACATCACGGTCCCAGCTCCATATTAACTTGTAAATTTGTCAACAATCGACCATTTCATGAGTAACCTCACAATTAATACGTACTAATACATTTAGTTTGAACATTATATATTTGCATGTATTATGTTATATACTTATATGGAGACTTCTGATCAGATCTGATATGATGTTGACCCGCTCAGCCACATTTATGATTAGGGGCGGCGATTTCCACTCCACATGAACCGATACGAACCCAACCAAAAAAAATATAAATCAGAATCGGTAAATATTCAATCCGAAACAATCAGTACAATAGAAACGAATCTGAAACCCGAAAATGATTCAAAGATTAATGAATTCTATATTTATAACCCTATTTTTAAAATATTTTATATTTAAAATAACTATATTTAATTACAATAAAGTAACTTTCACGTGCAATGATAGATACTCGCTAGTTGGTTCATAATTATTTAATATTAATAACAATATTTTATACATGCCCTGCCTTTTTTTACATTTGACAAAGTGGGTACAATACATATTATACATTTGAAATATAAATTTCACGTGCAATGAAAGAGAAATGAATTGTTTTTTCTTAAAATTTGTGCAAAAGCAATCAATCCATATAAATCGGGAGGGAAAGAGAGTAATATAGAGGTATATTTTCAATCGCTCTAAAAAATAGAGGCGATAAAATCTGAAATGACCCGAAACCCGACACCAACCTGGTAAATATGGGTTAGGGTTAGAAAAAAATTAACCCGAAATAGCCAGATATAATCTTACCGGACATGAACCCGACCCAGAATCCGAAATTGACACAACTATTTATGATCGATTGTTTTGCTCAGAGTGTCACCTTGCTGAATAATGTAAATCATATCACCAGTATATTCTGTTTGAAACCGTAAATAAAAATCATGCACATATTTTATCTACGGGAAAAATAGGACTCCAAATGTCTTATTTGGTTCTTAACATTATCATTTTTTGAAAGATGTTAAAAATTAAATAAGACAAAGAGAATAATTTAATTTAGATCTGAACTAAATAATATAAAAATTAATATAAAATTAAAATAAATAAATTAAAAATTATAGAGGCTAAATTTTATTTATCTCACGATGTTCCAACTACGGAGGAGTTATATTTTGAAACTGTGAATAATAAAAAATTTATGTTAATAATATAAAGAGTATTCAACCCAAGTCACATATAAAAATGATAATTAGACAAGATTTATTTTAAATATAGGCCGTCTAAATAACCTCACTAAAGTGAGACCTTTTAAGATGTGCTAACAAATGCGGGTGCGGGTGTGCTGCTCGACCCAACAAATATAATATTTTAAACTTTTATTTTATAATTTTCGTTATAAATTTTAGATACTAATATCTTTCAAGGTGTAGATAAGAGATTTAAATATATTATTAACGAATGTCGAATTTTAAACATTTAGTAGTACTTTCAACATTTTGTTATTGTATAATATTAGAGCAAATCCAAACACTTCCTTAAATCATGTCATAAGTTAAAATGGGGTATTTTTCTCATATGTCCCAAATTTAAAAGTCGTTTATAAATATGTCTTATTTTTAGTTGTATTTTCATATATGTCCTATACATAATTTTTTTCATCTTAATAATTTTAGAAGGACATTTTTATCCTTGTAACTTAAAATAATTGAAATTTTAAAACAAATGTAATATAATTATAATATAAATGTAATATGTAAATAATATTTATAAGTTCAATCCTCTAACTCTAAATTTAAGACCAAATTATTTTATTGCATAATTCTAATATACATTAAATATATAAAGTTTAAAATAAAATTTCTCCTTACAATATTAATTTTGGTTTCACAAAAAATTATAAATAAAATAAATAAATAGTGTTAAGATATAACCAACCCATATTTTATATATACATATAATTAATAAGATTCGATAATTTAATCATATCATTATTCAAATAACCAAATAATAAAAAATATGTATTACGACACTCATATTTAAAAAAACTAAATTATTATAACATTAACATTAAGACTTGTGAAAATAAAATAATTACATATCAACTTATTAATTATTAGTTACAAGTGTAATATACGTTAAGTAAATCTAAGGGTATATTAGCCTTAATATTTGTTAATAATGTAATATGACATATTTATAAAATAAATATAAAAAAAGACATATTTATAAATGACACCATTAATTTGGGATATATTATATAAATTCTCTAAAATATAAGGAATATAATTAATGAAAGAGTTGCTCCAACAGTTGGTTCTTTAAAATGCTAAGACAACTCTCATATTTCATATTTTTAAGGATGTCCTAGCAACCTTATTTCATTTTTATTAATAAAAAATTACTTTCTCTCCTTTTCTCTTCTCTCATTTTCTACAATTCAAATATATTATTATTTTAATAATAAAGAAAGAAGATAAATGATATTATAAAAGTAATGTCATAAATCACTAGAACATAATATTTTATAATTGAGCTCTAAGGAGCGGTTCAACTTCCTGTTAGTATAAAAAAATTTCTCAACTTGTAAAATTTGTAAGCATATATATATATATATAATTAAAACCTTGTCAAAATTTTCTTTATTACTCTATGATGCATTTATATCGAATTGTGCATGCACGTAGTTGATAACTTGATAATACAGACAACCACCGAATTAATTTAGCCACAACTACCAACTGCACAAATTGTCTGCCATGCATATTGTTTTTATGTGAATTCACACTCACTGCCGATTGCCCCCGCTCTCTCATTTGGCTATATAAGAAAGCCTCCCAATACCTCATTATGCAAACAAACAAACACACACTCTACTACTAGTACTGAAAACAGCTCATAGACTAGTAGCTAAACAAGTGAAAATGGCAGTTTCAAAGGTGGCTGTAGCTGTGGCGGTGATGTTGATAGTTGTGATGATTGATCGCCCAGCAGTTGTGGAGGGCTTAACATGCGGACAAGTGACAGGCAAACTGGCACCGTGCTTGAATTACCTCAAGTCGGGAGGCAGCCCGGGAGGAGGGTGTTGCGGTGGAGTCAAGGGTCTCAATGGTTTAGCCACCACAACCGCTGACCGCAGGCAGGCATGTTCTTGCCTCAAGTCACTTGCTGGTTCCGTCAAAGGGATTAACTATGGCTATGCCTCTGCCCTCCCCGGAAAGTGTGGTGTTAAAATTCCTTACCCCATTAGCCCCTCCGTTGATTGCAGCAGGTAAACAAGGATCTCCATGTAACTTTTTCCTATATATTTTTTCCCGAATAAATACTTATATTTTTCGTCATTTTTCATTGCAGGGTGTCTTGAAGCCGGTAGGAGTTTACAATGGACCCAAGATCGATATGTCTCGATATCTATGAGTCCATATTGATGCGCATGTTGGGAGAGGAATTTGAGCTATAGAGCTACGTACGTACTATTTTACTTAAAAATAAAGATTAGGGATTTCGTTGATTGTTCGATCACGGTCCAAAATCGGCGACTTTATTTACGTTATTGATGTATGTATTTTTGTTTCTAAATTGTATGGGGAGCAGTAATAACAAACGTCCATGGATGCATCCTTGGTCATGTCTCTTTCTGCTCCTTGCTGTCTGTTTTTTTTTTATCAATACGGTTGTTTTTATGCAATGTCTCCGTCTTCTTACTTTTCAGTACTGTAAAGAATTTAGCGCCGTGCCCACTTCAGTACACACATGGACTCGAGAAATTTAAGACAAAAAAAGGAGATATTGTGGTCGTTTGATGTTCCTTAACTTTAAAATAAGTTATTTATTATATATTTTTTAACATATTTTTATATTTTTTTAAAGATAAATATTTATTTTAGAATTTTAAAACCAAATATTATTTTCAAAATAAAAAATAAGTTACTTATTTTCAGAAAAAATATATACATACATATTTTTTTCGAAAATAAAGGCTTATTTTCGGAAATAAGTAGTTGCCAAAGAGGACCATTATTGAGGCTAAACTTATTTTCAAAAAAAAATACACGTTTACTTATTTTTTTCTGGAATAAGTACTTATTTATGAAAATTAAATCAAATATTAAATTTATTTTTTAAAAATAGGTACTTATCTATAAAAAAAAAGTAGATTTCTACTTATTTTTTTTCTAAAAAGTACTTATTTATATAATTTAAAAGGAAACAAAAACCCAGACTATTGTATGTGCATGGAAAAAAATACACTAAACATAGACCATACACCCAAATTGGACTTAGAGCATCCACAATGCAGAGGACACTTCCCACTTTTTTTTACCCCACTTGTATGCCAAGTAGACACTAAAAATGTCCTGATATTAAAATGTCCATTTCTTTCCAATGCAAGAGACACTTTTATATTAATATTTTTATTTAATATTTACATACAAATACAAATATCAACGGTTAATAGTACACATAATAAATACATATTTGAAAAGGCAAGTAGGTGGCCAAGGCCACCAAAGAGGCTCTCTCCAGTATAACTCAAGTAGCTCCAATGCATTATTAAAGAACAAATGAGAGCCCATGTCAGTTTACGTGGCCCGATGACGAAATGGACGGAGCATTGCAGATGCTCTTAGTTTTGTACATGTCACATCCGCTTCTAGACCAACTCTGGAAGTCGATTATTGGAAGATAATACTAGCACAAATGACTTTAATATTAGTTAGAATTTCCCCGATGTTAAATTTTTTTATGACATTAGTTTATATAAGATTAACCTCTTTTAGTTATCTAGACATCTGTTTTTCATAGCGTATTTCAGCTCGTATCTCAACTATTAGCTCGTATCTATGGTGTTGGTCAATTTGTTCAACTTGAATCGATTCAACTCAAAAACTCGAACCTACAACTCAAAATCTCAATTTGATAAATTAGTAAACTTTAATTTTATGAATTGTTTCAATTTAGGGTTAATTAATTAGATCAAAACCCTAACTTTTTGTCACTCTTTCCTCCCTTTTGCAAAAAACCTTGTTCATGTGTCTAACAATGTTCAGGATTAATAAAAATTATCTGATCCCGCTTGTTGTGAAATAAATACATCTAGGGACTAGGCTTTAGGATTACCTATAATTATTACGGATCTTCAATATTTGTTGGTGTTTGAATATGATAGATTTTCAAGTGTACCTGAAACGGAATGCTTAAGGAGATTGTCACTACAAGAAATCCCGTATCCAACGATAGAAAGATCCGTTGACAAAATCTATATTCCATCGTCATATAAAATAATGACAGAAAAATAGTTGTTAAAAACGCTGTAGGTAAACCTTTGGCGACGGAATTTTAGTTCCGTTGACAATCTACCGACAAATTTATAACAAATTGACAACGAGATTCAGTTGTTGATGACTTGATTAAAACGACTAAATGCCAATGGAATTTTATTTCGTCACAATTTATCAACAGAACTACAACAGCTTAACAACAATATTTTGTTGTTAATGGCCAACCTCAGGTGCCTAAATGGCGACGAAATTTTGTCGGCAAGTAACAACGACTTTGCAACATAGTCTTAGCTATAATTTAGCAACAAAATCATCCCATTGGTAATTACCCACAGAATGTTAACTGAATATTTGTTGCACTCTTGTTGCTAATTCGTTGCTAATAGGTATTTAAATATTTTTTAGTGAAATTATTAATAGTACCACTCACGTTTAGGCTTTTATGAATGGTGCCATTACATGTTTTTGACTTACACTCGATAACACTGTGTATTTGTCTACCTATTAAAAATAGCATACTGTCAACACAAAAGTTAAGTAAACGTTAAAACATAAAAAAGGCATGCACAATAATTGCAAATTCAAAGTTCCCGAGCTTTTAACAACAACCACACTGTAAAAGTACCAAAAATAGATAATCACTTGTCTGAACCAAAAACAACATCAGGAACATAAACATTGTCTAAAATATGGTCTAAACCACAAAAAAAGATGAAATAGTAACATATCTGAGTTCATAAGTTTAACACAAGTCTAATTTTCCTGCTGAGATTGAGAATCTGGATAATGTGAGGTGCTGGCTTGTGATGACTGAGTACATGTTGCTTTTGTTGCGTCTGCTGCTTTTGCTTTTGCTGCCTTGCCTGCATAAGATTGATATCTCACTCTAGGATTTCTAATCACAATAGTCTTCTCATTCTCTTTCATCTCCTTCTTTTGCTTCTCAGTTAACCCCCCCTTGTAGGTCCCGACATTATGTCTATAGCCCTCACATTTTGTGCATTTAACTGTCTTGGACCTTTTCCCCTTTTGTTCCTCACCTTCTTCTCTCCTCCTGTTTCTACAAGGTCTTCCAACCCCTCTTTTCATGGTTGGTGGATTTATGATTGGCAGATTCTCATAAAAAAAGCTTTTGATTCTAGATTAATTTCATTAATTATCCTAGCATATGCAGGCAACTGAGCATAAGATTCATCATGTCCTTCAAATATATTGTCAATGACATGTTTTTTCATCACATAAAGAGAAGCTTGCTTCATGTAAACACCATACCACTGAAATAATAATTCATTTAGTGCCTTGCCTGGAATGTCAGTATTTTCCCTGATGTCCTCCATTAGCTTATTTGCAGCCCACTTAACATTGCAGATTGGATTGTAGGTTTCCAAACCCCTGCAAGTATGCTTTTTTGGTTCAATTGTTTTGATGACCCAAGTGACTCCATCAGGCAGTCTACTAGCATGTAGCCTCCAGTTACACACATCTACAGAGCAAGTGCATCTGTATCTTTTATTATCAGCAGACATAACTATTATAACAAACCCCTCTTGAATGCAATAATCTCTCAAAACACTTTTGAAGTGGTTCTTATCCATAAACAACATCCAAGGTCTTAACTCTATTTCCCCAAATTCTTTACTGTCATTCATTTCTCCATTTTTGTATACCCTCTGATAATACTCATCTTCATCATCCTCATCTATGAAGTGATACCACTTTTCAGGCTTCCACATGTCTTTTACTTTGGGCATTGAACTCATATTATCTTCATCATCAGACACATATTCCTGGCCCATCCACCCTCCATAATCTTCATTGAGATTATCATCAAGAACATCTTTACTAAGATCATTATCGAAATCCACCTTTCTTTTTACTGAGATCCCCTTATCTGTTTCTCCCTTCTTTGATTCCACATTATCCTTTTCACTATACATCAATCCCTTCCTTTTTGATGTGGTCTTAGGAACCTTTTTCCTGAATAAACCTTGATCTTGAACTGATGAGGTAATAATGGTTGTGTCATTTTGAGTAGTGTTAGTTAGGGGAGAGAATCTAGGACTCCTCCTAACAATTAAGGATTTGAAACAATTTGAGGTGAAATGGGTGGTGGTATGTTGCTACCAGCAGAGGCTTTTTTGGTTGAGTTTTTTTGGGTGGTATTTTGGATGATTTTTTTGGCTTTCTTTCCCTTGGTTTTTGCAGGCTAAGGGTCTTCCTCCATTCCCTTCTTCCCTTCATTCCCTTCATTCCCTTCATCCCATTCATTCCCAGCTAATTTTCCTCATACCCTTCTTTAATTATCATGTCATCACTCCATTTCCCTTGTTTGTTAGCTTCAGCCCTCCTCCTAAAGTTCAACAACAACTTATACAGATTATTAGGCTTCAATGTAGTCCCTACCCATATATATATATATCATTTATTTATCCCTACATCTGTCAAACATCTTCATTAAATCACTATCTGTTATCAGGGATTGATGTTTCATCTCGTATACATAACTAAAAGTTGGATAATTGTAATCCATCTTCATACCCAATCTTTTAGCTTCATCTTCATACTCGATAACAATATCCAACAAATTACTCTTATCAACATCAACCCTAAGATTAACCTCATGAGCCCTCCATACAACTCTCAAAATCTGACTATTATCACCCATTTCTGCAATGAAATAGAACTAATTTACCAACATAAACACAACAAAACGATTTATACATATATATACTGTATATATATGCACACATCACAATAGTACAGTATACACTATCAAATACACGTGAACATTAGATTGAATACATACATGTAATGAAGAATAACCGTGGGTAAAGATGATCGATTCTTACTTAGCCTTCAATTGTCGCTCAGTGTAAAACCCTAAGCCCTCGATCTTTGCTCTCACTCATTTGCTCTCACTGAATTTATACATTTATATTTGGTCCTTTTATATTTTAAGTCATTTTAAGTAATACCGTATTATTTGTGTATTTTATTTTATTTTTAAAGGAAAGAATATTGATATATACGGCCAACTAACATTGACTTAACATTTCGATGGACTCACGTTTAGGCTTTTATGAATGGTGTCATTACATGTTTTTGACTTACACGCGGTAACACTGAGTTTATGTTATGATACTAAAGCAACCACTCGTTGAGGATTGTCCTTCATTTTATCTAACAATGTATGGCTCTCCATGCCGATTCCACTCGTAATAATTTCCAACAAATCCCTTTATCAAGAGATGCATTTTTACAGTCTTTGCATCCCAATGTTTTCTGTTTTTGCACTTAGTATAAGGGCATCTTATATTCGTCCCATTCATGGAAGATGGCTGAAATATAACATAATTCATGAATTCTTCTAATCCAGCAACAAAAGCATCATTAAGATACCCTCCACCATCAGTTCTTTGATACATCCAAGATCGGTTATTATCCATGTTTGTATTATCAACAAACTACAAAAAATATAACAATACAAATATAAATTAGCATTATCACAAATAAGCTAATATTAATGAAATATTTATAAATGACCTAACTCTAAAAGATTTGACATCGATTTTTAAAAATAAAACAACAAAATTAATAATACATATATGTAGTTTCTAAAATCGAATTTACTAATATTATCAATATAAACAAAAAATGGGTAAAATCATATATACAACAATGGCAACATTAAAAAAATAATAAACTATCTAACATTTCATCAACATACATGATTATTAATACAAATACACTAGCTAACATTTCATCAATATACAAGATTATTAAATTAAAAATGCAAATGTAAAATAAGAACATATCGATTGAAAGTTTTAAAAAACAAATAAATCAAACTAACCTTATAATTTGGAACACGATTGTGTAGATTGGTGGAATATTTGTTAAGATAAATTGAAAAATCGTATTTGACTATGGAGAGAATAGAAAGAGAAAAAAGAGAGAGATATGAGTTAAAGAAAAAGAGGCAGAATGTTCAGTGTATTAAATCATATCTGTTGCAATTAGCAACGGTTTCACAACAGAACTGAATACGATCGATTTACTTTGGCAATGGAATGACAACGACAATTAAAAAATGTTGACTTTTTGCCTAAAATGGAATTCCGTTGAAAAACCGTTGTCAACTATATTATGTTGCGAAACCGTCAACAAGTTTTAGCGGGATATTTTCATGCTAAGATCAATTACGGAAACTTTCTGTTGCTAAAATTCTGTTGTTATTCCGTTGCAAATTTGTCACAGAAGTTTAATGGGCTGTTTTGGCGCTAAAATTTGCTACAGATATGTTCCGTCGGTAAAGTTCAGTTGCGAGTCCGTTGCTATTCCCTTGCAGATCTATTGACTTTTCTGGTCAATGATTGCATTGCTATTCCATTGGCATATGATAACGAATTCCATTCTGTTGCTAAATTCTGTTGCTAAATCTGGGATTTCTTGTAGTTGGATCTTCAAGAACACCTCCGGTGTGAAAGTAAGGTTTTAGCAAGTATTCAGAGAAAATTCAGGAATAACTTACGATCTTTTTCAAAATATTTGAGTATTTAGCTATAAACACCTTTAGAGTTGAGTATAGAGAATGGAGCATGTGAGTTGCACTACGTGTAGGAGATTATTTCATATGTGACCATAGAGTCGTTGCTATTAGATGTTGGTGTTGGTGTTAGGGTGCCTCTGTCACCCTTATTTTTTTCTGACACATACGTGTACCTTATTGTCGTGTTGAAGACGATCATACCGACTATGGTGGCTGATACATCAATTTGAAGTGGTCGGTTCCTCATCACGAAGTACATTTATGCGTCAAAGTATGTGTTTGACCTCTTATTGAGTTATTAGGCTCATTCTAATTTTAGGTTAGGCCTTTAATGTATAGCCCATCACATGGTATTTCAATGTTTTCCCAGATTTGTTTATCAAAATTATACTTCATATAATAATATTGTAGATGACAATATTAAGAGGTTCAACGAGAATCAACATGAGTCCGTTATTTAGAAGTATGTTTTACTTCTCATTCGTCTCAGTGTAGAGCGGGGTGGATGATCTTTTGGAATTCATGAAGCTGAAATGACTTAATGTCATTATTTGAGGAACAAAAACTACAAATATGAATGATGTATTCTTTAAAATTTCAAAATACATAAGATATGTAGACTTTATGAACAAAATTATGAACAACATCTTTTCATTTTCACAAGTTGTAGTTTGCCAACTTTTTATAGTTCATCTTGATATATCATTTTTATTTGTCTATCAACAGTCAAATTTAATATCAAATGTTAAATCCAAACCCTAAAATATCAATTGAGGGAAGAGGGTTCTAAATATAAAACTATATATTTCTTTTCATCTTGTCACATTTTTTGAAATGATTTTTAAGCTATTCAGATAATTAACACTAATATTGAATATTTGATAATCTAATGTTTGTAAAGTGTTTCCAAAAATGAAAATAATTACAAGAGATTCACTAAATTAATATTTTATTCACTTAATATTGCTATAATTTGAGCATAGAAGAAAGTTTAACTATGTTTTAATATATGTTATTTTTGCATCTTATTTTTTTCCGGAGAGAACTGTATAATTTTTTTTTTGGAATAATTAGGCTATAGTCTTACAAAGTGAGTATCTGTTCTAAATAAATTTTTGGGTGAGTTAGAGTCGAACCTAAGAACTGAAACCAATAAAACTTAATTATATTACAATGTGCTAATCCCTAAAGTTTATAGGTAATGGATATTTATAGAAAATTACAACTCCACCATGTACCACATCATTGTAATTATAAAATCTTTTAAAATATTTCAAAATCATTCTCGCACGATTAAACAATTCAAGTAATAAGAGTTTATTGGTCATGTAAGATTATAAATCTACTTATTCAAAAAAAAAGTATTTCAAAATCATAAACATTACAAATATATTTATAGAAAATTAAAAGGATTATATATCGATCAATTAATTTTTTTATTTATCTTGCTTAATCGATACATTTTTTTTTGCTCTCTACTTAATCGATACATTAATATTAGTTGGTAAATTATTGACATATATTTTTTATCACATTGTAAAGCATAATGTAACGTAATGTAATATGTAACTGAGGTAATTAACTCAACACATAAAGGCTGGTAACTAATATAATATGAAGCACATGAATCGACTGCGAATCTTTCATAACTTCAATAAATAATATCCTAAATATCAGAGGAAGCTTTGAAGATCATTGAAAGAAGTTCATTAAAATGTTCAAGTCTCAGTGAAGTATAAAGTTGAAGTGTTTAAGAAGATCTAATGATGTTAAAGGATTTATTATAGAGAAGTCAGAAGATTCCAGTGAATTACAGAAGCATTTCTTATCAACAAGGAACAGAGCCAATTGTATAGTCAAGAAGATGTGATGATCAAGATATATCGTGTTAGTTATTTGTGAACCAGACCAGTTGCACTAAACGTCAGCACAAATGAAATTGAGAACTGCATCTGTGTATATGAAGAATTGGCTGTCTAACTAAATTGGGATGTCAAAGCTAAGAAAGAATCAAGTTTGTAAACCAAAGAAATATCAAAAAACTTGGTTGAAGATAGAAGACATATTTAAAGGGCTTGAAAAATTGGCTAAGTACATAAGGCACTCAAAGAATTGCCAATGGTTAGGCCATTTAAAGAAACCCGATAGTTAAGGTAAAGGGAATTGAAGTGGATAGTTATGCCACTACCACTACACCATAAGTGCTCATATGTAATGCTCTCTGATGTTGCCTTATGTGCTCATATACAGAACATTGGATAGTTATGGCACTTCAATTCTATGGATAGTTATGCCACTAACTCAACAAAGTCTGTGGATAATTAAGTCACTAGTAAATGGTTATTCCAAGCCGATAGTTAAACCATTTATTTGGCCTTTACTTATGCCACTTCAAGGTACTAGCGGATGGTTAAGCCACTATCTATGCAATTCCAGCAGACTGTTATCCCACTATCTTCCAATCCGATAGTTATGGAGGAATTGAATCATATTGATTTAATTGTTTTAATTCTCTCCCGATAGTTAAACACTGACACATCGATGGTTTAGTGTATGAGAAGTTATATCATGAAAGCTTAGACCGGCTATTATATGGAAAGTCTGATGGTCCTCTAATAGATTGGAATGCCAGAATGAAAGTTGCTTCATGTGCTGCACAAGGTCTGACATTCCTGCCCGATGAAGGGCCTTTCCAGGTAACTTGAACTTTTATTATATTCTGAAAATTGAAACTTATCTGAACGAAGTTGGGATGACAACTCTATGGAGGCTGTATCTTCTTGCACAATGACAGGCAATGTTTCATGAATTTTCGACTGGAAATATACAAATTGACAAAGATTTTACTGCCAAACTGTCCGGATACGGTTGTGTAAGCCAATTTCCTGAGACGGACGTATCCAGCAACTTAGTTGTATGTACTTTTCTTACTCAAGATTGCTTGAATAGATTTACGTTTCTATGGAGATTGTGGAAGCTAAAAGCGCTTCCTTTTTCATAAATATCTAATTTCTATGTTATGCATTATGTTCAGGCGCGAACAAGTCTTTCAGCGAAGACACCAGAAAAAGGACTGCTCACAACTAAGACCATTGTCTGGAGTTTTGGTATCGTGCTTCTTGAATTGCTTACAGGTAGGAGAAATCTTGACATCCGCCAACCCAAGGAGGAGAGGAATTTAGTTAAGTGGAGTCAACCGTATTTATCAGATGATGGAAGGTTGTCACTGATTATGGACCCTCAGCTCAAAGGGTGGTTCACATCCAAGGCTGCACGGCTTGTGGCTGATTTAGCTCAAAGATGTCTTCAAACAGATCCGTCAGAAAGGCCAACAATGAGGACCATTGTTGAACATCTTAAAATGATAGAGCAAATGAAATTTTCATCCCGATATCCATTGCAAGAGCCAGGATCACATGTTTTAAAAAACATGTCTAGATCACCAAGCCTGAATGGAATCATTACTCCAGGATCCCGGTTAAGTTTCTCTCCATCACAAACAACCAGGTTATCAGTTTCTCCAAGCCCTCTTGGTCTGCCACTTTCTATTCCTCGACAGAGCTCATCTACTCTTGGTGGAAGAATTTAATAGACGGAAAGGTAGAAATTTGTCATATTCAAGCATGCGAGAATCTAGCGTAGAAGGTTATCCATTGTTCCCTGGTCTTCAAGTGCTTCTATAGTTCTACATCAAATATATTTATATTTTGTTGACGTTTTACATCAAATATAGAAATGTAGAAGATAAACAGAAAATGTTTTCATTTTAGGCTTCTCAACGGGTAACCAACTCCGAATGGGACTGCCACACCCCATTGAGATACCCGCATCTTTATTGCTATCTTTTTTAAAGATAGCTGTGGTTGAAATTATATACGCGAAATTATATACGCAATATGTAGGCAACAAGGAGAGTTACATCAAATTGATAATAATTTTAAGAACAACGTTGAGAAAAATCAATTAACAAAACAAACACGAAGGTCAAATAATACTAAGTTATCAGTAACAACAAATATAAACAATATATATAAAGAAAGAAAGAGTGAGAAACTTAGATATCACAGTCGAAACAAATAAAATATTAGTTGAATAGGATGGGATGCACGGTTCTTTTGTTTTATAGAATGAGATGGACTTTACCACTAGGCAGACTTCTGTTCGATGGTGCTCCATTTAAAGTAAGTAACTGCAGTTCGCTCTTTCAAAAAAGTTTGATATTTATTCTCTTAGATCTTCTGTTTTTTGTTTTATAGGATGTGGCCTGTGGGGCAATGAAGAATGCTCTGTAGCTATTTGTAGCTTTCAGATTTAAAATATATACTGAATTATATAACTGCAGCTTCTTCTAGTGAAGTTCATGATGCTTTAAAGATTGAAGAGCTTCAGAAACACTTTCTTCTGTCTTTGGCATATAATCCCCGAGGCCGCTGTAGGTAACTAAAACCTAAAAATAGAAATCTGAAAGTTAAGCATATTTCTCTTGTTGGCAGATATATTCCATCATTGATGCATGAGAATTGAGGTTTCACGGTATATATAGCAAAAGTTTCAAAATGCCTGGAGAAGGATATGGTTTGTTATGGTATGCGATCTTGCAACATAGTGTATGGTTTGAACATTAAATAAACATAAAATAAAAGATGGCATCTGTTCCATGATAAACGATGGTTGCTTATACACTATAATTTTTCGCGAATTGGAAATCCGCTATAATTTGGATAGAAAACCTAAAACAGCCCCAAGAAGGATACACGACGTGGCCTCCCGTGTTCACAAAAATTTTCCTGGTAAACCTATTCACGGAAATTTATAGCGATATAGGATTCAGACAAACGATTGTTTCGCGAGATATATACAATGTACTAAAAAGAGTCGACCATTACAATATGTACAAGGTTGAGTAACATCGAATAAACATCAAATGGAAGATTATATTTAACGATTGAGATTATATAAATAAAAGAATAATATTATAAACATCTGAAAAAATGAGTAACGTCAAATAAACTTCACCAAACTTTATTTTGGTATTTTGTTTTCTCATAACGTCAAGATTTTTATTCACATTTTATATGACATCAAGATTTTGTATGACATCTGACATTATACATGGTGTTGTCCAAAATTTTGTATGCACCAAGCTTACTTGAGAACCAATTTTCCCCCCAATTAAAGTGCTCATGCAAACCCCTTATAAATTGCACAAACATATATAAGCTTCTTCCCCTTTTCTCTCTTCAAAATACACAATATTCACATTTTAGAACATTGAAGTTAGATTCAAGGATTTCGATCTGCAAACACTTTAATTCAACACGTAAGTTTTGATTTGGTTTCTTTACTATATTATCTTGAGGCAATTTTTGATTTTATCAGGAAAGACATGAATGCTAGTGATCTTGACTTGTTGAGTAACGTAACTTCCCTGTGCTAAAAAATATTAGATATCACCTCTGTTTTAAACATGTAAGTTAATTTCTAGTTTCCTGTTAATTGTGACTACAAAAAATGTTATGGGTAAATTAATTACATACACATATATTGTATTTGATTAATTTAGTCATTTTAATCAGATAACTAGATAAGTATTTGTAATCTTATTTCCGGTTCTTACCATACTGTGCTCAACAGTGAGGTGCATGCGTTTTTGTACAATCCCTAATTTCGAAACTTAACTAAATTGATTGTTGTAAGGGAGACAAAAATTGTTCTTATTTGATAAATTTTAACTATGAAAATTCGTCAATGTTTGGCTCCATTTCTTTACCAGATTTGGATCATGTTTCCCTAACTAAGAAGTAGGGGTGCGAGTGCATCAGGATTGCGAATTCGACAAATTTGAAAAAATGGAAATATGAGTGCATGCAGGGGGAACACATCATATTTAAATTTATATTGTTTATACATATATCATGTTATGCATATATTGAAACTAACTGACAAAACCAAATTTTTTATCCAAATTGATTCAAATTCATAATCTATTTGTCCAAAATACAAACATATTAGTATAATTTTTTCATTTATTCAAAAATGAACACGAGCATCAATACTTTTGCAATTCTTATAGATAGTAATACTTAATTTTGTGAAAAAATTTAGCTAACACAAATTTTGATTACAGAAAATGAAAAAAAATGCAGGTAGGGTTTGAAAGTATAGCCATGTTCGATATAGGACATACATGTCCAAAAATCCGACAAGGAAATACAATCGATTACCCAAGTTCCGTGCTTCCTAGCTCCCGAATAATCTTAATACATATGGTGCAAGGCGATTCCACATATCAAGATCGGAGTGAAACTGGGTGCTTTCATGTCTCACGCCATTGTGCCTTTACCGTTGATGAAGAAGGAAAATGGTACTATTTGATTTTGTAAACTTCAAAAGCAGAACCTAATTAGATGGCCTATGTCTTTCACCATTAAACTAAAATATTTGTCTCATGCTATGTTATTAGTAAAAAATTATTAAATTAGATTATATAATTAGATCCCATTTGATATTCCAATTGCAGACAGCTACATGATCATCTTTTTGTTCAAAATCGGTCATAAAGTTGTTTGGTAAAATTCAAATAAAAGCTATTATCAGAGAAAACATGTCCCTCATACTTTTCAAAAAAAATTGTTTTTTAACTTTTGCATAACTACAAATTTCATCATCAAACCTTATCAAAAAAATTATTTTTATATATTATATTTCAAAACATGCATGCACGAATTAAAAAATTAAAAATCATATGATTTTTCTGACAACACTTTTTCCCTCGGTACTTTTTCTCACACTACAACGATATATTTTCAACAACAAACAACAATACCAAATGAAGCCAAAAAGTCAGTTAATGCTTGGATTTGTTCATTTTATCGGCCTAGCTAGAAATTGAGACTAGTACTCTTTATTAGGCCCAATATATCCAAATAGGTTATTATATAGGGTTATGAACATTTTAACTCTCAAAATTTTGACAAAAATATACATCAATTCTCAAAATATAAAAACGTACCTTTGCGTTCATAAAGTTTGTCACTTGTACATTCTGACTCTCAAACATTATAGTTTAATTTTCCCCCCCTTATTTTACCCCTGATTCTGTTGTATATGATTATGACATTAATTCAGAATTACTTTCTTTCCTTACATCTATAATTACATATCATTATCTAGGAACCCAACATTATCTAATCTATGACTTCGAGGTGAGTGTATTAGTGACTTTTGCATAACGGATTTTTGAAATTTCTTCATCCACTTTTGATCACTACTTGTGGCCTTTGATTATTAATTGATGATGTATCTCATCCATGACTACTCTTTTTGAATCAACTACATGAAATTCATCCATAAAATCAACAAACTATAAATGTCGGAGGCTTATAAAAATAATCTGATATAAGAATCAGGATGTATAACTGCTAAATTTTGAGGGCTATTACGTTATTTGTGGAAACTTTGAGGATCAAAATTAACAGTACAAGGGTGAAATTGGAAGAAAATTATGAAAAAATATGAAAAATGGTCGATATGTACAAGTGCCAAACTTTAAGGGTGTGAAAATATGTTTTTATACTTTGAGGGCTGTTGTGTACTTTCGTGTAAATTTTAAGGGCTAAAATGGTAATAACCCTATTATATATAGTAAAAAATAAAATTTTACAACCAATTAAATTTAGACAAATTTAGGTTAACCATTTGTCATACTAATAAGTTGTTACTAGAATAGTGTTCAAAAAATTAGAAAGGGAAGGGGTTAAGTATCAAATTGGTCACTGAAGTGGAGGTCATGTATCAAAATCTTCATTCTAGTTTTGGGGGTATCATTTGAATCACTCAAGTCGTAATAAATATCAAACAAATACCTCTAAATATGTGTTCGAAAAGTAAAAATAACCGTTTGTTGAGTTCTACACATTTTTCTTCGATACTACCATAACCAAATGAAAAGTTATGAATTCTAGTATTTTAGATAATATATTTAGATTTTAAGAAATTTATTTACTATTTATTTTTAATTAAATCAAATAAAATAACTGTAAAATTAAAAATAAATAGTAAATAAATGTCTTAAAATCCAAATATATTATCTAAAATACTAGAATTCACAACTTTTCATTTGGTTATGGTAGTATCGAAGAAAAATGTGTAGAACTCAACAAACGGTTATTTTTACTTTCCGAACACATATTTAGAGGTATCTATTTGATATTTATTACGACTTGAGTGATTCAAATGATACCCCCGAAACTAGAATGAAGATTTTGATACATGACCTCCACTTCAGTGACCAATTTGATACTTAACCCGAAAGGGAAGTGAGGTGCAGCTGAAAGTGCTAACAGGTCACAGCCCTAGTGTCTAGGTTCCCCCCCCCCCCCAATCTTCTATATAAAAGATGAGGTGCAAATGGATCGGTGATAAATCTTCTGTCTTCTAGGGTTATCGATCCCTAGCTTCTAATCTATATCACGTACTGACAAAACTTTTGACATGCATTTCCAAATATCTTGTATATCTCAATAGATACATCAAATTAAGGGAATTAACTAATTAGAAAAAAGGTTTAATTAGTAGTTTGAAGTTGCTGGAGTGCTGAACCTGATCGAATTTATCATAAGCGCGCCAACTAAGCATTATTTTGTGCGGATTTATATAGATAAACTATACATTTCAGAAAATATGCTAATATGATTTGAACTAAGTTAAAATCAATACATACACGCATTCATACATATCAGATACTATTACATTCTTAGAACATGTTAACTTTATAATGTCTGCAACCATAGGGCGTATATATACATATAGGGCACACATACATTAATGTTCATATAAATCTGATCCTTGTGTCGAAGCCTCCAAATTCTGACCTTCTTATCCACAACTCATCAATCAATTACTTAAGTCTAATAAAGTTAGAGAATTTTTTTTCCCAATTAATTAAGTAAAGTTAGTGAACTTTAATTTAAAGAAAATTATAAGTTTTGGAGATCATTTCCTACAGGCCCGGTTGATAATATTTGTTCCACTCGGAAATGGTATTTGGTAAGAAATGGTAAGTGATGGCCGTAGGGAATTTAGGTACAATCCCTAAGGATTATATAGGCCATTATCAGTGGATTTTTTGGTGTTTTTTTTTTCGTCCGTCCCTTTTTGTCCTTTTATATTTTCAGGTGGATGAGTCATCATTCTCCTTTGCTCTCCTTGGTTTGACACCTGCCGGTTTAGAGTAGCTGGTATGGGGTGACTTGACAAGACTAATGAGATGATCTGGAAGGTGTCTCTAGAAAACCCGGGATGACAAGACAGGTGGTGAGTCATTAGGATAGGTGGCACTTGGAGGGGATGTGTTAGTGGCATCTGGCATACTCAGGTGAAGAGGGGTTCATTGCTAGCTGTAGCTTCTGCAGCCGAACAACCGAGAACTTAAGCAAGTTGATATATAGTTGATAGGGTTGGAAATTAATCTGAAATTTATGGTTAATATTTAAGATGAATATTTAATTTAAACATATTTAAATAATGTAACACTTATATTCCATATAATTAGCAGCTAGACTAGGTCATAGTAGTAGTGGATAATTTTTAGGAATAATGGTGCAGTGGAGTCGTGATAACAAGCTAGTAGATAGTTGCTGTTTTTTAGTCACCACTTTGTGTGTTTAGTATTATATATATATATGCGTGTAATCTTTCGGTTAATGAATATTAGAAACAACATTTCTCTTCCAGTTTTCATATTCATACACATACAAACAACTTATATATGTATATAGTTTAAGTTTACTTTCTATATTTGGTATCCGAGCATCCAGGTGGTGAATGCCAAAATATATGCCCAAACACACAACAATGGAATCATCAAAAGCTAAGGAAGGTTCAGTAGGTCTAAGTTACCCTATGCTGGCACGATTAAACTACACTGCATGGTCGATAAAAATGAAGGTATTCATGCGGGCACAAGGCGTCTGGGAAGCTGTTGAGAAAAGTGACCCAAAGGTCGTAATCGAGCCCAGGCTGGATAATGTGGCAATAACGGCTATCTATCAGGGTATTCCTAAAGATATGTTATTGTCAATAGCTGAGAAGGAGTCCGCCAATGAAGCATGAGATGCAATTAAGTTGATGTGTATGGGAGCGGATCGTGTGAAGAGTGCAATGGTGCAAATGTTGAGAGCTGAATTTGAAGCATTCAATATGAAGGAGACAGAGCTGCTCGATGATTTTTATATAAAACTGAATAATATTGTGAGTAATATTCGAGCTCTAGGAGATAAAGTGGAAGAGTCTTATATTGTGAAGAAACTACTACGGGCAGTCTCATCAAAGTTTTTGCAGATTGCTTCAGCGATTGAACAATTTGATGATTTGGACAACATGTCTGTTGAGGAGTTAATCAGGAGGCTAAAAGCTCATGAAGAGAGAGTTCATGGCCATGTTGAAGATAATGGGAATCAGCTATTTCTAACTCAGAAATGGAAGACAGAAGCTCGTGGAGGATGTGACAAGAGTAAAATAAAGTGTTATAATTGTAACATCTATGGACACTACGATGTAGAATGTTATAAACCACGATGAGATAGAGAACAGAAACAAGAAGTGAACCTTGCAAAGATCGAGGATGATGAACTAGTTTTGTTATAGAAAGAAGTGACGTGCCAAGCGGGCAAACAAGATATGCCAGACGGGCAAATAAGATGTGTTAGACAGGTAAATAAGATGTGTCAAACGGGAAAATAAGAACTGTTAGACGGGCATATATGTTGAAAGTCAAAGAGACTAAGCTGAAAGCCAAACGGGCTGATATCAAGTTTCAGATTAAGTGGTGAATGTTGGAAATTAATCTGAAATTTATGGTTAATATTTAATATGGATATTTAATTTAAACATATTTAAATAATGTAACACTTATATTCCACATAAGTAGCAGCTAGACTAGGTCATAATAGTAGTGAATAATTTTTAGGAATAATGAGGTGTAGTGGGGTCGTGATAGCAAGCTTGCTATTTTTTAGTCACCACTTTGTTTGTTTAGTATATATATATATATATATATATATATATATATATATATATATATATATATATATATATATGCGTGTAATCTTTCAGTTAATGAATATCAGAAGCAGCATTTATCTTCCACTTTTCATATTCATACACATATAAACAGCTTATATATGTATATAGTTTAAGTTTACTTTCTACGGAAATAGTGTTGTGTATGAAAATTTACATGTTAAAAAAATAGTGTCGTATGAACGTATCCGGTGCAATTGATAATCAACAGAAGAATGTACATCAGACACATTACATCTGATAACTTTAGTTGGTATGACTGGCTGTACAAAACAAATAACTTATAATGTAAGATATATATTAATCTTACTTGGGTATAATATATTGAAGTAAATATAAGCTATCAATGAAATAAATATAAGCGTCCAACCAACCTGTAATATATATATATATATATATATATATATATATATATAAACTAATAATATATGTTGATAACTTTTAGGACTCCAAGAAGATTGTATTTATTTTTGTTATATTCTCTGATGTTCAAGCACCAGCTGTTTATAGAGGCTATTCACAACCTTCTTTCCGTCCTTTAAGCAACCACCCCTCACGTAACCACTTGGCTACTTAGCCAAGATTTCTCAAATGTATAAACACACTTTATTGTGCAACATTCTACTCCCACTTTTCGTGAGATCTATCTCAAATATTTCTCAATCCCATCAAACTAACATGTTTGATAAATGTCTCAGCTGGAATTGTCTTTGTTAAAGAATCTGCAAGTATATCAGTAGTAGGAATGTAAGTCACTTTGACCTCTTCCTTTTCCAGTACTTTATCATGAATGTAATGATATTGTATTTCTATATATTGTCCTTTCGAATTATTTGTACCACTATAAATCAAATCAATTGCTGATGTATTATAACAATAAATCTTAATGGGCCTACTCATCAAATTGAGATTTAATTCCAGTAAAAATCATCTCATCCAGACTGCATGAGTAGCAACCATACTACATGCTACATACTCAGCTTCTTGTGTATATCTTGCAACAAAACCTTGTTTTTTACTGCCCCAACATACAGCAACTCCATCTAAAATAAACAGGTGTCCAGAAGTCGACTTTCCATCATCTTTATCTCCTCCTAAATCTGCATCAGAGTAACCAATAATTTCAAGCACGTCCGCTCGATAAACCAACTTGTGATGCAATGTACCTTTTAGGTACTTCATAATCCTTTTAACAGCTTCCCAATGAGCTTGATTAAGATTACTTTGGTTTCTACTAATAGACTCACATGATATGCCAAATCTGGCCTTGTGCACAATATAGCATACATTAAGCTTCCAACTGCTTCTGCATATGATTTGTCTAGTAGTTCTTGTCCATCTTCGAGATCTTTATTCTTTGTTAATCATTTCCCCATTATCAATAGAGTTGGCGCCAAACTGCAATTCTGCATCCCCAAATGATTAAGCACTTTACGAAGATACCTTTCTTGATTAAGGCTCAATGTTCTATTTTTTCTATCTCTTATGATTTCAATTCCTAGAACATATGACGCCTCACCCATGTCTTTCATCTCAAATTCGGTGCTTAGTTTCAACTTGATTTTATTCAACATTTCAATATCATTTCCAGCCAATAATATTTCATCCACATATAATGAAAATATCGCAAATGAGCTCCCACTTTTTAAAGTGTAAACGCATCTTTCTAATTTGTTGGATATGAAACCAAGTTGAACCATAGAATTATTGAATTTGAGATTCCATTCTCTAGACGATTGTCTAAGTCCATACAATGTTTTCTTGAGTCTATAAACTTTGTTCTCACAACCTTCAACCTGAAAACCCTCAGGTTGATCCATGTAAATTTCTTCTTTTAAATCTCCATTAAGAAAAGCAGTATTTACATCCATTTGGAAAAGTTCCAAATCAAGAAAAGCCACTATAGCCAATATCATTCATATTGATGCAAATTTTACTACAGGAGAATATGTTTCTTGATAATCAATGCCTGGTTTTTGAGTAAACCACTTGGCAACCAATCTGGCCTTATATTTATCGATAGATCCATCAGGCAAATATTTTTTTTTCAAAATCCATTTATATCCAATAGATTTTCTATCTTTAGGTAGATCACATAGTTCTCACACTTTATTCTTTTCTATTGAATCAATTTCATCTTTCATGGCATTTATATATTATTAGTTTATATCTATAAATATATATATTATAGGTTTGCTAGACCCTTATATTTACTTCATTGATAGCTTATATTTACTTCATTGGTATCAGAGCTAGGGTTTTGGTTATAAGGTGCTCTAGGCTAAGTGAAAGCTAAGGTTTTAGTTACAAGGTGCTTTCAGGACTAGGTGAAAACTAGTGTTTTGGATTATCAACATCTTCAACAAGCGGTCTCCATTTTCAATTCCTTTTCTCTTTAATTTTTCTCACACATCCGATATAAAGAAATGACAAGTAAATTGATTGCATCAGAATTGAACAAGACATAGAGGCTAAATGGCATCAACTATGATATGTGGAGCTGTAAAATTCGTTATGGATTGATCCATGACAACTTCGAGAGTGCTATCGAAGAAACTACACCAACTTTAGGTGAAAATCCTACTAATACTCAAAAGAAAAAGTATGAAATGTGGAAGTTGAGTGACAAGAAGGCTAAAAGCCTCATGCTGATATTTATGGATGATAATTTGATCAAAGTGTTTGAAGCTCATACTACTGCAAAACAAATGTGGATGCAATCAAAGAAAAATATGATACACTTCTGAGGTGAATGTGCAACTACTTCTGCACAGGTACAATACTTGCAAAATGAAGGAAAATGAAAATGTCATTGATCACTGTAACAAAATGATAGTCATGGCCAAAGACTTGGCAGCTGCTGGAAATGAACTTTCTGAAAATATGCAGATAGCTGGAATATTAAATAGTTTGCCTCACTCTTTAGACATGGTGGCAACTACTTTGAGGCACAATGGTAAAATTACTAAGGTGGATGATCTTCAAGGTGCACTTGCTGTAGAGCAAGACTTGGTAAATAGCAGAAAAGAACCTGAGCTGCATTTCATGCAAGAAGATGAGTCTAACATTGCTCATGGGTATCCTAAAAATCGTAACAAAAATCAAATCAGGATGGGTCCCTCCAAAGGGAAGAACTTCAAGCCACAATAGTGGTAGAAGAAGGTCTCACAAGGCGCTTGCTACACTTGTAGGAAGTATGGTCACTTCAAGGTCAACTGTACCCAAAACCAAGGAAACAAGGGTGGTGACAAACGTCAAGAAAGAGGTGGATCACAAAAACATGAGTTTGTGGGAGTAATTGAATGCAACGCTGCACATGTTGCTACTGATGTTAATGGTTGGTGGATTGATTCTGGTGCTATTCACCACATTTTAAAAACCAAAGATGAGCTTACAGAATTTATTGAATTGAAAAAGGGGGGAAAAAGAATTTTTATGGGTAACAACACTTATCTGGAAGTGATTGGCATTGGAACTTTTAAATTGGATGTTGGGAACAGTGTCATGGTTCTCAAAAATATGCTTTATGCTCCAGGAATGAGGCAAAATCTGATCTCAATGCCTGCATTGACTAAAAATGGATTGGAAGTTCGTTTCTACAATGGTAGAGTTTCTATTGGAAAAGACAAGAAAGTTTTTGCTATGAGAAAGTCTGAACCTGATCATGAATTGTTCAAACTTCCAGTTGTAATGAATAATGAAATGAATAAGAATGTTATTTCTGATTACTCTTTGTCTTATAATGTATGCATGTATGACTTGTGGCATTATAGATTATAAAATTAATAAAATGGAACAAATAATAAAAAAATTGTTGCCAAAAATGGATGTTAATAAGTCAACATGTGAACATTGCATAAAAGAAAAAATGATAAGAAAACCATTTAAAGAAGGACAAAGAGCAACAAAACTTTTGAGCTTAGTACATTTGAATATTTGTGGTCCGTTGAATTATAAAACTCATGCTAATAAAGAATATTATATTACATTTATAGATGATTATTCAAAATATTGTTATGTGTATCTTATATCAAGAAAATCTGAAGCTTTTGAATGCTTTAAGAGATATAAGACGGAAGTTGAGAAACAACTTGGAAAGGACATCAAGGTCTTAAGAACTAATAGAGGTGGAGAATACAACTCTACAGAATTTGACATGTATTGTCAAGAACAAGGAATTATAAGGCATAAGACAATGTCATTCATGCTACAATAAAATGGTGTGACAGAAAGAAAAAATAGAACATTATTAAATGTTGTAAGGTGTTTGTTGTCTCATTAGGGACTAACAAAAGGATTTTGGGGAGATGCATTGCTTATAGCAAACTATACACTAAATAGGATTCCTACAAAATTTGTCGAGTCAACACCTTATGAAGTGTGGACTGGAAGAAAACCAAATCTAAGTGAAATGAGAAAATGGGGATGTATTGCGCATGTAATGATCCCATGTCAAAATAGAGACAAATTGGATTTTAGAACTTTGAAGTGCAACTTCATTGGTTATTCAGAACGTTCTAAATGTTATGTGTTCTATAACAAAGAAAAGGGAATGATTGAAAGTAAAGATGCTACTTTCTTGGAAAATTCTGAAGAAAAAGAGGATATCATTGAAGAAAAATATCCTCTATCAATAATAAATGATGATAATCAGCAAGAGTTGCCTCATCATAATATAATCGGCGAAAATGAGCCGAATAGTATCATTGGTGTTAAGAGAACAAGAGAGCCACCTATATGGGTGGATGATTATTATTTGTATAATATTGAGGCATCTTGTTTCTCGATAGACATGGAAATTGGAGACCCGATAGATACCAAAATATTTACTTCATTGGTAGCTTATATTTACTTCATATATAGGGTATGAATAGTAATTAAACTGAGGCATATATACAAACACAACTAGAAGCAAATAGAATACATTTTAGATACTCAAGAAAGAGATGCGAATTTGCAATAGTTCTATTTTGATATTTTATGAATATATGACCCAACTTAATTAACCCGCAATTGTTTGAAAAAACCCACATATATTGGTTTTTATATGAGTTAGTTTCGTGAATCAATTTAAACCATAGCTATAAAAACTACATACATTGATTTTAATTATACATTGGTTTTAATATGAATTGATGTTGTATGACGAATTGCAACTAACTCAAATCGTGGTGTTCTAAGATAGACAAAATATATATACACTACGGTTTTCATATGATATGATCGAATTGTTTTCGTGAATTAACTTCAATTGTAGCTGTTAGAGTAGCTACATATATTGCTGTTAAAATGAGTTGATGTGAAGCATGTATGTGACATGAAAACATAATAATTTTATAAATGAATTTGCTACAGTATTTATTAAGATGTGCACAGAAATCAAAATTATGAATAGTGAACAAATTAACTAGATGCTTGGATGCTAAAAGATAAATACAGTAAAGCTAGCGTAATAATATTATTGTCAACGTGATTTAATATGGAATATGTGTGTTCGAGTTGAATTGTTTAATCCTCTACAAGTTACTTGTATGCACATAAAAACAAATTACAATTTGACAGTCGCACTTGACCCCAGATTCAAACGGTGACTTAAACTTATTCATCCATTAAAGATTATTTGACAATTATAGGAAAGTTTTGAAGTGTTGGAACAAATTTCAATATCTGCCTGCAGTGATATAAATCTTATAAGAAATAAATTGATTTTTAAAGACCACTGAGAATTATATTAACTAACTTGCTCAAACTGGCAATTGTGCTTTACTTTTTGCAATGTTACAGTGACTAGTGTGTGCAAAATCCAGTTGATCAATCCTTAGAATTAGTAGTAGGCTAGTAGGTCAGTCTTGTAACCTAGCTAACATTGTGATATAGTGGTGCACTGATAGATAATTGAGGATAGTTTGAAGCTATAAGCCAGAGCCGACCAAAAATTCTCGTGTCACTCCCTTCCAGAAACCACAAAAAAGAGGCTATATTTTTATTAATTAGGAGTACATTTTTGACTTGCCAAGCAAGCGTACGTACCTGACATGACAAAGGCCAGACTCACACTCACATACAATAATAGACATAGTAATACCTCTCCTTAATTTCTTCTCTCGATTACGACAAAAATAATAATCAGAATTACTAGTAGTACTATATAATCTTGTATTTTGACACATCCATAACGATTATATAAATTAGCATAAGCACATACCAATATATGTGTGTTATTCATATGTGTCAAAACCATCGTGATGAGGAAAGATGGAGAGAACCGCAGGTAGAAGCTTTGTCAGCACCCATAACTACGAGATATTATCGAACATATTATATATATATATATATAATAATAATAAGTAATATATAATTCCGTCTATTTGGTGCGGACCCAATTTTTTTATTAAGGACCGAATCGACCTAAATTTAATTCGGTTCGGACCGAAAAACCAATTAGAACGAAATTTAAAAAAAAACATAACCAAACTGAACGGAACCCAAATTACACTATTCAGTTCGATTTTTCGGTTCGGGTTAGGTTTTGCTCAACTCTACAAGTACCACTGTTTTGCCATTTCAAGTTTAATAATACAATTTTATATCCCGATAATACTATATATATATAAATATATTCTAAACTTTTATTATTAAATATTCCATAATTCCTAAAAATATATATCATATTTTAAATTTTAATGAATTTTATATTCAATTTTAATAATAAATTCTGGCAAAAAAAATAATTTCTAATATTCATGAAATTTATTAATAATTTATATTTTTAATAAATTAAAGAGGAAATTGAGCCTCGTAAGTGAATTGTCTTTGCTATAACTATATTATACATACATACATATATATATGTATATATATATTATATCATAGATAAAATATTATTATAAAATTTAGGTTAAAATTTAGATATATTATTGTTATGGAATAAAAATTAGGATAGTTAATGCGATGTATATCGGAGCTTATCGAGCTTTAATGGCTGCACTTGTGTTTCGTAGCTTAGTTCTGCCCTCACAAGATGCCTACGTATCTCAGTATGTGTTGAGAATCAAGCCATACGTAGTTCTAATAATGAGGGGTTAGGCCCTTTATATAGACGTGAAAAGTCTAAGAATTAGAGTGGGTTTAGGAACCTTAATTGATAAGGTGTTTCCTAGAAGGATTCTGGATCCTTTGTAGAAGTAGTTTCCATGTAGGAATATGTTTCCTTGTAGTTGGACATAATTAATTAGCTGTATACTTAGCTAATTAATTAATTACGGATTTATTAATTAATTAGGGTTTCAAGCCTTAATAATTGGGCCTCCCCTTTGGACCAGATTATGTACAATTAATGCCACATTAATTGTGTCTTTAGGGCTTACTTTTATCCCATATCATTTGCCCCCCAACTTCTGTAAAGTGTGCAATACTTTGTAGAAGTTAAGGTTTATGAATTTGTCGTTGATGTTCTCCTTCATTTATGAAGAATTTTTCACAATTCTTTTCTTGTACCCACGAGTATTTTTTCTAGGAATTTTCTCCTATTTATAGAGAATTTTCTATAATTTATTTGTACCCACAGGTATTTTTCTAGGAATTTTCCTCTATTTATAGAGAATTTTCCACAATTTATTTGTACCCACAGGTATTTTTCTAGGAATTTTCCTCTATTTATAGAGAATTTTCCATAATTTATTTATACCCACATGTATTTTTCTAGGAATTTTCCTCTATTTTTAGAGAATTTTCCATAATTTATTTGCCTTTTAAATCATTTTTAATGATTTTCTGGCATTTCTTCAGCATTATTTTCGACCAGGAATCCTAGTCGAATTCGACCAGGATCCTGGTCGGTTTTAGGCATTCACGGAATCCTGGTCGAACAGGCTTCCTGGTCGATTTTCGACCAGGATCCTAGTCATTTTTAGGCCTCACTCGGGCTTTTAGTCGATAATGGTTCTTGATCGACTTTGACTAGGATCTTAGTCGTTTGATGACTTTGTTGTATCTTGGTCGAAGCTGATTCCTGATCGATTTTAGGCCGTCTTTCGGCTTCTAGTCGAATTGAATTCCTGGTCGAATTTCGACTAGGGTTCTGGACGTTCACAGGGCCATTCTTGGCGTTTTAATCGTGGAGGATTCCTGGTCGTTCATTCGACCAGGATCGTAGTCGGTCGTGGTGCAAATATCTGGTTCCTAGTCGTTGAGGATTCTTGACCGTTCATTCGACCAGGATCCTAGTCATTTGTAGAATCATCCTTGATGTTTGATCATTGAGGATTCCTGGTCGTTTTTAGATCATTCATTGGCTTCTAGTCGACAGGGATTCCTAGTCGTTGTTGGGCCATTCATTGGCTTTTAGTCGACATGGATTTCTATTCGCCTATTCCTTTGATGATTTTAGTGGTGATAACCATTGGGCCTCCTTTTTGGGTTCTGCTATGGTCCCATCTTTTATATTTTCTTGTTTCGAAACAAAGTCCCAGTCCTCATCAATTTTTGGGCCGTATGTTGTCGTGGCCCAAATTACTTTGTGGGCTTTTTACTAGCCATGAGAAGCTTCATCGGTTGAGCTACCATTTTTCTTGGCTATAAATTAGTGAAGTGAGAACTTCATTTTTCACTTCACTTTTTTAAATTTAATTTCATGCACTACCATGTACAGTATTTGATGACGCCCCCGGGGCTTAGTAGTGTCGGTTGAACTTGGTGGTAAAGCCCTCGGGACTAGGTAGTGATGATGCCCTCGTGACTAAGTAATGCACATGGGGTATGACGATGGTGCCCTCGGGGCTTAGTAGTGCCCTCAAGGCATGGTGATGATGCACTCGGGGCTAAGTATTATTCACATGGATTGGTGAGGATGCCTTCGAGGCTTAGTAGTGTCATGATCGTGCCCTCGGGGCTTAGTGAAATATGAAGTTGTATCCATAAATTTGTCTCCCTTGACATTCAAACATATGCAAGTATATATAGTTGTTCGAGAGACTTGTTACTCAAATCCCATCAATGTGGGATAAGTTCAAGTCCCCTCTTTCATGTATTTGATAATGGTACCTTTCTTTCTCTGACTTGTCATTTTTTCTCGTATTCCTTGTATTTCCTTTCGTTTGTTCTTATCTTTTTCGTGCCTTAGCATATTTGATAAAATATACTTTTCGAGCATAAAAGAACAAATGAGAATAAATCAAAGTGTCATCCAGGCTTGATTTTATTCTTTTATCATGAAGGAACTAACAAAGATTGCCAATCTAGGCTAAACATGCATGTTTTTGAAAATGCCACAAGGCTGAAAACTTTATTAATAATGCCTTCGAGGCTAAAGTGGGCATAGTTGAATTCTTTAAGCATAACAAACCTTCATGTTGGAGGCATGCCAAGTCCTTGGCACCTCAACATTTTCTAGGGTTTCAAGGATGTATGATCCTCCTCCCTTAACTCGTTTTTACCTTGTACGGCCCTTCCAAGTTGGGGGCTAACTTGCCTTTAGGGCCTACTCTGGAAGCTTCAGCTTTCCTGAGGACTAAGTCCTTTTGCCTAAAACCTTTCTTTAACCCTTAGGTTGTAGTAGAAAGACGACTTCTTTTGATATTCAATGATTTTTGCATAAGCTTTGTCCCTGACTACATCTATCAGGTCTAATGTCAGCTTCATCCCTTGAATTCTTCATTGTTGAATTGTGTGCCATTGTCCGTCACTAGGATTCGTGGTATTCCATACCTACATATGATGTTTTCCCAGAAGAATTGAGCTACTTATTTTGTGGTTATCTTGGCTAGTGGTTTAGCCTCAATCCATTTAGTGAAGTAATCAATTGCAACGATTAAGAACTTTCTCTGTCCGCTATCCATTAGAAAGGGTCCAAGGATGTCCATTCCCCACATTGCAAAGGGGATAGGGGAATTGATGGACGTCAACATCTCAGGTGGTTGCCTGACAACCGGTGCATGCCTTTGGCACCTGTCACACCTTCTTACGTATTCTTTCGAATCTTTTAACAAGTCAGGCCAATAAAAGCCAAGGTGGGTGACTTTGTGAGCCAGAGCTCTGCCCCCCTAGTGTTGACCGCAAATTCCTTCGTGTACTTCTTTCAAGGCCTCATGGGCTTCATCCGGCCTTAGACATTTCAAGTATGGAATAACAAAAGATTTCTTATAGAGAATTCCATCAAAGAGAGCATACCTTAATGCCCTTGTAGTAAGCTTCCTGGCTTCCATGGCGTTGGTAGGTGTCCATCCAGATTGAATGTGGGATTTAATTGGATCCATCCAACAACTGCCCATGTTTATCGGGACTACTAGCTTTGCATTGATGCTGGGGGTCTTCAAGACTTGGAAGTAAACACTCCCCATATGATCATCCACTTCTGATGAGGCGAACTTTGATAAGGCATCGGCCTTTATATTCTCTTCTCTAGGAACATATTCCATATGACATTCTTCAAATTGGGTCATTATGGCTTTTACTAGTCGGAGGTACTTAACCATGACTTCTTCCCTTGCTTCAAACTCCCCATTTACTTGGGATATAACCAGCTTTGAGTCTCCACAGACTTTAAGGTGTTTGGCTTTTAGTGCCTTGGCCATGCCCAGGCCTGCTATCAGGGGTTCATATTCGTCTTGATTATTGGTTGTTGGAAAATCAAGCTTAATAGCATACTCAATAATGAATCCTTCGGGACTTTGTAGCACCAAGCCTGCGCCGCTAGATTTTATTTTTGATGCCCCATCAAAATTGAGCACCCAATATTCTTTAGGAGTCTGTCCTCCTTTTTGCGTTGCTTCCTCACTATCCTGCCCCCCGACTTCTTGGTCGTCAATAGTACATTCGACCACGAAGTCAGCAAGAGCTTGAGCTTTAATGGCCGTTCGAGGCTTATACTTGATGTCGAATTCTCCTAGCTCAATGGCCCACTTAATCAGTCTTCCACTTGCCTTGGGGCTGTGTATAATGTTTCTCAGGGGTTGATCAGTTAATACTTCAATTTTGTGTGCTTGAAAGTATGACCGTAACTTTCTTGAGGCCATTACCAAGGCCAGTGCAAACTTTTCAATTTTGGAATAGTTAAGTTCCGCTCCATGCAAAACCTTGCTCATATAATAGACTGGCTTTTGAATTTTCTCCTCTTCCTTTATAAGGACAGCACTCAGGGCCTTTTCTGATATGACCAAATACAAGTATAAGATGTCCTCGGGGCTAGGCTTGGCCAACAACGGGGCTTTAGCCATATATTTCTTCAGTTCCTCAAAGGCCGTTTGACTTTCTTCTGTCCACACGAAATCTTTAACTTTTTTCAATGTCTTGAAGAAGGGTAGACATTTATCCCCAGACTTCGAGACAAACCTCCCCAGGGCAGCAACTCTTCCTGTCAATTTTTGGACGTCCCTTACTATTTTTGGAGGTTCCATATCGAGTATAGCCTTGATTTTGTCAGGATTGGCCTCAATCCCTCTTTTAGAGACCATCATTCCTAGGAATTTTCCAGATCCCATGCCAAAGGCGCATTTTGCAGGGTTAAGCATCATATTGTGGTGCCGTAGCACTTCGAAAGCCTCTCGCAGGTGCTCAATATGATCGGCCTTATCGAGACTTTTGACTAGCATATCATCAACGTAGACCTCCATGGTTTTTCCAATGAGATGCTTAAAAATTTTGTTTACTAGTCTTTGATAGGTGGCCCCTGCATTCTTTAACCCAAAGGCCATAACGAGATAACAAAATACACCAAAGTCAGTGATGAAGGATACCTTAGCAATGTCATCCTCGTGCATCCGGATTTGATTGTATCCACTAAAGCCATCCATGAAGCTTAACATCTCATGTCCCGCCGTGGCATCTATGAGAGCATCAATCCTCGGGAGGGGGAAGCAATCCTTTGGGCATGCATCATTTAAATCAGTGAAGTCAACGCACATCCTCCACTTTCCATTGGATTTCCTGACCATTACAGGATTAGCAAGCCATTCAGGAAACTGAATCTCTTTGATGAATCCAGCCTCTAAGAGTTTTTCCACCTCTTGCTTTATGGCTTCTTGTCTTTCGGGAGCGAAATTCCTCTTCTTTTATTGTTTTTCGTCGTGGATCCACATTAAGCTTATGAGTAATTAGATTGGGATCAATTCCTGGCATATCTGCGGCTGTCCAAGTGAATAAGTCCCCGTTTTCTTGCAAGAACTTTGTTAATTTTTCTTTCATAGGCTCTTCTAATGAGGCCCCGATATAGGTGACTTTCTCCGGTTCTCCTGGAACTAAAGAAATTGGAACCAAGTCCTCGGCTGGTTTTCCCCTTCTTTCTTCATCTTCTCTCGAGTCCATGTCCTCTATGGGTATGACTTGCCCCCCGACTTCATCGGGTCTCAGGGCTGCTACGTAGCAACTTCTTGCCATTCTCTGGTCATCTTTTTCCTCCCCTACGCCGTTTCTGGTAGGGAATTTTATCTTCAAATGATAACTCGAGGCAACAGCCTTAAAAGCATGCAAACCCGTTCTTCCAAGGGTTGCATTATATGTAAAAGATGCTTTGATTATCAGAAAAGTTAGCATCCGTGTGATCTCTCGAGGTTCTCTCCCCATTGTCATGGGTAGTTGAATGGTTCCTTCCACTTTTGATTCTACTCCATTAAAGCCATAGATGGGAACATCCGAAAGGGGTTAACTGTGAATCATTGTACCCCATCTTTACAAATACATCGTAGAACAAGATATCAACCGATGCTCCATTGTCCACCAGGACTCTTTTTACTTCTGAATTTCCTATCAAAAGGGCTATGACAAGAGGATCATCATGGGGAAACTTTATCCCTTCCAGGTCCGAGTCATCAAAGGATATGACTACCTCTGTTCTAGCGCATTTAGGTTCTTCCTCTACGACTTGCATAACTTCTCTTGCATATGCTTTCCTTGAATTTCTTGAACTCCCCGCGGCAGTGGGGACTCCAAAAATCATGTTAATAACTGGTCCTCTAAGTTAAGGATTCTTATCCCGACCATCTTTATTCTTTCTTTTATCGTCGCGCCTATCATGACTTTCATCCTTAGTGTACTTAGAAAGCTTTCCTCTTCTAATAAGGAACTCGATTTCATCCTTCAATTGTCTACAATCATCCGTGTCATGCCCGGTATCCCTATGAAATCGGCAAAACGCGTTCTTGTTCCTTTTCTCAGGATCAGATTTCAGGGGTTTAGGCCATCTCAGGTCTCGATCTCTTTCGATATCCAATAGGATTTGACTTCGAGGCACGTTCAGCCTTGCATATTCAGCGAATTTTGGTCCAAAGCTATTTTTCTTAGGAGGGGATTCAAAATCCTTATCCGTCTTGGGATACTTGTCTCGGGCATCATACTCCTGATCGCTTTTTCTCTTTTTGTTATTATTCCCATGTGTAGCCACTGATATAGTGGTTTTCTTCATACTTTCTTCTGCCTTGATGTATTTCCCTGCCCTGTCTTGGAGAAGAAGCATGTTCTCAGGCGGGTGTTTGGCTAGAGATCTCTTGAAATAAGGATCAGTCGTCCCCTGTTGTAAGGCTATCATAGCCACCTTCTCGTCTAAGTCTGGGACTTTCAAGGCTTCCTTGGTGAAGCGGTTCAGGTAGTCCCTCAGGGATTCGTTCTTTCCTTGCTCCAGATTCATGAGAGAAGCCGAGCTTTTTTCGTGCACTCTTCCATTTATAAACTGGCTTATAAAGGCCTTACTGAGTTCTTTGAAGGATCCAATGGAGTTGGGCGACAACCGGCTGTACCAACGTTGGGCCATGCCCCCCAGGGTTTGGGGAAACGCCCTACACTTCACAGCATCATTGATAGGTTGTAGTAGTAATGCATTCGAGAAGGTCCTTACGTGATTAGCTGGATCGCCTGCGCCATCGTACACTTTGATGGTGGGCATCTTGAACTTACTTGAGATGTGAGCGTTCATGATGGTTTCGGTAAAAGGCGGTGTGGGATCATCAGGATCTCCGAGAGGCAATAGTTCAGTGGGGTCAGCCCTAGTAATTTCCGTTCTTCTTCCTCGCGGGGTTTCATCCAGTTCTATGACGTCGGGAGCTTCATACCTTGAGGCTATCCTTCTATCCTGCCGATCTAAGCTTTTCTTCAATTCTTTGAGTTCAGCCTCGTAGGAAGCTATTTTCTGTTCTAGTGTCCTTCGGGACTGTGAACGCCGGCTTCCTGCGGGCTCTTTACCAGGCCTTCTTCTCCTAGGATTGACGTCAGTGCCTTCTGAGCTTTCATCGTCAGTTGAGTATGGTCCTGAGAAATCACGGACATCTTCTCTATGCCCATAGTTTTGCGGGGGTTCCAACCCTCGGATGTAAAGAGGGGGATAAGCTTGGGAGATTCCAAGCCTAGGTTGGGCGACAGTGCTACTAGGGATAACAACAGTAGAAATTTGTGCATGTGGAGGAGCAGTAGCAATAAAAGGAGTTTGAGTTACCCGGGATAGTGGGTTGGATCCACGGACGATGTCCTCAGGATTGGTGGATTGGACGATCTCACTAAACGGACCAAGCCTTTGAGTATTAGGACCTTGGGTTCCAGCGGGAATAGTGGTGGTAGCAGGGACCTCGGTAGTTTGAGTTTCATCAGGAGGGATGATAGCAGTCGGATCACCTGTGGTGGGGACGATGTCTCCGTCAGTTCGCCGTGTTCTTGCCATGGTTGATGTCTTCTTCCCACAGACGGCGCCAAATGTTATGGAATAAAAACTAGGGTAGTTAATGCGATGTATGTCGGAGCTTATCGAGCTTTAATGGCTGCACTTGTGTTTCGTAGCTTAGTTCTGCCCTCACAAAATGCCTACGTATCTCAGTATGTGTTGAGAATCAAGCCAGACGTAGTTCTAATAATGAGGGGTTAGGCCCTTTATATAGACGTGGAAAGTCTAAGAATTAGAGTGGGTTTAGGAACCTTAATTGATAAGGTGTTTCCTAGAAGGATTCTGGATCCTTTGTAGAAGTAGTTTCCATGTAGGAATAGGTTTCCTTGTAGTTGGACATAATTAATTAGCTGTATACTTAGCTAATTAATTAATTACGGATTTATTAATTAATTAGGGTTTCAAGCCTTAATAATTGGGCCTCCCCTTTGGACCAGATTATGTACAATTAATGCTACATTAATTGTGTCTTTAGGGCTTACTTTTATCCCATATCAATTATAATATTAAATTAAGTAAAAAATTGGGATAACTCAAAATAAAAAATGGGAGAAACTAAAAATTTGGGAAAGCCATTATAAAAAATCTCAAATCCTATTATATGAATATAATATAGATGACTCTGACAAAAAATATATATATAGATGACAAATAAATTATGGGACTGAACGTTGGTAGTGAATAAGTATAAATTTTTATAACTTAAAGTAAGATATCATTATTTCTTATTTCCTTTTTTAAGGCTACCTCATTCAAGGGAAAATTTTTAATCATCAAAATGGTCAAAACTTTTTATAATAATAAAAAGAGAATAAGGAAGTGATTGATCTTAGGTAACTTACCTCGTGAATAAAACCTATTTTTATATGCACAATCAAAATAATATCTTGTATATCAAAATATCATAATTATCAAATACACCTATTTTATTCATAGAAATATTACCTAAAATAAATGTTAGGTTCCATATTCTCTAATAAAAAATAGAAATTATAGGAATAAATTGTAATTTATTCTATCAAAAATGTACAACCAACTTGAATAATACATTTTAAATATTTTAATAAGTATACCATAACTTAAATCAATTACTACTTTGTGTCGGGTAAAAGTTTATACTTGAAATTTCAAATATAAAATATATTTGTTATATAGTTGTACAATCCAAACCTAAATCTTTGTAGAAATTCAATTATATTTTTTAGCCAACAAAAAATTTATTAATGTTAATTAAAAAATTAAGATATTTAGAAGTTAAATATAATAAATATAATTCAATTTTTATAATAAAATATAATTCTATGATTAGGATTTCAATAATGTTGAAAAGTACAACAATATTAATAATTTTTTTAAAAAAAACGTATGTGTGTGTGAATAATATAAATTATTTTTCTAATAACATGTGATAAATAAAATTTCGTTTAAAAAACTTACAATCCATCGTAACTATAATGGTTGGGGTTGAAAAATGAATTGAAATTGGTTGCACCAAATAAAAAGCTTTCTTGGCCCATCACCGGCACCTCATGACTATATGGCAGCATTTTCAGTGCCCTGGTTATTCCAAAGCTGCTCTTTGTTGGTTCAAAAGGTTCACAGGCACCTTAGCAGCAATCAGGTTAACTGAGCTATTCATTGTTGGTACATCATCAGCTTGGTTGGCCATTTGAACCAATCCCTGTATTGGATTAATGTCTGGCATTAATTAAATAATTTGATCTTCTTGTTCCGAGACCGCACACCAATCATCAAATGACATATAACAATTTATCAAAACCAAGAATAACATTTTTAGAGTAATTAATAGATTATAACAAAGGAGCCTCAAGATATGACACAGCTGCGACCTATATCGTTATGTAATGTTTTGGTTAGAATTCTTTCTAAAGTTCTTTCTAAGAGGCTGAAACAATGCCTGGGATCGGTCATATTAGACACGCAGAGTGCGTATGTTGAAGGAAGATTATTAACTGACAATGCTCTTATCGCATTTGAAGTTAATCATTATATTAAAAGAGAAACGCAAGGGAGGAATGGGATAGCAGGCTTGAAGGTGGATATTTCTAAAGCCTATGATAGGCTAGAATGGAGCTTTATTCGTAATATGATGGCAAGAATGGGCTTTCATGAGTTGTGAATTAGTAGAGTGATGAATTTTATTCAGTCAGTGACATACAGCTTCATTCATGAGGGTGCAGAGTTTGGGAGGGTGGTGCCTCAGCGAGGGATTAGGCAAGGTGACCCAATATCGCCGTACATTTACATAATGTGTGCGGAAGGACTCAGTGCAATTATTAAGAGAAATGAGGAGGTAGGGCTGCTGCATGGGGCTAAAATTGCCAGGGATGTTCCTATCATATCGCATATTTTATTTGCGGATGATTGCTATATATTCTTCAAAGCTACTAGAGATAAAGCAAGTATAATGAAAGATATTTTACGTAGATATGAAGAAATTTCAGAACATCGGATTAACTTCAATAAATCTACTGTGAATTTCTCTTCTAATACTATTGAAGCTAATCGAAGGGAAGTTTGTAATCAATTGGAGGTGCAGGAGATTCAGTTGCCAGGGAAGTACTTGGGGATGCCTATGTCTATAGGTAGAAGTAAAAAGGCAGCGTTTTCATTTTTATTGGAGCGGGTTGATCATAAGCTACAAGGGTGGAGTAACCAGAATTTATCAAAGGTTGGTAAGGTTTTATTGCTCAAAACAGCAGCTCAAACGGTGCCTAATTTCTGGATGAGTCTAATACTAATTCCAGTGGAGATCTGTGAAGGTATTGAGAGAAAAATGAATGGGTTCTGGTGGGGTAATGGTAATGCTAACGGAGGTATAAGGTGGATGAGTTGAAACAGAATTTGCAGAGTAAAGGAAGCCGGAGGATTAGAATTCAAAAAATTAAGGGAGTTTGATAAGTATATATTTATATATACTTTATATGATTTTATTCTCCATATTTATTATATTTTATATGTAATTGGATTTTTATTAATTAGATTTTAATATTTTATTGTAGATTGCAAGGAATTCCTAAACTTGGAAGGATTGAAGATTAAAGAGTCCAATTTGGAGATTAATTGGAAGGAAATTCGAATTAATTGGGCTTCACGCGCATGCTACACTGTTTGGGCCATATCTTGAGTTCTACCTATCAGAATTGGGTGATTCAACAGCCCACGCGAAGATAATTTAATTCTCTTTAATTCTAAAGTGGCCCAGATATCCAAAAACCTAACAGGAACAGCCCAGAATCACAGCAGAAAGTCAACTACGAATTTTTCTTATAAAAGTCTAATGAGTTTAAGAAAAGTACTTGTAATTTTCTCTAGGATTAAAAATATTTTTATTAGAGACATATTAGGCATTACATACATGATTATTATTACTTACGTGGAGAGAGAGAAGAGAGCAAGGGTTTTCACTTTTCTTCTTGTAAAAGATTGAAGATTGAGGGTTTTATCTCTATTCTTATTAATATTAATTATGTGTTCTTTTAATAATGTTTGTGTTATTAGTTTAATTATGAGTGAGTAGATTTTTATTCTAGGGTTAAATTGAACCCTAGTTATGATTGATGCATGATTTTTCTCAACCCTAATATAGTTGTATTATATGCTCTTACTTGTTAGATTGTGCTTAATTAGCAATAACATGTCAGACGTGATTGTGTGTATTGTTTGAACCTTATATCTATTTATCAACGAAAGTTGGATTTAGATGGTTGTGATTAATTCAATAAGGACATGAAATTCTCCATGAAAATAGGTAGAATGGATTGTTAGGAAGTTAGGGTGCTGTGTTTAATGTCTCTAAATTGCATGATACCATGAAAATAGGCTTGATTGTATTTTAGAGAAGCAATTAATACACGAGAGAGGTTATTGGTATTTTATAGGGCGCATCTTTCCTTGTGAGTATTATATTATAATTAATTGGGGTAGGAAATCATAATTGCATTAATTCATGCTAGTGGTGATACTTAATTCTAGATGTTTTTAGTTAATTGTTAATACACCTTATTTGCTTTAGTATAATATTAATTTAATAATCTCTCAATATTTGATTGTGTTACTTGCTTAGCTAAACCGAGTCAAGAATAACTAGTGATTGATACGTTTGTCTCTGTGGGATCGACTCTGACTTACCCTGCTACATTACTTAAGAGGATTTGTTAGATATTTATTATTTGATAGGCACGCGACAGCCTTGTCAAATTTTTGGCGCCGCTGCCGGGGATGAATTTGTATTAGATTAGTTTATTGTTGATTTATTTTTGCTAAGTTCTTTAGTTGTGTTGCTTCGGCAATTCTCCTTGTTATTTTATCTTTGTTTTCTAGTTTTTTTGTTGCATGCACACTCGCAGTTCAGGCACTAGAAATTTAATTCCTTTTGATCCTGAAATTGAAGCTACAGCAAGAAAGCAAGGAGGTGAACGAAGGAAAAAGAAAGATAAGAAAATTATGGGCGAGGTACCAGCTAAATCTCTCAGGGAGTATGGCATGCCAGACACTACAGGTGTCCTCTCCTCTATCGTCAGACCAACAGTCACTGCTACTCATTTCGAACTCAAGCCTCAATTCATTCAATTCATCTCCAATGATTCTTTCGCGGGATTGTCATCTGAAAATCCTGTTAATCATCTCGAAAGTTTTCTGGAAAATTGTGATACAATCAAGATCACTGATGTTAGTGATGATGCAATAAAGCTGCGCTTATTTCCCTTTTCTCTACGAGATTCAGCTCGAGATTGGTTGAAGGATGAAGGTCCAAATAAATTCACTACATGGGACAATTTGGCAAAGGCGTTTCTACTCAAATTCTTTAGCCAGAAGAAGACCGCAAAGCTCAGGAATGAAATATCTAACTTTCATCAAGAAGAGAATGAGTCATTGCATGATACTTGGAAAAGATTTAAACGACTACAAAGGTAATGCCCTCACCATGATATTCCTGACTGGTTGTTGATTCAGACATTCTATAATGGGCTAACACAAAAGTTTCGAATCTTTGTTGATGCTGCATCTGGTGGATCAATTATGGCTAAGAGTACTGAAGATGCGAAAGCTTTATTAGATGAGATGACGTCTAATGATAATTATCCCTACAGTGATTGATCTCAGCCTAAGAAGGGTGGTAAGTATGATGTTGATGCTCTAACTGTGTTGACAAGTTCTGTGCAGGCATTGGCTAATGAATTCAAACAATTAAAGTCTGGGTCTACATCTGTAGTTGCTTCATGTCAAAACTGTGGAGTACAGGGCCATACGCAAAATGAGTGTCAATACGATCCTTCTAGTATGACAAATGAACAGGCGAATGCTCTCTACAATCAAAATCAGAGGCAACAATACAACCCTTACTCTAACACATACAATCCAGGTTGGAAGGATCATCCCAATTTCTCCTATAAAAATGGTCAAGCTCAAGTTCAACCTCAACAAGGCAATTTTTCTCAACCATCTGGTTTTCAACCGAGACCACCTTTAAATCCTCCAGTTCAAGCACAAAAATCTAACTTGGAGAGTCTTTTGGAAGGTTTTGTTTCTACACAGGCTAAAAAGAATGAGTACTTTGATTCAAGTATTCATGAGATGAAAGCTATGACTCAAGAGTTGAAGGTTCAGAATCAGCAGATGCAAGCTCATAACAAGTTGATGGAAAATGCTATCACTCAAATTGCTCAACAATTGAATCAACTTAACAAGCCATCAGGCCAACTTTCTGGTCAAACTGAACAACCACCTAGAGGTCATATCAATGCTGTAACTTTGAGGAGTGGTAAAGAATTGTAAGATCCAGAATCAAGGGTGCGGCAAAGTGGTGTTCATTCTAAAGAGGTTGGGGAGACAATTGTAACTGAAAAAGTGATAGAGAAAGTGGCAGAGGAAGAAGAGAAGAAGGAACCAACTGTTGTTCCTATTGTACCATATAAACCACATGTTCCTTTTCCACAAAAGTTGGCACAAGCTAAGCTCGAGAAGAAGTATGGCAAATTTCTTGAAATATTGTAGAAGCTCCATATCAATATTCCATTCATGGATGCCATAACTGAGATGCCATCTTATGTCAAATTTCTCAAGGATATATTGTCAAGGAAGAGGAAAATTGAAGAAAGTTCTACAATCTCATTAACGGCAGAGTGCAGTGCCATCTTGCAAAACAATCTTCCCAAAAAGCTAGCTGATCCAGGAAGTTACTCTATTCCTATTAAACTTGGGGATATTGAGATCAAAAGAGCCTTATGTGATCTTGGAGCAAGTGTAAGTCTAATGCCATTATCTATCAGCAATAAGCTTCAGATGGGTGAACTGAAACCCACACGTATCTCTTTACAACTGGCAGATAGAACTGTAAAATATCCCCTTGGTGTTCTTGAAGATGTTCCCCTCAAGGTAGGAAAATTTTATATTCCATGTGATTTTGTTGTCATGGAAATGGAAGAAGATGCAAATATTCCTATCATTCTTGGGAGACCTTTCTTAGCTATAGCTGGAGCTCTAATTGACATGAAAAATAGAAGAATATCTTTTCAACTGGGTGATGAGAAGATGGAATTTTACCTCCAAAACTCAATGGGTCATCCCTCTATGGATGAAACCATAAACAGGGTGGATGCACTAGAAGAAACAATCAACATCAAAGCCAACACTATATTATGTGGTGATCCACTTCAAGCTGCTTTGGTGGATAACATGGATGAAGAAAATAAAGAGTGTGTGGATTACAAGAAACTTCTAGACGCAACACCAATTCTCATGCACGATCACTCCATTGCACTACATCATGAGGAAGTTAAGGAGAGTTCTACGCCTCCTCAGGTAGAACTAAAACCCCTTCCTGCATCTTTGAAGTATGTGTATATGGGTCCTGATAGTACTTATCCTGTTATTGTCAATGCTGCACTTGATGACACTCAAATTGAGCAATTGCTCACTGTTTTGAAAAAAATATAAAAATGTCATCGGGTACACCATTGATGATATTAAAGGTATTAATCCATCCTTTTGCATTCATAAAATCATTCTTGAAGATGAGAAAGCCTCCTCTATTGAACCTCAAAGAAGACTTAATCCTAATATGATGGCGGTAGTGAAAAAGGAAGTTTTAAAACTTCTTGATGCAAGTATAATCTACCCTATCTCTGATAGTAAGTGGGTTAGCCCTGTACAAGTAGTTCCAAAGAAAGGAGGAATGACTGTTGTCAAGAATGATAAGGGTGAGTTAATATCCACTAGAACTGTAACAGGGTGGCGAATGTGCATTGATTATCGTAAATTAAATAAAGCCACTCGAAAGGACCACTTTCCTCTCCCTTTTATTGATCAAATGCTTGAAAGGTTGGTGAAACATGACTTTTTCTGTTATTTGGATGGATACTCGGGATTTCTTCAAATACCCATTCATCCAGATGATCAGGAAAAGACAACTTTTACATGTCCATATGGTACGTTTGCATATCGTAGAATGCCGTTTGGATTATGTTGTGCTCCTCCAACCTTTCAACGTTGTATGGTGGCAATTTTCTCAGATTTTATTGAAAATATAATGGAAGTTTTTATGGATGATTTCTCCGTCTATGGAACCTCTTTTGATGTATGTTTACGTAACTTAGAAAAGGTGCTTCATAGATGTAAAGAAGTTAATCTAGTTTTAAACTGGGAAAAATGTCATTTTATGGTCCAAGAGGGAGTAGTGTTAGGACATGTTGTTTCAAATCGAGGCATCGAAGTCGATAGAGCTAAGGTAGAGGTTGTCGAACTCTTATCTCCCCCAACTTCGGTAAAGGATGTAAGAAGTTTTCTTGGTCATGCGGGATTTTACCGCCGTTTTATAAAAGATTTTTCAAAAATAGCTCGACCTCTAACTGAGCTTTTAGGCAAAGATGTCCATTTTGTTTTTAATGATGCTTGTTTTGAAGCTTTTAACAGGTTAAAGAAAGCTCTTATCTCTGCGCCAATCATACAATCACCGGATTGGAATCTACCATTCGAGATCATGTGTGATGCTAGTGATCAAGCTATTGGTGCAGTCTTAGGTCAAAGAAAAGATGGAAAGCTTCATGTTATCTACTATACAAGCAAGACCTTGGATGGAGCACAAATTAATTATACCACAACTGAGAAAGAATTGTTAGATGTGGTGTATGCTATGGAGAAATTTCGATCTTATCTAGTTGGTTCGAAGGTTATTGTTCACACTGATCATGCAGCATTAAAATATCTGATGAGCAAGAAGGACGCTAAACCTCGTTTGATTCGTTGGATTCTACTTCTTCAAGAATTTGATATAGAGATTAAAGATAAGAAAGGGGTCGAGAACGTAGTTGCTGATCATCTTTCACGCCTTATTCCTGATGATGATGGCAGTAAACGTCTTCCAATTGATGACTCATTTCCTGATGATCATCTATTTTCTCTTGCCAGTATGGACGTTCCTTGGTTTGCAGATATAGCTAACTACTTAGCTAGTGGTACTGTTCCCCATGGTTATTCTTCGCAATAGAAAAAGAAATTTTTCTATGAGGTGAGAAGGCACCTTTGGGATGAACATTTTCTCTATAAATCTTGTGCAGATGGAATTATTAGAAGATGTGTTCCAGAAAATGAATATGCCTCCATAATCTCACATTGTCATGATTTACCGTGTGGTGGTCATGCAAGTACTACGAAGACGACTGCAAAGATTCTTCAGTGCGGTTTTTATTGGCCGACTATGTTTAAAGATGTACATCAGTATGTGTTTTCTTGTGATCGCTGTCAAAGAACTGGTAATATCTCAAGAAGAAACGAGATGCCTCTCAATAGCATACTCGAAGTGGAACCATTCGATGTGTGGGGCGTAGATTTCATGGGACCATTCCCTTCATCTTTTGGGAACAAATATATCTTGGTGGCTGTTGACTATGTCTCAAAATGGGTTGAAGCAATTGCATCCCCCACTAATGATGCTCGTGTTGTTAGTAAGTTCTTTAAGAAGACAATTTTTCCAAGATTTGGGGTGCCAAGAATTCTAATCAGTGATGGAGGAAGGCATTTTCTAGAAAACCGCTTTGAAGCCATGTTGAAAAAATATGGAGTTTACCATAAGGTTGGTCTTTCTTATCATCCTCAAACTAGTGGCCAAGTCGAGGTCTCTAACCGCGAAATTAAGACTATCTTGGAAAAGACAGTTGCAAAATCAAGGAAGGATTGGTCTATGAAGCTTGATGATGCACTATGGGCGTACAGAACTGCGTTCAAAACACCTATTGGGACAACTCCATACCGATTAGTTTATGGGAAAGCATGTCATCTTCCAGTTGAGTTGGAACACCGTGTATTTTGGGCTATTAAAAGTTTAAATTTTGATTTAAAGGCAGCTGGTGAGAAGAGACTTCTCCAACTCAATGAGCTAGATGAGCTTCGTTTTGAAGCTTATGAAAGTTCTAAGTTATACAAGGAGAAAACAAAACGATGGCATGATAAAGGATTGCTCCGCAGAGAATTCAAAGAAGGAGATTTAGTTCTTCTTTTTAATTCGAGACTTAAACTTTTTCCTGGAAAATTACGCTCGCGATGGTCAAGTCCTTTCAAGGTTAGAAAAGTCTTTACATATGGCTCTGTTGAATTGTTAGATACGCATGGTGGAACATTTAAGGTGAATGGGCAAAGAGTCAAGCATTATAGAGTTGGTAAGCCAATCGACGAGAAAGTGGAAATTCTGCTTTCCACCCCTTCATCAGAGTGATTTACAAGGAGGTCGAGCTAAAGACCTTAAAAAAAAGCGCTGCTTGGGAGGCAACCCAAGACTATTTTATTAGTTAGATTTTATTTTTATTTTCGTATACCCACAAGGTGCATTGATGAATTTTGTGTGAAGTGTTTCAGGGAATAATGAGTTTTAACAAGTTGATGGAAATGGTGCAAAATTGAAAAATTCGCAGCAATTTTTCTGGTTGAGTTAGTTATCTTGTTTTTGTGTTTCCCGGAGTTCCAACGGTTGGATCGTCCTGAATTTTGGACAGTATCTTTATTACTCCAATATCTAAATTCTGAACGGTGGAGATCGGATTTGGAGGTCCAGAAAGTTATTTTTATGCTGTCCGGGCAGAGATATTTGGCACCATGGGGACGAAATACCTCCCCATGGGGACGATTGAGCTCCCCGAGGTGCATCGACTTGGAGCCGACACACTTCACTTATTTTAAAGCGGCACTTCATGCTTATGCATTTGAGGAGTATTTCTAACCTTTCTTTGTATAATTTTTTTTTTCTTTTCTCTCTTTATTTTTGTATTTTATTTTTAGGACTCTTTTAGTTTTTTTCTTTATATATTATTATTCATTGAGGACAATGAACCACTTAAGTGTGGGGAGGTGTTCTTAATGTTAAAAATCCAAAAAAAAAAAAATCCAAAAAAAAAAAATTTAAAAAATCTTTTGTATATTGCCTCGTCTTAAAGTGTGTTAACAAGGATGAGTACACATACTTGTAGATTTGTTTTGCATGATTAGTTTATATGTCAATTTTATTAAATTCATTTGATATATGATGATCCTTGTATGTGCTTGTGAAAATTCTTAAACTTGAATACATCTTTGTTAATTTTAATAAGTACAGAAGCATGCTTTCACTTTGTAAGATCTTGAGCCTAATTTTGTGATTGATACATTTTTATATCAATCAATTTTTTTTTCTTGTGTGATGTTCATCATATAGCATGTTGTTCTAGAACTTGTTTTAAACCTTTTTGAGATTACATGATATTTGTATGCATGAAAATGATAAAGGCACTAGGATTAACCACGTTTATCCAAACAGTACCCATGAGTTATATCCTTAGTGAGCCCCTTTGAGCTTATATCCATTTTATTCATATATCACCATTCTAAATTCTTGAGCCTACTTATTTATTCTTGTTTTGATTTACTAGTAGAGCATTTTGATTTGTTTGAGGGCTGGTGAATATCTAGTGTGGGGATTTCTTTGTTAAAGTATGATTATTTGGTGGGAGTTGATATGAGAAAAAAGGGACAAAAATCTTCTCAAAGAAAAAAAAAAGTCAAGAAAAAAAATAGTGCTCCTTTGAGATCAATGGGTGGCAAATGCAATGTCATATGAAAGGGACGATCCATGTACATGTGCTGGTATTAAGTGCAATTGTACTATAAATTAAGAATGAAATTATCTCTTATTCTTTTATTTCTTGGTGACTTTTCACTGCCCTTGATTACTGGAGAAACACTTGAGATTGAGAAAAAAAATGAGAAGAAGATGATTCGAAGAGAGTTTTTATTCATTGTTATTACAACATGGAAGTGGGAAAGTACATTTGTGCTTTGGGGTTTAATGCTTGTGAAAGCCTGATCAACTTTTACATGATCTAATTTTCATGTTGAATGCTTTAATTAAGAATGAACAATATGCTCTATTAGTTTGTCAAGTTAGCCACTTGTTAGCCTTTTTATTGATTTCCTACCCTATACCTTAACCTTGTTACAACCTTTAACAAAGACCTTTTGATTTGTGCATGCATATATACAAAGTAGTGGAGATTCGGTGGACAACCAAGCTTATGGTAACACATAACTATATTGACTGAACTTGAGTGATACACTTACACCTAAACACTTGTGTGATTTGAGAGTTATGTGAGCTTTCTATCTATATCATGTTACTTATTAAATGCGACATTGATGTTTATTTCATGATTTTTGGTCTAATTTAGATTATGTGTGCATACTTGGATAGTTGTGTATAAATGATATATAAGTGGAAAGACTTATCTTTCTAATTGTGTAATTGAGGTTTACATGTGTGGAGTACTATGATATGTTGCATACTTGAGACTTGGCAGAAAAAAATGGACTTTGTGGGTAGATTCATTATAAACCCTCACGAGACAAAACTCGTCCTACTAGGGCTGCCTAGGGGTTTAACGGCTTGTTGCATATACTCAATGCAATCATGTCATCTACGAAAGTGGTGTTAGTTAGTTATGATTATTTTCTTTCTTTTATTTGCCCGAGGACGTGCAAAAGGTTAAGTGTGGGGATGTTTGATAAATATATATTTATATATATTTTATATGATTTTATTCTCCATATTTATTATATTTTGTATGTAATTGGATTTTTATTAATTAGATTTTAATATTTTATTGTAGATTGCAAGGAATTCCTAAACTTGGAAGAATTGAAGATTAAAGAGTCCAATTTGGAGATTAATTGGAAGGAAATTCGAATTAATTGGGCTTCACGCGCATGCTACACTGTTTGGGTCATATCTTGAGTTCTACCTATCAGAATTAGGTGATTCAACAGCCCACGTGAAGATAATTTAATTCTATTTAATTCTAAAGTGGCCCAGATATCCAAAAACCTAACAGGATCAGCCCAGAATCACAGCAGAAAGTCAACTACGAATTTTTCTTGTAGAAGTCTAATGAGTTTAGGAAAAGTACTTATAATTTTCTCTAGGATTAAAAATATTTTTATTAGAGACATATTAGGCATTACATACATGATTATTATTACTTACGTGGAGAGAGAGAAGAGAGCAAGGGTTTTCACTTTTCTTCTTGTAAAAGATTGAAGATTGAGGGTTTTATCTCTATTTTTATTAATATTAATTATGTGTTCTTTTAATAATGTTTGTGTTATTAGTTTAATTATGAGTGAGTAGATTTTTATTCTAGAGTTAAGTTGAACCCTAGTTATGATTGATGCATGATTTTTCTCAACCCTAATATAGTTGTATTATATGCTCTTACTTGTTAGATTGTGCTTAATTAGCAATAACATGTCAGACGTGATTGTGTGTATTGTTTGAACCTTATATCTATTTATCAACGAAAGTTGGATTTAGATGGTTGTGATTAATTCAATAAGGACATGAAATTCTCCATGAAAATAGGTAGAATGGATTGTTAGGAAGTTAGGGTGCTGTGTTTAATGTCTCTAAATTGCATGATACCATGAAAATAGGCTTGATTGTATTTTAGAGAAGCAATTAATACTCGAGAGAGGTTATTGGTATTTTATAGGGCGCATCTTTCCTTGTGAGTAATATATTATAATTAATTAGGGTAGGAAATCATAATTGCATTAATTCATGCTAGTGGTGATACTTAATTCTAGATGTTTTTAGTTAATTGTTAATACACCTTATTTGCTTTAGTATAATATTAATTTAATAATCTCTCAATATTTGATTGTGTTACTTGCTTAGCTAAACCGAGTCAAGAATAACCAGTGATTCATACGTTTGTCTCTGTGGGATCGACTTTGACTTACCCTGCTACATTACTTATGAGGATTTGTTAGATATTTATTATTTGATAGGCACGCGACAGCCTTGTCAGAGTTTAATGTGGCTATGCTCGCAAAACAGGCCTGGAGACTTATTACTAATAGTAACCCGTTAGTTACTAGTTTAATAAAGGCTAGATATTATCCAAATACGGATTTTTTGAATGCTAAAATGGGAGTGAATCTGAGCTTTGTTTAGAAAAGTATTTTAGAGGCGCAAAATATTGTTCGTTAAGGTGCTAGGAGACGTATTGGAGATGGGGTGTAGCACAAAAATATGGATGGAGCCATGGTTACCGTGTTGTGAAAAGGGATATTTAACTACTGAGGTTTATAGAGAATTGGAGCACATCACAGCTAATAGCCTAATGGATGAAGGTCAGAAAAAATGGAGTGAGGAAATCCCATGCGATTTGTTTAATGAGAGAGATATGCGGTTAATAAAGAGAATCCATATTCTAACTCATAGTAAAGAAGACTCGTGGTATTGGCTGTCAGGCGAGAAAGGAATGTTTACTGTTCGCAGCTGCTATAGACGGCTTCATGGAGAGGTAGAATGCCCGGATAGAGATTTTTGGGGTAAGCTCTGGAGATTGAATCTACCAGGTAAAGTTATTAACCTGCTTTGGAGAGTGTGTGCAAATATTTTGCCTACGGCTGCAGCTCTAGCAAATAAGCATATTGATATTCCGGTGGTATGTGGCTGGTGTCGAGTCAGTACAGAAGATGTAGTTCATGTCATGTTTGATTGTTGTCATGCTCGCAATCTATGGGAGAGTGTCAGCTTGAGACAATATCTTAATCTTCAGCCTAATGATTCGGCAATGGACATTTTTTGTCGATTCTTCAGTGTGGCTAATCAGCAGCAGTGTGTGCTCTTTGGTTTGATGTGTTGGGGATTATGGCACAGGCGAAACAAATGGCTATGGAACAAAGTCGATATGTCACCATTCGGAGTTAAAGCAAATGCTCTTAATGTGTTAAGTGATTGGAAGAAGGCTCAGAAGAAGGTAACAAAATACACTCAATCTCAGCAACAGGGCAGCTCGAGAACCTGGCTTAAACCACCACCTGGGTGGGTTAAAATCAATGTGGACGCTGCTTGTGTTCCCGGTACTGGATATGTAGGCTTGGATGTGTAATTCGAGACGAGTTTGGAGCTTTTGTCAAGGCGAGAAGTAATGTTCTGAGGGTGAATATGCAGGCTAGAGAAGCAGAAGCATTGAGTTTGAAAGAAACTTTATCATGGACTAAAACATTTCGATCTTCTAAATGTATTTTTGAGTCGGATTCTAAGATGCTTGTGGATGGAAATCGAGGCGCGTCAATGTTTGACACAATTGCGGAGGATTGTAGTGAGTTAATTAAACACTTTGATGAAGTGTTAGTTATTTTTGTACATCGATCTGCAAATAAGATAGCTCACCTAGTAGCACATGCTTCTTATTCTATGTCAGGTCTGCAGGAGTGACATGATAACACTCCTGATTTTATTGATTGTAATTTTGCTCTTGATGAGATGATTTAATGAATGCAAGTACGTTTTATTAAAAAAAATAGATTATAACAGTTTAACCATTAAATTATCATTATCTACTATATTTATATATATACTACCCCTGATTCATCCAGTTAATTTGCTGAATTTTCCCTTTCAGTTAGGGTTATGAGGCTGCATCCGGCTGTGAAAGATTAACAATGAAAATAAACACAAAAAATAGAGATACAATTTGTAATTAGAGAGCAGGATATATATGCATGCAGATCCAAAATAAGCACATGCATGTTAATTAAATATAAACAATATATAGACTAGAAAAATAAGATTAATGGGAGGTATATATATCCTTAATAGTTATGTTTTCTTTTTTCCTCTAAATAGTCAAAACTATTTTATAATTTTTTTATAATATTGTTATAATATTTTATATTTAATTTTTTCATATCTTCTATTTAAATAAAAAAAATTGTTCTCATAGATCATTGTACTCTCTTTTAAATTTACTTATTGTATATGATATATTTATTAATTGTAATTGTTGCAATTAAAATAAATTTATGTATCAAACTTGTGGATGGTATGGTATGAGTTTCCGCAAAACATCTATTTATATGTTAACATGTTAATAGGGATCTCATCATCTATTAACCCTTAAAAGGGAAGGAATATAGATGGTATAATAATATGTGATTGTTTATTCTTAAAAGACTCCATGATAAAATTAAAAAACGTCTATAATTTCTACTAATACTTTTATCAAGAATACAGAAACAATCATTCTACATCCATCATAAATAATAATTAACAAATTTTTCGAATATTACCTAGTAATAGTACTTCAGATCACCGCCTGCCTCAACCTTTCCTAGCACTTGTTCCCTTCCCCGGGATATGGCCTGGACACTGGGATGGCTGCAGATATCCTCTGAAATGCTATACTATAATAATATCCTTAAATTGGATAAATATTATTATGATCTAGGTAGAATATTATAACTGATTTCTTGATAATTTCTTGGTAAAAATTATAGACTTAGAGAGTTTAGCTGGCCATAGAAATATGAAAGCTTTAAAGGGTTTTTATTGCAGATGATCTTAAATCTTACAAACTGAGTTTCTTATATAGAGAAAACTCATTCTTATCTTACATCATTGCTTACATCATTTACATTATTTAAAGAATCTCTTTAGTTGCTTTTCATTGTCTGCCATAAGCATCTTCTTTTGTCTGCCATCATCTTTGCTTTTAGGCTTCAAAGTCGTCAAGAGCTGTATTATTTTCTTCTTTTTTCAAAGCTGTATTCTTCTTTTGTCTTCAATCATCTTCTTCTTTTCATAAAGCAAACTCCTTTGGTCTTCTACCATCTGTCGTTATCTTCTTTAGATTCCTCTTGTCTGATCAGTTTCATCTTCTCTTTTGTAGTTTATTATTTTGTTTTGTAGTTTTTAGGACTACATCCTTTTTATTTTTGTAGATAAACTACATTTATTTGAAAGGATCAGATGACCCTTCGCTTTTTATAATGCTAATATCTTTCATCATAGTACCAGAATTTATGAATACTGGTCTTTTCTTTGGACTTGCCATTTCTTGATATTGCTCTATAGTAGTTTTTGCATGAGCATGTTTGAGATTAATTATTCTGTCATACATCCCTTGAAAAACTGTAAGATTAGTTGCAATTGTTTCATGGGAATAATAAAGAGTAATAATCTCTTCAATTTGTGGTCCTTTTCCAGAGGATATTATATTGGACTTTTCATTTTTCATCATATCTTCTAACTTTCCTTTTAGTGTTAATAATCCAATAGCTCTTTTGACTGATAGCCATTCTTGAAATTTCTCCAATGTACATGGTTCTGGAAGTTTTAACTCACCACTTTCTCCATTAATATTAGTATTTTTTCCTATCTTAAATATCTGACATATTACTATGGGTTTTCCTACCAAATCGGTAGAGGCATCAAATATTTGTATCCCATATGCTCCTTTTCCAAAAGCTTCCATCATAGCATTTACTGATTCTATAATTATTGTTGGTAATTTTGAAATACTTTGTAAGGTTTCTGTTACTATTATTTTATCAATAAATCCATAATAAAATAATTTTTCAACAATATCTGGGTTACTATTTTCACTACATAAATATCTAGGATATTTACTCACTTTTGAGCATCTCAATATTTCTTGGTTTGATTTATAATCATAAAATTTCATAATTTTTTCAAAGGCTGTTATTGCTTCAGGTGAATATTTCAGTTTATCACTCATAGTTATAGAAGGTGAGATTTGCTTGGTAATAGAGGGTAAAGGCATATTTACTAGTTTGGATGAAAAAGTTGGTATTGTAGTGGTTGGATTTTGTAAAGACTTTACTGTTTGTTTATCTTTTATAGCTTCTGTCAATTGTTTCAGGAAATGAGTATTTTCCTGTTCTATGGCAGATATCTCTTTGTATAAGGCTTCTATTTGCTGATGTAATTTAACCATTTTATCATGGTTGTTGGTAATAACCTTTGTAGTATCACTGATATACATATCAAAATTGTTATTTGTCATCATGATTATACCTGCTAAGAAAATCAGCTAAAACATTTTTAGTACCAGATATATTTTTAACAATAAAATCATAACAACAGAAAAAAGATTGCCATTTTCTTCTTTTATTTAATTCTGGCAACAAATCTATTTTATTTGTAATAAAAGCTTTCACTTGAGTATTATCAGTTCTTACAATAAATTTTACAGGTAACAAATGATAATGAAATTTTTTAATTCCAAATTTTACTGCTAATAATACTTTTTCATTTATATGATAATTTTTCTCATTTGGTTTCCATGTTCCTCCTCCATATCCACATACGAGAGGTTTTTCTCTATCAATATCATTTTTTTCATATGCTATAAGGACTGCTCCCCATCCTATATCACTTGCATCTGTAAATAATTCTAATTGATCAGTTTCTATAGGTATTCTATGTTTTGGTAAATTAATTACTTTTTCTTTTAATAATTTAATTGTTCTATCATGTTCTTCTTTCCATTCAAAGGGCTTATTTTTTGTTAATTCTTGTAAAGGTTTTCTTAATTGTGGTAAATCTTTTATATGATCTGCTGCATAATTGATTATTCCTAAGAATTGTTGTACTTCTTTTTTATTTTCTAATTTATCTTTAAAGTTTTGTATTTTTGATACAATATAGTTTTGTAATTGTAATCCATCTTTATCTATAATATATCCTAAATATTCTATCTTATTTTTAAAGATTTCAGATTTCTTTTCAGAAAGTAATATTCCATGTTGTTTTACTAATTCTATAAATTGTTCTAAATGTTTTATATGTTGTTTTAAGCTCTCACTAAATATTAATATATCATCCACATATACTATACAAAAATCCTTTAATTTTCTAAATACTTGATCCATTCTTCTTTGAAATATCTGTGGTGCATTCTTAAATCCAAATGGTAATACTATCCATTCATAATGTCCTTGAGGGGCACTGAATGTTGTTAATGGTATAGAATCTTTTGTTAATTTTATTTGCCAGAATCCACTTTTACAATCAAATTTACTAAACCATTTTTTATTTCCTAATCTGTTTATAAGATTTCTTTTATAAGGTAGAAAATATCCATCAAATATTGTCTTTTTATTTAATTCTCTATAATCTATTACCATTCTAGCTTTTCCTCTTTTTTGTTCACTATGTTTTCTTACTAGGAATGCAGGACTACTATGCGGACTTTTACTTTCTTTTATTATTTTTAAATCTAGTAATTCTTTTATTTGATTTTCAAATTCTTTCTGATCTGTAGGACTATATCTAATAGGTTTAGATCTTACTATATCATTAGAATTTATTAATTTTATTTCAGCATATATATTTTCTTTATCCCATAATTGTACAGGATTTTCTCCAAAGTTTGGTTTTAATAGTTCAATATATTTTTTAGTTAATTCTTCCAAATTATTATCTCTATTAACTAATATTTTATTTACTCTGGTTATATTCATAGGTAATATTCTTTTTAATATTATCCATTTATTACAAGATGTTTGTAAACTTAAACTATCACAAGTAATTACCTGAGTTTTAAAATGATCTAAAAAGTTATTTCCTAATAATATTGGTTGTTTCATTTTGTTTTCTTGATATATTAATGGTATTTTAAATACTATCTTATTTAATACTATTCTCATATTTTCTGCTATTATATCTAATTCTTTTCTTTGTTCATTAAATCCAGTTACTCTAGTTTTATAAATATTAGATTTTTTCCATTTATGTTGTATTATTACCTCTTTTTTAGCTAAGCACAAATCTGCTCCACTATCTATAAATATTTTTTGTTTTATTAGTTTATTAGGTTTATACTCTACATATGCCTCTATATAAATAGCTACCATTATTCTGAACTATTTTCACTTGTTAATTTTTTCTCAGATTCTGATTTACTACTAGAATATTCATATTTTAAATTCTTTTCATATTCTGATTCACTTTCATTATCAGTTTGACTTATATAAAATTCTTCGTATTTATACCATTTATTATTATCTTCTTCTATTTGTTCTAGATTCATTATAAATTGTGATGTATTAATGTATTTTATTCCTTTTTCTTTTAGTTTTGGGCATTTATTAGCATAATGTCCTTTTTCTTTACAGTTCCAACATGTACATTCACTTAGTTTTCTATTATTATAAGGTTTTCTTTTAAATTTTCTTTTATACCTAAATTTCCTTCTATTATCAAAAGTATTTTTAAATCTTTTAAATTTCTTCTTTTTATATTTATTATAATATGGATTATAATTAAAACTTTTCTGTTCATCAAATCTTCTATTATAATTTTTTCTATGTTTTTTATAGGATTTTTTGATCTTTTTATCATCACATCCAAATACTAATCTTCTTTCTGTAAAACCACATATTTCTCTTAATCCTAATTTCTTATCTTTCTTAACCTTTTGTTGTACTCTATATTCTTCACATTTTCTCATAAGATATCCTCTTAATACTCTTATTCTTTCTCCTAGAGTATTTTCTCTTGGTTCTAATTTATTATATTCTTTAGTTATTTCAGTATTATATGGATCTGGTAAATGATCATAATATAATTGTTGATATAATAGACTTTCTTCTGGTTGAAATCTAGCTTCATAAAAGAATTTTGTAAAACTTATAGTATATTCTGGTAGTTTATTTATTTTACAGCATTTCATATTATTTAAATTCATTATTATTTCTATTTTTCTTTCTATTAGTACTTGATCTCTAGCTACTATCCAAGGTTCTCCTAGAAATTCTCTTTTTAATATCATATCAAATATTTGTAACATAGATTTCCAGTCTCCTGCATTACTCATTACTTCTATTTTTAATTGGTATGCTATGGATTCTATCCAAAATGCTACTTTTCCTATTAATGTTTTAGATATTAAATCATAGGTATAATCTAAATTATTATTATGTGGAGAACTCATTAAAGCTATATAAGTTCCAAGATTCCAATCAGTTATTCTTCTATTAATTTCTTGCTCTTCATATACATTATCTAGATCTAGGAAGTATCCATTAAGATTTACTCCTTGTGACATTGATCCTATAAATTCTTTAAATTCTGCTTGTTGTCCTATTGGAATATGTTTAGGTATTTTATTATTATTTTTTATCATTTTATCTAAATTTGGATCTATTAGTCTTTCTTCTGGATAATCATTTATATCTTCATTCATTAGGTCTTCTGTTTCTATATCAGTTCCTATATCTTCTTCACTTCCTGATTCCTCTTTTATAATTGCATTTACATTATTTATTTTTCTTAAGGCTTGAATTATTTGATTATTTTCTTTTTCAATATCTGAATTATCTGAATTTTCTTTAACATCTGATTCTTCTATAAAATTTACTCTTTCTTGATTATATCTAGAATTTTTACTACTGCTAGAACTTCTACTAGTACTATCTGATTTATTACTATCTGTTTTCTTAGGTCTATTCTTTAACCTTTTTATTTCCTCTTCTAATATATCTAGTCTTGTCTTAGTTTCTTGCAATTCTTTTTTAATTGTTTTTATTTCTCTTTTTGCTTCTTTTAATTCTTTTTTAGTATTCTTATACTTATCTTTATATTTTTTATACTTTTCATACCATTCATCATTGGTATTTATTTTAAGTTTATAATTAATTTCTTTTAATTCTATTAGTTCTTGCTTCTGTCTTTCTAATTTTAATTGTAAATATTCTATCCTTTCAATATTAATTATATCTTCTCTAGATTCTTTATATTCCTTGGATTCTTTTTTTATAGGTTCATATTTATACCTGTCTTTCTCTATTATTTCTTTTCCATGATTTTTAAGAAATGTTATAACATTATGTTCTTTTTTGTCCATTAAAACTTTCCTTTTTTATGTAATGTTGATAATCCTTCTAATACTTTATCTACATTTTCTGGGATATTAGGTTTCATTTTACTAATATCTATCATTATAGGTTCTTTAGTTCTTTTCCAAGCATTTATAGGTACTAATTCTGGTTGTAAATTATCCTCTTCCTTTATTATTTGTTTATTTTTTACTTTTTCTTCTTCTAATTTATTTAATTTTTCTAATATTATTTTGAATGTAGGTATCTCAGATATATTCCATAGATTTGTTAATTCTTCTCTTATTATCTGTCTCAAATGGATTTGTTCTTTTTGGATTTCATCTATTTTCATTATTAAAAGATTTATTTTTTCTTTTATTATTAATTCTTCCCATAAAGCTTGTATTTTTTCGTTATTACTAGTCATTTTTAGATATTCTTTTTATCCATCCATTTCCCATATTTATCCATATTTTTTCAGAGGGTTTAATCTTTATTACTTCTAATTCTTTTATATCTTCTTCTAATTTTTTCTCTTTTTCACAATATTCTAAATATTTTATTTGTGAATATATTCCTTCTTGCAATGCATCTTTTATCTTTTGTAATTTTTGTTTTTTCTTTTCTATTTTTTCTTGAATATTCATATTTTTTCTATAAATCTGACTTTACCTTGATCTGTTATTTCAATTCCTTTGTTATTAATTTTATAATTTATCATAGTTAAGAAATCACTTCCTAATAATAATTCATTAGAACTATCATACTCTATTACTCCTATATTTATATTATATTCTAAATCTTGTATTTTAAATCTTAGATTAATACTTTTAGTAATTATTACTTCTCTTTCATTTTCAGGATAGTTATAAGTTTGAGGTTCTATTTTATTACAATTATTATCATTAATTTTACTAACATGTATAAAACTTTTAATAGCTCCTGTATTTATTTCCGTAATACACTCTTTTGCTATTATTCCATCAAATACTATTACTTTTATTTTTAATCTATCTGTATTTATATCTATTAAATTTATTTCCCTAGGATAATTATATAATAATCTTCTAGGTAAACTAGGTAGACTATTTTGTCTTATCATTATAGGTTCTTTCCTAAAACTTAATCTTGATCCTTCCATTCTTGGTATCAATTTATTAGGTGTTTCCATTATTCTATTATTAAAATCTATATATATTTCTTCTGGTATAGTTATTCTTGAACTCTCTTTATGTTCTATTTGTTCTAATATATCTTGATATATCTTTGGTACCAAAATACTTGATTCATTTTGTTTATTTACATGATGATTTCCTGTTAATGCATATATCATTTTTGTTTCAATACTTATAACTTTACTTCCAGGTGGCATTTTTATTCCATCTAATTTATAATATAAAGTTAAAGCTAATTCTTTATGTTCATCTTTTAATGATATGCTAAAATCTGGTTGTACCGTAAATTTTAATTTCTGATAAATTAAATTTCCTTTTATTACTGATATTAATGCATCTTGTATATTTCCTAATATTCTATCATCTAGTATATATATCTGTATAGGTGTATCTATATTTCTTTGAAAATATGCTTTTATAGTAAATTCTACTCCTCCAAAATAAATATTTTTATATTTCTTTACCTCTTTATTATTTAACTTTCTTAGTTCTCTTTTTATTATCTCATCTGTTATTAAGCTTATTTTTGCTCTTCCATTTATACTATTAATATCTATAATATTTTCATGTTTCTGTGCTATATATCTTATTTCTTTATTTCTTTCGAACCAATTTGTTTTAAATATTTTCTTAACTGTTAACTCTTCTTTTTCATTTTGTATTTTTAAATAAGTTTCTGGTTTAAAACTTAAACTTTGAGAAGTTCCTTCTTCATATGTATCCATTTGATAATATGTTTTATTATATTCTTCCACTACTTCTTTTCCTTTATCCATAAGTATAAATCTCTGAGTCTCTTTTAATTTTATTTTTTAATTTCTCTATATATTCATCAATTATGATAAGATAATTTATAGATTCACTATTAAGATAAGGTCTTTTCATTATCCTTTCTTTATGCTCTTCATATCTTATTATTTTTTCAAGTCTTCTTTTATTTTTATTCTTTACCAATGATTTATTTTCAAAATAAGATAACGTATATCTTTGATTTTCCATTTTTTATCCGTAAGTATATATTTCTGCATCTTTCTTAGCTTTGTGTTTTAATTTTTCTATATATACATTAAGCATTTCTTTTACTTGTATTGATTTATTATTTTGATATGGTTTTGCTATTACCATTTTCTTATACTCTTCATATCGCATTATTTTTTCAAAATCTCTTTTAACATTATCTTTTACCTCTGTTTTTCTTACAAAGTAAGATGATGTGTCTCTTTGATTATTCATCTTATCCAGTTAGATTAGATTCAATTAATAACTCTTTTCTTCTCCAATATATATTATTATTATATATTCTATATAATGCCATTAACTTTGCTATTTTACAACTATCTAAAGCAATCTAATTAGGCAAATTATGCATTTGAAACTATCTAAATCAATGTAATTAATATGATTTAATTTTAAATGATGAATTTTATATTAAAGATAAGAAGTAAACAAGTGATGAACCAATTATAAGATAAGAGAATGAGGTTAATTTGGAGTATATATGTATGAGGACACTGACTCACACAAAAGATTCTAGAATGTAGATCTAATTATTATTTATTTAGTAGTTGGTTTTTAGGTAGAGTATATATTTTTATTACTTGAGCAGTTTTTCTTTATTTTGAAAATCTGGTACAAGGAGAGGACATTTGTTTTATGTTAATGGTGGATTTTATATAGGATTAGTGTTAGGTGTTGTTTTAAGAGTAAAAAAATATGTCTAATTATTGAATAAAGTAATCATTTTAAAATTATTTTATGATTATCTTATTTTTAAAAATTAGACAACAAAACACCTCGATGGCTCTTAATTATTTGTTTCAAATTTTGAAATGACAGTTAGTGTAATAATACCATTTTTTTAAGAATAAAAAAATAATATTATTTCTAAAAGTTTTATCAACAAATGTCATCTCGGGTGATATATGTTCGAAAAAAATAAGTAACATTTTTCTTAAGAGATGATATCTAGTGAAAATCTTGTAATTGTTTTTTTTAAACAAAAAACTTGTAATTGTTAAGAAATCTCTATAAAATAAATATTATAATATACGTGTATAATATTTTTAATATGAGAATTATATATATTTATTTTATCAAAATTAAAAATATGAACATATTTAAAATTTCTGATAAATAAATTATACACTAAAAGTTATATATTTTTTCCCTCTATAAATTTCTAACAAAAGAATATCAATAAACACGAACGTGGATTTTCTTCGAATTGGGGCCTTCATTGGTGGGGTATAGTACTTTTCTAATAAAGGTCACAATACCACAATTTTCTTTTTTCTGGTTAGTAACTTATAAATTTAATTTCAAATTTGACATTCTAAAATAATTTTTATATAATATCATACTATTTTTATAATATATGTGTGTTATATATTATAAATATTACAATTTTATTACACGAAAACCCCTCTTTATTATCTTGATTAAAATATTTATATATTATTAAAAAAGATATTAAGAAGTTAAATATGACAAATATAATTGAATTTTTATAATAAATACGTATCTATGATTAGGATTTGAATAATGTTGAAAAGTACTCCAATATTAATAATAATAAAAATAAGGAGAATATATGTGTGTGGACAAATTAATATTTGAAAGTAAACGGAAGAGGTATAAATTATTTAATAAAGAATTGACAATCCAAATATAAATTGTTTACCAATAACATGTGATAAATAAAAGGTCTCTTAAAAAACTTAAAACCGTTATAACTAATTCAGATATCTAATGACATGAAATAGAAAATTACATTAATGGGCCGTTATTTGGGTTGAAAAATGGATTTATTGGACAAAATGAAAAACCAGAGCTGCTAGTTGTTGGTTCAAGGCTCACAGGCACCTCAGCAGCAGCACTTAGGTTAACTGAGTTGTTCATTGTTGGTACATCATCAACATGGTTGACCATTTGAATTAATCCATGTATTGGACTGTCCGGCATGCTTTGGTCTTCTTCTGCATCTGCGGTTGTTCTCTGGGACACCCCAATAATCAAATGAGATACGACAATTTATCAAAATCAATAATAAAATTTTTAGAATAAATATATTATAACAGTTTAACCATCAAATTATCATTATCTACTATATATACTATATATACCCTTAATTTCAATTGCTGAATCTTGTCCTTGAGTAGGAAGATATAGTCGATCACGTTAGCCAGGGTTGAGGCTGCATCTGTCTGTGAATGATTAAAATTGAAAATAAACACAAAATGTAGATATACATGTTGTTAGATCCAAAATAAACACATGTAAATCAAATATAGACAATATATATGCAGACTAGAAAAATAAGTTAATCGAAGGTATATATATCTTTAATAATTATGTACCTGATAATTTGTTCTTTAATTTTTTATCCAAATATTCAAAACTATTTTATAATTTTTGTTTTTATAATATTATTTTTTATTTTTATAACTTGTGTTTAAATACAAAACATTGGTTCTCATAGATTATTGTACTCTCTTTCAAGTTGACAAATGGTATATGATTATTTTTAATTGTTGTCATTACAAATAAATTTATGTATCAAACCTTTGGACCATTGTGTGGTATAATCCCTCCCAAAACATCTATCAGGTCACACATCTTCTTAGTCAGACGTCCCTGCATCAAAAATTATATATATTTATAAATCTTTAAAATATGTTATTTATATATTAATGACTATAAGCTTTTTTAAACTGTAAATGTCAAATAATCATTGGCATGCCGTTACCATATAGAAACGTCCATTAATCATTAATTATTTATGTACATGGGACCCACTAAAATATTTAACAAAAGTCTAACAAATTAATAGAAAGAATGATTATAAGAAAAAAAATATAAGACTCGCCTTTTTAGATTTAACGGCCTCTGCAGGTTGTTCTGCCTTCCTTTTCCCTTTATCAGCTTGTATAGACAGTACTGGTTGGACTGGTTTTTGTACCATCTGGGGAGACGGGTAGCAGCCTCTTGCGGAACTCATGAACTGAGGTGCATAAAACACCGGTTCAGGGGTTATTCGTGCAGGAAGCTGCCCGGGCGATGGTGTAGGGGACAATTGAGCCTGCAGTGTTATCTGCTGTGGAGCGTGCGGGGGTGGTTGTATCTGCTGCCGTTGTAGAGAGATTATACTTAATTTGTTTTGTATTATTATTATTTTTTGAAAATAAAGATTAAAACTTCTAGGTCCTACCAATAATTTAAAACAAAAATATTACCGCGGACATAGAGACAAATTCAGAGATTGGATTCTCTATTGAATTAACAAATTCAGCAAAAAATGCATGGTCGTCTATGCATGAAGTGGTGTCCCAAGGAAAATCACCTTGCTTCGACATTATTCTCCTACGAAAATGCAAATGAAATGATCTCAAGACACACACAACAGTATAACATTAATAAAAAGATGACATAATTAATATATATGTTGTCCAATAGATGTCTGCACATATATAGATATAGAAGAATAATTTAAGACAATTACATATATGTTCACTAATATCATTCATAAACTTACAGATGTGAAAAAATGTAGACAAGTGACTAGTGAGTTTGAGAGTTAGAAGGAAACAAGTGATGAGCGAATTATAAGAGTGAGGTTTGGGGGTATATATAGGATGACAACTGACATAAAAGATTCAAGAAATAATGTATATCTCATTATTATTTATTTAGTAGTTGGTTTTTAGGTGGAGTAAATATTTTTATTACTTGGCGTTTTTCTTTTAGAAATCTGGTGTGATGGGGGCCCTTTATTTTGTGTTCATGGTGAATTTTGTATAGGATTAGTGTCCATTGTTGTTAGCAGAGTAAAAAAATATCATATTATTGACCGAACAATCATTTTTTAATTATTTGATATTAATTTATGCAACTAAAAGTTTTTATTTATGTATGTTTTTTTATATACATATAGAAAATAGTCTTGCATATGGTAGATTTGACTGATGAGAAATGACAAATTAATGTTTACATGATTATCTTATTTCAAAAATTAGACAACAAAAATTGAAAAGGCTCTTAATTATTTATTTCAAATTTTAAAATGACAATTAATGTTATAGTACTATTCTATTTTAAAAGAATAAAAAAGTAATACTCCTTTTTAAAAGTTTTATCAACAAACATCATCTCTGTTGTTGTTCTGCATATATTCAAAACAAATAGTAACATTTTCTTAAATGATGATTTCTATTATTCTAAAAATCGGTGATTAATCACGATTAATCACTGATTAATCCTTGTTAAATTTATGATTATTCAGTTAATCATTCCGATTAATGTTTGATTCATCCGATTAATCCATGTTTCGTATTTTCACCGTTTAATTCTGATTTTCGCTTTTTACAACAATGATTATTTCTAATAAAAATCTTGCAAGGTTAAAAAAAATCCCATTAAACAAATATTAAGATATATACATGTGCGGAATATTTTTAATGTGAGAATATTTATGTATATTTATTTTACCAAAATTTAGAGGCTAACTGTTGGGTGGTGTCCACCCAAGTCCCACATCGAATAATTAAGTAAGAGATAATTCTCTTGTATATAAGCAGCCAGTTAGCTCCATTAGTATGAGACTTTTTGGGGTGTGCGCAATAATAAATCCGTGCGGATTCGATCCAAAGCGGACAATATCATAATATTGTGGAGTTAAAGCTTATTTACGGGCCAACAAGTGGTATCAGAACCTAAGGTTCGGAGATGGATCTGGAGGATAATGGGTTGCGATTGTCCGATGTGGGAGGTCGTCGGTGTGAACGCGCTGGATATCCGTGGAGCCGCGGTAAAGTGGTCACGTGATTTGTGATTCTTGGTTTGAGGGAAGAATTGTTGGGTGGTATCAACCTAAGTCCCACATTGAGTAAGTAAGAGATAATTCTCTTGTATATAATCAGCAAGTTAACTCCGGCCGTTCAAAGCAGACAATATAATAAGGAATTAAGGCTTGTTTGCGGCTCAACACTAATCTATTTTAAAATTCTAAGAAGTAATTTATAATGAAAAAATGTATACAAATTTTTTTACAAGGAACCATAAACACACATGACAATTGATATGAGAATACTTTGTTTAAACAATAAATTTTTCTTTGAGTTGACTTTCACAAATATGAGGTATAATACTTTTTTAATGTGGTCACACTACCACAATTCTCTTTTTTTCTCTTTTTCGAATAAGTGATGTATGAATTTAATTTCAAATTTAATAATAAAAAATATTTATAATATATATATATATATATATCATACTATTGTTATAATATATGCATTATGTACTGTACTATTCATTATTTGAATAAATACTATTTGCCTTATGTTTTTTCTATAACTATAAATTATAGTCTATAATGGTTGATATTTGAAGTTAAAATTTGTTTACTCTAAATTGGTTGAATAAGATTTTTTTTCTCCTAATGTAAAATTCTCTTTGATTTTAGCTATTTAAATATTAATATTTATAGAACCCCCCCCCCCCCCCCCTTTTTATTGTTTTGAATAAAATATTCTATACGGTTAAAAATATGTGTAACTAACATAACATATTTTACAAAAATTATAAAATTTGAATATATGAAATTATAGGCCTGGGACTGGCGCCGTGGCGCCACTGTGCTATATTTATAAGTGTATAATCTTAAAATTTTAATATAAAATCTTAAAATTTTAATATAAAATATTAAATTTTCTTACAAAAGATATTATCAGTCTCTTAAAATTGATAATTTTTTAAAAAGTTATTTATTAGTATATATTTAAAAAGATATTTTCAATTCCAACTTTTTCAAGAGTCATACCATGCTCATCGGTTATCATCTATGAGATACATTAAAAGTATAAGAAAACAATTGAGTAAGCAGCGTTGTGATCACATCAAGTGTTCATTCCATGTATATAAATAATCAAGATCAGCTTACTGTGTGACTCCGGTGAGGACAGCAAGGTGGCTTTAATTCCTATTCTCTCCGAATCCAGGAGCTTTAATGGCACAAATTTAAACCTACGTATCCATACCCCAATTAACATAACCAAAAATGTGAATTTAGATAGGAAACGATTCATATATTTTTTTCCCGAAATAGAGACCCAGTAAATTAAGGGTGGTGATATATACACACTCTAAATTCATTCTTGCACATCCTATTATGTTTATTTGACTAAATTACCCTTATTTTATCTTATTCTACCCATTATATCCCTTCATTCAAATATTATTCAATTAAATTCATTTTTCCCTTTTTATATTTTGATCACATTTGTCTTTAACAATTTGATGTCTCTAATTTTTAATAATTTTTTGAGATTTTTAAATCAAAATTAGACCAAACTTTATAATTAGAATAAGTTATTATCCCGAACTCAACTTGAATTTTATTTTAAAACGAGCATATTTTTTATGATCCTAATTATGATGTAACAAATAACTAAAAAGGAAAAAATGCTTAATAAGAATAAAATTAATAAAATTAAATATTAAAATATTAAAAATACCAAAATATTAATTTTAAATAAAATTAAAGAAAGTTAGGTCATATGTTCCGGTGACTCTATGTAAAAGAATAGGTCAACTGCTCTATTTTAAATTACATTGTACTCCCTCCGTCCCAACCAATTGTTATCACTTTTTTTTCATTTTCTGGCACGCATTTTAAGGTGGATTTTAAGAATAGTTCCATAACTTATTTTTTTAAAATTCTTTTTTTGTATAAAAATAGGATTGTTCTATATTTATACAAAAAAGGAAAATTTCAAAAATAAATTATGGAACTATCCTTAAAATCCACCTTAAAATGCGTGCCAGACACCCTATTTTGAAATGATAACAAATGAAAGGGACGGAGGGAGTAATTATTTTATAAAATTTTGTTGATTTTTTTATTATTAAGTTATAAAAATATAAGTTTTTTTGTTAAGGTAAAAATATAATTTGCATTATATAATATTATATATAAATAGAATGACTCATATTTTTTTAATACGATTCATTCATTCTATTAAAATATTTTTATTTTGATTAACTATGCATATTTTAAAATAGTTTTATTATTATTTAAAATTTCGTATATAAAACATCAAAATTAGAATTTTTGTAAAATTAATTTGTGAACATTATTTATTGAAATTCAATGAAAATAATTAACATACTATTATATTAAAAAATTGAAAAAACAAATGTAAGATTATTAGGTTACTACTCTAAAAGGGTGTGCATATATCACAACCTTAAATTAAACTTGATTCCAGCTCGAAGCTTATTCAATATGAGGGTCGTTAATGCTTCACTTTCGACATCTTCAGAAGTTAACCAAGGTTTTTGTTTCTGCAAATACACCATTAAACTGGTAAATGATTGAAATTGGAAGATATAGATACTGCATTAGCCACATTTTACCTTCAAGGCCAATTCGAGCACTTTCACCACAGTATTTAATTTAGTTTTTTGTTCTCGTGAATCAAAATCAATGGATCATCCAATTCCTGTCCAGGAATATGACCCCAAAAAATAGAAAACATGCATTTAACTAAGAGTTGAATGATTGCACGAATGAAAAGAATCCCGACTATCAAGAAACTATAACCCTACAAACCAATTAAACCAATATATATGTAATTTAAGAAAAAGACATGCCTTTGATTAAAATAAAATATATAGCTTACACATTTTTGGTTTTTTGGATTGGTTACGAGATAAGGAGAGATGTAGCTCTGTCCAACTTCATTCCCTCAACCACTTCTAGGTCGTTCATTGTATAGAGTACTTCTAGTAGGATATTGTTGGCCCTCAGGTTTGCTCGACTATCAAGGATTTCTTTACTACTGGTATGTCGTCTCTATCTCTTAACGTCACTTTTTGGTTCTTATACCCGAAGTGTCGAACCATGATAATATTGGTCGGTTTAGACCTATTAGCTTCTGTAGCTTCATTTATCGAATTATTTCAAAGGTTTTGGCTAACAAGTTAAAGCCTATGATGAAGTTTTTGACTACTCCTCAACAATCTGCATTTATACTTCGCAGAAAAATTCAGGATAATATTGTGGTGGCGCATGAATGTTTTCATTAATATATAACTCATAAAAGAAAGGGCTCAGTTGCTGAAATGGCAATAAAACTTGATCTAAATAAGACTTTTAATCGTCTGGAGTGGGATTTTCTTTTGGCTATCGATCATGAATAAGATGGGATTTGATTCTAGGTGACAAAATTGGATCTTTCAATGTGTTTTGACTACACTACTGGATTTTTTAATTAATGATGAGGAATATTGTTTTTTTAAGCCACAAAAAGGTATCAGACAAGTAGATCCTGTATCTCCCTATCTTTTTATTTTATTAGTAGATTTTCTATTTGGGTTTCTTTTGAATGCAATTTAGCATGGCTCGCTTATGGGTGTTAAATTGGCTCGTCACTGTCCAGAGGTATCTCATATTTTTTTGTTGATGATTCATTGTTCTTTCCGCATGCCAATGAGTTGGTGGCTAGTAATTTGTTTAGGTTTCTTGAGTATTGTGAAGCTTCGGGCAAATCAACTTCAACAAATCCTCAATATATTTTAGTCCAAATATGTTGAACGATCTCAAAAATAAAATTGTGGATGTACTGAAGATCCCAGAATCTTGGGAAAAAGGTAAATATTTGGGTGTACCCGCCATATGTGGTAAGAATAAATCAGAAATGTTTAACCATATTTTCGAAAGAGCTCTAAAAAATGCAAGGCTGGAAGCAGAAGTTTTTCTCCCAAGCCGGGCAAGAAATTCTAATATAAGCTGTTGTTTAGGCTATTCCATCATACTTGATGATCGAACTGCTTCAATTCCTTCTTCCTCAAAAACTTATAAATAAAATCATGATGGTGGTTCGTAATTTCTGGTTGGGAGGAGATCCGTCTAACAAGACTATTCACTATTTTATCTAGAGCAAAATTTGAGGGAAAGATGGGCTTTCGAAATTTAAAGGCTTTTAATCTAACTTTGGAATAGCTTCTTGAAAGGCAGAGATGTTTTATTGGCGGGTATCCGTTGGAAAGTTGGTAACGAGAAAAGTATTCACTTTTGGTGTGATTGATGGGTTCTGAATTCCTCCATTTTTTTGTTCGTGATGCAAAAAGTCCCTTCATTTGAAATTCTTTTGTAACTCACTTCATATATGCTTGAAGATAGAATACTAGTAAATTGAAGGATCATGTTTCTGCTTAATTCTATCAGTTGAATTTATTCTTCAAATTCAACTAAGGTTATTAAAATATAGACCCTGACTCATTGTCCGAGTCAGTATTAAAAATTTTGAGATTTTATTCTAAGCATCTATGTTTCCTGTTAATCCTTGTTAAAGTTTAAAGTCCTTGAATGTTATGAAAATTTATTCGAGATGGGTACTTATTTTCCAAGTATTTCCCTACAGTTTTCTTCTATACGGATTAGTCTCATTTGACCAAGATAATCAAAATTCTTTTACCCAAACGACATTTTGTTCATGTCGTTTAGTAGATTTTGACTTTATAAAACCTAACTAATCCATCATCCGGTGTCAGAAAGAATATGTTTGATTATTCAAATCTCTTGTGAATTGTTCGGAGGACTCTATCATCTAGACTGGTCAAAATGGTGAAATAGGGGTTTTAGTTGCACAAAAAAATGAAGACTCCATGTGGTCTGCACTACACTCTATTGGCATATACAAAGATAATCTTGGAAAAATTATATTCAAATCATATTCAATTTATGATTGTTATAATATTTTATATTTTAATTTTGTAACTTAATGACTTAGACTTCCCAAAACTTGGTCAACGGATACAATATAAACAAAAGAGAAAGTGCCCAAAACTACCATAAATTAAAAGTTGATTTCTAAAACAGCAGAATATAAAAAGTTGGCGTTCTTTAGCACATGGATAACATTTATATATAATGTGTTAGTAATCTAAACAGACACGGATTTAAATATGAGGTGATTGACAGACGTGAGAGCAAGTATAATGCAATTCTATGCTGGGTTCTGTTGCTATATTATAGTACCAAATGAAAAAAATTATCTCTAAAGTGATTTCATATTTAGATGCATCCTTGTATAGATGCATCATTGGTTCTATATTTGAAACCAAGGATGAACTCATCCATTCTTGCCATATCCAAAGTAATGTAAAAGGCAATTTCCAAAATATAAAAAAATACATCGGTAATGAAATAAACATAAAAAATGATTCTGTAAATTAATTACAAATATAATATATTAGAACTTATTTATTTAATATTTTAGAAAACTTGAATAATTTAAAGTAACATAATATCTTAATGTTTTTATTATTTTGGTAAAATATATAATATTAAAAACATTTATATATAACTATACAATTAAGTTATTCATTTAATATTGTGTTACTCAATATGATTCTATTACTTGGTAGAACTTATTGTTTGATTATCTAGCTTTTGAGATCTGATAGAAGAACTTTCTAATTATTGTTAACTTTACTTTTTTAAATAACTTGTGAAAGAAATTATTAATAACTTAGTTAGGCTTAATTGACTGCATCTTTATCATCATTTTGACTTGTATAATACAATACTTTACAATTAAACAAGAAGTTATTTTAACAAATATCTATTTTAATAAGTACATGTATTCGATAATCCCAAATATTTGCTTTCTCAGGCTGTACATCAAGTTGTTAGTGGAAATGTGAAATCTACATTTACTTTGGTCAGCCATTTACTTTAATCAGACCACCTGGCCATCATGCAACAACAGATAAATCTATGGGATTTTGTCTCTTTAATAATATTGTTATTGCAGGAAGTCATGTGTTAAGAACAGAAATGAGTAGTTCATTAATCCATGTTTATCAACCTAATCATAATTGTGCAAGTGTTTTGTTTTATATTACTATTAAATTATCTAATATTGCAGGGGGCAAGTTAAAAAAAAATGATAATGGACTGAGACGTGCATAATGAGACACATGAGGCGTTCAATGAAGATGATAGGGTCTTATTTTTCTCAGTCCAGAGGTATGGAACACTTACTTTATTTTAGATTTTTAGGTGATAACCGTGAATAAAAACATTTGCTAAACATATTTTTATTTGTTTCATCATTCTTATTTACTTATATAAATTGTAATTTTCGTTCTAATAGGATCTCATCTTTGATCAATATCATAAGAGGGTGGAAAAGAAAAAACTCAAGAGACTCGTAAGATATTGTACTGATGATTTAATATCCTGCATCCTGAGTATTATTTCTTGTTTTTATGTGTTCATTTAAACTTTCTGATCATTTACTAGGAATCTAAAAGTTGGTAGGCTTACTTACCACTAAACTGATTGTCAGAAGCAAATAAGTAAAGTAGTTGCCAATTACGGAGTATATAATATATTATAGAAATAGTTAAATAAAAATATTTTGTAATTGAATATTTTTGCATCTATTTAGACAATTGTAATCTTTAATCCATCTGCATTCTGAAAAGCTTCATTTTTCCTTTTAGTGATGAACCCCCACCCCTTACTCTAAAGTAGATTTTTAGGCATGAACCTCAATCTTGATTAATATTCACCCAGTTCTTTCTCAAATCTTTTTTGAAGTTGCATTTGATTTACTTTTCACCCCATCAGCTACTCCACAGAGCAATACCAACCCCTTTAAAAATATGTCGCGTTTCTTGAGAAGAAGTGACGAGTCATCAAATAAAAGTTATGGTTACCTTCCTTGAGCTCCGACAATATTCTCATGAAACTCATTTCTAACATATGGTGATTCCGGTTGTAATTCTCTTCAATTTTTGTTTCAAACCTCCCATACTTCTTTATAGCCCTAGAATCGGTACTCAGTCTTAAATCATTTACATGCTTCAAACACAATTGGTCGAGATGATGACATGAAAAGTAACTTTTAATCCGAATATGTGTGTGTATAGACAAAAGTTATGAAGAACTTTAAATGGAGTACTAATCAGAGAACAAGACATATATGTTCTCTAAGTAGTACTTCATTTAAGGTTCTCCATCGAACAAAACCCAGTTTCGAGAAATCTAAGTAAATACAATAATTAAATTTTATTTTAGTTTAAAACAATAATGAGCCATTGTATGGGTGCAAAGATCACTTGTACATGGATGGGTGGACATATCAACTGATCAAAGATGCCACAAGAGAGATCCATTTTTCATGTTGTAGAATTAATTCTGCAATAAATTTTACCTAGGATTTAGGCTCTACCATAAGAATATGTTTCCTTGATGTATTGAATCACTTAGTGACCATTCTACTATTTGAAATAAACATAACCTAATAGTACTGAAATCACGATCTCAAATTCAACATCATGTCAAAACTAAATCAACATTTAACTAAGTTTAGATTTATCAATTTGGACACTTTTATGATTATCTAAAGTGGTTGGATTTTGACCTAGAATCAGGAATATTAATTTTCTGATATGTACACACGAGAGTATCCAACAGGGACACTCCTAGCTAATTGCTCGATTTCTTGTTTAAATTTTCTCTTCACAAATTGTTCTTCGAAATTGGTGCTAAGCAATTATTTTGACAAACAAAAGTATTCATGTTGATTAGCAAATAAATAGTGTTATATTTTTATTCACTTTTACAAAAGTGAAATTTGAACATGATTTCCTGTGTTTTTATGATTAAGTTATGCATTTGATTGAATTTATATAGAGTTTTAGCTATGTTAAGTTTTATCGTACATTAACATAACATATTAACATCAACTATATTTAGTTTTAGAAAGAAGTATACATATATATTATTTCGTATCTATTGCACCACACACTTGTACTCGTATATTTACCTAGATTTCTGGACACAGTAAACGAAACGAAATGGAAGACAATCATAATCTAGTTATGCACTCGTGCTTTTATTTCTTTGACTTGAGTTGTTTGTATCTCTGGGTAGAAATTTATTTTTTATCCTCATCTTGTTTATTTAAAAGACAAAGTTCAATATATAAATAAACTTCTGACTAATGGTACAAGTTTGAAATGATGTTTATATTGACCTTTATGTACTTTGAGAGTATGCAAACACATTTGCATATAATCATTCAAATGTAATCTTTTGTTACTAAAATAGTGTCCACCATTATCATATTTTTACTCGTTCTCGTGTCGTGAATATTTATTTGTTTAACTAGGTATGAACCTGGATTCTATCCAACTTCAGATTCCGGATCTTGTCATATGAGAGGGAAATGGACGAGACTTAGGCTTCAACATCAATGTTTCCTTAGAGGAAAAATGGGCCAGAAATGCTGATTATATGGCAGTATAGGATCATATATTGATCCATATTGCGAAGGATTATCAACCTGATTTGATTATTGTATCTTTTGGATTCGATGCAGGTTAGTTTAGTAATTTGTCCATTGGATTCTATAGTATTTATGTTAATTTTGTTCTTAGATTTGTGCCTTTTTCTATGCTCTCTAGGTCTTTCACATTCTATTTTTTCCTAGTTAATTTGAATTCTTAGAATCAAACATCTTATACCTACATCATTTAAACAAACCCAATGAAATGCACAATATAGGCCTATATCAATCTCTTAACATAACTTTGTGGAGTATACATATCAGGCTGAAAACATTAGGAATGAATTTATTGTTAAATAAAAATGATTGAGACTTGACACAAATAAATTAATGGAAATAAGGAATAAATGTTGTAAGTCTCTTCTTCAAGTTAAAACTGTTATCATGTTGCTAGATCTACTCCTAATGACTTTGGGGTGAGGCAATGGTTGTAGCTATTTGTTTCATTCACGAAGGCTTCTTTTCTTTAATGCATTGGAGAAGATTAATTTGATTAGAGTAAACAAAAAATTTTAATTACTTGATATATTGGAGTTTGAGATTAGAATATATATTTTGAAATAGTAGGTCTTATATACAAAAATGGGTGAAAATAAAATATTAATACATGTATACGATCATTATATCAGGTTTCATTGTCTAGTGTGGATGGTGACCCATTTCTTTTTATGCCGTTAAATGATAAGGAATGCTTAATCAACAACATTTCCATTAAAGAAGTCATCAGTTATATTTTTTTATAGATCAAGGGTCTTTCTGGCCGCGAGGAGATATTTGACTATTGATGTTAAGTTTAATTAGTAATTCATGTATTAAACTATCCTTTTCATATGCAACTTAAGGTTAATTAGCAAGCAAACCATAATAAAAACAAGATCCACAATAGTGAGGTTATCTTTCTTTATATTTGCTATGGTTGCCGATATGCTTGCTTTGCTTTGGTACTTGTGTCAATTGTTATTATTCTAATGTATATGTACATTATAATTTGAACAGCTATAGGCGATCCCCTTGGTAATTGTATAAGAACTCTATATCAGTCTCCATTGTCTCCATTGTATAGTGTGGATGGTGACCCAATTTTTTTTATGTCGTTATATGATTAAGAATGCTTAATCAACAACATTTCCATTAAAGAAGTCATGCACATAGGGGGAGAACTACCTATAAGAGCTAAGACAGATGGGTCCTTCATATTGGTCATAGTACTTTGATAGGTGATTAAGACTTTGTTTTCTTCCAACCATACAATGTGATCTTGAGAATGATGGGACTACATACTTTTAAAGTCATGGCTTCAACTTATCATCTGAAACTAAAGTTCCAAACCAGAAATGCAGTAGAGGAAGAGAATGGTGACCAGAAAAGGCAAGAAGTTGTAACATAGCTGTGTCAAGGCCAGACAGAGTAGGGGCAAATATTGCATATCAAAGACATCAATGTTCGTGGAGATGAAGAGAAACGAGAAGAACCCGCTGAGGACTTGATCGTCCCCATCCCTTTGGATAGAAACAATTCAACTAAGGTTACTTACATTGGAGCCTATCTTCAACTAAGGTGACTTGCATTGCTTGGTCGGTAGCTAATATGCCTGGCATTGACCCTGAGTTGATAACTCATAGATTGAATGTTAATCCTAAGAAGAATCATGTGTAGTAAAAGAAAAGAAGTTTTGCCCCTAAAGGCAAGAAGTAATTAAATTAGAACTTGAGAAGCTATTGGAAGTTGGATTTGTTGAAGAAATACGATTCCCAGAATTGTTCGTTAACCCGGTAATGGTTCAAAAGTATACGGGAAGTGGTGAATATGTGTGGCATTCACCAATCTCAATGATGCATTTCCTAAAAATTGCTTTCCCCGGTCACGAATTGATAATTTGGTATATGCAATGGCTGGACATGAGATACAAGGATTGATACTCTAATAGATGCAACGACTGGACATGAGATATTGAGCTTCAATGACTACAATTAAATCCAGCTGCATAAGGATAACATTTGGACATGGCAATCCGTATCGTGTACTTTAATGTTTCATGTACTTCAACCCGTTACACAAACACGACACGAAATGAATTTTTGTACTAAATTTCATGTACTTTCATGTTTATGTACTTGAAAATATAAATACTAAATTTTCGTGTCGTATACGAAAATAATGGGTCTATATTACATATCAAATGTATTATTCATTACTAATTTTAATCTATTTTGGTATCTTATTATAGTTTTTGGTTTGAAGAATATAGCAGCAAACTATCAAAGATTGGTCTATAAAATTTTAAAGCATCTTATTGACAAGATTATGGAAGTCTATGTTGATGATATAGTGATTAAAATCTTCGATAAAGAAGACCACCTAGAGCACTTGAGGGAAGATTTCGAGGTGCTGAAATATCATAAAAAGATGTTGAATCCTACAAAGTGTGCCTTCAGAGTAGAATCGGAAATTTTTTTTGGGTTCATGGTCTCTAAGAGAGGCACAGAGGTCTCATGTAATATCGAAGTCATCCTTGAGCCTATGAAAGATGTGCAGAAGTTGATTGGAAGAATTATTGTTTTGACAAGATTCATATTCAAGTCTCGAGACAAATATTTACGCTTCTTTAAAACTCTCAAAAAATTGAAGGCTTTTATCTGGATGAATGAAAGCCAGGCGGTAAAGAGTTTTACATATTTTATTAGAAATACATAGACATCTTGTAAGTACAAATTTAATTTCGATAGCAAGAGGAGCCATAAATTTTGAAAGTACCTGACCCCTAACATTAATTACATCTTAATTTTCTGCAACAAATTTATTTATGATAAAATATATAATCAAATAAATAACTAATTAAAATTTAGAAATAATAAATTATATGTATTCCACAAATAATACATAAACATAACATATATTGCAAAATAATACATTTTGCAATATTTTACAAATGATACATATATGATCTCCAATATTTCTAATTATATGAAAGTCTCTGTAAAACCCATTGAAAAAGTTTCTAAAAAATGCACTTCACTTAAAACAATACAATGAATTTGAGTTGTTATTTCAAAATTCTAAATTTATAATAATTTTTGAACAAGTAAAATCCAAATTCAATTTTTTTAGTTATCCAAACATATCCTTTAACCAAATCTTCAATTTCAAATAAAACATGAACTCCCAAACAAAACCTAAACAGAGCCTGAACGTATTTGTCTCCATAAAAAAATGTAACATTATATTATATATTTTAGTCAAAAGCAACCCTAATTACTATGCAGGTAAGCAAGTTCTATTTTCAATTTATTATTATTAAATTACAACTATTTCTGAGAAGAATAAGGGAGGTTTGGATTAAAAATTCTAAGAACACATAATTTACTAAAGCTAGCTTAGATCAGTTGTACCTCTTGGCGCACACATTAAGTTTTTTTTTCAACTATGTATTAGAAACTTCATTACAGAATTTGATTAAATTTATCTTGGATCAGTCCCATAACTTGGCATAGATGAATTTTAAGATTATAACCTATGGGTAAGCATTCCTACGTTCTTTCATTTTGAATCTCCAGTTCCTCCATCCACATAAGAGAGAAAACACTAGTGATGCAAGAGCAAGGCACAGCAGTTCCCGAGATGTTTTGTGCATATTTTAGAGCCCTCTTAGATCATTCAACTTTTGCCACTCCTACGCCGGGCATGCTAGTTTCTGCAACAGTTTCTTTCACAAACCTGGAATAAATTCAAAATGTTAAGCATCCAGAGTTCAACCAAGTATCTGTACATGGTCACTATTATCTACTAGAGGTCATGGTCAAACGGTCAAGACTCCAGATATTTGGATTTGCGGAAATAAGCATGTAAAAGTATAAGGAGCCTATAATAACAGAGAGAATCAAGACCTTGAGAACTTGTCTCCAGAGGACTGCAATATGAATATCGAGAGAATCACAGACATGAGTAATGCTGTTTGCCAGAGGAAAAAAAGAAGAGAAATATCAGATAAAAGTAAGAAACAGTATTCATGCCACAATAATTAGCTTCTTGTTGATATCTAGCTCGCAAAGAAGTTTTTTTAAGCTCAACATGACAACTTTTTAATAATAATAAAGGAATATAGAAATCCAGAATTACACTCATTATATACATCAGAGTTCAGATAGATATATTATGCGAATGATATTTTCATTCAGAAAAAGAGTCTAATCTGTTAAGCAGTCCAATTAAATTCAGGTACCCATCATTCTTTATTCGGTTTTGCAATATTTCTCTCATGTTCTAAAAAATCTTAAATTTCTTGTGTTTTAGATGATTAAGTTATGCATTTGATTTAATCCGCATAACATTTTAGTTTTTTTAAGAGAACTTGTGATACATAACATCGAATATATAATTTATATATATATATATATATAGGTGATGTATCCCACCGCACCCGTATCCTTGCTTCGTAGAGCGTGACATATGTTCCAATAAAAAAATATTAATTATTAATGTATTTAAAGCAATAGGAAATTGACTTCCTCACACATACTAGCAACGCAAGTATGATAGCATTGCAGAATTATTTTATAGACTGACTTGACTATAAGTACCAACACCAATTCAAGCAATTTGCAGGATATAACATTTACCGGATCCAAAGAGAACATAAAAGCCAGCTGCCACATCTATCTCTGACTGCTCCTCCCTGCATTACAGCAAAAAATACAGCACACAATATAGCAGCAAACTAACATATGGACAAGAGATTTTTATTAGAAAATAATGGTCGGAGCAGAGAATTACATCGACTTCGTCAAGTAGTGTGATTAAATAAGATTTAATGATATTTAAAGATAATTTTTTCTTCATTTAGAATCCTCGATGCAACTACAATCATTGTTGCTTAGTTTGTGTTCCCTTGGATGGAATGACTACTCAGCCTGGAGTGAAATTTAAAGTGTTTAGTTGGTTCAGAAAAAACAAATGGTCCGTTCCTTAACAAATTTCATTTTCATCAATATATTTTTCATTCTATTTAAAAGATGCAGATAAGTTCATTCGAATTGTATCCAATGTTTGACACATAGTGCAAATACAAGCACATAATCTAAATGACATATAGGGCATACAAACATGCATATATAGGCTTTATACGAGCAACTATGAAAGTACTATATAAACTAAGACATATATGTGCACATGGAAAATATGTCATTACAGTACAAACCATGTATATCTGACAAGAACGTGTTTTGGCCAATGTTGCGAGTCCCAAAATTGTTTCTTTATATCAGGATGAAGTTCAATATCTGGTCAAAATTGAGAAAAAAAATTAGCTATTACATATTTATACTTGGGATGCTTAAACTTTACTTGCTAGAAGACAACTTTTCAACCTATACTGAATAAATAGATAACTGTTATTTATATTATTCCTTGTCTAGATGACAAATTAAACAAAATATACAAATGTACAAGAAAATATTGTTTGACTAAAACACATTTTACTTCTACACAGGATTGAAATATTTTAAAAACTCTTGAAAAATAAGACAACTGACGTAAGAAAAGTGTTCTCACTGCTCATGGCACGCCAAAAGATTTAAAGCAGTCTCTACAGGATCGACTATATGGCAATGATCCATGATGTATAATCCACTAATCAGAATGGATTAAGATCAGAACACTGCCTAGTTGCTGCAGCTTGATTGTGACACCTAAAACTTTGGACATTGAGAATGTCTATGATGAATATCAGGCACTATGTTTTGTAGTTTTATATATTTGAACGTTTTTGCTCTTTTTCAGATTATGAATGTAAAAGTGCAGTAAAATGAAGTAACAACACAGATAAAGTGAGATAGAACAGAAAACACGGGAGAGAATGCACAGAGAGATCAGAGAGAGAGAGAGAGACGCGGTGGAAAGAGTATTTCCATTTTCTGTAAATTCAACATTATGAAAGTTTACAGTGACTTCTTCTATTTATAGACCCCAACTGTAACTACTAATTCTAAAAAGACTCAACTGCCCCTGACTATAGTACTACTTAAGAACTACTAGCAGACTGGATAGACTTCTAAGAAACAGTACATCTTACATATATATACATATGTATGGCCAGCTGGCCCAGCTCTTATTTGTAGAAGACTTGCATTAGATGTTAATATCAACTTCTAATCATGATTGTCAGAGCTAGAATACATTGTCATACTTACAGTGCTGAGGCATATCTACAACTTTAGCAGTAACACCGAGCATATCATTTCCCGAGTACCTCTGATAACCAGCATCACAAGAGTATTTTCATCACACAGCAAGGGAAATTTATCATCACAAAATTGAAAGAAAATAAAGAGGAAGGATATTTATAATATCAGCAGACTTATAGGAAATGTAATAGAAAATTAAAATTTTCATAATCTAAGCCAGTTATGGTTAGCCATTCAAGAATTACCAGATGCACATCAACCATAGGAACCTCAGAACTCTTCCTATTTATCAAAAGAAGCCATGGAACTAGAAACTTTTCTCTTCCAACTTGAAATGATCTGAATTCAAGAATGAACCAGTAAACAAGAAGAAAAGTTGTAACCCGGAATTGAATATATGTTTGGAGTACTAAGCTATAACTGTAGCTCATGAAGAATGAAGGTGAATATTAAAAGATAAGCATCTTGTTGAGCATGTATATTTGACAAGACTAGACCTAGCAAAATGGATCCGGATCCAATGAACCAAAGTACCAAACCGAAATTCATGGAACCGAATCAGATTTTATATCTGAATTACATAATACAATAAATATCCGATAACTAATTTGATATGAACCGATAATTTAACCGAAAATAATCTGAAATATTAGATCTGATAATAACTTGGAACCGATTAAAACCGAATACAGAATCATCTGAACCGAATATGACTCGAAATACGAAATCAGATTCGATATAAATAATTTTATATCAAAAAATTCATATTTAAAATAATATTGTATCAAAAAATTAAAATGGTTATATAATCAAAGTTTAAAAAACTTATGTTATTTTATATTATAACTAATATATTTAATAATAAGATAATTTTTTAAAGTCACACAAATTAAAAAAGTGAAGAAGAAGGGTGATGGCCCTTTGTATCACAAAATAAAGTAAACTGGCCCAAAATATCACAATTTCAAAAGTTGGTCTTTTGTATCACAGACATGAAAACGCATTTCAAAATTTCGTTTCTATTAATTACGTAAAAAAATTTAAGAAAAAAATTTATAAAAAAATTATGAAAACGCAAATTTATCATGCATTGCAATGGACACGCATATTAATAATACGTTATATATGTAACTCCCGCTCTCCCACACTGCCTACAACTTTGTTGACTTTAAAACACCTACCGTAACATATTTGCATAGGAAGTTGAACCACTCTCCTCTGCACATGGCTTGTCTGAGTTATAGTACTATACAAGATTTCCTCCCGAGCTAATAATTAATTTTGTAAAAATTTATAAATGCGTGTTTATGTAACATTTTTTTGTGACTCAAAGGGCCATAATTTCAAATTGTGTCTTTTAGGGTCATTCAAGCTCAAATTGTGACATTAAAGTCCATTTCTCGAAGTAGAAGGATAATGAATAAGTTATTAATTAAACAAACTTATTTAACGGCTTTTATTTTAGTTTTACTATAATTAAAAATTAATCCAAGTTTAATCCAGACTGTATTTTTTCAATCCAAAATGATCTGAACCAAATTTAATCCGAACCTAACTTAATCTGATCTTAATTCAAAATTCAACCGATTTTAATCCAAATTAGATCCGATCCGAATCAGATTCGATCCGATCAGAACAATACTCAAAATATATCATAATTGAAAGTTGATCCAATCCGAAACCGATATTGTCAAGGTGTAGACAAGACCACATGCTTAAGGGAGTGATGTATGTAGTTAGAACAGCAAGCTGAGTTGAAGTATTTACTCCAATTTCGTCATACCAAGGTTGCTTAATTAGATTAGAGACACTACGTGAATGATAATTACTGGAATGACTTCAATCTAATAACCATAACCTGCATTCATAGGTCTAGTAATGAGAAAAAGGGTTTCTTGCTAAAGCCCTAAGCATATTATTTATAATATCGGATGAACACTTCCAATCCTACTACACGTAGTAATGCCGAAAACAAAATTTTAAAGCTAACAAGGTGCATGATTCCATTAGAAGTGCATGTAGCTGTTCCACTAAACATACGTAATATAAACACACTGATTAAAAAAATATATGCAGAGATAGCTGGATGATCCTCACAAAGTTACAGGTACACCAAACGGAGTCAAACACCCCTATCCCCTTACTAGACGCATGTAGAATATTACAAAGGGCATTAAATGGAAAATAATAGACTTACATCTTATACGGATCAGCTCCAGTGAAACCAGTTGGCTTTGCTATGGGAATCAAAACCTAGATTAGAAACAAGTCCAATAAATTCAATACAAATGATTAAATTTAAAACTTATATGCTTAAATTTTTAAAAGAAAAGAACCCGGTCCTAAAATAAAAATTAACCCTCATCGCAAACAATTTCTTGCCTTGTTATACTTGTTTGATTTAGACATATAGAAACTTACTACTTAAACATTAGTGATTCAACTATCCAACAACCAAGAAAGTTGAAGTAACAAATTAAGTTAACATATATCATCGAAAACTATTAAAAGAAACCTACATTGATAAGTTAAAGGGGGAAGGAGAGTACCTCACGATTAACACCAAAAATGGGACAGTGGCGACCAATCATGTCATTCCAATCAGTTCTCGACTGTTAATAATACATATTTAATCACCCCCACAAAAAGTTAGCACCATACATATGAGAGAGGGAGGGAGGGAGGGAGGGAGAGAAGGAGAGAGAGAGAGAGAGAGAAGGAGAGAGAGAGAGAGAGAGAGAAGGAGAGAGAGAGAGAGAGAGAGAGAGAGTACAGACAGAGTGGTATTGACCCATTTTGCTCATGGGAACGATATCGCCGGGCCTATAAGCTTGGCAATTGAGTAAGAGTAGCGAGACCGAGAACACCACCAACACCAACACCAACATGATATTAATAGTAATATTGATCGTCATGGATCTGCAATTTGTTGCTCCCTGCCCAGATGCAAATCTGCCTGTTTTGTCAATTCAAGCTGCCGCTTTTGTTCCAATTCCGTCTCATGTATCGGACTGTAATTCAATTCCAGTTTTTGCTTTTTCACCTCAGAGTTTTTACAGTTTTCTTAACTAGGGCTTATTTGTTAAATTTGAATCATAATTTTCAAACGATTTATAATTCTGTAAAAAATGATAATTTAAATGCCGAAAGAGGGGTATCGTTTGATAATATTTATCTTTATTTATTTATAACACTTTTTATAGAAATGCAATCGTTCAGCCAATTTTATTGTCTCGTCCCGAAAATTTTATTTCGTCCAGCACAAAAAACAATCACCCAAACGAACTGATAAACAACTGAACCAGCACACTAGTTCGGTTCAGTTATTAACAAATGGCTCGTCGGATGATTGCAAAAATATTCACTTTTTTATTAAAGAATTAATAAAAATATTCATTTTAAAAATTTTGACTCAAAATATTAGAGTTTTTTTTGTAAAATATTAATTTTTAATTTTTTTAATAAAAATACAATTTTACAATTAAATACAATCGGAAGTAATTTAATTTTTTTAAAAGTTACATTCGGTTAAATTTTGTTACGAATCATATATAAAAAGTTATATTTAATTCTTTTTAGTTGAAAACCGTATTTTTACCAAACATTTCAGAAAATAGTAAAATCGCAATTTTTTTTAAAAAATAGTAATTTTTATAAATTTTCAAAATATTATTGGGACACACATTTCATAAATGAGTATTTTAATACATATTTGAAAAGTGTATATCATATAAAAAATTAAAAATGGATAAGATATGCATTTGAGAACAAAGTTGATAGGTATTTTTCAAATGAGTTTCATCCTCCATATTTTTTATTTTATTTTCATGAATAAATATTAAAAATTGGAATATTCAAATGAAAAATGAGTATTCCATGAGTTAGAAATGAGTTTTTTTTTAGTTTATGGAGGATTTTATGACATTTTTAATTTTATTTGATTTTTATTAAATACTTTATAATTTTATTAAGACATATTAAGTCTATCGAGCTTTAATTAAAAAATTAAAATAATTATACGTTCATTATACTTTTGTCTAGTTTAACTTAAGAATTTTATTTATACCAAAAAATTGGGATTTTTTATAAAATATTGAATAATATGATTATGTGAATTTCTTAAATCTATTCATTTTAATATAATACAACTACTACTTAATAAAATTTTAAATAGTCAATTTATAAAATCCATATGTTGCAAATCAATATGTTGTGATATAATTAATGTGAATTCATTTTTATCTATATACAATAATTTAACAACATATAATGAATGATGTATAATGTTAGTGTAATTATTTAAAATCGTAATCAAAACCTCTAATTGACTAGTAAGAATGTTTTACATATTTAAATAATAAATTAATTTTATAAATAAAAATAATTAATGATCAATAATAATCATCATCTATTTAGTTATATATATATATAGTAATTATCTATTTTTTTGTAAAATATATTATTAAATACTACATCTGTCCCATAATTTTTGTCTTATTTTGATTTTTCAAAGTCAAATTATTCAATTTTGATCAATAAATTTGAAAACCTTGACCTCTATTTATTTACATGAACTTGAATATAAAAATAAGTTTAGTTAAATAAATCAGTTAGCTTTATAGTTATTCGGCTCGAGCTCGGTTCGTTTGTCTTTGTATCGGTTCGAATTCAAACTGAAATCATTTAACTCAGCTTGACTTGCATAATATATGTATATTTTAAATTATTTTTTATATAATTTAAATATCACAAATTAGAACTTAAATTTAATTCTTTATTATATATTTACATTAGTATAATTTTCAAATATATATAATTTGATTTTCATGTCACCTATAATATGATTATAATTTTTTTATCTTAATTAAAAACTGAATTTAATATTATTTACTAGAAATCTCAATATGAGTATATATAAATTTATACATTTTATAAATTAATGTGAAAATTGAAAACTACCGAACTCAACATGATATCTACAATTTAGTATTTGAAAATTTAATATAAACTGACAAAGATAACTTATAATATAAAATTATACTTCTAGTAACTAGTGGTACTTAATTGAATTGGTTCCAACCTTTTTCAATGCAATTTAATTATGAGACTATAAATCATGTGATTTATATTTTATAAATTAAGTTTAATTGAGTAAAAAAATACACAAATTATTAGCCAACAATTCGACTCGAATTCGATTCGACTTCAGCTCGATTTGATCGTGAACAAACCCATGTTCGATCTAGTCGAGTTTAAGCATCACTTTCCGCTCGATTTAGAAAACTTGTGTCGGTTTATTGAAAAAAAGTTTCAACTCAACTTGATATAGTTCTATTTGTTTATAGTCCTAATAATAATAACAAAGTTAAAATTTTATTTTGAAAAGAAAAAGATAAACAAAACATGCAAATGTATTGAGTAATGTAGAATTCTGTTTCAAGTTCCTTATTATTATTTTTGTATATTTAATCTATTGAGTACATTGTCATGTAAATGTTCTTAAAATCTTTTTGATCACTCTATTGTTGATTTCGTCCTTGAGTACGTCTTTTTTAAGTTTTTATTTTACAATTATACATCTCAATATATAATATTGTAGAATTAATATACTAATAACGTATTACAAAATATACTTTATTTGCTAGTAGCATGATTCGAACTCTTGTCTTGTACATCAATAAACAAACCCCTTTGAACTTCGTAAAATTAATGTTAATAAAAATATTAAAAATATATGTACAAAATATATATAATGGGCCTAAATATTTTTTAGCCCATTGTACATGTTGTCCTCTCCCGACATGTCCTCTCCCGACATGTATCTAAATTCTTCTAGAATTTTCTTAAATATCTATAAATTTCATAATGCAAAACACTTAGTAAAAAACACAAGAGTTAACAAATATTGTTCACACACATTATAAATATCCATTTTTTCTAGATTTTAAACCCTTCAGTTTTTGTTAATTTTGACGATTGTTTATATGTATATATAACATCTCATTACTTGCATCATTTGTGTTAGTTATCGTGAATGAAGAAAATCTGTGACAAAGTTTTTGTGAATTTGTTGATTGTTAAATCTTGTAAGTAATTTTATTCTTATTTTGTATATAGTTTATGCAGTTTAGATTCAATTTTAGAAATATGTCAACAATTAAATTTAAATAATTCGATGTACCTTAATTATATCATATATATTTGGTTAAATTTACGTACGCGTACAAAATTTTTACCATTTGATATTTGTATAATATTTAATATAATATTAATTACTTCCAACACTTACATTATATTATATTTTATAGATGATAAATTTTAGAGATTATAATAAAATTTATCAATTATTTAAATATTAATTATTTTATATTACATGTAATTTAATCGATGAATATTGGGTTTGAATTGATGGATATAGATAGGTTAACTTATTCTAGTTTATTGATGTTATTATTATAATGACAACTGATTACTTGAAATCTTTTTATTCTTCATTCCTATTCACAGGTAATAATGACATAAATACATATTTATTCAAGCAATGAAGAAGATGCTCCAAAAGTCACCGAGTTCCAGGTAGTTAAAGATGCAAAAACAACTCTATCCCAACAAGAAATGTGCGCCACAGTTTTTGCTGAGCTTGTTGATTCAATAGAGAACCAAATTATGACTGAGTTTTGTCTCCTTCACTAAAAATATGTCCGCAGTAATATTTTTGTTTTAAAGGCCAAGACGATGATGGATCAATAAACTTCTTTGAATTTGTAAACTTTAAAAGGGATCTCTGTGATTCTGAAATATTGTCAAAGTTAGAAGAACACATTTTTATCAAGTATTACATGCTGTGTTGCAAACTCAAAATACTATGTACTGATTCAGAAGTTTGGTCAGCAGGGTTGCTGAGGGATCAGATGCGGCTAACCCAAAATATATATTCTAATGTCACATTACGGTAATGGTTAACAAATAGATTCTAGGAGAATTTGGATTCAAATACTATGTACTGATTTAGAAGTTGTATAGCTTCAACCCTTGTATGGTTGTAAAGTTTTGAAAGTGTTTTTTAACATATATTCTTCTAGCAATAGATGTCCGGGCAACGGAAATTCTTGGTCGATTTTAGTCAAAGTTTTTTTGTTGATCTTTGAGTCATATATAAGTATTTAGCAGAAACTAGGATTCATAAACATTTCACTTGGAATTCTTGGAGAAATTTGAAAGCATCTATGCGTGCACTTAAAGTTTATGCTTTATCATGAGAACCTGAGTGGAATAATCAACAAGTTGCCATGTTTTAAATATTTGGTTGTCTTTCTTCCGTGTTGAGCAAGACATTGTTATTGTTCTTCTATTCCTTTTCTCTTCTATCCACATTTTTCAACAATTTCAATGTCCCTTCTAGATCAAACCTTTTGCTTTTCGAGGTTATGTAGTAAGTTCGGGTGTTTGGGGGCACTGCCGCACTGTTATTAGTGGTTCAGGGGGCCTGGGCACTATATTTTCATTGCCTCTAATCAAGTTTAAAAGGATCTGCCAGCTTTTATCATCTTTGTTTATATATCATCATCTGATAAAGAACATTTATATATACTTATTAAACTATATTTCTTTTAAATATCTTATTATTTATGTTCATGGGCCGGGTGATTTATACATACTAGCTATAAAGCCCGTGCGAGACACGAGTATGCTCTAGTAAAAATATTATATGTGCTAATAGTCTTTGTAGTTAACATGTGCATTGGTTTTTTAACACAATCGAGACCATTGTTCTGCACCATTTCTATAGCTGATATTTATTGAGTTTTGCATTCTCAATTGCAGCTTGAATCTTTTGAAGTCTCCCTTCCATGCAGCCTCTTTTGATATTCCAATAGCTTGTCCTATCACAAGTGCCAATTTATATGCATTTGCATGACAAATCCTCAAGTCGTCGGCTTCTGACAACTAAAATTAAAAAGCAATTGTATTACTGGGATCTGATGAAGGATGTCATAAGTAGAAATCTAGTCTTCTCTGCTTAATTTTATAGAATATAAGATAAAACGCAATCAAAGGTATAGGGAATGTTGAAAGCGTGGGGTTCATATAACAGCAGCGATGCTATAGTGAAAATGAAGATAAATTGCTAAATGATTATTAAGTGGATTCTGGAAATGAACAAGTTACCTGAAGGATGCCAAACCAACGGATCTTCTTCACGTCAACTCCGTAGACCAACTCATATGGGGTATGTGAGTATCCTCCTGCAGTTTGGGTCCTTAGGTTAGGCATGACTTCCATTCTTTTATGAAATTCTGTCAACTGCATTGCTTATATTAATATTGAAATAGTGACTGTTGTCGCTAAAGTGCATGCAGAAACACGACTTTTGAATGACAATATATGCTGACAAGAGACGAGTAATTGATGTTCAGTTGTCTTTTTAATCTATGATGAACAGGGGCGGAGCCACAGCAAAGGCTGTGGTGGGCTGCAGCCCAGGCCCAAAAAAAAATAACCAAAAATTTTCTACTACCTAGCTCAAATACTTTGGATTCAGCCCAGTCCAAAAAAAGAGGTTAAATGGCCCAGCCCAAATAGAGTAGGCAAATGATCCGTCCTAAACTCATATTAGCTCATTGAACTTTGGCTTTAATAAAAAGGGTTGTAATGAAGTTCTCGAATAGATACAGGACCCCATTATTTTTCTTGATCTTTTCTTCAACACTTTTACTCTCTCTACTGTTTCTCGCTCTACAGGTGATTTTTGATCAAGATGAACGACCTTCTTTCTGTAAGTTTCAATTTTTAACCACCCATTTTCATTATTGTATCTATAGATTTAAGATATCTGTGTAATTTATGATTTTCTTGAATTTGTTGTTTTTTTGAGTCAAAGATAGTGTATTTTGCTTGGAAATTTGATTTATAATGCTGATGATTATTGTTTCATTGGTAGTAATTATAAGAAATAGTAAAGTTTTGATCTTTCTAAACAAAACAATTGGTGATTAGTGATTTTAGTTGGTGTTTGTGTGTGTGTAAGGGCAGTTTGATTGCTTAGAGATCTGAAACAAAGTAAAGCAGATTGGAGATATGGGTTTATTGTTGTACACTTTTTGTATATGTAACTATATTGAAGAAAGCAAAGGGCATTTTTTTTCCTTTAAATTTGTTGTGTTTAATTTTGGTTCAGTAGTTTGGGGCTTGATAAAAAGTGGAATACGTAAGCTGAAAGGAATATAATTTGTAAATTGTAACCATATCACTCTTCTTTTTTACAGGACACATATAATGGAAAATCAAGGAAGTAAGAATAAGAGAGGAAAAACAATATTTTCATTTTTCAAATCCAAAGAAAGTGCATCTACAGCTGCTACGCCTACTAGTGAGGTACATCCCCCATCTGATATTATTATTGAGGAAAATCCTTCTTTTAAATCTCGAAGAGTTGAAATTGATCTTAATTCTCTTAAGCGAGATCCTGCAATTAGGACCCCTATATGGCAACATCCCGTTAATCAACGAGATGAAATTAGGCGAGCTTATATTAAATTGGGTCCGTATCAACCTAAGTTGCCAGAGTATCCGAGAACTAAATACGGGACACAAATACAACATCGTAAATTTCAGTATTCATGGTTTGAAAAGTTCCCCTGGTTAGAGTACTCTCCATCAAAGGATTTAGTATTTTGTTTCCCTTGTTTTATTTTCCAAAACAAATCACCTCTCCATCCTACATTCACTGTTGATGGATTTAATAATTGGAAGAGGGTTAATGATGGAGTTAGATGTCCATTTTTGATGCATATGGGAGGCCCTACTTCACCACATAATAATGCTGCGCAATGCGTTCAAGAATTGATGAAAGTAACTGGACATATTGACAAAGTATTGAATGCCCAAAGTTTAGAAGAAGTTCAGAAAAATAGATTGCGACTGACAACAACAATTGAGAGTATTCGATGGCTTAGTTTGCAAGCTTGTGCATTTAGAGGTCATGATGAATCTCCAATTTCTAAAAATCGTGGTAATTTTTTAGAGATGGTAAAACTTATGGGTCGATTGAATGTTAACATTGGTGATGTAGTTTTAGAGAAAGCTCCAAAAAATGCAACATATACTTCACCAACTATTCAAAAGGAAATTTTGAATATTTTTGCGAATAAAGTGAGAAGAAAAATATGTGAAGAAATTGGAGATGCAAAGTTCTGTATTTTAGTTGATGAAGCTAAAGATGCTTCAAATAAAGAGCAAATGGCAATTATTTTGAGATTTGTTGATTGTCTCGGTATCTTACGAGAGCGTTTCTTTGATATTGTTCATGTTCCAAACACCACTGCTTTAACATTGAAGAAAAATATATGTGATATCCTTTCTCAATATAATTTGCATATCACTAATATGAGAGGCCAGGGGTATGATGGTGCTAGTAACATGTCAGGTGCTTGGAATGGACTTCAAGCTCTATTTCTTCAGGAGTGTCCATATGCATATTATGTGCATTGTTTTGCTCATAGGTTACAATTAGCATTAGTTGGAGCTTCTACAAAAGAGATTTATGTTTGGCTATTTTTTTCAAAACTCTCAGCCATTGTTAATCTTATTGGTTGTTCTCCCAAATGGCATACCGAGTTGCATTCTGCTCAAGCTATTGAAATTGCTCGTATGGTAACTTCAGGGGAACGTGATACTGGTAAAGGCCTTAATCAGATTGGTAATCTACATCGTAGTGGATCTACTCGATGGAGCTCTCATTTTGATTCTATTTGCAGCTTAATTGACATGTTTGGTGCAACTATTTCCGTGCTTGGAAGTATTGTGGAAGAAGGATCATCTAGTTCTTTGCGTGGAGAAGCAGGTGGTTGTTTAATTGCTATGAGATCTTTTGAATTTCTTTTCACGCTTCATATGATGCATAAAATTATGGGGATTACAGATTTACTTTGTCGAGCTTTGCAGCACAAATCTCTTGATATTGTAAATGCCATGGATCTAGTTTCAACAACTAAAACACTGCTTCTCACTTTGAGAGAAGAAGGATTTGATCATCTCCTTGTGTATGTGCAATCGATTTGCACACAACATGATATTGAAATTCCAGATATGAATGCTTTGTACAAAAGGGCAACAGGACGTTCATGCCAACAAAAAGATTCAATGACAACCCGTGAACACTATTATTTTGATATCTTCAATTCTGCAATAGATTTTCAACAAGAAGAGTTGAATTCCAGATTTAGTGATGGAGCAGTAGAGCTTCTTATACTTAGCGCTGCTTTAGACCCTAAGGATGATTTTAGAGCATTCAAAGTTGAGGATATTTGCATGCTGGCAGAAAAATATTATCCAAAAGACTTCAGTGAACAAGAAATGCATTATTTGAGATGTCAACTTGAGCACTATAAAATTGATGTTGTTCGTCATGAGAGCTTTCAAAATATCTCTTCCATCAATGAACTATGTCGCAGATTAGTTGAAACAAACAAGGTGCAAAATTATAATTTGATTGATAGATTGATTCGGCTTGTTTTGACTTTACCCGTTTCTACTGCCACGACAGAGAGGTCATTTTCAGCTATGAAACTTGTCAAAACCGCTCTACGCAATAAGATGGAAGAGGAATTTTTAGCAGATTCTATGATGATTTACATCGAACGAGAGCTTGCTGAAGATATCAATTCTGACTCCATAATAGATGAATTCTATTCTATAAAGAATAGAAGAGTACAACTTAAATAATATGTAAGAATTCTGTTAAATTTCATAACTATTTTATTAGAGTTTATTTGATCTCTTATGATTGCTTTATTTTTAGCAGCCCAGGTGAGAAAATATTTCTGGCTCCGCCCTTGATGATGAAGGTCAGTGAATGATCTTACTGTTACAATTCTTAATAAAAGGAATTAATAACTATTAATTGACAAGTGAGATTGACGTACCTTGCGGAAGAATACCCCCAAACATGAGCTTTATCGTCCTTACAATTATCCATTTGATTGCATACCTCATCTTTGGAACTCTCTGTACATCAAAATCCAATTATCTTAAGCGATGCATGTTGAGTGTATATGTATAAATAGGATACGATCTTATGGAAAACAAATTATAGTAGTAGGATAATCTGCATTCACCTTGAGGGAAAGGGCAATTGCAAGTCTCACAATGAAGAGAAAAAAAAGGCACGACAAAGTCGGCCAAAGTACACCCGTTTCATGGCAAGTGATCTATACGTGGATATACACCTCCAGCATCATTTACCAATACCTCTAAATGCATCCAAAGATGCAATCCTTTTGTTCTTTGGTTTAGTAGTTAAGGGGGCTGGTTGTTGATCATCATCTTTTAGTTTCATCGATGTCAGAAGCAAGCTTGGAATAATGTTAATAGTAGAGAGGGTCGATGGAATTACCTGGAACATAACTTGGAATGCATGACCACAATCAAGCAGAGTTCTGGAAACATAATCTTTGTCATTATAATGTAGTGTTTTTTCCTCTTGTACCCTGTTTAAAGCTTCACCACATGTAAGAGAGGCATAAGGTCCTTGTTCTGCATCTTCCTCATTGTTCATAGAATTGTATATGGTGCATGATTTGTGATGCTGCAAACATCCGTGTATAGAAAACAGTGATCCAACCTACAGGGAGATTGAGAACTATAAATGACACAACTTAATAGTGTATTTACGAATGTAGCAAGCTAACAGGTTCAATCATAATCCTGAGAAAGGACTTGTCAGGCATAGCCGAAAAATAGATGGTAACAAAAGTAAAAGTGCACATATTCAAAAGCCAAAAACATCACCAGCCTGTAGTCAGAAAAATTTGCTCATAATTTGTTTAAAGTGCATGTCGGTTAAAATTATTACGTACTGATTGCACTTTATACTTATATACATTTAGTACTGTAAGGATAACTCACTGTGTGTAAGAGTGGAACATGCTTTGTCTTTGAACAGTAACATCAACAATAAGTGCAGTTAAAATTAAACAAAAATGAAATAATCCAGTAAGGCATCAAAAAAATTGGATAAATCTCTTTTACACACGGCATCCAAACTTCATCAGCATACCAAAGCCTACGCAATTTATAACTTTTCTCCTTCCTGAGGAATGATATTATTAATACCAATTACAACAATTCTAAGTGGTTCTTTCCTAGTATAATAACATAGAAAAGGTTGATTCAGAGACTGGTGCTTCGCTGGCTGATATTGGATGGAGCGTTGGATGGAACAATTGCCTGAGAAAATCTGCAAGTTAAATATAAAATGCACCTAGAGAATTAGAACCAAAGTGTTGCAGTATAAAAGTTCTGGTATCGGTGCTAGTTACATTGTAATCACCCTTTGTTTTTTTATGCAATTCAATATATTAAGCTGCTTGAAGAGGAAAAACAGGCGATCAACACACATTTGTTTTTACATTAGGGTGATATAAGTGGCGAACTCCGATGAACAACTCCAATCCTAAGAGTTCAAAGTACACAAGGATACAAATCTTGTTCATGGGCATAGCATACTTGTTTGCAGATGCCAGGCATGACATGTCCCTTGCAACAAATAAACCCAATATTCGAACTGAGATGGAAACAATGAAATGGAAATCTATTTCAATTTTAAAACGGAACAATGATAAAATTATAGCATTGTAATGCATAAAAAGCTAAAAGAATTGCATATGCCATAAAATTAACTGAATTGGATGAGGTAAAAATGTATCTCAACGGTAAAACTAATATTAACAATAATAATCTCATGTAAAAGTGGAAACTACATTTTTTATATGTGCTAACATCATGCAGATTTTTGTTCTTATAAAACCTAAAAAGTAGTGCTGCAAGTCTGAACAATAGATAAACCCTAAATCAGGTAAAACATGTGCAACAACATATGTGATCTCTATACAAAATATCAACATAATTAGTTAAAATGTTAAAGGCTATATTTCTAGTAAACTTAATTTTGTAACGATATCTTCGTTGTATAAGTGAATTCAAATTAATTTTAAGCATACGTGAACTCTACTCAATTTTAAAGAAGTTCAACACAAGTAATGACAATTTATTAGTGTCGGTATAGGATTAGAACCATTGCATCTGAATGGTGCTTTGTCTTTCCTAGTGGAACGATGATGCCATCTTCAAGTGTCTTAACCCATGAAATATCTGGGGCAGTCGCACCAACTCGTTTTATGCTGTAGTTGGAAATCAATATCTATACGCACGGCATCAGATACATATGAAACACTTAGAAGGTCATTAGAAGACAAGGTGCTTTATATGTAGAATCGTTGATACTGCTAAAAGAAATATGACCTTTAAAAAGTATCATATTTCGGGAGATGCAAAAGAAGATTCGCAATTTCAACAAAAGAATAGAACCTTAGGTTTCCATCTGGCAATTTGTCTGTGTCATATTTTGCATCCAGTAGCTCAGCCATGTCACCCAATGCAATCTACAGAATAAGATGGCACTGAAGAAAATAAACTACAAGAAATTCATGGTTCCACAAAACAAGAAGAAGTTTACCTGATAATTATAAAAATTCAATAATCCATTCAGGCTGCCCATGATACTGGAGAAATAGAAAGAATCACAGTTCTCATTCCACCTAAATCTAGGGATTTATTGGTAGTTAAGATCATAGACCAACACGTACAGCTCATCCATTAAAGTATAAGATATTTCTTCAAGGCCTTTTCTCATTACTTGATGTGGCTAGGATATTTATATATCTTTAGGAGGACCACATCACATAAAAGCAGCACTCCAGATGTAGTTGTAGAGGTTGAGCAGCAATAATATGTACTTTTAGAGAACATGTCAGCAAAATAGTCACCATTTCCAAACATGTATTCAGCGACAGGTGCTTCAGGAGGGGCAATGCGCAGACCTAGTGTTACATATGGGGTAGAGTGAAGTGAGAAAAACTGCATTCAACAACAAATCAAAAAAATAGGAAAAGGAAAGAGTACCTTGTTTTAGTATTCCAGTCCAGTTTGTAAGCCGAGAACCATGCCACAATAACATTCTATTTTTTGTACCAGAGAACTGCTCCGAAAAATAGAGGGAGGAAGCCAAGATATTAAATCAGAATGAAAATGATACTATAATTGCAAACAACAGTATATAAACTCATAAAAGAAAGATAATGCTACAAGCATAAATCGCTCAGCTTCACCTTCCCTGGAGAGCAGTAATATCTAGACAATATCCACAGTATAATTTGAATGAGTCTTTGCATGAGTATTCTTCATACACTTGGAAACCTGTATGCAAACCAAAATTCTATAACAACTATACAGGGAAAACTAATTCAGGACAAAAAAATTTCAACTACTTGGACTTTAAACCGATCAAGGAAGGATAAAAAAAAAAGCACATTCCAATGTTAAGCTTATAATACAAGATATTTGGAACTTTCTCCATAGCAAGGTAATAGAAGAAGCATTCCGTCTCATGGAGAACTCCTTAAAAATCGACTTCAAGTGGCAGCAGTGCACAATTGAGGCGCTGATGAAAGGAAAACAGAGGCTCTTCCTATCATATAAGCATATTGTTAAATTGATATTGATGTTGGAAGTCACTTTAAATAAGGGATAGTACCATATATATATGGTTGCTATTCTGGTGATACAAAGTCAATGTGTCCAAGAGTAACAAATTCGGTAATTGACCATAACAGGAAAAGATAAAAAAAAACTTTACCCAAATAAAAAACCGGTTAAGAAGAGTAAGTATGATTATAAAAAAAAGCCGCAGGAATTCACAGCACAATGTTATCAAGAGCAGAGAAACAACACCGGCATTCCAATGCCGTCCTCCAACAACTTTGTCGTAATCACAATTTCACCTAGGGCTTCCACCTACCTCATAACAATAGATGATACATTTAATTTAACATATGACAAGTCTCATTGCAATTAAGTGTTTTGATCAAGAAAGGAAAGAGAGAACTACCATTTCTAATTTGCATTTTAACTTTTGGGGACTGCCGATGATAAATTCACCTGTCAACTCGTATTCTCATTGTCAACATAATAATTGAGTGATCAGACAATTATAGTTACATTGAATCAGGGCATCTAAAAGTTTTAGCACCACAAATTCATAGAAACAATTTGAGGAACAGTCAGAAAATCAGTATGTGCACCTTACCAGGCAGAGAATATTGTTGTTGAATACTTGAATCCACCCATGCCTACATTAAAGGCCATAGTATCATAAAACTGGCAAACAAATAGGGAAAACATCATCCGGCACTGACCCACCCGAATCGTGATCAACAACAACATCAATATTGTTTGCCACCCTTCTAATTCTCCTATTTTCCTTCTTTTCAAGAAGGTCATCTGGACCCGCTAATAATGACTATATTAGATGCGCACCTAAACCATCTCTATTCAGCAATATAGGCACACACAGGAATTGATACCGAAGGTAATAAAAATAAAGTAGATTCACAGCTTAGACTTTAAAGTTGGGAAAATAGAGCATAAATTTAACCGATTATATTAGGGTTCAGGGCAGAGTTGGGGACAAATGGAAATATAGATGCGAAAGGGTTGCAGCAAGGATTCATAATAGCCGAGTCAATGGAGTAGCCAAAGGCCGGGAGGAGGAAGGGTTCACCAATTAATAATGGGATAACGACGTTATGACAGAGGAATGACAGTGTCAGTGAAGGTAGAACCTGCTCTTCCTCAATACCCCAGTTCTAGTTAATGCATTTGTAGTTTCTAATTAACTACTACTGTGATATGTACCTCGTGTTATAAATCCAAGTTCTCAAGTATTAAACAAACTACGGCGAGCATTCTACACTTTTTATATCATATTTATCCTTGGATAAGTTGTAGAAAAAAGATAAAACAAATGATCTGATTACATACAAGACTAATAGTGACTTGAATGTCTTTATGTGTAGCACTGATTTATGCTTTCTCCTGAAGAAATTATGTTACAACTTAAAACTAATTTTTTGTTCCAAGCTATTTGTCCCTCTTTAAACCAAACCAAACCAAGCATATCTAATATATGTCTTGGTCGGAAGAGGTATGGAGAGGATTAGATGTGTGCACCTTACCTTACTCCAGGATTAAATAAGTTGCTTACATGAAGACCTCCAACTTTGGGGGAAATTCTTATAATTTTTTCAATATGTTAATTTCCTCTAGTTCTGTGATCTTAGGAACTCACGTGTTTATCCTTTAAACTCCCTCCCTCCCCTGCCTTTGAGGTTTATGTAAAGTGCTTCCACTTAATAGAAAATTTTATCGGATCAGCTCCCCCTAACTATGAAGCTTACGCAAAATTGCTTGTCTTAAGGTGATTTGTAGTTCAAAATATAATCATTTTATTGTGTACATGGATATTTTAAACACATTCATGTTGGTGCACTTCAGGATGTAGTTTGTGTTCTAAACGGCGTCAGATATGGAAATAAATTTTCAATCTTCAAATATGTGGATAGAGGCTGATGGTACCGCAAAAGGGAGGAATGACTTAAGATGCCACTTATCTCAGATACTGAAGATCATGCAATTTCCAGAATACAAGATCTTCAAATTCACAATAATACACCCAAAGAAAATAATTATAATTCAAGAAGGTAAACCCGATGTTCCCCAACTTCAGGTTTGGGGGAATCGAAACATGAGAACTCTACCCTTAACCAATTAGAACAACATGATAACAGAGCTTCTAATGAGGTTTTACAAGTATCTATGCGGAGGAAGGGGCTAATGTGGTCATGACCTGGGTAGCGAGGTCCAGAGACGTGTTAGAACAATGGATATTGGCAGGTACAGGAATGAGGATGTTCGTTCTAAATTATATTTTGACCGGCGTTTCTTCTCCTCGGATATCTACTCTATATAGTCTGTGTTGTAGATTTATGGGTAGATGCAAATCCACGTTGTATACGTTAGAATATAAAATTTGGAGGAGAACCAACCCTGCAATGATCTGATTACATATAAGACTTATAGTGTGTTGAATGTCTTGTCCTCCACCCTGTTAACTCAATGATTGTTCCCCTGGTTCTTATGGTTCTGAAATTCCAAGGCCGCATAGAACTGGAACGAACTTTCCTACCCTGGTATGAACTCTTTTTTCCTTGAGATTATTGCATTTTAAATTATGTCGATTCCATGAAATGGACTTGTCAGTTGTCACTATCAATTTGTAGTTGAAACTTTGTCCTCCGTAATTCTATTATGGCCGTGATGGGCCTCATACCTGATATTATCTAATATCACACAATTTATAACAAGTCGATCCAAAACAATTAGCTGCTTTAGTACGCATTAGTTACTGTATGTTTGTTCTTGTAGAATTCTTCAAACCCTATTTGACTAACTGATGTGGAATTTTACAAGGTTCGAGTAATTTTTGTGGGTAAATCTTGTAATGTGGTTGTGAGGCTCGCCGTTACTTTTTATGATTAAAGTTCAGAGATATGTTCGTGGGCATTCTAGTAGCATTACCAAATTTGTGCGTAACAGCTGATAGACTTTACGTCCGACAATATTAGTGTGATTTGGTCCCAAGTTAAAGGACTATTGATAAATATGTCTGCTAATTATGGCTGGTCACTTGACAAAAAAGAGAGAAGTTTTCTTTCGACTTGCAAAATCTTCCATTTATGATAATTACAATCGACATTCTTACCTTTGAAACGAAAATGGAAATGAAAATGTACAACATACTACTAGAAATCAATTTAGTACAAGAAAACTGCTATCAGTGGCAGTGAAAGTCATGAAGCAACACAGGGGACTAAAGTCGATGGTCCGTCATATTAAGACTAGTTTTTCGAATAGCTGCGGTAAAGGTCATCTCAAACAAGTATAGGTCCGCCCTGATTGTCCGCATGACATTCAATAAAAAATTTCAAAAACCAAACAAATTAATTGTATTTACTTGCCAGAATTTCCAGTAATTTCAAAACAAATTTGCTCGAAAACCTTGGTAATAAGACCATGATAAGTACCAGAATTGAGTGAAAAATAGCAAGCAAGAAGTTTTTCAAACTCCTCTTTTGTACTCATATTGTGCTCCATAATCATCTCCATCATTGACTCCTTGAAGTCTTTATCTGGATCTGTAGATTCTTTCACAATAACAATACTCTTTAGGCATGAATGTAATGACATACTTTTCCGGCCTTGAACTTGAGTAAGCCTCTTTGGTGCTATTCTTGGTGAATTAGCTCTTAGCTTCACTCCTGCTAAATTCCGTCTCACCTTCCTAACCTGACATTTCTTCTCTTCACCAATGTTATAATTCTTTAAGCTACATAAACTTTCCTCTTCAATTTTCGGAGAGCTTCGTCCTAGAAAGTTAACAGCTGGCTTAATTTCATTACCACCTTTCTGAAGCTTGGTTATGATTGGTTTGAGCTCGAGTTGTGACACTAAATCAAAGTTGCTACTTTTTTTGATGTTTTTCTGGCTGTTGCTGATGGTATTGGTATTTTCAGTCGTCCAGTCAATATGGTTGAATGGAGAATCAACTTTTACTCGTTCGAATTCAGTATCCAAATCAGAGGAAACATGAACATCACAAGAGGAGGCATCAGGAGAACAATTCGAGTAGACTCCAGAGGTGTGATCGGGATTAGTAAAAATGGATTCATGACAGGTAAAGTACTCAGTAGAAGCAGAGGAGTGAGCAATCAGCTTCATTGATGCTCTGGTTTTCTTTGTCCCGCATCTCTTACTCGATGATTTTCTTGGTGTCTCTGACAAATAGGAGGTCGAATTGAAGTGGTAAGACTTCCTAGGGTGAGAGGATTGTGGTATGGCTGAAGCAGTGGCTGATGATGACAATGTAGATGACTTTGTTTTAGATTGAACTTTTTTGTTGGAAAATTTATGCTTCGAGTTATGCAGGTTTCTGGTGCTACTAATACTCGTGTGGTTGAGCTTGTAAAACCAAGCATTTGGCAGCATATCTGACAACTTAAACCTGTAATTACCCATCACACAAAACCTCTTTTTTCTGACTGCTTTCGGAAGAGTTTAGTATGTTTTATATAACAGAATTTTGGCAGGAAGCCTGGGGTCCACAACAAGTGATGTTTGACAGAGAGAAGGTAATGTTTCTCTGACGAGGAGATCACTGGAGTTTGATTACAACATTTGTCGAATTTCATTTCCCACACATTCACAAGAGACGGGTCCACTTGGGTTGGTATCCGTGAACCCAAAAATCTTGAATTAATTAATATATATGCTATGTTCGTGAATCGTGTGTTAATAAACAAAAACAAACTTATTTCTTGTGACTCAACAGTGTATCTGATTTTTGCGATATCAAATATTACGTTACCCATTCTTATGAAATTTTTCATAAATTATTTTTAATTACCGTAAAGTAGGGTGCAAAACACATCCAACTGGAACATAAATATAAAATATTTGATGAAAAAATTTCTAAAATGATAATAGAAATATGGAAATACATCCAACTGGAATAAAATATAAAATTTTTATTTCCCCCTCTTTTGAGAAAACCAATAAAATATTTAAATAATAAAAATAACTTTTAAAAAATATCCGGGTTGTCACAAAAAGCATACACCATGGTACCTCATCGTGGATCTCTCTAGTCAGTACATCCATGATTACTACAAAAAGAAATGGACTTAAGGCAGAACCTTGATGAAGCCCTATCTCCACTGGAAAATATTGAGTATCACCCATTGGAGTTCTGACACACGTCCTGACTTGAGAATACATCTCTTGTATCGCTCTAACATACATCCATGACACCCCCTTTAACCTCTAAACTATCCCATGTTACGTTGCGTGGAACACTATTATATGCTTTTTCTAAATCTATAAACACCATGTGTAGATCCCTGCTACGCTCCTTATATTTCTCCATTAAACGCCTAATAAGATGTATAGCCTCCATAATCGACCTACCCGGCATAAAATCAAACTGGTTTTCAGTCACTATAACTTGCCTTCTTATCCTAGTGTCAATCACTCACTCCCATAATTTCATGGTATGATTAAGAAGTTTAATACCGCGATAATTGCCACAACACTGAGCATTACCCTTATTTTTATAAATTGGGATAACAATGCTAAGTCTCCACTCTTCCGGAATCTTAATAGACTTAAGAATAGTGTTGAATAATTTTGTCAACCATTGCTCACCCTCCTCACCTAAACACCACCATACTTCTATAGGTATTTGATCCGGACATACAGCTTTACCATTTCTCATCTTCTTTAAGGCTACCTGAACTTCCGCTCGGCTTATAAAAGTATGTATACAACAAGCATGTTGGAATTGAAGAATTTCTTCATGACTGGACTTCCCTTCATATATATGCGCCTCATTGAATAACTTTCAAAAATAATTATACCATCTATATATAATATCATCATCTTTCACTAACACCCTTTCATCTTCATCCTTCATGAACCTAACAAATCCCAAATCTCGCCGCCTACTTTCTCGAGTCTTTGATAAGTTATAAATTCCATTTTCTCCATCTTTCGTGTCAATGTACTTATACATATCCTCATACGCCTTGTCATTCGCCTCCGCAACAGCCTTCTTCGCCTCACGCTTTGCTTCCTTATATAAAATTTTCCTCACACCAATTTCTTCTCCTTCTTGACAACTTATAAATTCCCTAAAACGGTCTTGTTTATCTTTCACTTGCTCTTGCATATCAGCATTCCACCACCAGGCCTCTTTTTGATCTTGAACCTTTCTTGAAGTTACACCTAACAAATCTCTAGTCACATTTCTAATTGTACAAGCCATTTGATTTACATCCTCCTCTTGTACAATCTTCTATCCAAACCCAGTCTATCTTTAAAAATTGTCATTTTATATTTGATCTTGAAACACGTATACACTACAAATTATTGCTCCGTTTGAGATTGTTGTTCAACTGCTTGCTGTGAGAAAAAGTGATGTCAGGAAAATTTGATTAGTGTATGGTAATTTTTTATTTATTCATATTTTGAGATTATAATATAAAAAATAATATTTTTGAAAAGGTTTTATGATGAAACTTGTAATTAGTTACTGTAAAAACTGAAAATTAGCTTTTTCTAAAAGTACAGGAGAGCATGTTTTTTCTAACAACAGTTTTTAGACAAAAACACTTTTGCATACAAAATATTTTAGAATTTACCAAACATTTTTTCAGCAAAAAATTGCTGCTGAATAGCAATACAAAACGAATCCTACGTTAACTAGGGTACCAATGTACCATGTACCATGTACGTACAGGTATTATATATTAAAAATATATCGCCATTAATTATTTTTTTAATATTTCTTAAATAAAAATTTAATATATTTAACTGGATTATTAAATTAAAACAAATAAGTATCTGAATTTTTCATTGACATATAACGTATGTAATACATTCACTAATTTAAGTACACGCCATGATACGTAGAATTTAATATAAAATTTCGATTAATGTTTTATTAATATTTTGAATTTTTTAAAAATTATCAAAATAACAACATATTAGAACTTAAAATAATATATTTACTCACGTAATTCTTACTAATATTCTGGTACCAGTATTGCGAATATTTGGCTATTATCACAAATCAAATCATTGCGGTATATAAATTTTAATACAGTCGATCGCTTAACAAATGCATTTTTTTTAAACTTCTGCTAAAAACCATATTAAATTTTGATCATTTATCCAAATTTTACCCGAATCTTTCAATTCAAAACAATATTTTAGGAACCTTATTAAATTCAACTAGTGTTCAATCATTTGCACTTGTATTGTATATAATATATGGGTGAGATTCATGACAAATGATTTTTGTTAATTATCATTTTACTTTTTCTTATTTTAATGAGGAAAAAGATTTAAAAATAAACACCGTGAATCTTGAATTCGCATAAAAAAATATCCAGCAATAATATTATTCGCATAAAAAACAACGAAATAATTAATATGACAATCGTGTGTCAAATCTGAATTATTTCATAAAAATATTAATATGCTTTATCAGTCTCATCAGACATAACATGCTCTTATTCTTAAACTTAATCCTACGCGCACCATGTTATAGAGCGCTGCTGCGTTTATACAAATTGCGAATTGTGCTATTATGGGCCTGCTTGGCAACTGCCAATTTATGGAAATAAGAGTTTATTTCCGGGAAAAAGTAGGGATGTATGTACTTTTCAGAAATAAGCTCTTATTTCCAGAAAAAAATAAGTTCATATTTGGTTTTAAAATTCTAAAACAAATATTTATCTTTAAAAAAAATATGAAAATATGTAAAATAAAATAAAAAATAAGCTACTTATTTTAAATTTATGGAACCCCAAACACCCACTATATATCATACATGTGCAAGTGAGCTTGTTCAAGTTTGAAGATTGATTGGTCGATAACTTATACGTAATAGGTTTTTTTTGTTTTCGAAGTGGTCCTGGCTGGATTTGAAGACTCTTGTAAGATGGCGGCATCATCTATCGTTTTCATTTATGTAAGTATTATCCCGAAGGGTGGCTCAAGGACGTGTGACTTGTGAGGCCTAAAACCAAAGAAAAAGTGGAGTCCTCTATATATATAAAAAAAATCATTTTTATAGAAAAATTTCACTTTTTTATAGAAATAATTATTATATAAAATTTTTCATTTTTTAGCTAAAGAAAAAATGGAGTATTTTCATGCAATTTTTTTAACATGAGAATATATATAAAATTAACGGAGTTATATAAGAGTTACTAGAATTTAAAACCTTGATTAAGACTAAAATAAATAACACACCGAACATTTAACTTCAAAGTTAAATGGCATAACATTATGATTTTATAACACATTTGATGGGTTATCGAACCCCGAAGGCATCATCATCATATCATAACTTCAAAACGTGTATGTATTCTAATAGATATAGTAAAAATCATGTAATATATAAGTCGTAGAGTATTTGATTAGCATAAGCAGTAAGCCATAATTAATTAGTGTAGAAGTACATTCAAGACCAGTATGAGAACTCGTCAAAAAGCATCATCTGTAGCACAGCCGCACAGGTAATGTCTAGTTTCCAGGAAAGGGGAGCAACGAAATACACTATTATTATGGACGTACATTCGAGACCAGTGACGGAACGAGACGGACGAAACCAGGCCGGGGCACAATTATTTGTATTGTCAAAGTTGTGTTAAAATCAGAATAATAAACAGGATTATCTGAGATCAGTAGGTAACGGAGGTCGGTGCTTCTTTGAAAACATAAGCAGGGTCCACGTAACATGCGTAACAATTTACCAAGTACCGCTCTAACATCCACAATACCTCTCATACGTAACTTATAAATTCGAAAATGTTATAATTGTTACAGGGAATCCCAAATGATGTCCTAACCAAACAGTGACGCGTGGAACATTGTCTCTCTCTGCTCCTTTATGTCCCTTTCAACGTGTTAACACAATTATAATATCAAGAATATAGATATCGGATATTCGTATCTATTTATTTAGTATCCCCTAAGTCGTAACCAAACTTTTTACAATTAGTTCAACTATTGAAGCCTCTCAATCTAACCTTTTACATCTTCCTCTGTTTCATATTTCTATCCTTTTTTTTCCTGTAAATTTCAGCATCAACTTGAGCATAAACTCTCTTGACATCTAAAAAGTCATGGAACAAAATGAAACCGTGTTTACGGAGACGCCTGAATCTTCATCAGATGGCAACCTTTTTGGCAAATACGAGCTGGGAAAACTACTCGGTTGTGGAGCCTTCGCCAAAGTGTACCATGCTAGGATGGTTCGAACCGGACAAAGCGTAGCAATAAAAGTGATTAGTAAACAGAAGATGCTTAAAGGTAATCTCACCGCGCTCATTAAGCGTGAGATTGCTATCCTGCGACGATTAAATCATCCACATATTGTACGACTCCATGAAGTCATGGCAACAAAAAGTAAAATATATTTTGTACTCGAATTTGCCAAAGGTGGTGAATTGTTCACCAAGCTCGCCAAAGGTCGTTTCAGTGAAGATCTGAGCCGTAAATATTTTCAGCAACTGATCTCGGCTATCGGTTACTGCCACTCCCGTGGGGTGTACCATCGTGATTTGAAGCCCGAGAATATTCTCCTAGACGACAACTGGAATCTCAAAGTCACGGATTTTGGACTCAGTGCAATATCTGATCAGATCCGATCCGACGGACTTTTGCACACACTTTGCGGAACTCCTGCTTATGTTGCTCCCGAGCTACTAGCAAAGAAAGGTTATAAAGGAGATAAGGTTGATATATGGTCATGCGGCATAGTCCTGTTCGTGTTAAACGCTGGTTATTTGCCATTCAATGATCCGAACCTAATGGTCATGTATCGAAAAATCTATAAAGGCGAATTCAGGTTTCCAAAATGGACTTCGCCTGATTTAAAACGGTTACTGTCACGACTTCTTGACACGAATCCTGAGACAAGGATCACGGTTGATGAAATCATCAACGATCCTTGGTTTCGAAAAGGTTACAAGGAAATAAAGTTTCACGAGGAACATATGGAGCTAAAAGATCAGTGTACTGACAAATATTTGAATGCCTTCGACATCATTTCGTATTCATCTGGCACCAATTTGTCAGGTTTATTCGATAAATCTGATGGTTGGCTAAGAAAGGAGCGGTTCTTATCATCCGAGTCTCCTAACAAAATAATTGAGAAAATTGAGGAGGCTGGCAAGACGGTGAATTTGAGGATTGTGAAAAAGCATAGTTGGTGCGCAAGGTTAGAAGGGCAGAATGGTAGCTTTATTATGACTGTTAGGATTTATCGATTAACAGAAAATTTAGTTGTGGTGGAAATCAACACAAGTACAGGTGCTATGGGGACAACTGCAGATGTATGGAAGGATAGATTAAGACCTCAATTAAGTTGTTTGATTTATCAACCAGCAAGTACAAGTTAAATGAGAATAATTAATTATGCATAATGATTAGTTATTTGATTATCTTGTGTTAGCTTTTATTAACCATATAGTACGCATAGATTTTGTAAGATTTAAGTTACATTAGAGCATCTCTCGTGGGTTAAGTAAAATGATCGGCTAAAATAACATAAAATAATAGCTAGTTAAAATTTACTGAATCGGTAAGCTGTTGTGTTCCAAAGGAATTGGCTATAATGGTTGATTATGTTTTTAAAATAATATTTTTATGTATTGAATCATACTTTTTTCAGTTAAAATTACATTTTAATAAATTAATATTAGCATTAACTGATTTTAAACATGTGATTATATATTTAAAATTAAAAGTTAAAATTTTGATAAATTTTAATAAATTAATATTAACACTATATTACACCAAGACAGCTATATATACATATATATTATATGATATAATAATTAATCGGAAAAATCATAACTATTATGCAAAATAATAAACAAACGGCACGTGTCATTCACTACAGACATGCAGTGATTCAGTATATATAGCCAACCAATTATAGTTGGTTAAAAATTTAGCCAGGGTAAGTGCCCGTTGGAGATAGGGCTGTAATTCGAGTCGGGTTTTTTTGAACTTGACTTGAGCTCGGCTCGGCTCGACTCGGTTCGAACTCGTTATCGAGTTCGAGCTAGAGCTCGAACAGATTTCCGGGCTCGATTAAAAACTCGAGTCGAGTCGAGTATTTTTAGACTCGACTCGGGCTCGACTCGATAAGGCTCGAACTCGAACTCGAGCTCGAACTCGACTCGGCTCGAGCTCGAACTCGATTAATTTTTTTTTTAGTTCTATATTTCTATTACACTTGTAAAGCTCATAATGCAGATCATCCATAAATATAAAATAGAAGACAATTGTAATTCCACCATAATAGAAAATAAGTTATTTATTTTTAAAAAAATTAATATACACTAAGAGCCCAGTTTAAAGTCATTTTTTTATTTTGAGTTAAAAAATGTCTGTCTGTGTAATAAATCATAAAATGACTTAAAATTGAAAAAATTATGCAAGTTATAAGTAACATATAAGTATAGCCAAGGCACCTAAATATCTAATGTAATTTCATATTATTATTTCACATTTAATGTTTAAATTAACCAAATTGACTAATAATTAACAAATTTTTTTGCAATTTTGAAAATTAAATTTTTAGAGTAAATTATATATACTTTTTAGTAATATATTAGTATAACTTTTAAATTTTGTCTAATTATATAATATTCGGTTAAAGTTTAGTCAATTTTACAATAAAAATCAAATAATCCACTTAACTTGGATAAAGCTATTTTTTCCACACAAAAAAAAGAAAAAGAAAGCTCGATAGGCTCGATTAAAGCTCGAGAGCTCGGAAACTCGTTAAAAGTCCGTTAAGCTCGAAAACTCGTTAAAAGCTCATTAAACTCGAAAACTCCTAAAAAAGCTCGTTAAGCTCGAAAACTCGCGAGCGACTCGAACTCGACTCGAATACTACCCGAGTCGAGCTCGAACACATATTTTAGGCTCGAATAATTTTCGGCTCGACTCGACTCGACAAAAAAATGCTCGAACTCGACAAAAAAAAACTCAAACTCGGCTCGAATTACAGCCCTAGTTGGAGATGTACAATTATGAGTGGTTATCTATAATCTATACTATTCAGCTGTCACGTTGGTCTTTTAGCTAAGGGTTATGGAGCGTTAGAGATGCTTTAAGTAGTTAACGGATGGTTATATTGTGTTAGTTCTTGTAACCAATGTAATACGCATAGATTTTGTAAATTATAGTATTACTAATTGATAACAGACTGCTTTTAAAGAAATTAGTTGAATCTTAGATTTGAGTTTAAAGACTGAACATATTATTGTTCCTGTTTCATATACCTATTAACTGGTAGTGTTTTTTTTTTGGCCTTTTTGTTTTCGTCAAGCTAATCATTATAGTGCTGCTGAAATAAAAAAATATATATATATATTAAAAAACTCGAAGAAAATCTCAACTCGTGATAGCGAAATATCATTAGTTTTAGAAGAGTAAAAGAGTGAAGTGTGTTATATGTATAATACAATTTACTCGTTTTAAAAACTAAAAACACGCAAGTAATTATATATTTAACATTTTAGTTATTTTCTCAACACCCTTATTATATGACAACATAATTTGAAAAGGTAAAATGTGATGAAACACAATATTTATAATCTCTCTAGTTGGTTTTCCTGCAATTTTTCATGATCTGACCATTGTCCCGGTGAGGGGGCTAAGGTTTCCCATTTTCACCATAGCATTGGCAAAGTCAGTTAAGAATGTAGCCTGGTTTGAACTGTATGCACGAACTTGAGCATCCGTAGAACCGTTATTAAATAGCTCTTGATCTGAATGAAGAAGCCCCTTTAGGCTTACCAAATTAGTGTAATAGGAATTATCAAATGTCGTCGCACTTCCAATGTCGAGAGGAGCTAGGTTGGTGTTTCCACCGGTCCTAGGACATCTACCTTGCAATGTTGTCTGGTATGCAGCTTGGATATTGGCTTCATTGTATGCCTGTTTCGGAAGTTTGGCACCTGGCTTGACCTATTGTGTGAGCTCCTGCACATAAGTAATACTATTTACTAACATTCGGAAAATTTTGTAGTCATTGACAAAAGGTATCAACTAGATAAGATCACAAAGAGGCTTATGTGATTTATGAACCTGAAAGGATCACCATCTCTTTTGTGGTAAAGCCTTTCTCCGAGAATGAAGATATGAGACCAGTGAGATTAAAATTTGGGCCAGGAATGTCAGAGTTAACGGTACTAAGACTTGCTGTGGTTGAATCCCTTCGGCCCAATACCACTGTCCAACTACTTCCACCAAGCTGACATCCAAATGAAACAGAAATTCTCAAATCAGTCATAATGCTAGCTAGATATTACATTCAAGTTAAGTTACTAACTATTGTAGAACCTACACTCACCGCGACAACAGAGTCTCGAGCAGCCACAGCTAAGATATCCGCACAAGATACAACTCCAGGGCATGAACTCTCCAGGTTCGTTTTGATAGTATCCACAACATCAAAGCCTCTGTATTTATAGCGGATGTCACAGCGGTTTTGATGATAGAAAGTGCATTAGGACACGAAGTTGAGTAAAATGTAGAAGACAACTGAGCCGAAGCTATTGCAAAGAACAAGCTCATCAAACACAAGGCTAATTTAGTAGATGATCAAGTCATCGATCGAAGGAAAGAAGCAAAGAGAATTAAGTTATACTTCTTACCCGAGTTCAGTGAATGGTGCTTACAATTCTTCACATATAAAAATATAGCTTCGTTAATTAGTCACTAGATGCAAGTCAAATATAACGGGACAAGGTCGCGCACAATATGGATGTTACGAGCCTTCCCAGCAAGCAGCCACTATACTATTAATGAAATAAACGACACAGAAATCGAATTGCTAATGATTTACATCTTCAAATTTTCTTTACATTACTAAAAAAAATTGATCCCGTTCTCATTGTCTCGAAAGCTTAATTAGTTATGTTTTTACTTTGGAAATTGGAACTCAGTAGTACTACTGGTGGCATAACGATGTTTTATCTCACACCTTTGACCTGTCATTTTGTGATCGACTTGTAATTATCACTATGATTATCGATCTCGGTGTACAGATTAATAAAACACGATTTTGTCGTTATCACTATGTGAATGTAGAATGGTAGAAGGATCAATTCTCTGATCAAGTACTTGGCAAATTAAGGGGTCACTATACTTGATACATTTTGCGATTCTTTAGTTATTTTATTAAATTGAACTACGATTACGTATTTAGAGATGGTCATTGACTTGGCGGTCCGGTACTAATATATTTAGGATTTTTTTTTTGTTAAGTTAATATTTAGGATTTGAGAGAACGTAAAGATACTAATTTTGAGTTGTGATGAATTCCAAAATATTTATAAAAAAAAATTATATTACCCATCTAAAATCTTCTCTATATTCCACCACATTTATAAAAAAAAATTGATTGGAGTCGGATTGAATAGAAGAATATTTAATTTTAAATTAGATCATCGACAATCGATCAGTTTTGTGATTATAATATCAGTATTATTATTGATTTTATTTATGTCATGTCATCAAAATGGCGATATTTTTTTCATTACAATCGTATCATAATCGACTCGTATTCGTTTTGATCAACTTTTTGAGCGTCTATGCAGTCAATTTTATACGAATTTTTTCTAGTGATTTCAAATTTCATGATTCGGTAAATCTGTGAATTACTAATGATTTCTAAACTAATTGTTTTTCATGGATATATGAACATTTATCTTATATATATATGCATGTACAAAAATGATTTTAAAGTACGGATCCTTAAATTTTGATCAGAAGTATTTCCACATTTCATCATTTTCAACTCGGCGTTTATATTCATCAGTTTAATCATAAGTTCTAACCGTACATTCTAAGATTATTTATTGACGCAGAACGGAAGTTTAGGATAAACAAGCGTTAATCCTAAAACAACAAAATTGAACACGCAAGCACGAATTCAATTGATAACTTTGGAATCCACCAGAAAAGATGAGAAAACTCTCAAATGGTTTTTATTAATTCAAAAGATCCTAAGTAATACATCATAATGTTCTTTATATAGGGATATAAAAACCCTAAAATCAAATCCTAATTAAAGTCTAATAATAATATTAAAATCATGATTAAAATAAAATATTAAATAAAACAGCGTGCGCATACACAATTGTGGCATGATCATGCATTTCTCCCCATTAAAGCCGCTAGACTACTGTAAGAGATCCCAACTTTAGCATGATCATGCAGTACTCCTTGGCATGATCATGTTATTCTGCCATTGACTTATCGTCATCCATCATGACCCTAATTTGCATGAATTGCTCCTGCATCAGTTTCTTCCACATTTAAAGAACTCGACATCGAGTTTTTATCTAGATAAAGAACTTTATCTACATGTTGCTTATCTCTCCATGGTGGTATTTTTACAGGCAAAAGGTTTAGTGGAATCTTGTATTTGAATTATTCGACAAGATCAACCGAACGTAATAACAAACATTGAATACATCCAACAACAACTTGATTAATCATTGCCAACATAGAACTTGAAAACTCTCATATATCAGTCTCCTCCACTCCAAAAAAACTCGCCCTCGAGTTCTTATCTGAATAAAGAACTACATATACACATAACTTATCTTTCCATGGTCGTATCTTAATAAAGAAATAAGGTACCATAATTTTATACCTGAACTCTTTGAAAAAATCCATATATTGTAATGATAGTCCTTGAATTAGTCCACCACAATCTTGACCAACCATTGTCAATACCACCAAACTTGTACCAATCGCAATTTCTTCAAACCCACCAATTGTACAAATAGACAACCCACATTTGTCATTACTCCAATGTAAAAAATCCTCCGCTAGTTTATAAGTCTCCAAAAATAATTTTTGCATACCAATGGGATGTTCGTCATCATTCTCATCCTCATTGACATCGTCAAGTTTTTCTTTGTTGTGTTCATCCGTATCCTCGTGCTCGCCTTGTTCACCCAATCAATTTGGTTAAAATTCGTAGACACAACTTCACAACTCACAATCTAATCACTGCTTTTAATGATCTCTTCATGTTTTACATCTTCTAAAAATTCATTCGTATTAACCTCATCAAATTCTTTTTTATCTCACACGTCCAATAAACTATCATATTTTAGTTGAGGACTTTCATCAAACACATTATGGACATGATTGGATTCACAAGGTTGAACTGTATCATCTTTATGTTTGCGTTCAATATGCATCTTATACTCATAATCATCCGGTAAAAACCTCTATAATATCAATTGTTTCATACGTCGCCATGTTCTGACGGGTCTTTTACTTTGTCTCTCCCTCTGTCTAATAACTTTATCCCATCATATGGAAGTAACGCTCTTCAATCGAATCGCCACCATCTTAACTTGCATATTTTTAAGAACCTCCATGACATCAAAGAATCTATCAACATCGGTTTGCTAATTCAAAAACTCATCTACTTCCAAAGACCAATAGAATAACAGTATATCACTAACATGATTTTTGTCGCCTCGGAGGACTCGATTAGAATCTTTCCTTTTGACATGTCGATGATTATTGTTGATCATATTCATTCGATTGTTAAACATAGCCATATGATCTGTCAAAGCCTGTAGGGCTACGAGTAAAGCCGCAGTAACACCTATTAGGTCTTTTGATTCTCCCATAACGAATCAATTAACGAAAGACAGGATAAAGCATGTTCTGATACCAACTGACGCAGAACGGAAACCTAGGATAAACAAGTATTAATCCTAAAGAAACAAAATTGAACCCGCAAGCACTAATTCAATGGATAACTCTGGAATCCACCAGAAAAGATAAGAAAACTCTCAAAGGGTTTTTAATAATTCAAAAGATCCTAAGTAATACATCATATTGTTCTTTATATATGGATATAAATTCTAAAACCAAATCCTAATTAAAGTCTAATAATAATATTAAAATCATGATTAAAATAAGATACTAAATAAAATAGCGTGAGCATGCACAACTTGTGGCAAGGTCATGCATTTCTCCCCATTAAACTCGTTAGACTACTGTAAGAGATCTCAACTTTGGCATGATCATGTAGTACTCCTTGGCATGATCATATTGTTCTGTCATTGCCTTATCGACATCCATCATGACCCTAATTTGCGTGAATTGCTCCTGCATCAGTCTCTTCCACCTCTAAAGAACTCGACCTCGAGTTCTTATCTAGATAAAGAACTTCATCTACATGTTGTTTATCTCTCCATGGTGGTATTTTTATAGGCAAAAGGTTTAGTGGAATCTTGTAGGGATGTAAACGAACCGAGCTGATCGTTAGGCTCGACTCGGCTCGGCTCGTTTAACTCGACTCGACTCGACTCATTTAGTAATCGAGCTCGAACTCGAACAAAAAAAATACTCGTTAAACTTAACGAGTCAATCCGAGTTTTGTAAGTGACCAACTCGAACTCGACTCGAGTTTGACTAGGGCTCGACTCGACTCGTTAAATTCGACTCGAACTCGACTCCTTAAGCAATAGATATGAAAATTTGTAAAATATACATAAAAATGTACATCTAGATTGTGTGTAAGTGTAATAGTGTAAGTGTAAGACACTTGGGCTTGAGATTTTATTTGTATATAAGCCTCATTCGGTCCTTTAAAAACAATTTCAAACTAAAAAAAAAAAATTAACTAACCAACTCGAACTCGACTCGAGTTCGACCTGACTCAAAAAGTTCGTGAACAACTCTAACTCGACTCGGTTCTTAACGAACTTGAGCTCGAACAACAAAATCTGATCGTTAAAATAATCGAGTTCGGCTTGACTCGTTAAGAAAAAACTCGAACTCGAACTCGTTAAGAAAAAACTCGGTCTGACTCGGTTCGTTTACAGCCCTAAAATTTTGTATTTGAATTCTTCGACAAGATCAATCAAACGTAATAACAAACATTAAATACATCCAACAACAATTTGATTAATCATTGTCAACCTAGAACTCGAAAACTCTCCAATATCACTTATGTTTAAAGTCATATCCCATATCGATCGATGACCTTGGAAGTTTCTATGTAGCTGTCGAAGAAAATTTGCGTTTTGCTATGTAAATGAATTCTATATTGCTAGTGAATATGAGCTGCTTAAGTCAAATCACTCAAGAAGTAAGTCAACTCCGATCCTGCCAATTTAGTATATGAGGACAATGCATGAAGATTGTTCATGTTTAGTAATCCACGTTTTTTCTTCGCATGCATTCAATTTTAGTATACGAGGACAATATATGAGGATTAATACCAACAAAATAAGGGTAAAACTTGCGTGAAAGGAATATAATAACGCGTATTTCTTTTTTGGAAGCTTGCACCATGCAATTAAAATGCCCCACACGCTCAATAATGTTAGAAGTATCGAATTCGCTTTCAAATTAAGCGTATCTCAAATAATGTGTAGTACATTTTAATTGGTTATAATATAATTAAATAAAATAATTTTTATAAATATGATAATTTAACAGTTATACGATTATATTATTTGAATTGTAAATTTAATTCCATATTCAATTTTATACTCGTAGTATTCAATCAGATTCAGGTTTGGATACAATTTGAGTCAACTTTTTTCAATTCTAAGTATATTGTTCAGTGGTAGGTAAATATTCCCTTCCATATATTATTGTGCATCATTTCTCATTTTCAATATTAAAGAATAAATTCATTTGTAATATTTCATATTTTCAGTTTACATTTCCGAAATGAGTTTAAACAATCGCCTTTCATTTGTATTTTTTGAACTTCTAACCATTATTGTTACATGAAGGAAGCGTATTTATTTTTTAAAATAAATAAGTATATATTTTAAAAAAATAAAATAAGTAAGCTTATATATTCATTTTTGGATGAATTTATTTCCATCAAATAAGTACTTGCATACTTTTTAAAAATGAGTAGTACTCAAATATGTACAAATATAATTAAATATAATTACCCAAACAGTGACTAGAAATATAATTTCAAGTTAAGAAGTTGACCAGAAATAATTGTTAAAGTATGCCCAAATGGATCTTATATCATATTTTAACATTTTCCCTTACTCGAAATCTCATTTTTTGGGTTGAAAAGTGGATCACGGACACCCATTTTTTGGTATAGTTTTGTCTTCTTGTCCATTATAAATTGTGAGAATATTGAGGGTGACAAAACTCGAACCTTTTGGGTTGAAGAGTGGATCACGGTCACCCATTTTTTGTATAGTTTTGTCTTCGTGTCCATTATTAATTGTGAGAATATTGAGGGTTGCAAAACTCGAACCTTTTGGGTTGAAGAGTGGATCACGGTCACCCATTTTTTGTATAGTTTTGTCTTCGTGTCCATTATAAATTGTGAGAATATTGAGGGTAGGAGAAACTCGAACATTTGAAGAGTGGATCACAGGCACCCATTTTTTGGTATAGTTTTGTCTTTGTGTCCATTATAAATTGTGAGAATATTGGGGGTGGCAGAGACTCGAACCTGAAACATCTGCCAATGTGAGCTCTGATACCATGTTGAGTAACCAGCTCATTTAAAACCATAAGATGTTAGAGGAAGATCCTAAATGGATTATATTATATTTTAACAATAATGTCACATATCCCATGATAAGTTAATATTATATAGTTTAGTTTATAAGGTAAAGTATTTTATTAAATTGTAGGCTTGAGTTAAAAGTCTTCTAAAACAATTTTTGAATTTGATATTTAGCTAAAAACTTTTTTGAATATGATGAAATGATGAATATAGATCTTGAATTTTGAATTTGATGTTATGAATCAGCCCTCCCAGCATTAAATTTCGAATCCAGGTTTGTTGTTACAAAACTAGGTGATATCTTCGTAAACCATTCTTACAAAATCACAAGTACTAATAATTCATCCTTGGCCTATGAAACCTGCAGCAGATATGCATATGCAGTGGCGCCACGGTGTGGCAGGTGGGGTCATACAACCCCACTCGCCTACTCCTTTTTATTAAATACATATATACTATGTGCGTTGTTCCTTATAATCATGTACATCGCTAACTCCATCTCATACATGTCAAAGTTGGAGTTGAGAGATCCAACCAAACATATTTATAATATTCAATATTCATTGCTTTTGGCTGATACATTTTTATTTAATTTTTCTTTCAAATAATTTCTAGTGGTAGTATACTGTTAAATCATCCTTCTGCTGTATTTATAATTTACCATGTTTAGAAACGGGGATGTCAAATAAAATTTCTTTTTATAAAACATATAAATTTTTTTAAGTGTATATACCTTACTCATTTTTATTAGTCTTTTTTTTACTTATATAATATTTTATTATTAGTTTTAACTATTATTTTCTAAAAAAATTATAATTTTAAACCAAATAAATGGATAAAAAAACTTATTGTGTAAATTATAGAGTTTTAATAGACTTATAACAAATTATTATATTTGAATAAAAATGGGCCCACTAGTTTCGGGAGCCGGCTCCGCGACTATGCATGTGTATGATAACTTTCGTAAGACTGACCATGTTGCACGAGTATATACATTTTATTACCATGACTATTTTTCTTTAGGCGCGAGGCACTACTCACTAGCATCAACTGTTCACGTTGACTTTTCTCTAATCTGGTGTTTTTTTACTCCAATGGTGGTTAACTTTTACACTCACGTTAACCGTATTTTTGAAGTGAAAAAATAAAAAGTGATCATATGAATAATGACCTCCACGGAGCATTAAAATAAAGTGAAAGAATTAGTCGTATTTTTCTAGAATATGTGTTTGCATAGACAATATGGTCTTTTGCGTGTGTTAGTGTGTTACAAGTTGATTAATCACTTAATTAAGATAGTTGCTATTGAGACTAGAGCACTAATCATTTGAATAGAATGCTGACCTAACATATATATAATCTTATCGAACCATGAATGCTAATTACAATATTGATCGATATTTATCCTCGTTCGCCCGACTATACCACTCAAATGTACTGCAAATCACCTGAAAGCCATCCTATTAAGATCGAGTTAATTAAATTTAACTTTTATTCTAGTTTATATAATTTTTATCGGATTGAAGTAGCGGTCAGATTTTTGGTGATCTAATTCATCTCCCATATTTTAGGAATTTGGGTTATGAGGTCATTTTCACATATGAACTTATGAAGGGTCAAAATTCGAAACACATATAGATATCATTTTTCACAGTTAAACACAATTAGGAAACCTTAATGAATGCTACACAAGTGTCATTTCACACAGACACCTAGCTTATTATGTACTAAAATGCCGCCCTTCAGTAGAGACACCTTATTATTTGAAAACATGATTTCAAAAACTAAACTGTGATATATGAAACAGTAAGTAGTACTGCATTGTTGTATAACATTTCTAGTTGGTTTTCCTGCAGTTTTTTCTGATCTGACCACTGGTGCCAGTGAGTGGGCTAAGATTTCCCATTTTAACCATAGCATTCGCAAAGTCGGATAAGAATGTGGCTTGGTTTGTGCTGTAAGCTCTGACTTGAGCATCGGTAGAGCCATTATTAAACAGCACCTGATCAGAATGTAGAAGACCCTTCTGGCTTATCAAATTCGTAAAGTAAGAGCTATCGAACGACGTTGCACTTCCAGAGTCAAGAGCAGCTAGATTGTTGTTTCCGCCACTCCTAGGACAGTTTGCTTTCAAAGTTGTCGCGTAAGAGGCGTTGATGTTTGCTTCATTGTATATCCTGTTTCTGAAATTTTGGCACCTGGCTTGACCTATTGAGTGACTTCCTGCACATTTTATGTACATGTTACTTACTATGAAAAGGTACGTAAATGAGAAAATTTATATGAAATATACAAGGGCATGCATGCACCTGACAAGGCCACCATTTCTTTGGTAGTAAACCCTTTATTTGAGAAGGAAGAAATAAGACCACTCAAACTCGAACCAGGTCCGGGAAGGTTAACGGCACTGAGACTTGCACTTGTCGAGTCTCTTCGACCCAACAGCACTGTCCAACTAGTTCCACCAAGCTGAAACAAATTCAATATTCAATATATCATATTTTCATGGACATATCAAAATACAGGAGTTTCTATAATGATCGCTATTGATCAATCGTAGATTTTGGGGATCATATTGTGTTTTATACTTAACAATTGCAAAATATATTATTTCGTTAAATACGAAATTGCGGTTGGTTTAGGAGAACGGGTAACTTAACACTGTTTGCATAATATCAAGATAGATTGAGCCTTATTCAACTATTTAATTAATCTTGTTTAAATTATTTTGTTACCGCAACAACGGAGTCCCGAGCAGCTACAGCTAAGATATCCGCACAAGAAACAACTCCGGCACAAGAACTCTCGAGGTTAGTTTTAATAGTATCCACAACATCAAACCCTCTTATTGATCCTGAATTTGTAGCTGCTGTTTTCTCTCCCGTGAAGTTTGCCGTGTCGTCTAGTAAAACCGATGCATCACAACCCTGTTTCAATTATATATATATGTATTAATTCATAGTCACGTAATTAAGTAATATGCAGGCTTATATTTACAGTACGTACTAAAGCAAGTCACATTCACAAAGAAAGTGTCTGAAATATAGAATATGTTTCGGCACGTAAAATATGGTACGTATGTGGAATAAAATATTTATGGGTTAATATCGCGGTCTTTTATTGTCTACAAATGTAGAGTCAGTAGAGCTAATTGTTTTTAACAGAAATATTAAAATATTTCATACTCTCTATTTTTATAACTGTCATTTAATTTTTTGACACCCATTTTTTAAAAATTTCCCCATGCAGACCCTTTACCGAGTAATTAACAAGACCATTTCTTTCCCTCCGAAAGACAACTACACATTTTATTATACATGTATGCATGATAAACTGATAACATTATAAAATGAAGGGATTATTATGGCATAAATTTTCAACACGCAGATGAAAGTAGTGCAGCAAGAACAAAACCAAAACATATATATAAGGATATGGGAACATGCATTAACAAAGCAGTCATGGAAATGAAGGCGAAGCAAGGAAGCTCCCATGCGAGCCTCGGTATTTATAGCGGATGTCACAGCAGTTTTGATGATAGAAAGTGCATTAGGGCACGAACTTGAGTAAAATGTAGAAGACAACTGAGCCGAAGCTATGCCAAGAAACAGGCAACTAATTATAATGAAACAGAAGGCTTGTTTAGAACTATAAGATGATGAACTCATACTGAGTAACTTTGTGTGTTTATAATTCTAAATGCCTTCGTAAAAAAGAGAAGAGAAGAAGCAAAAAGAGATTGTGTACTACTTTTGCTTCTTAATTTGCACTTCTCAATGAAGAATGCTTATCATTCTTTACCTATTTATACTGAAAATTTAATAGCTGGGAAGTATGAACAAGCTAAGTTGGTTTATTATTAAATAAATATATATGTGCAAGTCAAATGTTATAACGGCGACAAGTCATACTCATACATGCCCAATAATTTTTTATATCCGAGAACACAAACACCTCCCCAGCTAGCGGCCAATTATTTCTAATTAATTATATACTCCAACTTTTTATATATACATAAATGATAAAAATTTAATAGAGTACTTTTAAATTGAAAACTAATTGAGGAAATCACAAGTAATTGTTATAATATATTGTTTATAAAATTTATTATTTTATTTGAAAATTGTAAAAAATTTATATTAAGCGCGGATAAGATTAATTGATTGTTACATTCATAACACACTCACACTCACATGCTCCTATACATATTTAAATTATATAAAGAGAAATTAAATTGGCAGCTAGCTAATAAATTACATGTTTGAAATTTGATCCATAAAACTATATATTAAGAAAATGATCTTGATTTCACTATCTTGAGAGCGTGGCAAGATTTTGTTTTTGTTATATATTGGCGAGGATAATGATGTTTTTCATAAATCTTTGACATTTTCTTAGATCGATGGCCAGTTCAAGTCAATTATAATCATCAATAAGATAATATTGACAACTCCCCATCCATTAACTAAAACAGCCTCAATCACGTTTTACTTGACTAAGAATTAACCATTGACTTCTGATAGTTAATAGTAGTAATAACTACTGTACTAATTAAATTAACGATATGGGCTATTTGATCACAAGATTAATTCGGTAACTACAATCTTAAGTTTAATTAATTATTTTACTGATGACTGCAACTCAATTATTTCAATACAGACATGCATGCTTGTCTATATATATAGTTGTCTTTTAGTCCCAATATATTGGTCGACCAATTTTAGTGCATGTTTTGGTTATATGTAAAAACAAGGGTTGAACGTGCTAGTGTGTGTGTATGTTAACGCTGGCAAATCATGCATTTAATTTAGGGTAAGTTGAACACGCAATTATTCTAATACTACATGACTTTATTAAGATCGTCGATAGTGATTCAGTTGAGAACAATTGTTTCATAAAAATTAATTTGTAAAAAATGATATACCTAATATAAGAAAATATAGCAAATGCGTAGAGTAATTATGCTACACTGTGCGTCTATGAGATCCTCGAATTATATTTTATGTAAAATATGAAATTAAACAGAAAAAAATAAACAATTAATACATTAGAGTATAGTGTAATTAATACATTAGAGTATAGTGTAATATATTTTATGTAAAATATTGAATTTATGATAGAATATTTTTCTATCATAATAACTTACGACATGTTTACGACATAATTTAATAATTTATATTTTTTGTATATTATGTAGTTATTTTATTTATTTTATAATTATTTTTTATGATTTATAATTTTTTTTTATTCAACAATTTTTTCGTATATTTTATAAATATATTTGTTTATTAACCTTTCAGTTATTCAAATAAGAAAGTTAGTGCTACAACTTAAGCTTGTATATATATACGAACTGCAGAGAACAATATTGTATCCACCATGTGAATTTGTGTAATATCAGGGTGTATATTATGTTTTAGGTTGCGTTTTCGTGGAATCCTAGTCATGCTCGTGTACTAGGCCATATAAGCCTAGTTCGAAGAGTTGGAAAGAAATTTGAATATTATTAATAATGTATAAAAGATACGTATATAATTATAATATATACCCTGATGTGTGTAAAGTTGGTAATTAGGTAGTCAACACATGCATCGGTCAACATATGCCCATCTTTTTTGGTACTTGGTAGTTAAGTTAAGCAAATTTAACTTGACTACGGTGTCACGGGGCTAAGAATATTATTTGTCACTTGCATATTTGTGGTTGTGCATGTTTTTTCCTTGGAGCTGACGCAGACAATTTGACATTTGTTTCATTCCGAACAAAATTAAATGTATTCCGAATAAAATTTGCCACACGCTTCTTGTCATTTAAATATTAGTTTCAGGAATTGACGCACTGTATGATTGGATTATAAATATTGTAAGGGTGTATGTGACTCGGCCGGATTTAAGATGTTTTACTAACTTAATAATTCATTTAAAATTAAATGAATCTAAATTATAATAATTAAATTTATAACCCAAATCAATTTATTATATGTCAATTGGGTTGGGTTGGGTTGGGTTGGGTTGGGTTGGGTTGGGTGGGATTTATAAAACAATTTAAATTTTATATAATATTGCTCATTTTAGTAAATAGAATAAAAGTTATTTATATTTACTTTTAAAAATCATAACACATATAACTTAAAGTTTTAATTAATGCTATTCGTTAATATCAAAATTTGAGAAATTAAATCATATAACAAGTTATATATATTACAAAATTTAATTATATATAAATGTAAAATTTATTATATAATGTATAGTTGTATATTATATATATATATATTAAAATTACAAAAGCATTTAATATAAATCAGGTTATAAGCTTGAGTTGACCCAAAAAATATACAATCTGTTAATTTTAATTTTAATTTGTTTAACCCACCTATATATGTCTTTTACATATTTGTTCAATTAATTACCTAGAAAAAAGATCAAGTTAATTAGTTCGGCTTAATGAGTTCACATATAGTCCATATATACCCCTACTAAACCCTACTAGAGAGTAGGAGTAAAAAGAGTAGTACTATTTTTTACTATGACTTCAAAGATCATAGTCAGAAAGAAATACGAAAAATCAAATTTAGAATTAATTGTGATATTAGACTTCAATTTTAAATTATATTAAGTAAGAGTTCAAAATATTAAAGAATACTAATTGTTTGTTGTACCAATGAATATTTGCAGAAACGGGAGGTTGAATGTAATATCATTTTGAATATTTTTCCAACAAAATTAATGTTAATATTCATAATCAGTGTTCTAAAAACTGTGGTTTTATCGATTAATCGGTAAGACGGGCAGTCCCGTCTCGATTAATTAAAATTGAGTTAAAAGACATTTTTAAAAAAATCAGTCAAAAATCGATCGAGACGAAAAAATCGGCCGAGACGGTCAAAAATCGGTTGAAACGGTTAAAATTGGTGAAAATTATTTTATTTTAAAAAAATTAATAAATAATATATTTTTATTACAAATTTATAATAAATATTCATTGTATGACTCTAAATACTTCATAAATTTTGAATATTCTCTCAAATTGCTAATAATTATATGATATATTATGTAATAAATATTAAGATTAATTATTAAGTAATGATTATTAAGTATAAATCACTTAAAATGTTTAAATATAATTATATATTATTATTATTTATTAAATTAAATTATTTCTGATTAATGCTCCGATTAATCATCGATTATCCGATTAATCACTGGACGGTACTTTCTCGTCTAACTCCGATTTCCGTCTTTTAGAACACTGTTAAAAATACGTAAGAATGCATTGATCGATCAAGAAGAGTGTTTTTTTTAAAAAAAATATTTTCTTAATTTTATGTTCCTACAGCAACCTCTGAGTTGAATTCAGTGAAGAAGAAAATGTATACTTATTCAAATTATTTATTTTGAAATTTTGAATATTTTTTTTGCTAACTATCTTTGTTGTATTATCTACACTACATATGATATACAAATAAATACTCTCTCTTTTAAAGGTAACTTTCAATATTATTTTATTACTTTGTTAATCCTTTATAAATTATGAGTTAAACATTGTCAATAAATTTACTTAAACATGTATAATAACTTATATATAAGTTAAACGTCTTTCTCCTAAAAATAAATTAAAAGTTATATTTTAGTAATAACTAACAAAATTACTTGCAAATAAAAAAATAATATATTTTAATTGATAAATATTAAATATATATGTTACGGGTAAGTTGGTGGACTCAATGATCAAACAGGCCCAGAAAGAGACCACAAAACAGAGACTAGTATTTATTTGTTTCTATGGGAAGGCTTGTTTACTTGGGCTTGCCTTAAGATCGTACAAACCAAGCTCATTGGATGGCAGTGGCGTGGGTTTGGTGGGGTTTAGTAAATTTTAATATATATTTAATATTTAAATTTAAGTTGATCAGGTTTTTGGATTGAATCGGATTTATTTTGGTTATCTGGAAATTTTTATTTAAAAATATATAGTCAAGTTTTATATCATCAATATATGAACAAAAATAATTAAATTTATAAATTATGAATAATTAAGTTTAATAAACATTCAAATATAATAATATTGCATGAGTTGAGATATTTATTAATGACAAAGATAGTACTTGGAAAATCCAGCATATATTGATAAATTGAAGAAGTACTAATGCATGAAATGAGTATAAATTATAGGGTAATAATAAAATAAACATATATAAATTATTTCAATTATATTTATATATAATATGTGTAATAAATTATAATTTACAATATTATATATATATATATCAAATTTGCGGTTTAATCGAATTTAAATTAATTTTTAGATTTCGAGTTAAGTATAAATGTGATACACCTAACATTTAAATTTAAATTTAAATGATCAGAGTGAATTGAATATTCATCAAATCGAATTATTTTATCATCATTACTAATTTGGACGTTGTTACTGAAAAATTGTAACATATCGGACTGCCTACCATTTTATCTCTCTCTTCCGTAATTCTTTTAAATATAATTAGTAAACTACTTTTATTCTCTTTTACAAAACTGAAATTTCATATTATAACATATTAAAATATGACTTCTTTCTGAGCTGAACACACGCAATCGAACCGTAGACAATTAAGTGAAATCCAAATCACGAAATAATTTGATTTATAGACAGTATCATTGTGGAAAAGGTCGTAATGCAAGAGAAATCATTACAGCAGAGGTCATAAGCGTCTATACTGTAAAATCGATTTTGAACGGAGTGAGAAAGACATGTATGGTATAATCGTAATCATAAAATACGAATATAATCGAAATGCATATATTTGTCTCATACACTATGGGAATGACGAGAAGAGATGGTTAAGAAGTTCCTATAAAAATAGGAAATATCCTAGCTTGCTGTTTAAACTATTGATTTACGTAATTGAAAATAACTAATTAAGTTTACGACGAAACCTAAAAATCGATTCGTGATCCAATTTAAGTACCTCTCCGGGATAAACCTTCTTATAACATATACTTTTAAAAATTTATAACAATTATATGATATAAATAATTTTTAATAATATAGCATAGATTTATTTTAATTTTCATTTCACAACTGACTAGGGCTAAATAATGGATTGGTTTAAGACAGAAAAGAGTGGATTGCATAATAATTGAGTATATATTTAAACAAGTAAATAAGACAATGTAAGTAAATAAAATAAGATAGATTTGTGGTTTAGATGCTTGGTGCCTAACTTTTACACCATACCACGTTATCATCCAAGTGTTCAATTTGGATACATCTTCTTGCCAAAATGTTTCCACTACTGGTATATACTGTATGCATCTGTATGTACTATTAATGTCAGGATGAGGAACAGATCTGATACAAAAATAATCTATACACGTATGCTTCGCGTCAACAACCCCACATGATCGACACTATTTAACTTATGAGATCTTAATGCATATACATAATAAATATTTAATGAATCTTTTTTTGTACATTTTTTTAAGTTGAGTTCAGTCTAGAAATGAGTTTGGTTCGCCAAGAGCTTCATCACCCCAACACACTCAGTCACGCAGAAAGAGTAATTGTCGAACCATTCTACTTCTCATTGACTCGTTGTACTTGTAATACACGAATTATGTTATCCAGGTACTATATATAATCTGTATGAATAAGGATGCCGAACATGACTAGTTGAAATGACTAATTTATTTATCAATTATATTCACGTATTTTATGAACGAATTTATTCATGATTAAAAAATTTATAACAGCTGATTCAGCTGAATATGTATTTCATCATATAGAATTTGCAATTCAACGACGACTTGCAGCGTAACTTGTTATCCGTTTATCTTGTATACATGTACTTTAAAATATTGATAATCCATATTGCTAAATAAATTATAGATTGCATAAAAATTATAATTAAATTTATTTATAAAATTTTAAAGTGAACATAAAATTATATTCATTCTCGACTCCTTTATAAATTAAGTAGAAAAGTCAAAAAAAAAATTCCAAATCAGATACCAACTGTTTATACGCTTATCAACTCACTCACGATAATAATTAAACACTGATATAGTAATATAGTATTAATGAACGCATATTGGGGGTGAAACTATAGTATTATAATATTTATTTTATTTCATATCCAAGACACAAAAGTACTATATTTTTTAGTGTAGTACATGAAACCATAATGAAAGTACACCAAGTATGAAAATACTATACGATTGCTAGTTGCTTAGAAACGAACAAGGGTATTACTGAATGATATTTTAATTTATATTTATTTAAATATAAATAAATATAACAGAATGATACCAAAAGGCCATTTGTTTAGAAAAGTTAGGGGTGTAAAGTAATTTTCTATTTTAAATTGAAAATTTTCATATGTAATTAATTAACAAATTAACTTAAAGTTAAATAATGGCTTAAAATCAAAAATTGGGGAAAATATTTTTAAAATAAATATTTTATTTTTATATTTACTTAATAAAAATTAATATAATCATTTACATCTACAACTTATAGATTTTTTTACATATTTTATATAATAACTTAAAAATTACAGATGACATAATTATCCAAACAAATACTTAAACGTAAAATCAAAATCTCCATTTTTTAATCTAAATAACTTTAAAGCATAAATAATTTTTTTAAATTAGCCCCTCTCCAATGTCGTTAGTAGATGAATTATTAATTATTAATGTAATTGGTCAGCAGTCCAGATCATGCTAAGCTTATATTACCAAAGAAGATTAGTTGTTTCTCTCATGTGTATCATTCGTATTTGGAATGTTTATACTTTTAGCGATGTCGTTTTGTATATATTTACGGCATCTATTAGCCAAGTATTGAGCTTATGGTTGCTTTCACAGTGTCATCAACTTATTTATTCGAGGCTTGTCATTTTCAAAAACAACTATGTGATCGTATTGGTGTCGGTAATTTATAATATGATGATTGTGAAATATGGGGGTGGTGTCGAGTGAATGGGGGGACGATAACGATGGGATTTCAAGTTCTAGCCGTCACTTCGCTTGCTTTTGAGTTCTAAAATTCAAATTGAAGAGAAACTTATTTAAATAACTTTTCATTACTATTGAATGATTAATGGATTAACTTCAATACCCTTACTATAATTACTACTTGCATTTCTTTGATGCAAATTCAAGTTAATGGAAGATAAATTTTCTTCAAAAAACACCTTCATTATTATCCCCACCACTGTATTCCTGCCTTTGAATTTGGAGGGGAAGGAGAAAAATATAATCATTTATTTTTTATCTTTTGTTCTTTAATATTTTTAAATAAAAAAATAGAGAAAAAAAGAATGTAAAATATGAGTCAATTTCTTTTCAAATTTTTCTTCCTAGAAATGAGAAAATTGTGAGAGAAGGACAAACAAAAATGATAAATGTATTGAATATTTTTCATATCACCCCTTTCTTTTATTCTGTTGAAAAAAATCCGGGAATTTAAAGAAAATTATAATTATAATTTTTCTTTTTTCTTAGATCTAATCATATATATATATATATATATATGCATTCCTTCTTTTTATTTTCAATCTTCCTTCCTTTCTTTTAAAACTTTAATTTTTATTTGTAAGTTTCTTTTATCACATTTCATTCCTCTAAATTAAATATATGGAGCTTGGAACATATACACTGCACCCACTAAATCATTATACATACATATGTTATTATGTGTTTATTGCTTCTTTTCCGAATAATAGTCTTGCAGAAAAATTGTCACATATTATTTATTATTTATATATTGTAATAGTCCGTCTTTTTCGGTCTATTAATCTTACAAAATCTAAAATACACTACAATTTATTAATAAAAACTCTATTACAAAGATAACTATTACAAAAACGCAACTAACAATGATAAGTCAACAACCAATCTACTCCAAATCTAAGATCCTCAAGCTTGAATACATTTCATCTTTCTCTTACGCCAAACCTGAAAATTGTAAATAATGAGATAAACAGCCCAACAAGTAACCAATCGATCCAACTAGTCGGGCGAACTAACAAGTATTCCGTAATACATATAATAAAATAATTTTCGATACGATAACTATACACATAAGTTCGATACACTTTCTTATTCTTATTCGATACGATACGACACAATGACTGCACATAAAACAATAACTTATTACCCATAATTTATACCACAACCATTACAATCAAGTGATAACGGTCCTAAATTTTTAAAAAACTGTCATTATAATCCAGTGACCTCGGTCCTAAATTTTCACAAATCACGACATAAATCATAGTTCCAAAATTACTGTGAACACATAGCACATATACAGTGATACAAGTCACTTCAAAATATAATCACTTAACCCAAATTTTTATAATCAAATATACATGTATAACACATAATTTTGAAAACACTAGAAAAATTGATCGGAAACTTACCTCAACCCTGAAAACCAAGAATTAACAACATCCTAGAACATATATATTCAATCCTTAACATCCAATCGAAAACATCACATCTCGAACATCTCAAAAGTCAAATTTCTTCATGATTACAATCTGCCCAGATCTGTATTTCACCTTTTTGACCATCTAAACGATACTTTCTCGAAAAACTTAAAGCACGAAGGTCGTATAGAACGAAAAGTCCTTTCCGAAAAGTTCAGAATCAATGAATTCTTATTACGATGAATTTACTACGAATTTTAGAAGATAGCTGAATTGTTTATGAAAAATCCTATGAATTTTAATAACAAAGTTCATAAAAAAGAATAAAAATTTACAGAGAAAGACTGTTTAGTCTTGGTCGCTCAAAAAGAATATGAAAGAATGAGGGGATCGTAATCTATAATCTATATATAGAGTTTTAAAACCCTAAACCAAAACCTACTAGAATCAAATCCAACCCATATTCGAAATCCCGTTATTTTAATCTAATTATAATTCCTAATCTCTATCCAATTTTAATCCTTTATTATTACTATTAATCTATTTTATTAATTTAAAAAATGCGGGATATTACACACATATATATATATAATTAGGTACTTTTTTTTTTGTTAGTTCTGACTTTTGAGAATTGAGATGCTCCTCTTTAGTGGGAGAGACTGCTCTGAACTTAAATAGTCATTTTAAAGTTAGAAAGTAGATTATTAAATAACTGATAGGATAAATAAATATTTAAAAAAGCTAGGTACATTCATTTTGTTATTTCTAAGATGCTCCTCTTTACGGGATAGAGAGAGAACTAACTCAATTAAGCATTAGTGATTTCAAAGTCATTAGGCACCTTAGCTAACACAGTATACACTATGAAATTATGAATGTGATTCCTAATACAGATTAGGTACATTTGATAGAGACTTTAGTTAAGCTATCTCGAAATCATGAATGTGGTTTCTAATATAGATTAGGTGCATTTGGGTATTATCGATCGTGATTTGGTTGTCAGTAATTTAAAATTTCAGATTCGTCATCCAATGAAGCAGATATCGGGTTTGGGGGGATATGATTTTCCTACAATTCTACTAAAGCTTGTTTGGATAATTTTTCAATAATTAATTTATTTGTTAAAAATCAAAATGATTAAAAATGTAGAATATTCAACCACACATGAATTTGGGATAAAGGGTTCATTTAAAATTGTTGTTCAAAAAAATAGTTGTTAATTGTTGTTCAAAATCATTGTGTCAGTGAGAAAAAATATTGTTGTAAAGAGTGTTATTAAAAAAATCAGATAAATTCTTGATAAAGTTTTGTGATGGGTATGTTTTGAGATATAATATTTAAAAATAATATTTTTGGAGAGTTTTGATAGTGAAATTTGTAATTGTTTTCGGTAAAAACTCGAACACAACTTTTTTTAAAAAAATGTGAGAATATGTTTTCTTTGATAACAATTTTTAGATCAAAATTGATTTTTTTATACAATAATTTTTGGATTTTACTAAATATTTTCTTAACTGTTTTTTAGCAAAAAATTATTATTATCGTCTATAATAATAATATTAAAAGGGCCAAAATAAAGATAATACTTTTACAATTATGTCTTGGGAGCATTCTTGTATATTGTATATATAGTTAATTATTATCGAATAAAATCAAATATCTCGATTTCATCAGAGAATCAAAATTAGTCTTGTTCAATTCAATATACTCATCAAATGTATGTTCCTTTAAAAATTTAACAGAGCTTTTTAATTTTAATCGATGAACACTTGAAATGATAGGTCCTGCTATATGATCAGCGCTGCCGCGCTGATTTAGAACTCAAGTGGCATTCAACATGGAATAAATAATTAGTTCTTCCATTATTGTTTACTCTCATACCAATTGACGTAAAATGATAAAACCAATATATATATATATATATATATATATATATATATATATATATATATATATATATATATATATATATATATATATGAACGAAGGATTTTTACATGAAAAATATTTAAACACCTTGAATCAAGAAGATAATTTTTAAATATATAAGGAAGAATTTTTAAATTATTGTAATTATAAGATTCTTTTAATGGGATTTTATCAAAATATTGGTAATTATTACGATATTTGTTCATAATTTAAAGTTTATATGTTCAATTTGGAGAATGCGAAAGTTTGGACAATTATTGTTCATATATATATATTTTTAAAATTTATTTCGAGACCTTAAAAATGTGATATTTCAATTATTTAAGAACTATTAGCTGAAACGATCAATAATAACTTTCATTTATGATTACTTAACAATATTACTCCCGATTTTTAAAAATCGATGAAATCTAGTGAAAATCAAGTAAAGTAATTTCATCCCAATTTTGAAGTGAACGTATGTTTAGTTTACATTTACTTTCACATGCTTTATTTCATTTTTTAAAACTAGGGAAAGTGAAGTTACTTTACTCACTTTTCACTTGCTTTCCTGCGTTTTTAAAACTCGAGAGTAAGGTGTAAATACGTAGATTAAAATGAATTAGTTTAAAGAAAAAATAATATATTTTTCATACAAAATATTAAAGAAAAGATAATATACTCATTTTTTTATTTTAAAGAAGGGGAATCAATTCATTAATAAAACGATGTACAACATTAACAAATACAATCGAAATTGAACAAACGCTTAAACATATCGCTGTTGAATCCTTCTTTCTTGAAAAGGCAACCAAGCGATTTTTGAATATATTATGGATGTATGTATTTGTTGTTAATTACTCAACTGTTTTGAGCAATCGACATGTATAAGCAATCCCATAAAATGTATGTATTTGTTGTTAATTACTCAACTGTTTTGAGAAATCGGCATGTATAAGCAATCTCATAAAAGTCTTTATCACAGAATCAAACCCATGAAAATCCCGTAAATTTATAATCTCGGACACGAAGAACACCAAAAACAAAACTAAACTCTCACAAGAAAGGAGAAACTAACAAAATCCAAAATAATTGAGAACTTATTGAATAAAACATGAGAATAATCAAGAAAAATAAAAAGTAAACAATGATTGAGACTTTTCACCGGTGAAATTCGATGGAAGTATCTTAGATAATACCCTTAGATAATATTAGAGGCGTCGGCTCAAGAGAGGGGTAGAGTTTTCTGCCTATGTAATATATTTAAGCATTTTTTTAATATATACTCACTTATTATCTTTGAAGAATAAAATGTAAAGAAAATACTGTGGGCAGGAAGTAGGAACTGGTTCCAGAGAGGATACCCATTATTAATACAATTGAGATATTTTGGATACTAACAAAAAATATACAGAAAAGGGATCCTCATAAAACAGCCACGTCCCATAATAAATAAATATATGTATCATGTACTCCCTCTTTCCCTGGCCCATAATAATATTTTATTTTGGAAAAAAATTTAAGTGAAAATTAAATAACAGGTCCCTAAATTATTCGTATTTTATTATCTAGATACTAAATAAAAGATTATGTATTTCGGGTCCCTCAATTATTTTATTTTTTTGTTCAAATCCCTCCGTTAAAAATATTCTAACAGGCGTTAGAATTTTGATGACATGTCATTGATGTGATATAAAAATTTCTGGTTTAGGTTCTTGAATTTTTCCATTTCCTGGTTTAGGTCCTTAAACATAAATTTTTTAAAAATAATTGAATATTTATAAATTTTAAACATAAAAATCTGAATATAATTTTTTTATGTTTATCGTTTATTTTAAAAATAAAATTTTAAAATTATACACAACTCTAAACATCGAAATTTACAGTTCTCAAATCACTTTTAATGTTATCGAATAAGAGTCAAATATAATCCACTAACATTAAGTATTATTTTTTATTTGAACTATACAAATAACCATTTAATCTGAGAATAAAACAAATCTGATATGTGCATCATATGTTCGAGCCGGATACGAACCAGTTGATGAATAGTCCAAATCAATTTACAGCCTTAATCATGTCAAGCTGAAAATCTTCCTACAATAAAAATTTAAAAATAATTGAATATTTTTAAATTCTAAACATAAAAATTTTAACATAATATTTTTTTATGTTTATCGTTTAAATTTTTAGTAGCTACATCTTTAAAAATAATTTTAAATTTTAAAAATATTTTATTATTTTTAAAAAATTCCAATTTTTATTGAATATTCATATTGGTTTCAAAATTTAAGCATAACAAATTTTATCTTCAGATTTTTAGGGTTAAAATTTAAAAAAAAATAAAATTTTTATGTTTAAAGATTTAAACCAGAAATGGGAAAATTCAGGGACCTAAAATAGAAATTTCTATGCCACAATCAGTTAGAATCTTTTTGAAGGAAGAATTTGAAACAAAAAATAAAATAATTACGAGACCTGAAATAAAAAATCTTTTATTCAGAAAACTGGACAATAAAATACGAGTCACTTGTTATTTAATTTTCCCTTCTTAATTGAAGTTATTTTTTCGAGAGATTGCTGACATGGGAAAGAGTGAGTAGGTCTATATAAACACATGAACACATGATACATTATCTCCATCTGAGTTGTGTTTCATCTTCTATAATAATCACTCTCTCACTCTGTTTCACCAAATCTGCATATCATTTTTCAAACATCAAAAATAAAAAAATGATGCGTAGATTTGGTTTGTTAAAAAAAGCTCTCTCATCGTCGCCGGAGAAATACTTACAACGACGTCGTCTCTCGCCACCGCAGGCCCAGTTACAGGCCGTAGAAAATGATGGGCTTGTTCCTAAAATGCCCGCGTTTGATTACTCCCCTCCGCCCTACACTGGGCCCACTGCTGATCAGATCTTACGTAAAAGAAAAGAGTTTCTCAGCCCCTCCATGTTTTATTTTTACAAGAATCCCGTGAGTATAATTTATATTTGTGTGTAATTTTGTGTGTATATTTGTATTTGATGTCTATTATGTGGTTCTGGTTTGGATCATGAGATTCAAACGTGGTTATATATATGTTGTCTGGTTGTTTGGATCATGGGATTCGAACCCGTTAAATTTATTGTGTGGTACATGAAATATTATGATAGAATCAAATTATGAATATTTGAAAGTGAGATTCCTTTTGTAGATGATATATAAGTGTAGTGTAAGGTTGCCAACATTTGGTCACTGTAAGAGTGTGATGAGATGGCACATGTGGTCTATTTTGAACTGGTTGAGTTATGTTGGTAAAAACTTGAATTATGTGTCAAGTTTTGTTGTCGAAAATGTGTTTATTAGTTGAGGTTTCGGGAATAGGCTAGTGGTGAAGGTTTATCTCCTTGCTTATCTTTCCATGATGAGATGTCATAGGTTCTAATCCTCGAATGAGGCAAGGCGGTGCTTGTTAAAATGTTAGATTAATTTGCTATAGAGGAGGATGGTATTGTGTGGCCGATTGCGATGGGTGAATGGACCATATATTGTATTGGAGGCAAATGTATTGAAATATTTTTATTATGATTGATATGTTAAGTTACCTTTATCTGTTCATGAAAATGATCTTTAATTATTTGGCACGACAGCTGAACATAGTAGATGGGAAGATGCAGTATTTGTTTGATGAAAATGGCAGAAGATACCTTGATGCATTTGGAGGGATTGCTACGGTTTGTTGCGGGCACTGCCATCCTGATGTGGTGGAGACAATCGTCAACCAGACAAAAAAATTACAACACTCTACCATTTTGTACCTAAATAATGAAATTGCTGATTTTGCTGAAGCTCTGGCTTCTAAGTTGCCTGGGGATCTTAAGGTGTGTGGATGTTAATTGTCCATTTAATATGAAGCTCAACAGTTTATGGTGTTTCTTATTTTCAAAAATAAAGCACTAGTTTGTAAGAAAACATGTTTTAATTATCTACCTTCTGCTAAAATCTAAATCATCTGTAGGTTGTGTTTTTCACAAATTCTGGGACTGAAGCAAATGAGTTAGCAATGATGATTGCAAAGTTGTATACAGGCTGCAACGACATTATATCACTGAGAAATGCATATCATGGAAATGCAGCAGGTACCATGGGGGCAACTGCTCAGTGTAACTGGAAATTCAATGTTGTTCAGGTAACAGATGCTCACTTCATGAAAATGCATTAAAGTTCAAATACAGATTTTCGTTTGCAAGTGTAAACAATTAGGCAACTAGCAACTATCTAGTAATTGAATCTCTGGCTTTGCCAATCACTCTTTTGCTAGGGTGAGTTTGTCTATATAATTATCTATTAAAGTCTAAAGATAAAATAATATTTTTTTAGTGATGCAAGTTTGTACCATGTCAATTGTTTTTCAACTTTCTGTGCTTGTTGTGGTCCTATCTCCTAGATGGCAGTTCTTTTAGTGCAATATGGTATGGTAGCACATGTCCTTTGATGAAGACATTAACTTTTTGTGTTTATAATATAGCAGAATATGCGTGGTTGAAAGAAAGTATGTATTTTTTTAGTTTTTTGCTGTCATTAAACTAATCTGCCATGTTTACTTTGCTTTTCTTGCTATTATCTTCACAAAACATTCTTAATTCAAGTTTAGCAGTATGATGACCAACTCTTTCACCATCGATGAATAATAATACGTTAGTAATTGGTATTAATAGCTTGTATGAGAGCTACAGGCAACTAAAAAGTTGGAAAGCTTATTGGACCACTTTTTTGGATAATTAATATTGCCTCAAAGTGGTACAAAAGAGATTTTTTTTTTTGTTGAAGTCGCCTTTGACTTTGTACAGACACCAAAAACACAATCAAAGTGTAAAGGGAATATATGCTGGTATGTGAAGTAGTCAAACTGTTGCGAGATATAAACTGTCACTATGAATTTGTAATCCTGTGGGCTTAATATGAAAATTAACTTGCAGGTGTCATGAGATGCTCGTATCATCCTTTTACAGTCTGTTACGAGTATAATTTAGCACCCAGGAAATATTGTAATACACTATTATACTTACTATTTCATAACAAACTGAGCTCAAATTTGGTATTGCCTGCTTACAGTCATTTCCTTTTTTCAGTAAAACTTTATATCATAGGAATATGGTTTATATATCCAGTAGAGTTTTATTTAAAGATGAACAGAATAACACTAAGGAATAACTTTCAAGTACAGCCATTCATATAGATTATACAGGCATAACTGAATAGGGACACAAAATAGATTTGTTTGTGCTCTTATATTAAGAGGATTAATGCTCTTGTATTTAAAGATTTGTGATGTGCTGACCAAATGCATTTGAAATTTTGAATATTTAAAGTATTTTAATTGTATGTTTGTGACTGTGTTTGTTATGCAACAGACTGGAGTTCATCATGCCATGAACCCAGACCCATATAGAGGAGCTTTTGGTTCTGATGGTGAAAAGTATGCTAAAGACGTTCATGATCTCATTCAGTTTGGTACTTCAGGCAACGTTGCTGGCTTTATTTGTGAAGCAATTCAGGTAAGTCTATGGATATTTGTCACTCCAATAGTTAGTTTCATCAAGTACAAAACAATATATTTATCACAACTGCGGCACCTCCTCGTTGGTGGCAGGGAGTGGGTGGTATTGTTGAATTGGCTCCAGGTTACCTATCTTCAGTATATAGCACTATCAAGAAAGCAGGAGGCCTTTTTATATCAGATGAGGTTCAGTCGGGATTTGCTAGGACAGGAAGCCATTTTTGGGGATTCGAGTCCCATGACGTTGTACCTGACATTGTTACGATGGCAAAGGTGGGTTATAGTTATAGTTATAATTATATTTTTAAAGCATCTAGAATTTCTGCAATCAAAAAGCATGCTGTCTAGCAGATTATTTATAATTTACATGTGTCCAAATAAGTCGTTACTATACTGTAAGCCTGCACACACATTTATGTTGACATCCAGGTGTTTTTTTTTTTGCAAAAAAAAAATCTAGTTGTTAATATATACAATATTTAAAGTACCATTTTATTCCAAGTGGTGACCTAGTTGTTTGGATGTTGATAATTACAAGAGATAGAAGCATATTCAAAATTCATTTGATGACAAGTAGTTTTGTGCTGCTTTATGTCTGCTTCTTCGGCATCAATGCAATATGTGGGGTTCTGTGGTGTTTAGCTCTTAGGTCTTACAATTCCATAAAATGTAATGACTTCACTGTCTTCCACTACTGTACTCGACTACTCCCAATCTGTTTTTTCAGACCTTAAATGGTTCTTGAACCAAATTTTAACTAATAGAAAACAATTACCTGTCCTCAAAATTTGACTTTGCAAATTGGTCATTTCCTTAATTATCTGCAGGGAATCGGAAACGGAATTCCCCTTGGTGCTGTGGTAACTACTCCTGAGATTGCCCAAGTTTTGACTCGCCGCAGTTACTTCAATACCTTTGGAGGAAACCCTGTATGTACTGCCGCAGGGCATGCTGTCCTAAAAGTTATTGAAAAAGAAAAACTTCAGGAAAATGCACAAGTTGTGGGATCCTACCTGAAAGAGCGCCTTAATGCCCTTAAGGATAAATATGAAAGTGAGTTTTCCCTCCTACCTGTAGTTACATCTTTGTATGTGATGATCTGTGACAGTATTATGATGGCAAATACCTACAGTTATCGGAGATGTAAGGGGAAGAGGCTTGATGTTGGGAGTTGAACTTGTTACAGACCGCCAACAAAAAACTCCTGCAAATGCAGAAATTTTGCATGTGATGGAACAAATGAAAGGTACTAATATATATAATACATTGAAATCAATCAATTTGTATATATATTGAAGAATATCATAACTTAATTTATCATCTTCCCCCCTTTATGTAGACATGGGAGTATTGGTGGGCAAAGGTGGTTTCTATGGTAATGTTTTTAGAGTAACACCCCCACTCTGTTTTACTAAGGAAGATGCTGGTAGGTTCTTGAGCTAGCCTGTTTGGTTCTTCTCTCCTCTACCTTGATTCTGTGAAGTTCATTCTGATGTTGTCCTTGCTTTTTTGTAGACTACTTTGTGGATGTTATGGACTGCGCAATGTCAAAGATCTGAGCATGGCATGATATCAGATTGCAGCGACTGAGGTCTAATATTGCAGCTTATATAATCAGTAGTACAATTTAGTTCTATCATGGTTTCATGGATACACATGTTTTTTTTTTACTTTCTGCATATGATTATGTTTGTTCTGGAAAATGTGTTGTGTGTATAAAAATAAATTATCTTATTAAACTCGTGTAGTAAGAATGGTGGATGCGAGAAGCCAACACCTCGTTGTCTCTTGCTGTGTGCTGAGCCAACACCTCGTTGTCTCTTGTTGTGCGCTTATTTGTGCCTCTTATAAGTTGCATCTTCACATCTGTATTGTGAATGATTTGCATCTCTGAAGCTATGTACGCTTATTTATGCTTCTTATAAGTTGTATCATTCAATCCTGTATTCTGAATGATCTGTATCTATGAAGCTCTCTTCCATACATTCGTTCGAAAGAAGCAAACAGTCTTATTTATGCTGCATTCCAGTGAAGAAAGTAAAAACTTTGTTGCATAGTGACCCAAAATGAATTATAAATTTGTTTTAATATGCGTACAAAATTTAAATAGTTCAATAAATTAAATTTCCCATTTCCCTCGCCAGCTATCTTTCTTTTACAATTTAACTCATTATGGTGAATCACGCAAGTATACAAGTGTAACTCGTTGGCACAAACGCTTCTCATTTCTTCTTAATTTTATGTTTTAATTATTACCGGGTATATAATAATTAACCAAACTTTGTACGCACATTTTAGGTGTTAATATTGTAATTCGTAAAAGAAAATTTTAAATTAGAAAGTTTGAATAGGAAGGGAAACAGAAAGGGTAAAGATAAACTCAGTTTTTAACGGCTTCTGAAGTAGATTAAATATATTTTTTAATAATATATTTTTTTTCAAATTTTTATAATTATTTAATATACATAATTTTTTTATCAGAATTGAGTCAATTTGACTACCAAAAGATCAAATAAACCACTTGAATTGAGACAAAATGAGTATTAAGAGACTTGTTTATTTGAGGGAGTATTGAATCGAGACTGATTTGATTAGAGATTACAAATTTGATACCAAAACATGCACTTATTTGCTTTGGAAATGTCAGTATTTTTATTTTATAGCATGTACAGTTATATTTCATATCTCTTGATAAACAAAAAAAATACAATTCTAATACAAACATCATTTTCCTTAACTAATTATAACGATTACTTTATTTTGTTCATTGGTTTCATACCTAATATAATACTTATAATTTTTAGTGTAATTTTAATTTGCAATAAATAATTTTTACAAATACATTAATTTAGAAAAATTAGGGCCTCGAAAGTCTTCTTTCTGACTAACATATATAGCCTGTAGAAAAGCTTCTTGAAAATCTGAAAATGATTAGTGCGTAACCAGAATGAATTGTGGACCGCAATGATATGCCAGAAGTCCTTGTTAGCTCAGCCACTCCTATAATCACATGCATTGTTGGAGGGTACGGTTCTGCGACGTACTCGCTTTATCAGGATGGATGCTAGTATGCTACAATATGGTATGTGGCGTCATGAACCAAGTCAGGAGTCACGGTCTAGGTGTTAAAAAATAGTACAAGATTCATTTGGGTCTCTGTCTAACACCTTAAGATTTTAGATGAATTGGTTACTCAACATGGTATAAAATCAAAAACTATACCAAAAATTGGGTGGAAAAAAAAAGGATTTCGAGTGAGGGGAATGTTAAAGAATAATATAAGATTCATTTCGATCTCTCTCTAACACCTTAAAGTTTTAGATGAGCTAGTTACTCAACACTCACAGCTAGCCTGCTAATCTTATGTGAGAGCGTTGAGCAATCAATACTTGAATACAGGCATTGAAGGAACAAACAACAATAGCTAGTCTGCAAAATTTAACAATAGCTAGTCTGCAAAATTTTATTTGCAAACAATCAACATTTCAACACAAGCATTAAAGATTAACCACATTAATACTTGTTACATGTATAAGCCATGGAAATAGTGAAATGAAATCGATCCAAAATTTTCGGATTCCATCTAAAACTCTTCTGTCTTAAACCCTGCAGACAAATTCAAATTTCCAAATCTTATTACAATATATTGGTAACTGGCAACGGAAAAAGATGACACTGCTTACTTGGCCATCGCATATTAATGCAGGTTCTCAGAACTCGAGTAACGGTGAACATCTTGAGAACCTCTTTAATTAGTACCAATATTACACTCACACTACATTGCTAGTTACCTATCATTTCGTACAAATATTGATGACATTGGTGAGTACCGGCCAGAAGTTGTGTAATTGAATCTTCGTCTTCTTCTTCGTCGTCGCGTTGAATATAAAATGGAAGGCACACTTAGCATCAAGAATGCAGCTTCTTGAAGCATTCTTATGCTTTTTCTGAACACCAACCTCATCAAGATTGAGATTGCTTCCATAAATCTACTCATCTCTTGTTATTCTTTTAAATTTTCCCAAGCAAATCTTGTGAATAGCAAAACCCTCTATTTTTTTTGACAGATCAAAACCCTCTATTTTAATCTAATTGTGATCAATGAATTCCAACATTTAATTATATATTAGTTTTAGTTAGCTAAATCTGGTATAGTTGAATAATATAATTAGTTCTTATTAATTAGGTGGAAAATGTCAGGAGTACTGATGTACTAGTATAATATAAAAAGCAAAATGTGGACATCATGTGTTCATTGAAAAATAGATAGTACATGCATATCGGTGTTCTTTTAGTGAAGCTTGTAGTTTTTGTTATGTAGAAATGTGGAAGAGAATGTTATGTCGACATGCACAATTATTTTGTTTCTTGACAACACAGATTGTCGATCTGAGATTCATCTCATCTAATCGTACCAACTTCATTATTTGCACCGACGGGAAGCCGCTTTATGCATGAATAATTATTTATTTATTTTTAAAATAAAACTTGTAGATTAATATAATAGTATTCATTTAGAGGCAAAGTTCTATGCATAATTTTAATTGGAGTCCTTCATTAAATTCTCTTATAATATATTATAGAATCCAATGCAATACTTCTCCAATTAATTTCCATTTAAGATTGTTCATAGAACAAAACCCTTCATTTAGATATTTTTTTTATCAAACTTAGAAATTCACCGAAGATAAACACTTATCTTTATTATTAGTCATTTTAATTTTATGTTGAAATTCTTTTTTATTTATCACTTTTTATTACCAAAATACAATTAGTATATCTCGGTAGTTACCCTTGTATTAATAATTTTGTGTATACTCTCTTTGGGTTCACATTAAATTATAAAGTTATAAAAGTGAAATTGTAACATTATTAATTATATTTAAGTGTGTTAATTATGATTTTTTGATTTATACAAAAACTTCTAAAATAACTAACAAAAAAGAATAGAGGGAATACTAAATTTTTTATCGCCCAAAACGGAACAAGAATTTAAAAGTAGTTGAGAGTTGAGACTAAAAAATTCTATAATATATATTTTTTTGACAGAATTCTATAATATAGATTTGTTTTAATTAAATAAGTTGAAGATTCATCGTAATTTTAGAAATAAAAAATTTGTCATAAAATCGATTAACGAATGATATCTAAAATTGTAATCAAGCGCTTGATCCTTGAGATACTTCAAAAAACGAAAGCGTTCAATTAGAAAATAAAAACGTGGCTAAATTGGTTTTAATTAGAATCGAAAAAATAAGAGATTTTTTTGGGATGGTTTTTCCACTTCTCGTAACCTCGTTGTTCTATGTTAAAATAAAATTTAAATTTAATTCATTATTACTATAATAATATAATTGTTAAACAGTATGAGTGTTGCATGAGGGGTTGAATGCAACTTAATAATTTATTAATAATCTTGCTAACAACAAAAAAGAAATAATAATATCAAGTAAAAAATGCAGAAAACAATAAGCAATCAATTAAAAACAGGCGTTTAATTTCAAAAATTAATTTTATTAATTTTTTTGTTACAATTAACTGGAAAATAATTCCAGTTTCGATAAATACAATAACAATGAGTTTGTTAATATTTCTATACTTGATAAAATTCTAGCTCAGTTGCATGAGGAAAAATATTTGTGAAATATGTGTATTTATACTGAAACACATATTTCACTTACAAATTTACTTTCCCTTATTCATATAACAGAGCTTGAAATAGAAATTATTATAAAAATGTAATTTCTACAATTATAAATCAAAAATATATAATTAAATAACTTTTTTAAAAGCCGACAACTCTTTTATATTATGCGGGGCTTAGTAATGATATTAGAATAAAATATTAATTTACCTAGTACAAAAAATTATTTAATATCATTATTAAATTTATATAATAATTATATAATAATTAGTGCTAATATTTTTACTTTAAACTAAAACTTCACTTAAAATTAAAATAAATAATAATAATTTAAAACAATGAAATTCTCTGTTAACGCGCGGCAATTTAAGTGGAAAACGCAGACAAGGTAAAATGAATTGGCTTTCGCAAAAAAAAAAAAGGACAGGCGGCATGAATATAGGAGTACGAGGCATGAGATTACAAGAAAATAAGCTTAAACAAATATTAGACTGCCACGTCATCGTATCATTCACTCAGCTATTATATATACTAGGCAATAATGCCGCACTACACGAACTTAATAATCTTGTCAATAATTTATATTTAATAATTAGTAGAATTACTTTAAATATGTTTTAAAATAACAAAATAATAGATCGACCTATTCTATTTTGTTTATGCATTCCGGAATTATTAAAAAAATATTATGTAAGTTAGTCAAATATATAATTTCTATTTTGACTTGGATAAGTGTATAAATATAAATTGTCAAATTTGATAATTTTTTTCATGTGACTTGATTATTTTGTATTATTTAAATATATTTAATAACTAATATAATTAAATTAATTTAAAAATAAAAATTAAGATTTTGAAAAATAATTATATGGATTATTAGTTGAAAAAAATTACTATCATAATATATATAAATTTGTATTTATTTCAAAAATAAAAATTACAATAATAGTGTAATTTCTAGTGTTTATAAATTAAAAATATTAAAAATAATAATTCTTTTAAAAGACGACACCCCTATCATATTATACAGAGCAAGACGATCATTATGCACACAAATTAATATAAATAAAGTAAAATTATATAATAGATGTGGGATAAGTAAATACAAAGTAAGAAAAGATTAATAAGAAAAGAACATTTTTAGAATTTTTTGTATTACAAATAAAAAATATTAAGTATAATTAAATAAATATATTAAAAACCAAATCCGCTCTCATATAAGTTTGGTAATTTTATAAAAAAATTATTTATATATATGGCGGTTTAAATCTTTTTTTTAAAATATTTTTTCAATTTTTGTAATGCAGCGTAGGCATGATTCGCCTTTTTCAGACATTACATGGTTCGATTACTTGTGCAATCATGTAATGGCTTAATATGATATTTCAAATAATTTATAAGATTTTTAATAATTATCCCTTAAAAATTTCATTAGGAATTATCTAATAATTTTTTTTAGAAATATTATAATACATATTTTATATAAATATCAATTTTTATAATAAATATGCAATATGATGTCTTTTTAATATAAAATATGCAAATTCAATGTGAAAAACAAATTAGAAAATGTAATAAATATTTTTAGCTAAAATTCTAAAAAATATATGAAAAGATCTGATCTCCTAATCAAAATGATTTGTTGAAATAGTCAAAAAGAGTATATAAATTTTAATCAGGTAATTTATTTACGGGAAGGAGTACTAAAATTAAGAATTTTTTTATAAAATTTGTGGAGCTACTACTCAGACAATAAATTTTAGCCCTAAAAGAATGTATTGTTTTTGTAATAAAAAAAGTTAAATTGAAAGAACAAAATGTTGGGTTTTTAGGCTAAAAACCAAGTTCCTCAACTTCACTTTTTGTCCCACATTAATAAGGAAATGAAGCACCCACTTGCCTTCACCTATAAATAAACATTTCCCCCTTCTTTACTAATTACACATTTCTTTCTTCTTTTCTTTATAGCTGCTAGATAGTCAATCTAGTAGGAAAGTCGGTTTAGCCCGTTTTCAGAAAATGTTGGGATAAATGGTTCTCGTGCCTAAACTACCCTTAGGAGTGTTTGAGTTTGACTGCGGTCATCGGAGGTGGTCCCGCTGCAGGGGGTCGTTCTATCAGGTTCTATCAGGTTGTGGACACTGTCCGGGTTGGAAGAGGGAGAGAAGGAAAGGTTGTCGAGAAATAGTATTAGGGGGAGGTTTCGAGGGAAACACTTCAGTAAGTGAGTGATATACATAATAGATATGTTAAATTGAATTTGTATATAAAATTCAGAGTCATATACCCGGATATTGTAATCTCTTTGTTCTAGTGAAGTTATTATCATTGTGGATATAAGCTTACCGAATCACGTAAAATCTCTTGCCTCTTTTACTATATATAGTTGATTTGTTGTTTCCACTACTATCATATATATTTGTGGGTCCAAGCACACGATTAAGTATATAATTACGCTTCCGCAGACGTCGGGGATCGGGTCAGATTCCCAACAAGTGGCATCAAGAGCCAGGTTAGCTGTGCCTAAATTATTGGTGCCGAAGGAAAGTCATTAAGAAAAGTGGTTATTTAATTGGCACCGTTTCGACGGAAGTGCTCTCACTGTTCCTTATACTTATCTGTCCAATTGATTTAGCCGTTTAACTTGCTTTGAGTGTGCAAGTGGATATGATGACAAATATTGGAGGATTCAGGGTGGATCCGTATGATGGTAAGGGGAATTTTACTCTTTGGCAGAGAAGGGTAAAAGATATCCTGACCTAACAGAAGCTAGCGAGGGCTTTGAAGGGAAATGAGGGAAAACCAACAAAAATGAGCGATGAAGATTGGGAGGATGCTGAGTCGCAATGCATGGGTACCATCAGACTATGTATTGCTGACAACATTATCAACAATGTTGTGGACGAAAGCACGCCGAAGGAGTTGTAGTTAAAGTTGGAGGCATTGTATCTCGGGAAGAACTTGACTACAAAGTTAAATCTGAAACGCGAATTGTATCGGCTAAAGATTGCAGCACATGACAATATTATTGAGCATATGAATGTGTTTAATGGTATTGTTGATCAACTTCAAAAGGTTGATGTAAAATTGGAGGAAGAAGATAAGGCCCTTATTCTTCTTACTTCGCTTCCAGAGTCATTCGAGAATTTGGTCACTACCATATTGTACGGGAAGGACACCGTAAAGATGGAGGAGGTTCAGTCAACACTTTTGTTAAATGCTAACAGGAAGAACCAAGATGGTGACAAGGAAGGAATGACAGCTTTGGCCTTGCGTGGTCAAAGTGATAGAGGAAGGGGTGTTGTGAAAGGATCTACCAATGGCAGGTGTAAATCCAAATACAGTGAAAGGGCCAAGCAGTGCTTTGGTTGCAAGGAGTGAGGTCATATTAAGCCGAATTATCTGTTTAATAAAAGGAACCCAGATGCATCATTGGCTGTGGTTACTCTCGATTGTGAAGATGTTTGCACCGTCTTCAATCGAGACACTAGTTCTCCGGGAGAATGGATATTAGATTCAGGTTCATCTTACCATATATGTTCCGAGAGGGGACATTTTGACGAATTCCATGAAACAAAGAATGAAACAGTTTCTTTGGCTGATGGGTCTACTTGTGAGATCAAGGGAGTTGGAATTGTGAAAATCAAAATGTTCGATGGAGCAGTTCGCATTTTGGGCAGTGTAAGATATGTTCCTCAGTTGAAGAAAAATCTAATATCTATCGGTCGGTTAGCTTCAGAAGGCTATAGATGCTCTATAGTAGGGGGAGCTATGAATATCGAAAGAGGCTGCGTGGTTCAGATGAAGGGAGAGCTATGTGAGGGAATATATCGTCTGATTAGTACGTGGCCAGAACGTATGGGAACTTCGAAAATCTGGTTATCTCGTGCACGAAGGAATAGTGACTTTACGGATACTATTGTGGTTGTATCATTTTCAAGTCTAGACGATGTTGCAAAGACTGTTGGGATGAAAGTTTGGTCAAAGGACTTCCACGATATCAACGAGTAATTGGTGTGTTGCAGCTGCATATGCGCATCGACCAACATGAATTGAGCTGGAACCAGGCAACAAATTGATTTGTTTGATATGCAGTTGGGGTAAATGAAAGATCGATGATCAAACTTGCGTGTGTGGTCACACTTGTGTGTGTGATGGACTACATACTGGATTGGCCGACGTGAATCAATTGAGTATGTGCGCATACAACAGATTGCTTCACATGTATGTAGTTGGACAAATAGAGGTCAATGGTACACTTGTGTGTATAACACGTGGGTATTCGAGAATGAATACGCAGGCTGGGGTATAAGTTGGAGTTTTTGAATCGGAGGGGGAAGCTTTGGAAATTTTTGTGGGCGTGGGCATGGATTGCAGGAAGAGTCAGAAGTTCGGAAGAGGGAGATTGTTGGGTTTTTAGGCTAAAAACCAAGTTCCTCAACTTCACTCTTTGTCCCACATTGATAAGAAAATGAAGCACCCACTTGACTTCACCTATAAATAAGTCTTTCCCCCTCCTTTACTAATTACCCTTTCTTTCTTCTTTTCTTTATAGTGTCTAAATAGTCCATCTCGTAGGAAAACCGGTTTATTCCGTTTTCAGGAAGTGTCGGGATAGAAGGTCCTCGTGCCTAAACTACCCTTATGAGTGCTTGGGTTTGACTGCGGGCATCGGAGGTGGTCCCGCCGCAGGGGGTCGTTCTATCGGATTGTGTGACAATGTCCGGGTTGGAAGATGGAGAGAATGAAAGGTTGTCGGGAAATAGTATTATGAGGAGGTTTCGAGGGAAACACTTCAGTGAGTGAGGTATATACATAATAGGTATGTTAGACTGAATTTGTGTATAAAATTTAGAGTCGTATACCCGGATATTGTAATCTCTTTGTTCTAGTGAAGTTATTATCATTGTGGATATAGGTTTGCAGAACCACGTAAAATCTCTTGCCACTTTTACTATATATTGTTGGTTTGTTGTTTCCATTACTATCATATATATTTGTGAGTCAAAGCACACGATTAAGTATATAAATACGCTTTCGCAGACGCCGGGGATCGGGTCAGATTTCCAACACAAAATTTATGCTCAAATAAAGACGTATAATAAATAAAATGTAAAAGAAAAATGAAGTGCATCTAAAAAGGTTAGGAAAGCCGGAACACATGCTTCCGAAGGAAATCAGTTTAAAACGATTTTAAACATGATACCTCCCCTCCCCGTACATCCTGTTATTATATATAGATATAGATAACAAAAATACAAAGGTTTTGAGTGTATGTGTACAAAAATGATAACTTTTAAAAAATTGGCCAAAAATATTCATTTGGACACTGAATTCTGAAATGCGTGTATGTGATACGGATTTGAGAAATGAGTATATTTTATTTTTTAAATGCGTATCATACGTAAATGAAACACTCATTTTTTAAATGTGTATCTCAATTGTTATTTTTTGATCATTACTTTCAAAAATTGTCATTTTTTTAATAATTGCTCCCCCGTTCTAATTTATCTGTCTTACTTAATTTTTTATAATTAAATTGATCCAATTTTGATCAAAAATTTCATATAATTATTAAAATTATATTTTTAGAAAATATATATAATTTACTTTAACTTTCAGTTTTCTTAAATTATAAAGCGGAGTAATAATTTTTAATTATCAGTGGACGGATATTTTTATGCATGACCCCGTATAAATAAAATACATAGTTTTTATCTAAAAACAAAAAAACGAATCATCCTCCTCCTCATCAACTAGGGTTCCCTTGTTCGACGGAGCTTCACCACACACCATTCCTTTTATAGAATCTCCTATTTTTTGCTAGGGTTTATAATTTTCTATTTTTTTAAAACTATTATTTATTTTTTATCATGTAAATAGATTAAATTAGGTCTTAATAATGGGTGACTTGATGTTGTTGCCTCGATTTTCTCAATCTGCTGGAGTAGTTTCAACTTACTTGGATGATGAATTTATAGATACGAATAGTAATTGTAAAGATGCCGATGATGCTGACTGTACTGTTAGTTATACTCATCCTACTGATGCTGTTACGGTTACTAGTTTGGCTTATTTTCCGCAAACGAATGTGTTGTGTGAACTTAGACATCAGGCTTTCGAGGCTCCGGTTTTGACTGCTTCGTTGGATAGTGGCTTGGTGTCCAAGTGGCGGCCTAAGGATAGAGTAAGTTGCTGATTTGACTTTTCTCGGTTTAATTTAAGTTGTTTTGATTGATGCTATGTTGTGATATTTAGTAAATATATTGGTATTATAGTTTTCGGTTAGGATATTGGATTCGTAGTTTAGAGAAATGCGAGATTAAAAGAGTTAAAAGAGTATGTACCATACGAGAGAGGGATGAACTCATGTGTGTGTATTAGAGAATAAACAATCGAGATTTATGTTGCTACTTCCTTTCTCATTTTTTTGCATTGTTGAAGTAATATGTCTATCATCTTAATTTCGAACGAGTAGCCCTTAGGAGGATTGCTGGAAGCTATTTTTCTACATTTGATTCGAATGTCGAAGCAGTTCATTTCTATAAACCTTACTTAATTGTTGAGATCATTAACTTAATTGTTGTATCCAAGATGGCCTTACTGCATTTATAATCAAGATTCAAGAGTTAACTTGTTTCAAAGTTATGGAACTTTTAACTTGTAAACTGATCTTCATAATTGGCTTGATAGATTTCCTATGGTTTAACACAAACATTTCCTCGCTTAAATAATCTATTAAGCTTCTTTATTTTCCTTAGGATTTCTGTTAGAAGGTGAAATCTACCTAGTCTTTGTATCATTTAACCATTGTTAGTAGTTGGCCATATATTCTAATGTGACCAAGTGAGAGTGATTCTCCTATCTAAAGGTGCACTTTTGAGTTGTTCATATATATAGTAAAGATACAGTTTTGCTCTCCTAATCGAAGGAGAGCAAAACTATGCTCTTGTTTAGTTCTTTAAAATTTGTCAAAGCCTCGGCATTTCATTAGTTCTCATGTGAAAGCACTTAAAAGTTGGAATATCTTGGATGTGTTTCAATATGACAGTGTTGAATCATATTAGTATCATGGTTGTGCTAGAGGTACAAAAACAGTTTTATATCAAATGAACTATTGACAAAGAAAAGTTGTTTAAATACATGTTGAAGGTTTATGAACGTAATTGAATAAAGAGTAATTAGATTTTGCAGCCTTTATTTTTGGACGTTTTTTCAATTTGGTCTCAAACTATATTTTTTGGCATATTGCACCTCTAGGTTTCAAATTCTCTTCACTTTGCACCCTTTTGACCAAATTAGCAGGGATAAAATAGGAAATGATTTATTCAAGTATTGTTTATGACAAAATGCACCCCATAATTTTAAAATTTTGTCAAAGTGCACCTTAACTTAATATTTCACTTTTTTTTAAATAAATGTTAATATTTTAGAAATAACCAATTATAAGTTATCTTATTTAATATATTTTTTAATGATACTTGTTATAATATATACTCCCTTTGTCTTAAATTACTTGTCCATTTGAATTTTGCACATATTTCAAGGTGTATTGAACATATAGTTCAAATCATTACTTATATTTTTAAAATATTAACTTTTGTTTTAAAAAAAATATTAAATTAAGGTGCACTTTGTCATAATTTTAAAATTATGAGGTGCATTTACACAAATCATACTTGAATAAATCATTTCCTATTTTACCCCTCCTAATTTGGTCAAAATGGTGCAAAGTGAAGCAAGTTTGAAAATTAGAGGTGCAATATGCCAAGAAACATAGTTTGAGACCAAATTAAAAAAATGTCCAAAGATAAAGGGTGCGAAATGCTAATTACCCTTAAATAAAGTTACATATATAGTTTATATTGTATTTTTAGGAGAATCTCACAAGTTAGGATTTCTTTGCCAAGTCAATATGAGGCGTAAGATTTAAGGGTAGGTACAACCCTATAGAAATGTTTACTTTCAAAAAGTGAAAAGGCTCAAGACTAGCATACACTTCCCTTCTTTTGTACCATATAAAGTCGCCCATGTACTACATTATTTCAAATTCCCTAATACTGGGATTGGGTTTGAGTTGTAGTTTATACCATTTAACATTGTTAAATGTGTTAATTCCAATTTTATTTATGTTTTGGGGTTTCATTTGGAGCATTGAATGAGATTAGAATTCTGTTTAACATCTGATTTTATACTGATTTGCATTAAAAACTATGACTCTCAACATTTTTAAAATTAACATCTATATGTTTGTTCCGTGGGATCTACCAGGTATTAATATCTTATATATTAATTCTAGTTGCTTTCTATTTCATTTCAATGATAATTTTTTTCTCGACATATTACCCCATTACTATCCGCTTGTACGACTATAGACTAATTGTATAGCATGAACCGGAGTAGTGAGGGTTCTCTACCTGAAGTCTTACAAGTGGACAATAATATGCAACGAAAGAAAAATACATCACTAAAATGAAAGGGAAAGCATTTTGAAAAAGGTTAATACTGGGTAAATATCGTGTAACAACGTGTTAGATGTTAATTTCAGTATTGGCATCATGCTTAGTAGGTTGAAATCAATGTCACCGAGGTAAGGACATATTGGCCATTAGAAATGTTTTTGAAAGCCTTAATATCCAACGAAAGACAATTAATCACAAATCAGACATAATACCAATCTTAAATAATACCCCAAATAACCTAGAATTAACAGACATTAACAATGCAAAACACTTTGAAATCAGAAATCAAACTGATGACGATGGATTTATGTGAACAAAATAATAATAGAGATAAACTTAGGTAATGGCATCATAGATATGTGTCTTCCCGTTCTTTAGGAACCTCGTAATTAGATGATGCTTAGTAGGATGAATTCGCTATCACCGAGGTAGGGACATATTGGCGTTAGGAATGTTTTGGAACACCCTAATTTCCAATGTAAAACAGTTAATTAGAAATTAAACACAATACCAATCTTAAATAATCCCCAAATAAGCCCTAGAATAAAAATAAAAATTAGAAGACATTAATAATGCTATATAGTTCAGATCACAAATTAGAAACAATCCCTATATTTATTAGTTCCTCATTTTAAACTTATATAACCTAGAATTAAAAGACATTAACAATGCAAGATACTTTGGAATCAGAAATCAAACTGATGATGATGGATTTATGATAGCAAAATAATAATAAAGATAAATCTAGGTGATTCAGGGGACTTTTGGCGCAAATAATTGGGCAACTTGGATAACTTCTCTTGATGCCTCTTAGATTCGTCATATTCATCATATAGTTGTTCACACTCGATGGTTGGCAAATAGTTAGAACCTTATGGGTATGACTGTTCAAGTATTCCTTTAATCGCATGAAGTAATCCGATCAAGTTGCAAAATTTAGACCTTGAGTACCGTAGGTTTTACATGAGAGGACACATTTTGTGGGTTTCAAGTTAGGCTAACACGATTTGTGCTGTAGATAGTGCTTTTGTCTCGGTCAGTGTTGATTTTCTAGCTTTCGTCTCGGTTAGTGTTGATTTTCTAATGAACTCCGACAATTGGGTGAGGCTAGAAAATTGAGTAGAAAGAAAATAGGCAGATTAGATCAAAAGTACGAGCAATTTTGGCTTTTGATAACACTTGGATGTAAGACAGGGTTAGAAAGAGTTAAAAAGGGGATAAAAGCCTTTCTTCGTAGAGAGTTGGTATGAGACAAATAAATCATCACATTTGTCAAACATACATCATTTTAATATATCCCTTTCTACAATGAAGTTTACAGTTGTTTATATATAGAAACCCTGAGCTCGGAGAACTAGTAAACTAAAGTAAATTTGAAGAACAAGTAAACTACTAAATAAGAGGAAACTAATCATAATTTATAACTACTACCTATTACTGTACTATATATATCTTAATTCTTGAAAATTTCTAATTAGAATATATAAAAATTTAATTACAAATTTACTTGTGTCTAAATAATAATATGATTTGAATGACAAATAATGTAACTATTTTTCCCCGCATCGGCAAGTATTATGTAATACAATTTAGTTTGTGAGTTTCTCATGGCCTTCGGGTATCTGCCACATGATGCTATTTGGCGTTTTTGGCATTGTGGCACCCATTGATCTGATGAACATATGGTTGGGTGCTTTCCTCATGGGCATCCGCAAGATGCTACAAGTCCCGCCTGATCTAGAACTGATTTAGCAGTTCACATTTTTTTATAAAAAAACTGTACAAGAGGATTTATTTGGGAAGAAAATAAAATACTCGTACTTACAGCCATGCTGCCTCTTCTCCTCCATCAGCTCTTTCATGGTTCGGTTCTGACATGTACATTCTCTTCCCTCTTTTCCAAATGAAGCTCTGTGTTTAGGTCCTGTCAAGTGGAGTTTTCTTCTCGTATGCCCTGCAGCTCTCTTTTCCCAATGATTCTGTCTCATCTCTTATATTATATAAATTGTATAATTTGTAAATTTGGAGAGTCCGTTTTATCACAATTTCATATAAATTGCCCTAAATAGAACTATTAAAAAATAGCGCTCTTCATAATACAACAAAACGCATAAGTAAGATACATTTTCTGTTTAAAAATCAACACACCTGTGACTTGTAGATTACTTTAAGTTGTATTACATAGTATAAACACAGTACCGCAACATGGTTCACGTATTCTATGCTAGTTTCTTATGATGTTTTTAATTTATTAAAGATATATTATTGCTTATTGGTACTTGCACTAATGTGTGTGTACTGTGTACATGTGTATTACATATAAATTTATAAAATCTCTCTGTATGTAAATGCCACTTGCGCCACATGGACGCCGCAATAGATAGATCATCATAATGTTGATATCTTCGTGTCTGGTTTTTGCTCTTTCATTTTTCTCACGTTTTAAATGTTCAGATACAGCTTTAATTTTGAATATGTTGATAAAGATACAAGTTAATACATGACATGGAAACAGTTATCAAGTAGTTTTTGCTGGAAATTGTTGGCCCTAAAACATAAATCTTTTAAGGAGTTTGTTCGGATGGTAATTGTATAAGCTAAAACTGATTGGGAATGGCTACATGAATCCTTTATGTTATAGCAGGAGAAATATTTATCTTTATACAAGGCCTCGTTATTCTTCGTCTACTACCAGTCTACCACAGAGTATTTTAAATTTATTTAATATCTCGGCCACTTGCAGTATATTTATAACATACAAACTTAAAAGTCATAGCTAACCTCTTAAAATTGATTTGGAAATTTTAGTATGCACCAAATTGTTAGACAGTTACACAATAATAATAATCTGCCGTTATCGCTGATCTGTTTTTAATTTCTTTCTCCGTATACCTATGCCCCCCTCTCTTCCCATTTGTTTTCTTAATTTACTTGCAATTTTTTATGCAGATGAAGACAGGTTGTGTTGCCCTCGTTCTATGCTTAAATATTACCGTCGACCCCCCTGATGTAATAAAGATATCACCTTGTGCCAGAATGGAGTGCTGGATTGGTACATCATCACAACCTTTTAGATTTCTGACTTGCACTATTATCATGTAATGTTATTGTTTTACTGTTTTCTGGTTTTATATGCTATTACTAGTGATTTTATGAGACTATTTGTTTTTTTCCAAGCTCATGTCGATGTTGCTTCCGGTTTAAATGGACTTGGGATATTAGAAATCACTATACGTGTTTTGCATCAATCTGGTTAGATGCTCATAATTTTGTAAAATTACACTGTATGCTTTATTATAAGTTAATGTTTGTGGATTAATTTGCAATTTGTTTTTCTATTTATCCTCCTTTCTTGGCTGCTCTTTGAGTAATTGCATCTTCTGCGCAGCAGTTGATCTTGTAAGACTGACCATGCTTGTTACACACATCTTGAGTTAATGTATGCGTTTTTCCATGTGTGCAGTTTTATGCTTGTTATCCAACTAAATTTGTAGAATAGTGTCTACTTGTGTTTTGTTTGTTTATTCTTAACATATGAAGATGTGAAATATTTGCACCATCACTTACCCTTGTATGCCTGTTGTATTTCATTTCCATATATTATATTACTTAATGATTATATATATATATATATATTAATTTCTGCAGATCCAAATTCTATGGCTCCTCAAAAAGCATTAGAAACAATTGGAAAAACCTTAAGTTATCAATATGAAAGGTGGCAAGCAAGGGTTAGACAAGTTTGCTTTGTAGTCTGTGCAATAACAGATTAATTAAGTAGTCTGCTTTAGCTTTCGTTTAACTAACTCAAATATCAGGCAAGGTACAAGATACAGTTAGATCCTACTATTGAAGAAGTGAAGAAACTCTGTAGTACATGTCGGAAATATGCCAAGTCTGAGAGAGTACTGTTTCATTATAATGGTCATGGTGTGCCAAAGCCAACTGCAAATGGTGAAATTTGGCTGTTTAACAAGGTTTTTCTAAATTATCTGCAACTCGTAAGTTGTATCCGTTTCATTGTTTCCTGCAACTAATTTGGATGTCATTGAAAACATTTATTGCAGAGTTACACACAATATATTCCTCTTCCGGTCAGAGACCTCGATTCTTGGTTGAAAACACCCTCGATATACGTTTTTGACTGCTCTGCTGCAGGAATGGTTGCAAATGCTTTTATAGAGGTATGCATTACTCTGGTGCCAATCGATTGACTAGTATTTCGCTTTTCTGTGGGATGTTGACGTATAATTACTATTTGTTTCATTGAAGGTTTGAAAGTTTTTTTCCATATGATTATTATTTCATTGAATAGCTCCAGGACGGGACTCCTTCCAACTCTTCTGGGTCTTCTGTGAGAGATTGCATTTTGTTGGCAGCTTGTGAAGCGCATGAGACGCTTCCACAAAGCGCCGAGTTTCCTGCTGATGTATTTACCTCTTGCCTCACCACTCCCATCAAGATGGCATTGAAATGGTGATCCTTCTGTAAATGCTTATAAGTGTTGTCGAGTATTTGAGTAGGGTATGGTTCACAGGGAAGGACTGATATTAATATAAGTTCAAGTATATTATTTCTTAATATCTAGATGTGAGAAGAATTGATTTGTTTTTTTTTTGTTATTAACTAAATTAAACTAATAAGCAAATAAAACTGTGATTTAACGATGATAAAAAGCAAACCAGGAAATCACAATACAATATTAAACAAACATCTCAAACCAATGAATACTACCTAATCCCCAGATTAGAGAATTAGTTACACATAACGGAGAAAGAAAATAAACATATATTAATAATGAAAACCATGGTTACAAGAGTATAGAGTTAAGAAGATACAACTTGACAAAATATCTTGAATTTGGAGTGAATCCCTTCGATCCTTGCTCAAGTTCTCTCTCCAAGCTCTCTTTTCTCTTGCTCTATGTAATACACGGCCGCTACTAATAATTATACGAAACCTAATATAAAAGTGTTTTTAATGATTTCCAAGAAAACAAGACCCACTTTCCTAAATGAGTTAGAATTGTAATACAAAATTCGTAGTAGCTGTCCAGGCCTGTTTCTGGGCTGCTCCAGTTGAGATATGTGCGTTGAACCACCTCCGAGTTATAGATTTTTCTATTATCTTCACGTGGGCTATAAAATCGCTCAATTCTAACTTCTACAACTCAAGTTACGGCCCAAACATCAAACAGTGAACTGTGTGTAAGTTGACCATCAAATCCGAATTTACTTCTAATTTATCTCCAAATTGGATTCTTTATTCTCCAATTCTTCCAAATTTAGGATTTCCTTGCTTCCTACAATAAAACATTAAAATCTAATTAATAAATATCCAATTAATGCAAAATATAATAAATATGAGGAATATATTTATATAAAATATATATAAATATAAACTCTATCAATAAGCGTAATCATTTGTTCTCATTTCTCACAATTTATCATCATGTTCTGTTCTAAGTGGTTGCATATCTGTTTAGTGTTGTCTATATATAATACATATTGCCTATATATGACTAACGACTAATAGCTTTAGATTTTGTGGTATGTTAAAACTTAAAAGATATACGTGGGCTTAATATTTTCAATTTCTGATATAGTTAATATATTTTTCCCTGATCTGCTGCCAAGTTACCCATTACAGTGTTTTCTTTATTATATGGTCGCCACTCCCACTTTGCTCATTAATATTTTATTATACAACTTAAGTTTTTTTTTCCTTGAATGGCATTCATTTTTATAATTAATGCATGCTTTATCACTTACTGGGTAGTTGGTATTTGGTGGTTGGCTCACTCATTTTCAATTATCTGCATTGCAATTTATGATCGAACTTACATTACAATTGTGCATCTCATTTTTTGGTGATGCTTCTTGTTTCCAGGTTCTGCACACGTTCGCTGCTTCACGAGTCTCTCAATCATTCACTTATAGATCGAATACCCGGTCGGCAAACTGACCGTAAGACACTACTTGGGGAGCTAAATTGGATATTCACTGCAGTGACTGATACAATAGCCTGGAACGTTCTCCCTCACGGTGGGCAGTGACTATATTAATTCCTTGTTAATTCATTTATGGACATCTCTTCTGCTGGAATTTAGTATTGCACTTTTGCTCATTATTTCTTTCTGCAGATATATTTCAGAGGTTGTTTAGACAAGATCTATTGGTCGCAAGCCTGTTCCGAAATTTCTTACTTGCTGAGAGGATTATGCGATCTGCAAATTGTTCTCCGATTTCACATCCTGTGTTACCCACTACCCATCAGCATCATATGTGGTTAGTTAATTTATATATCATAACATTATCTGAAACTTGCTTTCCTCTAACTTTAGTTCTTATGTCATGCAATGAAGGGATGCATGGGATATGGCTGCTGAAATGTGTCTTGTGCAGCTTCCGGCATTGATTGAGGACCCCACTGTTGAATTTCAGGTGAGTTGTTAAAGTTTGATCATAATATATTATATTATTGACCATTTGATCTGTTGAGTGTGCTTATTCTTTTGTGTTACATTTGATCTGATTTCAGCCAAGCCCTTTTTTCACGGAACAGTTGACAGCTTTTGAGGTGTGGCTGGATCATGGATCTGAATATAAGAAGCCTCCTGAGCAGTTGCCAATTGTTCTTCAGGTACGATTGTTTTTGGGTCCTTGTAAGTTTTGACTCTGAATTTCGACGGTCTGTATATTTTATGGTGGTCTGGAGCAATTTAGGATATGTAATCATCCATTTTATGAATACCCTCTCAAGTCTTCTTTGAAAATATTTGTTGGATCGCCACAGGGTCGGGTTGGAAAACTTGACTTTGTTCTCACAAGCATATGGTCGCCCATTGTTAATGCAACTAGAATAAGTCGGGTCGCATAAATAGTATAAGTATGATAAACACAAAAGTATAGTATGATAAGTTTATCCAAATGAAAGTACTAATAATAATATAAGTTCAAGTTATTATTTCTCGATCATTAGAAGTGGAATTGGTAATTGTGCGTTTTGTTTATCAACTAAATTAAATTTATAAGCAAATAAATTTACTATCTAACATGAGGAAAAACAATCCAAAAATTAGGGTTCTTGAATTGGTTATACGAATATCTAATCTATTGTGATATATACGTCTCTTGCTTTGCTAAAATCAATTCTTCAAGTATTTATATTGTTCTCTCTCAAAGATACAACTATATATATCTTCAAGTCATTCCCATGATCAATCAAAATATAATTTTAAATTATTAGAACCCAACAATTTATGGTTTCATGACTCGTATATTAATCTCCCAATTAAATAATTGAATTATGTCTATTATATCAGGAAAAAAATTATAACTCCTCTCGCAATTCATTATAATTTCTGGAGATATAACTAAAGGTTCGCAACTCCTTTAGTTATGTTAAGCTTTGTAAAACTAGAGAAATCATAATATAATCAAACAAACATATTATACAAATGAATAACAGATTAAAGAATAAGTTACTCATGACAAATATTGAAAACAAACATATATTAATAGCTGAAACCATGTTTAAAAGAAATTAAAAGAAAAGTTAAGAGAATACACGAGTTTAACTCTGCAAAAATCTCTTGAAACTTGGAGTGAATTACAACAATCCTTTGCTCAGGAATTCAATTTAGGACCCAAACAAGTGATTTCTACACAAAACTGTCTCTTGGAACCCTTATATGGGAGGCTCAAATATGAGATATGCTGATTTGCCCAAGACCCCTTGAGCTAATACTCAGGATCACTAATTAGCTGCCATAAACATATAAATTACTAATTAGCATCCATACAAGTTAAATAATTACAACTAATAATTATTTAGGACTAAATCATTACAAAAAAAGATAAATGAGGTGCAATATGATATGAAACATGTATATATTATTTGCGTATCACCCATCTCTTAAGTGGGTGCGCAAGACACAATTTCTTGATGCATCTTTTCATTGCAGCGCCTTGACAATTGTACCGTGTATTAATGTCTGATGTGTATTGTGTTACAATAATGGCAGTGTCTCTTTGATTAATGTCTGACGTGTATTGTGTTGATATTATTATATTTTGAGTAAATTGCATGATGTGTTCTTGCACTTTACCCGGCATACCACTTGCAATACTATATTTATAAAACTTCCACTTGCAATATTGAAGTTCACATTTTGTTTATTTTATCTAAATTTGTGATCTTCTTTGGTCCAATTCACACTTCATCGACTTTATTTGTACTATTATATAAGGTTTGCTCCAATCCATTAATATAGTTATTGAAATACGAATTGGACGAAAAATTACCTGATAGCTTTTGAAATAGGCGATAAGCCTGAATGTAACCAAATATGAACTCTAATATTTCAAATTGTAGGTTTCGAAAGTGTAGTATTGCAAGTGGTATGTCCACTTTACTCTTATATTATTTATATGCTGAAGTACGAATTTCGTCATGAATTTGCTTTAAAGCCCTTTAGGAACATTTTAGGTACTCCCTTTCTATTAGTAGCATGTATATTTCCTTGTCGAACACAAGCACACACATGACCTTGGCAGTCACTTTTGTGACCCGTACGTGACCATATTTATCTTGACATTATGCCCTTACAAATTCTTTCGTTATAGGCTCCTGTATATTTATTTATAATACATTAAATAAAGATGTTTTTTTGTGTTGCATCCAATTCTGCTTTCTAGGTTTTACTTAGTCAATGCCATCGCTTTCGTGCTCTGGTACTTCTTGGCAGATTTCTCGATATGGGGTCTTGGGCTGTAGATCTGGTAAGTCTGTAGCAGAAACTTTTGCCTTCCTCTTTTCTTCATTAGATCTTTCTAATCCTGTACAAATTCATCTTCTGGTAGGCCCTGTCTGTTGGAATATTTCCGTATGTATTAAAGCTTTTACAAACTACTACTCCAGAACTTTGTCAAATCCTTGTGTTTATCTGGACAAAGATTCTTGCACTCGATAAGGTATGTCTAAGTACTTTCTCAATTCGTGCTAAAGAGTTCTCTCATCTCTCTCTCTCTCTCTCTCTATATATATATATGTAAACTTAAGTCCAGTCAGATCAGCTAACTTTCTATTTTGTCTAATAGTCATGCCAGGTTGATTTAGTTAAAGATGATGGACACAAATATTTCATTAGGTTCCTTGATAGTGAAGAAGCTTATCCAGAACAGCGCGCAATGGCTGCATTTGTTTTAGCAGTCATTGTTGATGGACATAGACGGGGACAGGAAGCCTGTGTTGAAGCTGGTCTTATACATGTGTGCTTAAGGCACCTTCAGGATTCGACCGCAAATGAGATACAAACTGAGCCATTATTTCTTCAGTGGATTTGCCTGTGTGTGGGAAAACTTTGGGAAGATTTCGCTGAGGGACAGATAATAGGTTTGCAGGCAGGTGCCCCTGCCATATATGCGTCTCTACTCTCCGAGCCCCAACCCGAGGTTTACCTCATCTGTTGAAATGTTTTATACAATTGATTAGTGATGCTCTGATGTGTGTAAATATACTTGATACTCACAGGTAGGAACTTTGTATCCAGGTTAGAGCTTCAGCTGTTTTTGCACTTGGCACTCTTCTTGACATTGGGTTTGACTCCTCTAGGGATGTTGGGGATGAAGAATGCCATGAAGATGATGATGATGAAAAAGTGAAGGCTGAAATTAGTATTGTAAAGTGCCTACTAGCTGTTGTTTCAGATGGAAGCCCATTGGTCAGAACCGAGGTTGCTGCAGGTATGTAAACTTATTATATTTCTTGGAACAGATATATTTGTACAGTGGTTTTTACTTGCCTAGTTTGTCATATGTTGGACATGATTAAGGTACATGACAGGTTGACAATTGGTGTGAATATAGGTGAATCGAATGATTATGTGGTTGTTTTCTGAATCCTGAAAATGGGGATTCAGCAATTACTTCATCTATATATATTCATGTATGTGTGTGTATTTTATTTTTTGTTTGCAATATGTAAATTTAAGTATTCAACAGCATAATATGAGAAGACATGCAAATGTCTAGAAAAGTTCAAACTTATCAGGTTTCTACAAGTAATAAGTTACTCATAACAGTAAACAAGCTGAGACTAGTAAGCTATATGATCAAGAGAGAATCCTAAAGCATCTGCCAGAACCAGATTATCTGATGCAGGGACTAGGCAGTTTGTTGTAGATAAATGAAGAATCCCTGCACCCTGGATTTTGATACATGGTTAATATAAGTAATTTAACACTTTAGGATTTTGTATAGTTATTATGCAAAAACTATTGGAACCTATGTTGTCGATGTCATGTTTGATATAATTAATTTGATATTTAAGAATTTTAGATTGTTATGTGAGAGGTATTCAAGCCTATTTTGTCAATGTCATGTTTCCAGATCAGATATCTGTTACTATGCCAAGTGTTTCTTTGCATATATTGGGGAGGACTTATTTTACAGTTAATTGTTGCCCTTATTGTACATATTACAGCTTTGGGGCGGTTTGCCTTAGGCCACAACAAGCACCTGAAATCAGTTGCTGCAGCAATCTTGAAACATCAGCCTAATTCAGCAGTGAGTTCCCTGCCTTTCTTTGCTATTAAGGGTACGACCAGTGGCTATAATACGCCGAATCATTATTCCCATATTGGTCCTATCTTGAGGGCTGGAGGTGATAGCCAGTCAGTGGTTCGTGATGGTAGAATTTCCACCAGTAATCCCTTAGCTACTTCAGGTGTGATGCATGGATCGCCAATTTCTGATGAATCGTCTCAACATTCAGATTGTGGTATACTGAACAACTGCAGTAGCAACGGGGTCATATATCATGCTATGTCAAGACCTTTAGACACTGCATTGTATTCACAATGTGTATCTGCTATCTGTACACTAGCCAAGGATCCTTCACCACGCATTGCAAGTCTTGGCCGGCGGGTACTGTCGATTATTGGGATTGAACAAGTTGTGACGAAACTTACCAAGTCCACTGGCCACAATGTAAGGCCAAGTGAATCTACAACACCTCCAGCCAATAGTCTTGCACGGTCATCTTCTTTGTTCGACATGAATGCAGGTAAAAATTCTTCATGTTCTAGGCTGTGCGGCCTGCAGATTTATATTCTTTTCTTCCTTTAAAAATCCACAATGCTGTCTATATTATCACTCTTCGACAATCTAAGGGCTTAAGATTATGCAGATTATATATTTTGCTTCCGTGACGTAGGTTCCCTGCTCAACTACTCTCCCCCTTTTACCGTTGTCAGATCCTATAGTTTCTAAGCAAGGAAACTTTTGTTCAATTTATTTTACAGGACACTTGTCTTTGACTTTCAGAACTCCTCCGGTTAGTCCTCCTCGATCGAGTTACTTCTCAACGGGCCTGCGAAGAGTTTGTTCTTTGGAGTTGAGGCCACACCTAGTGAATACTCCAGACTCAGGGTTAGCTGATCCGCTTCTAGGTTCTTTTGGAGCTTCTGGTGTCTCTGAGCGCAGCTTTCTTCCGCAGTCAACTATTTACAATTGGAGTTGTGATCACTTTTCAAAACCACTTCTTACTGCAGCAGACGATAGTAATGAAATAATTACAAAAAGAGAGGAGAAGGAAAAATATGCCCTTGATCATATATCAAAATACCAGCACTCTTGTGCGTCTTCACAATTCATTTGTCTGGTTTTGGTTTAGTGATTGTATTTCTTATCTGTTCCAGATTTAATTACGTTGGACTGTTTTAATTGCCAGCTGTTAACAAGCTACACAATCAAATTGCTGGATGGGATACAAGATTTGAGACTGGTGTCAAATTGGCTTTGCTGCAACCTTTTTCTCCCGTTGTTATTGCAGCAGACGAGGGTGAGCGTATCAGGTAGGCAACCTCAACTTCTAATTTTTATTCTATTTTAAAAGCCAGATCATTACAACAAAACAGACTAAATTTTTTTAAACTTGAGCATATGTGATCTAGCCATCTAGGAATGCTGAATCTTCAAGATGCTTATATTAATTAGGAACAGCATTGCAATTAAATTTTTTGTACTTGAGAAACCTTGGTATCAGGTTGTTATTATAATATCTTATAACATTCAGTTTTATCTGCTCTTTTTGTATTGTTCCAGGGTATGGAACTATGAAGAAGCCACCTTGCTAAATTCTTTTAGTAATCATGATTATCCCGACAAAGGTATATCGAAGCTCAGCTTAATTAATGAGCTCGACGACAGCTTACTTCTTGTTGCATCAGGTAAGCTTCTAAACTTTCTTTTTCTTCAATGTTGCATTTCATGAATTTTTGATGGAATTTATGTATGATGTTTGTGCTATGCTTTCATTATACAGGTGATGGAGGTATCCGAATATGGAAGGATTACAGTGTTAAAAGCCAACAGAAACTTGTTACTGCCTTTTATTCAATCCAAGGACATAGGTCGGGTGTCCCTAGTATGAATGCTGTTGTTGATTGGCAGCAGCAATCAGGCTTTTTGGTACATATCACTCTTTCTCTATGACATTTGCATCCAACTTGGGGTTCTGTCAACCTAATTGTCATATTGTTCGATTACAAAGAATATCTGAAAAGATCTTTGGAGTATGGATACGTGGAATGTGTTTTCCATTGTTCTAAAATGATGCATTGTGTTTTAATCTAATAAAAAAAAGTAGTGCCTCCAGTGCATGCTCTAGGCAACTTATATTGGAATATATTAAAAATTTTAAAATCTTAAAACAATAAATATATATTAATATATATATGCTAGTTTGAAGTCACTTACATATTTGTTACATTTCTTTGGTTTAGTATGCTTCTGGTGAATTATCATCTACCGTGGTATGGGATGTGGACAAGGAGCAGCTTATTAACTCCATCCCTCTGCAGTCAGAATGTAGCGTCTCAGCCTTGGTGGGTCTCTCACCTTCTGTCCATTCCGTTAATATCTTGTGTTCTCAAACTTCAATCTATTGTGTTGTTCCTGTGTTGCAAACTCATCCTTTAAATTCTACGTTAACTTTTCTGGTTGAATTCGTTTTTCCTGGAACTTGTTTTGTATTATTTTGTAAACGTCAAGAATATATTAGATGATTTCTTTACTTTACTAAATCCATGGAGGTAACTGAATCCGTCATTGTAACTTTATTGAGAAAACTTAAATAAGTTCTAATACTCTTGTTCTTCCTAAAACCTAAGTTTCCTCTTTTCTGGCTTTGTAGTCTGCTTCTCCAATACATGGCGGGGAATTTGCAGCTGGCTTTACAGATGGTTCTGTCAGACTCTTTGACATTCGAACACCTGACATGTAAGCACTTGATGAGCAAATTGCTAAATATTATTAAAGTCTTGCTCAATGTTTAATTTTGTCAAAAGTAGTAGTCTTACCCACAGGCAATCATACCCTTCTAAAATTAAATTTATCGGTTATATGTAAGTTGAAATGTGACAAAGTGAACGAATCATGTAGCTGAAGCTACGTGTTCAAGACCATGTGTAAATGTATACCAAATTGTAACTCTTCCGTGACCACACAGCTTTTTGATAGGGATAATTTTTTCTTTTATCCTGTAACTATTGCTGTTTTACGGTAAGGTCCCTAACTAGTTTCTCCGATAACGTCATATACCTTTGGGAATTTCTAATTAAGGTCACTCAGTTAAAAATGAAACTAAGAAACGTTTAAATACATTGATGGGGCTGTCTATGTGACTGCTGACTGATCTAATATAGCTGAAGTGACATCCGACAAGATTAACACACACACACACATATAATACCAAATTTCTCTCTCCTAATTCACACTATATAGGGTCAGGTTCCACTAAAAACCAATTAATTCTCAGAAACTTAGAACTAAGTGTGTGCGGAACATAATGTTATATTTTATTGTTATTTTTTTAAACTATTGTGTTTAGGGCTGTCAAATGGATAATTCAGATACGGATCTGCCTATATCCGAATCCGAAAATCCGAATCCTTATCCGAAAATAACATATTCGGATCCGGCGGATAATATCCGGATCCGGATCCTGTTTTACATTATTAAGAAAATAAATAAATTATCATTTTTAAATATAATTTTTTATTTTTAAAATTCTGAATTAATGTGATATATATGTATAATATTTATATACATCTTACAAAAATATATAATTTTAAAAATAAATAGATATATTTATAAATTGAACCTACTAAAATATATATTTATATTATATGTATTTAAATTCGGATTCGGATATTTTCGGATACAGATATACCCATATTTGTATTCGTATCCGAAATTGTCGAATTTGGATACGGATAATATCCGGTTTATTACGGATACGGATAGTATCCGTTTTATTTCGAATACAAATACAAATATTTCGAACGGATATAGAATATTTCGAATTTTTTTGACAGCCCTAATTGTGTTACACTAATGAAAATTTTATTTTTTAAAAAATTATGTAATTTGGAAAAAAAAACAGAGAGCGAAAAGAATGTGCTTGTAAAAGAACACATTTTATAATTTACAAAAAAATTGTGTACTATGGCTGTAGCAAAACAAAACACATATTCTACAACAAAAACTTATGGTTAAACAAGGATGTAAGGCTTCTGAGTTCTAATCGTGACCCTATATATATAGGCCAGTACTCAGTTAGATACCTTTTTCAACATGAAAACTAGTAACTAATCACAACCCCTTTATTAAAATCTAAATAATTCTGGACCATTCATTTTGGATCTTATACCCATACACCTAATATAACCATACACCTAATATAACCACTGTTGACGTATCTCTTCCATCTCCGCTGGTGTCACCATCTTTGTCTTTGTTGAAGCGCGATTACTCGCATGATTGTTTGCCAAAAATGAAATTATTTATATAATTATTTATATTTATACCTATATATACTTATATACTTCTGAAAATGTCTGTTCTAATGTTTTACATAGAATAGTACTTGATAACGTGTTGTAAATATTTAATAGTACTAAATAAGATTACTACAAAGTTTATATAAGAAAAGAATAAAAGATGATAAACTGAAGTAGTGTATTATTATCTAGTTTTTGTTTTTGTATGTACATCAAGAGAAGCTGAGGTGCTGTGTTTATATAGGAATAAAGCACCGTGTGTTGGAATATTAAACTATGTACTAGCCTTAAATTCAATATACACTAGTTTGTGTTTACATGCTAATATTAATGTTTTGCTAGTTCCCAATGAAGTTGAGCTCTAATCTCTTTGACAATCACCACAGTTGGAATAATAATTTATAACACCCCCCTTGATTGTCAAATCACAAATGTGAGTTACAGCTTCACTTGGGAGCAAAACATTAATATTAGCATGGAAACACAAACTAGTGTATATTGAATTTAAGGCTAGTACACGATTTTAGTATTCCAATACGATGCTTTATTCAGCTCAGCTTCTCTTGATGTACAACAAAAACTAGATAATAATACACTACTTCAGTTTATCATCTTTTATTCTTTTCTTATATAAACTTTGTAGTAATCTTATTTAGTACTATTAAATATACAACACATTAATTGTTTCAAACATAATAAAAAGTCTCAAACATAGTAGAAATATCACACAAAAGTATCAATTGATAACATTTAGCTAGCCAAAAACTTATAGCTAGATGCTTCTTGAAACGATTAATTCCACCGCAGTATGTATGTTTGCAAAATGAACATTGAATTTTTGACTTATCATTCTCTACTGGATTACATATTTGATATTACCACCCAATATCACTAGTCCAAATCATTTTCCAACTATCCCTAGAGTAATCGATATCTGCTTGGGAGTTTTTTTTTAACTTAGGGGTATTTTAGTCTTTCTATAATAGTGCGAGTTTGTTTTGCTTTGTACTGTGACTTTTTGCGCCTTTTTACGAGTAAGCACGAGTAAAGCTCAATTTTATGCCAATTTAATAATCGCACTATATAGCTCGTACGCAACTCACGAGAACCTTCGCCTATTCGCAAAGCATGATTAATAGAGATTTTAACAACACTCAAATGATGTCTGTGGTAGAGGGAAATAAAGTTTTTGTGCCAGCACTTTTGGAAGTGTTGAAATTCATTCCAGATAAAATTATTACAGCCAAGCTACATACTGTTGTTACGGATGCAACACAGAAAAGTCTAATAGTCAAAGGACAAAACTAATAATTATCCTTTATATGTGTATATGTTACCATGTCAGATGCCACGTCAAACTAAAGTTGCCAACAAGCCTACAGGTCAGCTCTCTTTAATATCCATTAGTTTCAGTTGTAACTGAAGGGTTTACATTAAAATTTTGAAAAGTTAAATGACATTAACATTGGAAAAACTAGTTCAAGGACCTAAAAAAAACAGTAACAGTTAGAAGGACAAAACTAATATTTCTTTTTTGATACCTCTCAATGTCTGTTAATTTAATGGCATGTAATACTATGTATGATGGTATTTATAATAATCCATGTCATCCAGGCTTGTTTGTGCAACTCAACCACATACCCAAAAAGTTGTGGGGATGGGTTTTCAGCCCGGACTTAATCCCGCTAAGGTATTTATCATGGCTCTTAGATGTCTACTATTCTTTTGATTATCATTGTGTTATCTTTTCAAATATGTTGTATTTTCCCAGATTGTCAGTGCTTCACATGCTGGTGACATTCAGTTCCTTGATTTTAGACATCACCGGTATGCGTACCTAACAATTGATGCCCATAGGGGATCACTTGCAGCTTTAGCTGTTCATAGGCATGCCCCTCTTATCGCTAGTGGATCAGCCAAACAGCTTATTAAAGTCTTTAATATGGACGGTGAGCAATTAGGCACCATTCGATATTACCCCACTTTTATGGCCCAAAAGATAGGATCAGTAAGCTGTCTTACGTTCCATCCTTATCAAGTCCTGCTAGCTGCCGGTGCTGCAGATGGGTGTGTTTCAGTTTATGCTGACGAAATCTCCTCATGAAGATGATTTAAGGCACACTTCTGGAGTTGTAACACGGGGTAGTCCTTGAGGGTCAGACGCCAGTGGTAGTATTGATATCAACAAATTGCCATATCCAAGATTCTGCTTTCCCAGCGGTTGAGTCAAAATGTGAAGATACAAGGCCAGTCACTTGAAATTTGTATTCTATAATGTCGGTTCAACCCTCCATTGTTCAGGGTGATACAGAATAATAAAGTACAGTTCATGGAGTCATGGAGATGCATTAACAATATTACACGTAGCCCATAGGTAGAAAGATGTAAATATTTTCTCTTCCCTTGCATGTTAATTCCCCTTCTGCTTGGTGTGTATTTTGGTTTACTTGTAACCCAACCTATTGTTCTTGTACAAATTTGCTTATTTGTATATATGGAAGCATCAGCAGTTAGTCTGGTTGATCAATGGCAATTTTTCATCAGTGGAAAAGCCATGGGGTTGCTTTACGGAATTGATTATGTGCTATTGTGCTGCCATTTTCCGTGTATATGAACTTTCAATTATGACCACTGGAGTGAAGCTCTTCGATTAGGCATGTCAACAAGTTGAATTTGGGTTAGATTTGACTAAATCCATATATATTTAACTATTTTGACGCATAATTCATATTCGAACTTTTAGGGTTTTGGATAATTGGATTATTGGATCACCCCTCCGGAAAAAGATACTGTATATTAATATTATTTCTTCTCTGTATCCCCAAGGTCTTTTAGAGGAAGAAAATTTATATTCTAAAATTTAGTCAATTTATATACTAAAATTTTAATATAAATCTAAAATGAAATGTAGAATAAAATTATAAATTATATTATCATATTTTGACTTTTTTTCTGTATAATATTTCAGAAACATGAAAGGTAGAACAACATATAAAATTGTTTGATTTAAACTTCAATTGACTTGTCATTTTCTTCTTTAACGTGCAAAACACGGGAACACAACATAAAAGTATCCGATAATAATTTAAAAAAATGGAATAACTATTTTTTTTTGAATAATTGGAATAACTACTTAAAAAAAATGGTATTGAAAATACGATTAATGTACAGACTATGGTCGGATTACCAATGCTACTAGCAAGTGGCCTAGCTGGGAGTAGTAGAAAGAGTAATCGAATTGAAAGTTAGAAAAAGCACTACACCAATACTTAAACAGTTAAAATCAAATTACAATGTCAATACTTCAAAGTCAAGTATCAATGATTAATACATGTAACCTACTAACCTCTATACATATGGTCATGCAAGATCTTTTTGAAAAGCGTATACGCCCTATTTGTAAGTTAAAGGTTTGAGAAAATATTAGAGATTTAAGTCATATTAGATATTTGACCATGTGAATCATATATAATTGATATTTGTTAGTTAGCAAATTGAAATAGCGGTTTGGACTCAAAAAACTACTTTGATGAGTTTTTTCAATTAGAGTATTGACATGTGTTTAGTTAAAGTACAAAAAATTATTTAAACAACTATTTATCAAACAATTTCATACGAAACAACTAATTCAATCCGTTAATCAAAATAGCTACTTCAATCAGTTAATCAAAACAACTAATTTAATCCGCTAACCGCTAATTGCCAAACAGGGCATACATACATACTACTTGCTACTGCTTCGACTTTGATCATGCATATATATTTTTTTATTCAGTAATATTTAACAATTAATTTTTTAATATACATTTTATATTAAAATGTTAAAGAATGTGCATCAAAAATTCAAATATCAAATAATATTATTAGGAGAGGGGGGATATATATTTAGGTAAATATTTCTGTTCGAGCAGCAATCAATCAATCAGACGATAGTGGGGAATATTATGATTTCTTAATAATAATTATTAAAGAGTCATAGTTATTAAGAAATCATTTTTTAATTTAAACAAGTTGATTTATTAATTTTCAATACTCATACTTTCATGAATGCAAACAATAACAAAAGCCTCGGTATCCTCCAAGTGACTTAACAATAATTTATTCATTTTAATATTAATTTAAATTAAATATCAGATAAATATTACATATATATTACTAAATGAAGCGGTTGTCAATTTTTATAAAGTGGCTAGATAATTGATATTATTTTTTATTTTATATGAATTATAATGCTATAGTGAAATTGTGATAATAAAAAATAAAACTTTTGGAGTCAACTACATATTTATATATAAAAAATTAAATAGATGTTAGATGACTAAAATATCAAATTATAAATTAGTGAACTTACTACGATTCAGAATTAATCATAATATCTAATATTAAGTTAAAATATCAATTTTTTCAAATAAAGATTGAATGTATATCAATATAAGAGAACTTGAATAATTTAATTTTTATTTGTTACACGCTATTTCTAAGATATTATATTGCATTATAATATATGTTTTATAAAGAATATTTTTTATTTAATTTTCAAATACAAATATCGGGTTTTAATTATAAAATTTCGAGTTTTGAACTTTACTTTATAGTTTTTAAATTTCGGATAAATCCAAATTAAATTTAAAATCCACCAAGTCCCAATTTCAAGTCTAGAAATTTTTTAATTTTAATTTTTTTTTTTCAAAATCCACCCGTTCATCCCAATTCTCAATCAGTCGGTAAATTTTCGTTGATAAATCCTCTATTACCTGATCAATAACAACTTCTTATCTACTCATCGAACAACTAGAGTAACAAAATAACGGTGTCGAAAATAAAGAAAAAAGCGATGCTTCTATATTCGTGTGCCAATGTCACGAATGTTGAGGTCCACTCATTTACGCCACTAAGCTACTACACCTCCCAATTTTCAATTTGTCGCATCAATTCTTGTGTTTCTTATTGTATTTCTTACTCAAGTCTAAACCCCTTTCCCCTTGCATGCGGGGCGGGGTGTTTTACATTACTTACGGTGAGTACGTAGGATGGAGTTGTCAAAAATTTAATATAAAAAGCCTCGATTGGTTATCGTATCATATTTTTATATTTCGTATCTTAATTTTTGTGACTTATATACTCGAATAAGTAGAAATAATTCATTTTTCTAAAATATACTTAATATCTATATTTATGTACATTATGTATAATTTTTTTTGCTAAGTTTTTTCTAGATAATTTAGTTATATCTTTATAGAAAACAGGATGAATAAACTTCACCTCACTCCAACAGGAGAGGATCAAGCAAAATTCATGGGAGCAAACTCCTAACTACCAGCAACTAACCCGATTAAATGAGTTAACCAAAATCAAAGTAAATTGTTTAAAATTGAAAAATAAACAAAGAATAACTTAAGAACCAGTATTCTGGCCTTCTTTATAGTCTTATTGGACTCCAATAATTTGCCCATCATCTGCACCATCCTGGGCTCTAGCAGGTTGCCCACCTGTATTATCTGAACCATCCCGAGCTCCAACAGCTTGAGTTCCATGCAGTTTGCTAGGTCCTGGCACCTTGAGGGACAATACATCCAAATGAGTTCTTTTATACAAGATTTTGTCATCCTCCATGTTGAAGTCAATTTTCGTCACAAACCAAGTTTCAAGATTAGATTTATAATCGGGTATTCGTATAGAGATTATAAGAAGAAAATGTATAAATATTAAGAATACAATTAGGGTTTTGGGGCTGCTCTTGAGAGTATTTTAAGCAATAATAATTTTCAGATCTCTCTCAAGATGCTTACGTACCCTATTTATGGGGATCAGGTCCACATAATTCTATTCGATTTAGAATTGTATTTCTGGTATAATTGAGGCTCAACCCGTGACCGATACTTTAGGAACAAGTAATGTCCAGATGGAAAGTATTTTAGGTATTTGGATCCTTCTAGAATTAGGTTTCCGATACCATAATTTATTTCGATCACCTTAAGCATCATACTCAATAATTTGTAGGCTTTTTGTTTACTGGATCGGACTCAGCATACGCCTCAGACTTCCTTGTATTTGTTTGATCCAACCATCAGACTCAACATGATTTTGGGTTATAGACGAAGACCCGAATATTGATGGACTAATATTTCTCATATGCAAATAACCTTCGAACACGAATATGCAGGTCTAACCTTTGAAAACTTAGTGAACATATTTTGTATCAACAGGTTCACATTATTTTTTGAAGACAAGACTTCAATAAATACTTAAATAATTTTATAGCCTCCTCTTTATAACTCTTGTTCTATTTTACTGCGTGTACCTTCGGATAGATAGTAGTCCTTGGACGCAGTAGAAGCTTCAGACGCGATAAATCTTTTAAAAACCCAAAAGCCTTTGGAGAAAGAGAAACACTAAATGTATAATAAGCCTTTGGGCACAATAAAAGTCACGTAATTGATTTTGGCACGAGAGTTGCATTGTCTACAATAATGCATTGGCCACATCTCCTTTTTAGTTGATCTGTACGTTGATGTATCCAATGCAATAAAATATAAAATAGATTAAATAAATAATTTTGCTCATGCAGGTCTTCAAATTTTCCTTCTCATGTGAACATAAAAGATGAATTTCCCTTCCTTTTGAAGCATAGCCTTTGGACACAGATTTTTGGATTGTTGATGAGGCTTTTGTATACAAATAATTGGATTTAAAATCTGGAAGTGAACATTATTCCTTGCACCCACATGTCCCCAATATTTTTTGAAGATGAAGCCTTCAACAAATACTTAAATAATTTTATAATCTTTTATTATCCCCAATCGACTCCTTGAATCCATAAATAAGATGTTATATCTTAAACTTTGTAAACTTCAAAATTGCTAGCACCTTTCGACACAACATATGCATTGGACACCAAATTTCAGTCTAGCAAGTGAATGATCTGCATCCAATGTACTTGCACATTTCCGTTGCCTTGTTTATGTTATTTGTAGCTTTTCCTCGATAATGTATCCTTATGTTCGATTGGACCCAAAATTTTATTATATGCAGTTGCTGGTCCCTGATATTGTAAAAGGGGATTGAATACAATATCTATAATTAATCGCGGAATTTTGGATTTAAAAATATTATTTTAATTAATCACAAAATATTAATTTTAATGAAATACTGTTCAAGTAGAAGATATAATTTTAACTTGAAAATATTACAAAATTAATAAGATCAAAGTGCTTATTATTGATAAAATATTCTAGAACGATTTTGACATGAATTATTTTTGTTTAACAATTATAATCCAAACTTGCACAGAAATCTGTGAATATTACAATGCATACAAATTTCTGAATTTAAATGTTTTCAACTAACACAAATAATGAAGTGGTCACCTCATATTTATAGAGGATTTGTAAAGCTTGTATGACTTTCTAGACCAAGACATTTTCAGACTTTATTTAAGCCTGTATGACTTTTAATAACACTTGTATGATATTTGAAATACCTGGGTATGATTTCTCAAAAATCGGTATGACTTTTTAGAAATTAATTCAGTATGACTTTTTTTTAATTTAAACAGTCAGTATGACTTTTTAATTAAATAAAATTGGTATGACTTTCTCATTTAAGAATTCAGTATGACTTTCTCATTTAAGAATTCAGTATGACTTTCTCATTTATGAATTCAGTATGACTTTTAAATAAGTCTTTTTAGGCTTATTAAAAGGCATATCTTTTATAATAAATTAATTCTACTTAATTTAATTAAATAATTTATAAATTAAATTAAATTCAACTTGAATTAATTAAATTAAATTAAATACTCCCTCTGTCCCTCCCATTTCTTTACACTTTCTTTTTTGGGACGTCCCACCAATTTTTTACATTACTAAAAATAGTAACTTTTAACAATAAAATACATTATTACATCCACTACCTAACTCCACTTTTTCATACTTTACACTATTACACCAACTACTTCATTTATTTTAACAATAAAATCACTATTACACCCACTACTTCATTTATTTTAATAATATTACACCCACTATCCTTGGTCTTTTAGCCCGGACCAAATGTAAACATTTGACCGGGACGGAGGTAGTAATTAATTAACATTTTGAAAGTAGAATTAAATACTATCTTGATTTTTATAACCTTGTTGTCAGCTCCAAAATCTTTCCGTCTTTGCTATGTCTTCTGTCAGAAAATCACTTAAGCTAGATGGTGAATATTTATTAATTTAATTGACACACAAATGTAGTGTCTAGTTCATTTGTGTCATACTATAATAAATATTCTCCATCTTTTAACTTTTAAGTTGTGATCTTCTTCTACTTTACTGTCTTTCCTCTTTTGTGTTCTTCTTTTGGAATTTTCGTGTAGTAGCCACTTAAAATATTCTGTACCTTCTGAATTCTTCTGAAATACTACTTTTTTATTTTTCATTGATGCTTGAACATATTAATGAACTTCTTCCAGTGTTGAGTAACAATCTCATAAAAATACTTGTGATAATTTGATTCTTAGTGTCTAGTTGACTTTCTTCGTCTTGATTTCTGTTATCTTATTTATTATTTACTTCTCTTTCTTTACTGAGTTGAGTTGTCATCTAATTATTACAAATAGCCCTAGACATATGTCTTTCAGCAGTAAAATGTAAAAAAGTCATTGATCGTAGAAAAGTCACTGGACGCGACAAAAGTTTCAACTACTCGTGGATCCATAACATGAGTCATTCTCAATTTATCCTTTGTAAATAAACATAAAATTGTTTACAAGAAAAAAAACCTTTGAAAGCAACATAATTAACCTTAAGAAGCAAAATAGCCTTTGGAAGTAGGAATTTGCGTTGGCATAATCTTCTTAACTTGTATCATTGTCGTCCTGTCAAATATTTCTGATGCATCACAATTTTTGTTTCCAATGATATCATTAAAAAAGTATTATACTCGTTGATGCCAAATCAATGTTTGAAACTACATATACTTATGTCAAGTCATCAGATACTGGTTTTCGGTTGGTCCCCAATCCCATATTTTTTTATTTCCAATGATTGCTGCTATCAAGGCAAGATTAAAGAAGTTTGAAGCCGATGTTGCTGCTCGTGAGTATTAACTCAAAGAAAAGATTTCATTCTTGGAGGAGCAACTTTGCAAGACTGATGATGCTAAACTTAATGTTGAAGCTAATTAATATGGTGTTGGACTCGAGAAAAGACTTCAAATGGTTGATGAAGCCGATATGGATGTCACCCAACGCATATGTGACTATGAGTTAGAGCTTTGGAAATTGGAGCAAGATAGAAAGAAGAATGTTGATGATGACCTCCCCAATGACGATGTAGAATTGTAAGCTTTGTGCATAGATACTCTAGTTGCCTTTGGGTGCATTTGCTGCAACTAAGCCTTCGGGCAAGCAAAACTTATTTATTCATATTCTGTTGACATTATGACTCCTTTCAGATGCAAATCTTTTGTTAAATATTAATAAGAATTCTATTGACAGCTGTGATCAACAAGATTGGGTACTTCTATTGCCACCATCTTACATCCAATGGTTGAATGATCACTGTAGGTACTTTTTTTTAACCATCATAGCATAAAACACAGTTTTCCAGTTCAACATGCGCAACACAGTCTTGTGCCCAACTTCCAGCAACCAATCTCCATCGTCATTGTTCCTGGCACGAACATTTCTTTGTCCAACCTGCGTTTGTCCTTTCTGCTAGCTTTCTTTGCCTGTTCTTGTCTTCTGAATTTGATCATGTTTTACACCTTCTTGAGCTCCAAAATCATTTATTCCATGTGCCCTGCTAGGTCCTGGTATTTCATGATGCTTCACACTTCCATCTTCAGGAGTGTTCTTGCCTTGAATAACATGTTCTAAGCCAACCTACAATTGCCTTTCTTGTAAACTTGTTTTATCAGTGTTAATAGCCATATCAACACTCATTAGAAGGGGGTATCCATCATCAACTTCCAATAGTTCAAACTTGCTTCGTAAATTAGCAACTTCCAAGAATTTGGTAAAAACAAATTCCAAAGTATGATATAAAAGGCTTTTGACGCAGTCATAAATCCCGAAGATGGGAAGAGGCCTAATGTGAACAAAATTTGTGTTAAATACATCATGAAGTATAGAAAAAACATTATTAAGTTCTAATTGGGGCATAAAAATGAACACTAAGCAAGCAATAGAGAACCTTCAGGAAATATGACAAACCAACACAACATAGTTGCTCCACACCAGGCAACAATCTAAATTTAAATCGGTTGTTACCCCTTTCACATAACCCAAGTTATATGTTTTATTTTTAGTGCAATTCATTGAAAAACAAATGAAAATAACCTGAGTTCCCCTATTAGAAGAGCTGGAATCGTTGATAGAGTGGTTCATGTGAAGTTGGGTAAACCCACAACCAAGATCTTGGATAAATGGATGATAACAAGATATTCTCTCGTCTATTAATCAGCATTTCATTGTTCTTCATGGCTTGAATTCCACCCTATTCTGTAACTAATGCCTAAAAAAAAGAGTGTCTACAACAACAATTTCAGTCCCCGAGAATTCCATAAAGAAACCCTAGAAAGGAAGATCTAAAGGACCCGAATGAAACTCATACTCTAATTCAAAAACAGAATAAACTGAAAAAGAAGAAGATGATAAAGTAAGGTCAAGAGACCAGCTAGGGTTAAGGAAAAAATGGGGTAAAGAAGAGGAAAAAAGGAAGAAGGAAGAGATAGAAGAGAGAAAAAAGGGGTCGACTATCATTGGAAACTTTTTGGTATAATTCATTTTTTTGCTAAGTTGATTGTGTTCTATTAAGCAAAAGGATGAATAAGTTTCAGCCTGCTCCGGAAGGAGAAAATCATAAAAATTATATTATATATAAGAGATTAGCTCTTATATTGAAGTTCATAATAATAAAATAAGAATTAGACTACGCAGCGTGAATTCGATGACCAGCATCCATAATGGCCATTAAGATTGTCATCACCCATCTTCCTATCATTGGCACCGGTAACTCTCTGCCCATCAATTGTGGCTTTAGGCGAACCTTGTCTTTGTCACCTGATTCCTCGGATGCTAACAAAGTGTTTCGCATCCTCACTAAACTTAGAAGGAACCTTTGCACTCTGTCCAACAACACTAAACTCCGCAATGCACTTCTTAGATATCTTTTCCGTGCCTAAACCTACTCCTCGGAGCCTTTCTTCTTCATCCTACAAAACATAGCGACCTGCATGTCTTGAGTCTCGCTTAAAGAAACATTTTCTTCTTTAAACTCTGTTTGTTCTTCTTGTAGATCTGCAAGTTTAATATTAGAAATCTCAATGGCATCACAAGACTTAGACATTTGATTCTTTTGACCAACTTCCTTCAAAGCACCAAAAGTACCAAACTTCTTTTTCATAGAGACAGTGTAGTGCCAATGAACGTAGTTGGAGTAGAAAATCATATCAATGAGGCTCATGTTATGCACTCCAATATTTAGAAAATATAGCTAGAAGTATCAGGAGTTTCATAGATAACCAACAACATAAAGTTCTCACAGAAAAAAATCAAATAGGTTCCGGGCAACAAGTTTTGAAACCAAAAAATAATTCTTGAACTACCAATTACAAAATAATGAGTATAATCGCCTTTGCATCCACCACATGAACATAACGATAATATATATATATATATATATATATATATATATATATATATATATATATATATATATATATATATGACAGAACGATATAATATATATGCAACTAAAATCATGAGTTTATTTTGAAACAAAATCTGATTTGTTACATTATGTATCATTATTTATATACATAGTTATATATTTTTCATAAAAATAATTATGCAAATATAAATAGGCAGGGTAACACTCTGATATAAATTTTTTAGCATGAAAATTGTGATTTTTTTTATCAAAATCAAATATTTATGAAGGATTTGTCCAGGTATACGACAAATCTTAGAAAATTTAATACATACCATCTAAGACTCCATAATTTAGATATAAATCGAATAAACTCGACACAAACTATGAAAGTACAATATGACATTAAAAATGATTGTGTCCTATCATTAATAGAGCTGCAGCTACCAATTTGTTGGCTAAAATTTCTTATTCGCTAAGTTGTCATAATAAAATTATGTATCCTCCTTTCTATGATCCCGTTTGGCTGGATTTAAATTTAAAATAAGTAATTTATTTTAATTTTTTTTACATATTTTCAAAAAAAAATTTTAGCTAAATATTTATTTTAGAATTTTAAAACGAAATATGATTTTCAAAATTAAAAATAAGTTACTTATTTTCAGAAAAAGTACATACATACTAACTTTTTTTAAAAATAAGCATTTATTTCTAGCTTATAAATCCAGCCAAATGTGCACTATATATCTGGGGGGGCTTTGAAATTTAATTTACTTTTTGATCAACAAAGTTGGATTTCTTTAAAAATAATAATAATAATAATTGCACATTATAAGTCAGAACTCAGTACTAGTAACACTAGTAATAGAATGTGTAGACAATAAACAAATGCTACGAAGATGAGCCAACTGTCCTCATATATTTTGTGAAAACCATGAAATTTTCAAGATTAAAAGAACCAAAAGGAGTGGTTATCAAAAACGTTTTATTTCTGTTTATAAAAAAATAAATAAAAAGAACTCTTAAAAGTATATTCAACTCGATTGTTTATATTGAGAAAGGTGTACGAATCCGGTGAAACTAATAAAAAAAATGATATAATCAGGACTCGATCTCCGCCGTTGATTCCTTGCTCAATATAAATTTCAATTAAGTACATTAAATTTCATTACAACTATTTTAATTAAGAGTAAATTCAGTTTGGTGACCTGAATTAAAATGTTTTTGAAATTTGACGTGTGATGTGTTGGATTAAACACTTTAATAGTTTTATTAAAAAAAAACACTTTAATAGCTAAACAAAATATTTTAAAATAAGATGAGATTTCCGCTAAAATTTATACCGAAGAAACTAATAAGGTTAGTTCTTTTCTTAAAAAAAATCAAAAAATGTTTTCTTTTTTCTAATTTGTTCTTAAAAAATTTTGTCCTTATTTTTATAAAATAATTACCAATGTCGTTGATCCCGTCAGTATCAATTCGAGCAGAATCCCCATTTTATTTTAAAATATTTTATTTAATAAAGTGTCGATTCAAACAAATTCACTGTCAAAATATAAAAATATTTTAATTTAGACAGCCAAAGTCCAATTTACTCTTTAATTAATTAAATTAAATACACTCTGCTCTCTCTCTCTCTCTCTCTCCGCAGCTAACCTCTCTGTCACTGTGTGTAAATACACACACTATCTATATCTAATTATCTGTTCCCCAATTCTCTTGTTGTATAAAAATCAAACAAGCTATACGTATAGATTTGTGTGTGTATACATGTAATGGTAGGAAATGCGGTGGAAATTAGGAGTTTAGAGAAAGGAATAGAGGTGGTTAGGGTTTAGAGAGAGAGAGAGATGGCGATGAGTAGATATGAGATAAGAAATGAGTATAGTTTAGCTGATCCGGAGATATATGGAGCAGCTGATAAAGATGATCCTGAAGCTTTGCTTGAAGCTGTTTCTATGGCTGCTCTCGTTGGTCTTTTGCGTCAATTGGGTGACCTTGCTGAGTCCGTTCAGATACTCCTCTCTCTCTCTCTCTCTCACTCTCTCTCTCTCTCCCTCTCTCTCTCTCTCCCTCTCTCTCCCTCTCCTCTCTCTCTCTCTGAATCTCTATAAATATGGATACAGGCATATATGTATATATTGATTGGTTAGTTATGTTATTTTTGGTGTTTTTAATGATTTGGATTGGTCATTTTAAGTGTTGAGATGCATAATTTTGCAGTGATAACTATATTAAACTTATAAATATGTAATTCTAGTGATTGCCTTGTAATTTAGGATGTTTGTATATAGCTAGAGTTTGAGATCTTACTGAATTTTGAGCTTTTCGACTTGTTGTTAAGTTGATGTGGTTAGGCACTTGTACAGGATGGTGTGAATTTACTTTTTCTTTTTCTTCTCTTTATTACTAATAATTTCCCCCTTTTTCAAAAGAAATTGTACATTGTACAAGTTCCTAATTTGTTTTTTCTCAACTGTTACATGTGAGGTTTTAGGATTATTGTTAGTGAAAAGTGTGCTATAACTTTATGAATGGCATTGTTGAGGAAACTATTAGGTTGTGCACCACAATAGTTTAACACCCTTCTTCGATTATCATAATAGCTACATATGAAATTTAAAAAAAGGGAGTTCTGGAGTACAGAATTAACGCTTTTCATGTGAAGGAATAACCATGTTTTCGGTTTATTTTATGTGTATATACTTTAATGAAAGAATTGCATATAACGCTTGTTCCTTTGTGCTACAGGTTCGCTGCTGAGATATTTCACGATTTGCATGAAGAAGTGATGGTAACGGCTACAAGAGGACATGGTTTAATGGTCCGTGTTAAACAGCTCGAGGCAGATTTTCCTGTGGTAGAAAAGGCATTTCTGTCACAAACAAGTCCCATGGCTTTCTACTCTAATCCAGGTATGGGTTGCACTTAATCTCTTCTACAGAATCACTGTTATTGGATTTTAATCTCATTTTTACCAGCATTCCGAGAGCAGTACTTTTAAATTCACTACTCTATTCTGAAAGCTGTACTCGTTAATATATTACCAAGGCATCTCTTCTTTAGTATGCCAGGACAGATAATCATTATAGTTTGACTTACCAATCAACTCTGCATAATTGCGTTTCTTTTTCATGAACTAAATAGCTTAATCTAGGGTATGTCTTAAGATATATTGTTGTCAACAACCATGTTTGTGCCAATATTCTTTTTCTTTAGTTTGAAAATGGAATATTGTGACAGAAGGAAATTAAATAATAAATAAAGATGGATATTTAAATTTCCAGGTACTGGCTGGCATCCTGGTCTGCAAACGAACCAGAATCTGATCACTGGGGGAGACTTACCTAGATTTATCATGGATTCTTATGAAGAATGTCGCGGTCCTCCTCGCTTGTTTCTTCTTGACAAGTATGACCAGTGTTTTCCATTTTACAAGAAATATTTCTTATGCGATGGAGATCTTTTAAACCAACCTATTCTGTACTAGATTTGACGTTGCTGGTGCTGGAGCATGTTTAAAGCGGTACACAGATCCATCATTCTTTAAAGTGGAAGCATCATCCTATGGGCTGTCGAGTGCAGAAGTTCAGAGGGAAAAAAGATCTCGTAAATCCAAGGTTTATTGTGATGAAAAACAATCATAATTATCTTTGTTTCCACAATTATGGATTAGTCGTAATTCTGGAAATATAGTTAATAGGAACCTTAGATTTGTCTGGTAATCATATACATATCAGAGTCGAAGTCCATGTTTTTGAGATCCATCAAATAATGTTATTTACTAACGACAAACTTCTTTATCTGCATTCAAGCAATAATTAATCCTATCTACATTTTTTTCTTCATTTAATTAGTTGGGTGATTCATAAAAAATATTATTTACTTGGTGTTATCATTTTACTCTGAGTGGGTTCACACCATAGAAAAATATAATGTAAAATTTACTTGATTTTCTCTGTTTATTCTTGTAATCGTAATTGGTGTTTATTTGGTAGCAGAAGAAAGGTTCACGCTTCAGAAACGCTGGAACCCCAGAGGTCTTGCCAGCATCTCATGCCAAGTAGGACTTTTTATTTAATTTACAGTGTTGCTCATCTTTTAGATTGGAATCCTGAATGAACTATGTGCAATGTAATACTGCAGACTCCAGCAGTTACTTTTAGATGATCGTGTTGAGAATAGTGTCACCGACTCTGCACGACTTGTGAAACTCAAGAGGAAATTGAATAGGCATCCATTTGACCCAGAAACAGGGAAAAGTTTTATGGAAAAATTTATTAGCGTGTCTTCACCCGAAGACAAAGTCGTTCATGAAGTTGCTTATGGTTCCTCAACCCTGGAGTTGCCATCCCAAACTGCTAGTGAATCAGGAACTGGAGTAAGTTATCTAGAAGAGTCAATGAGTGTAGAGAGGACTGTACTTGCATCATTTGTGGATGAGGTTAGTGAGGATCTGCGAGATAGGGAACTTTCTTTGGGGACCAAACAATATCCTTTTGAGGTGGTTGATGAAAAAGAGATAGCAGTGGACGGCGAAGGCAAACTCGATGGCAATGAGGATGATTACCAGTCAGACGATGTTGCAAGTGAGGTAGATACGTACATGGATGCCCTTGCTACCATGGAACCAGAAATTGAGACGGACACTGAATTTAGATCCAAATATGATATTGGTTTTGTGGATATGGAAAAGCAGGCGACCGATTGTGATGCAAATGAAGAACTGCTTCAAGTTCAGTCTTCAGATTCTCGGTCAACTGGAAACTCAAATGCATCAGAAGATGGGAATGATTCAGTTAAAAAAGGGTCATCTAGCTTTTCGTATTCTGATACTGGAAGCACTGCAGCTGAGAATATGGCAGTAGATGTTGATGTTGTAGCTAAAGTATCACCATCGACTAAATTTTGTGAAGATGAGGTTACTATTATGTCGACAGAAAAGCATTCCTCAAGAGAGGATCATTCAGTGGCTCAGGATTATCAGCATCCAAAGCTTGATGTTTCCGATGATACATCTAACGTGGTAACTAACTTGCCAAGTTATGGGTCTGATCCTGGAGATCCTTGTTCTAGTGTGCATCATTCAGATTCAATTCCGACACGTGTACCTCTGGATGAAGGATTACCTAGAGGCATATTAAGGGGAGCAAACATATTCTCTAACAATGATGAACTAGACACCAAAATTATTAAGACTGAAGAAAATAGCAGAAGTCGGGGCAATAATATACCTTGGACATCTAGACACTCTAGTGTTCCTTCACAAACAAAAGTTGCTGAACCACCCGTACGCACAGCATCTGCTGAAAACAATATTCTGGAAAAATTAGATGGTAATCTAAGTGTGCTTCCTACTGCTTCAGTCCATATTTCTGAAAGCATTCCTGAAGTAACTCCCAAGAAACACGACGATGAATGTTTATTGAATGATTTGCTTGAAGTAAAAAATGAAGAAGATATTTTTACCGAGGATTTGATAGATAGTCAAATAGGTCCGCGACATTCAGTTATCTCACATTCAGACATTACATCTTCTATACCAGCCTTTTTGAATTCTGAAACAAGTACCACAGTTCTGCAGCCTGAGGTCCTTGATTCTGTAGTTAATGTGTTTCCATCAGCTAAGCCGAGAACTGTTGACCCCAATATTGCATCAGATTGTTCGTATAATTCTTCGGTTGTGAACCAACAGGAAGCAAAATCGGCAGATGATGTTCCTGCAATTGCTGTTGTTTCAGCTTTTGATGTTTCTCACGAAGAAGAAACACATACTAGCGTTCTTCCTGAGGCAGACAGTGGTGAGACAGGTGAAATTGCTAGCAGCATTAGTTTGATTAGAAGTGAATCTACTGAATTTACAATAAAATCTGATCACTTGTACATTGGAGGTTCTAGATCTTCCACTGGTGTTCCTGTTCCCAGCAAAGAGGCTGATGCTGGAGTGGTTGAAGTTTCCTCCCATGGGAGTTTGGATGGAATTGAAGCCGCTGCACTTGCAATTTCCTTGGGTTCCCTGAACATTACAGGTCCTGGATCACTCATTGGTGAAAATCAAACTGAAGTCGGTCAGTCAGAAAACATTGTCGTGGCAGCCATTGTTGCTAATCATGACAGTGATATAGACAAAGTTAATTCTATATCTAAAAGAAATTTGCAGGCAGAAGATTTCCACTCTGTCCAGAATCCAGATCAGAATGGATCTGAAGTCTATGACAAAGTTCTTCCACGGAACTATAATGATTCGGTTAAGCAAACAGCAGATGTTAATCGGGAAACTGCATCACCGGATTTGAACCCCCTTCAATCTGAGATAGACATCGGTGATCATTCAGACTCTGAAATGGTTAGTTCTGTTTCTGAAACAAGTTTGCATCCTGTTAACACCACAGCGATTTCATCTTCTTCAGTATACAGTGTCCAAAAAATAGAACCAGTTTCTTCTGTGGAGAATAATTTGCAAGAGCATTCTGGTGATACTTTGCCTTCATCAACACATAATTTTCCCGAGGTAAGCATTCTTTCTAAACCAGAGCTCGTCCTACAGACTGATCGATTTGATATTGAAGAACTGCATGTGGATGAAATAAAACCCAAGGAAGTATCTCAGTCGGAACAGATAAGCTGTTCAAATCACCCGGGAGAAGGAAGCAGTGATTCTTCTTTGGAACCTTGTTTTGCTGCAAGCCAGTCTGTAGTTCCAGTGAACTTACAGGCTGATAGCCTTGCTGTTGAGACTCTAGATGGTAATAAAGCAAGCTTTGGGTCATCGTCGAAGTTGGACTTAAATCATATTGATCATGGAGGAAACTTTATTGCTTCTCCAAGGCCATCATTAGTGACCCCTATATCAGAACTCCCTCAACCACAAAGCAATGAAGTTCACATCTCTGCAGAATCTATGGATCACTTTAGTGCAGTCCATTCGAGCATTCTTCTGCTTCCTGAATTACCCCAAGTTAGTTTTCCTGAAATGCCTCCTCTCCCACCTCTACCTCCAGCGCAGTGGAGGATAGGGAGGGCTCAGCAACATGCTTCTCTGCCTTCAGAGAGGGACTCGGTGCAAAATATGTTTGGCCTGTTTCCATCAATGTTTCCATCTAAAACCAGCAATGACACTCAAACGGGTTATGTAACGAATAGGGATGATTTCCTGCCTCCAGTGCCAATTTTGCCACTGCTTGCTGTCAAAGATGAGGTCCATCAACATGTTTATGAGCACTTGCTGGGCACTACGGCACATTCCAGTCCACTGTCAGTGCAAATGCCCCTGACCTCAAATAGCAGAAGCAGAGACGTTCCAACTTCTGATAGAATATCTAACACAGACCCATGCTTAACATTGCCTTCTACAGATAATGAGAGTCCTGGTCACCATATGCATTCTGGAGAAGCAAGAAGTATGCTGTCTAATGTCACTCCATCTATAATTGTAACTGGTGTAGATGCATCACATTTGTCTGGATCTGTGCCTAGTCATTCTTCGAGTCAAATGCAGATGGAAGTATGCCTAGAACCTGATGAAAGCACTTCTGCAAGAAGCCCCGAAGTAGGGCCGATAAAGTTTAATGACACAAATATTTCACAATCAACAGTAGAAGATGAACATCCTAAAGATGTTTGTACGACTACGGAAGGTGAAACTGTAGGGTCGACGAATAACTCTTTGTATCCAGCTATCGAAGATGAAACACTGAATGGAAATCGGCCTATGAAGCTTCCGCGGCCTCGTAGTCCTCTCATTGATGCTGTTGCTGCTCATGACAAGAGCATGGTAGTTATTGTTTTTCCACTAATTTAAATGAATTGGGTTTTTGAAAATTTTGTTTCATAATTTTATGGGACCTATATGCAGTTGAGGAAGGTGACCGAACGGTCTCGGCCTGAGGTAGAGAAGGTAGAAGAACGAGATAGTCTGTTAGAGCAAATACGTGCCAAGGTAAAAGTGATGAAATTCCCTTGCCCTATCTCTTATTATTGTTTTAATTGAGTTTTTTTTATGACACGATGATTGTTTTATATTGTTCCTCCAGTCATTCAACTTGAAACCTGCAGTAGTGACTAGACCAATCATACAGGGTCCAAAAACAAATTTAAGAGTTTCAGCCATTTTGGAGAAAGCCAATGCTATTCGCCAGGTTCACCTTATCTCCTCGAATGCTTCGTTCCAACTTTTTTTGTGTCTATGTTGTGTTCGTGCTTTTTGCAGTGGAATAATGAAAATGGTAAATTTTTTATTTAGGCATTTGCTGGTAGCGACGAGGATGAAGATAGTTGGAGCGATTCGTGAATTCTATGTTCCGATGTTGATGTTTTACAAGCTGTGGGATGCAAATCTTCTTCCTAGATCTTTTTGCTGAGACATACATGACTTATGTGGGGAGGATCATAGCCATGAATTGGATGAGGATGATATTTTTTTTAGTAAATAGTTAATAGCGTACTACGTAAAATTCTTTTTTGTCTACCCTATACATGTATAGATTACTTCACAAAATCTAGTATACTGCTAGTCCTGCCAATCCACCTCGCAAGTGGTATTAAATATGTAACATGCCAGCATTTTACCTAGTTTTGTTTGTTGGAATAGATCTTTTCCCGAATTATTGCAATATACTCTTTTGTCAATGTAACAATATTGATATGTGGTACAGGAATTCAATGCCGTGTTCCATTAGTTTTGGCTGGGTGAAGTGCTACTTGCTACTCCATGTCCCCTTAAGTAGCTTCAAAGTTGGAACTGTTTTGTATAATACACTTTAATGTGTGTGGTTTCAGTAGCTTGAAAGTTGGAACTGTTGTATATTAAGCAGTTCCAATTGGTGATCGCCCCTTTTTTGCCAAAATAGCTAGGTTTCTTCTCAAACCATCCTAACTGTCTCTTTAAAGTTTTGCTGAGCTTCAAAATCCTCTAAAAATCTGGTCAGGTTTATTCACTCACCAGGTATCTTCATAATTTATAATTCATATAGTGTTGTAAATGGATATAAAGATGATTGTCAAAGCCAAGGGAAATGCACGTATATTAATACACGGAGTATGATCCCAACTCCCAAGTCCGGCTAGCAATTTGTTCATGTTCCGGTACACGGAGCCACGAGTACATACATGTGTATTCACATTAAATTAGGAAATGTAAAACCTGTCCTTTATATAGCACATGATTGAGTTGAGATAGATGCACCGGAGTAGAGAAAATATCAAAATAAGACTATAAATAGCACATGCGAAAGTCCGGTCTTTAAAAAAAATATGTTTATAATATTTGTTTTTTTCAAATTTTTTTAATAACATTTGTGTGTGAGCAGTGAGCTCGTCGGGCAAAGATATGTCTTGTTGAGATATTTGTAACATTTCACATCATTTAGAATAAGTGTATTCGAGTCTTCTGTAAAAATAAGTTTACAATTAAGATATAATAAATTATAGCTCTTTTGACTGATTTATGGTAGTTTATTGGATCGATATTGAATGTTATAGATATATAAAAATAAACTATACATAATATTAAATAAAATTTAAATAACTATTTTAAAAATTAAAATAAATTCATATCATATAAATAAAAATATAAAATATTTAAAAGATATATGTAATAGAGGATACTAGGATAATATATAATTATATATTATATATAAGCGATTATTGTTAATTATTCGCAATAACTTTTTTGTGAATAAAACCCCCCCTAAACTAACTGCAAGATGGTCGATAAATAACGTGATTCCTGAATTCATAAAAAGAAATTAATTCGCATAAAATTATTATAATGTAACAATCGCCGGTCATATAGGACCCGAACCTATATATAAATATGGTAATGTATACATAGATTTGTTTAAGAAAACTGGAAGCGTCCTGAGGCATGCTGTAGATCGTAGGTTTAGAAAGTAGTATCTCACTGTCTCACTCTCTTGATAAAATAATAATAATTGCTAACAGACAAAAAATTAATAAAATAATCAGGTCAAATGTATTAGTTATATATATATAATAATGGATATGATTAGCATGCAAGGTGCTGATTCTATTAGTACTAGAGCAGGTTCAATAAAAGAATTACTAGAATACCCAGAAGAAGATATAGAAACAGCAAGTATGATCTCACCGCAGGAGCCATTGCTGCTTCCCAAATCTTATCAACAACAAAGTTCTAATTTTTCTTCAGTTTTTCTCTTTTATTTGTATCTGGGCCATTTTCTTGCCAGATGGGGTGCAAGGTATGGTTTTTATATGCATGTTTTATATACTTTGTTGGGCCTTATATAATTTATTTTGATTTGATGATGATTGTTTTGATGATAATATTTATTAGGGAGTGTAAAATTATGAGTTTGCTGGTTCTTGCATAAGAAAAGATTTCATATTTCATAAGAAAACAGTTGGGAATTGGATAAAGATTTCAGCTTTTGATGTTTCTGTGTATGTTTTCTTAATGATTTTTACAACTTGAGGTTTTGGAGGTTAGTTATTTATGCTTTTGAAGTTTTGGTGTTTGTGTCGAGATTAATTGTATGTATAATTGAAGGCAAGTGAGATACTACTGAGCAGACATTTTAAAAAGTCAGTAATTTGGACAGTTTAGGACTATATTTTTAGAACTTCAATCTTTCTTTGAAATACTTGGTTTGGGAATTTATGTGAATATCGTTTAGCATAAATTCTTGCAATTGTTGAGTACCGACTTTTCTAGGTGTTCAAGGTTCTTTAAGCATCTTCATTTAATTGCAGAATGTGGGAGTTCTCTGTTGGACTATACATGATTGATGTTTGGCCTGGTTCTTTACTCCTTACTGCTGCTTATGGCGTGGTTGAAGCTGCTTCTACTGCATTATTTGGTCCTGTCGTTGGACAATGGGTGGACAAGCTCACATATAAGAAGGTCTTTACAGAATTCAATTGGTTTTGGTGCCTAATTATCTTGTTATCTTTCTAGTATTTTGAGTTTTAACTCTTGCAAAATTGTTATAAAATTCTACATTTTTGCATTTTCTGCAAAATTTGTTTGATGTAATGTATCTAATGCAACACTTGGACATCTAAAACATACTCGTGATTTTCATTGTTCTCCTCAGCATTATATACCGTGAAGCAACACTGTTCTTATGGCAAGGAGGAGTTTTATTTGGACGATGTAGTTCATACAATGACAACATTCTTTCTGTGGTCAGGTCCTTCAAATTTGGTTGTTTGTCCGAAGTATCTCTTTTGTGGTTGCTGGAGGCACAGTGATTGGGGTTCTAGTCTCTCCCGAGTTGAAGTCTGATAATTTTGTGGCATTCATTTTACTCATCATATCAATCAATATCTCAGGGGCTGTTGGTGTGCTTTCCACTCTTGCCGGAACCATACTGATTGAAAGAGAATGGTGATTTCCTAAAAGATTATATATTGGGAATTAATGAACATCGTATAACTTGGTTCACGAATGACAGAATTCTCAATTATATTTTTCATAATTATTTTTCACTCCCAGTAAAAACATATATGTCTGTTTACAACTTGTGATAATTCTTCAGAAATTGCAACAAACAATCATGTTGGCAGTGTCTTACTTTAAAAATCTTATTTAAATAACAGGATTGTGGTAATATCGGAAGGGCAGTCTCCAGAAGTTTTGACAAATATGAATTCAGTAATTAGGCGAATTGATCTAATTTGCAAGCTGTTTGCTCCTGTGGCGACTGGCTTCATTATTAGCTTTGTATCTTTAAAAGCATCTGCAGTGGCTTTAACAATCTGGAATATTGCATCTGTTTGCATAGAATATTGGCTTCTACTGTCTGTATATAATAAGATACCAGTTTTAAGTGAAAGTGACCAAAAGCGACATTCAAGACTTGCAACAAATAACCTGGAAGAGAGCCCATCTACTTCTGAAGTCAGACCTAACTTATATCCATACAATGCTAATAGTTTGGAGCTGTACAATACGAATTACATGGCGAAAGTGATAGATAAATTTTTCAATAATTCTTATGTTCAAGCTTGGCAAGTATACATAAATCAAGATGTTGTACTCCCAGGAGTAGCTCTTGCTTTGCTGTATTTCACTGTACTAAGGTAAAAAAATTCTCTGCCTTTTTCTTCATATATTTTCGGGTGGGGGCTCGAGGAGCAAAAATATTTCCTTATCAAATATTAGTAACTTCAAACAACACGAGTTCAATCAATTTGGAAGGTTTCTGCAGTAGCATCATTTACAACAAACAGTGAACATTTGTTTTAGCCTCCCATGGACTTCTTTTACCTGCGTTTATTAGTGAGAAGATGGATGGAGTATATAAAGAATATGAAAATTTTTTTGAAGATAAAGTGGAGTTATGAGCACAGGTAATACCCAGTGCACAAGGCCCTAGCATGAACAAATAAAGTGATTGTTAGAAAGAAGCATTAAGCTCGAACGTGAAGCAGAGTATATAAGCATTCCCATCATTCTTTAGTGATTATTGCATGATTGTCTTTCCCATACTGGAGAAGTTCCCATTATTGATGTATCCAGGATATACATTCTTCCCTATTTATCTGTTTCTCTGTTCCTGATAGTAAATTTATTTCTCTTCACAGTTTTGGTTCTTTGATGACTGCTACATTGCAGTGGCAAGGTATACCTACATACATAATTGGAATTGCACGCGGGATAAGCGCTACGATTGGAATAACAGCAACATTTCTGTACCCCATCTTGCAGTCTCGGATTTCGACACTTCGGACAGGACTTTGGTCCATTTGGTCTCAGGTATAGTTTAACGTGTGAAACATAAGATTTCCTCATTTCCCAAAGATGCAACTGGTTCAGCTTTTGGGACATCAGATATAGGAATTAAAATCATTTACTTGCTGGCTAATCCTTTTCTAAATGATTTCAGTGGGCTTTTCTCTTGGTCTGTGTTGCTTCAATATGGGTAAAAGATAAACTCAAATCATCATATGTGCTGATGGGCGGAGTAGCATTATCACGCCTAGGACTTTGGATGTTTGACTTGTCCGTCATCCAATTAATGCAGGTGAGCAGCCTAAAGTCATAAGTATCACCGTAAACTAGTTTAGACTTTCGAGTGTTTCCATCTTGTACCTTTTATAGTAATCTTACAAGGGAGTCAAATTTTTTCTCAATTGAATAATACAGGATCAAGTTCATGAGTCTGATCGTTGTATTGTTGGAGGTGTTCAAAACTCCCTTCAGTCTATGCTGGATTTGATGACCTACATCATGGGTTTGATAATATCCAATCCTCAGGTAATACAATCGCTGTCATTTAGTTTTGGTTAAGGTTTTTTTTAATGAGATTCATCTATTCATGCTTGTATACTCTAGATAACACTCGAGTCAAAAATAAATTAACTGCTTTTTCTTAAAGTTAAAGTACGAAGGTTTTTTTTATATATACGAAATAATAAGAAAAACAAAATATACATGATATATATTAAACCTTGAGAGTCATTTTAAATTGCATTTAATACATGTGGATTTTGTTTATTTGCTGCAATTACTGCATCTTTATTTGCAAGAGTACAAGTACATTTGTTTGCTAGTTTTATGGTGCAACATTCCATCCCCTTTTCTCTCTATCAGGATTTCTGGGAGCTGACATTGTTATCGTTTTCACTGGTGACCCTGGCTGCAGCACTCTACAGCATACACATCTACCGTGTGAGAAAACATCTCATTCACTGGGAGAAGTTATATGTGCTTGTACAGTGGTCTTTCAGGTCATCTTAGAGATCAGAGCAAAGTTGGATAGGTTTTTTCTCCTTTTATAAGCATATTGATAATAGTTTGAGTCATCTCCGATGATTTATATATCTTCTTGAAATTTGGTTCTTTCTAGGGGCGAATATCATTTTCCAAGTCTTTTAAACTTATAATTCTGACTACTCTTATGCTTACTTATCCTACATTAAAAATTAGCATAAAATTAGTACTGCTAACCACTACCAAGTACATGTCATCTTAAGTAGTGACCTCTCAGTCGACTTGGTCCAAGTTGCGAACTTGCGAGCGCAATCGAGCTCTTACTCAAACATTCTGTTTGATTATTAATTTTAACTCTAGTTAATTTTTATGAATTTAGATCGACTCAACTCATATGGTTAGTTTATTGCTTACTCCATATATATTAAAGGAAAAAGGGGAATTTTCTAAAGACAGTTCCAGTTACCGAGCAGGGAAGCATGCATTTCTGTTGTCTACCTATATTACTTGTAGAATTTGTAGCTTTTTGGTTTTGTCATGGGTGCCAATGCTCTGTCAAGGTTCTTAAGACCAATTATTAATGATCCAACCACGTTGCAGATTTTTTTGTTGTTGGGGAGGGTTTGGGGGTGGGGGGTGGGGGGCTGTTTTGCTATGTAAAACTCATTTGTCTCTTAAGCTTGGAAAGGTTTTCTTCCTTCCAAGCAATTGCATTTTATCATGGCAAGTTGTCACCTTTATCAGGCATCAATCATTTTCGTAACAACTCAGACTTTGGGTCATGTCAGCTTCTATTGTAGCAATTAGACAACCCCAGAACAGCCCCCATACTCATAACAGTGATCTGTAGACATTTGCAAGCATTATGGTGGCTTCCTTTCTTTTCAACCCAAGGTTTGCACAGATGGATACTGATTGACCTTGTTTCCAAATGTTAAGATTTAGATTAATAGTTTCTAAAATTTATATTTTGTATGTTACTTCAGTAAAGATTATATGATATCTTGATATGACAAGTAATTGTAGGATTTGCCTGAATTATATCTACATATTTGTGTGTGTAAACTTGAGCAGTGTTGAGACAAGACTAGAAATCAAGGCTGCCTTCAGCCTTCAGAAGAGTATTAGCAGATCAGATGTTTGTCTACTATATTTTGAACAGCTTTGCACAGCTCTGTGCTCTGATTCCTTACATATGGCTGTGGGTACTTTTCACACTTGATATTGCTTTGGCTGTAGGTGTACATATAACATATGACAAGTATGTACACTTACAACTGAACCATAACTAGAATAGGAAGAATTATTGAAAAGGCAAGAGCGAAATATCAAAAAACCAGCTGAGGATACTGATCATTCACAATCGAAACTAGGAGTCGTCAGAATGATTAATCAGAAGACGATAATGCAAATGCACATATGTAGGAATTAGGATGTACACGGAGAAATCACATTGAACGTGCATCCCCTAATTTGAGGAGTGATCACTACTCATGAAGTGAAGTCCCAGCACCACAGCACCACCACAGCCAAGGAAAAACCGGATGTGGCCTCTAACTCTATTTTAGGCTAAAAAGGTAGAGAACTGCTTAAAACAATTTAACAAGATAGCGGCTCTGGGCATTCATTTTGTTTGCTGTTTGCATATCTACAACTTGAATTACAGAATAGAAAAACAACTTAGACAACTTAAGTAGTTGTGTATGATCATTGTGTGTAACAATATTTCCAAACCAACCAATAAGATGCATCTTTTTACATAAACCTGCTTGGCTGCCTATCTGGAACAGCAAAACACCTGCTAAATGAGAACTAAACACTTGTAATTGCAAAGGGTTGATAACTTAGTACAAGGGTGGAAGAGTTATCGTGTCAGATATAAGACTGGTTTGAAAGCTTATATCCAGAAATGAGAGAAGACATTGCCAGCGCAAAGAATGCTAAAAACTCCATGCTTATGGCTGCTGCTGACGAGTCTGTAAATATATTATCTGCTGCTCCTCTCATACTGTTTGTCACAGGCACCGCTGATGATCCTGCTGAAATCAACAAGTATGCAGTAATCTGCATTTTCACAGAAACACAATCAGTTTCTGTATCATCTTCCTAATAACATAAATCATATTTTCTGGTTGATTCCAAGAAAACGTACAGAAACAACAAATAAAACACAACCTGATCACCAACGAAGTTGAACAAAGCCAAATTGCGGCGTGAAAACATTTGTTTTCTAGTTGAAAGCTCATAAACTTGCAGAAAAACATGCCCCCCTGTATAAAGTGTTGATAAAATTGCTATGGCTAACAAATACCTGTAAAAACAAACAAAAAAAAGGATTCAACCTCCCAAATTTAAGCTATAATTCTAATATGCAGAAGTGCTGGAAAATTATAACCTGTATTCTTCGAAATCATCAAAGTTTCTGCCATTACCATGTTTATTAGTGGCCATGATAAAGAAAGCAAGAAAAGAGAATAGCAACCCCATTCCATGCAATGCAAGTGAGTCATTCTTGTACAAATCCTCAATTTTCCAGCTCATTGTAATACTAAATCGCGATGCAGGGGTTGTTTGGCTCTGTTCAACGTCGCTGCCTGCAACCGGAGGTGGACTTTCTGTCTTTACAGAAGAAGGGTCTTCAGGATTCGACATTTGTGATCAAAATTCAATGGGACAAAACAGTAGTAGTAATAACGAGTTAGTATCGAAAGACAGAGCAATTTGACAGATACAATGTTGAAAGCGAGAATAAAATATAATAGTAGTGTACTATAAAAAACAAGAACAATGTTAATGATTGAATGACAAGTTGAATCTTGGGTTATCATTGCCTGACTATTTGACACTATTGCATTATATTAAAAATAAAGTTATCACTCACTTTAACTTTTGGCACATACACAGGAGAAAAGAAAGAACTTATATCTTAATTAAAATTTTTGAGTATTAAAATATTATGTTAACACTTATTTTATTCAATATTTTACTATTTCAAGTTCTTTATTTTCATATATAAAAATATTTTCTCAAGTTATTTTTAATTTTAAAATATACTCCATTATTTGTAAATTGGATAAATAATTTATTGAATATCATTTTTACACATTTTAAAATATATTAAATTATTAAGTAAAAGAGAACAGATGAATGGAGTATTGAATTATAGAATAAATAAATAAATAAAGTATACGGCCTATATTTCCAACGGCCAATTGTGGCTACATTATACTCTCTAGGTCCCATAATTTTTATCTCATTTTAATTTTTTAAAGTCAAATTTATTTTACTTTAACTAATAATTTAAAGATATTTATTTATAATTTTACGACTTTACAAATTGATTCATAAAATAGAATAATTAAATTTTATTATAATATTTTTTCAAAAAATATATATTATTATATAATATGTTAAATTTGTTAAATTAAAATTAATTAATTTAATTTTAAAAAGTCGACAAAAATTATGAGACGGAAAAGTATAAGTGTATGGTTGATATATACTTAAATTATCTGTATATGCTGCCCTCCTAGCTCCCTGCCTATCGGTCTCTCCCTCGGTTGGTCAAAAAGTTTTAGATAAAGAATTGATGAGGTATTCGATTTTTTAATATGTTATTTTTAATTTCAAATAAATATTCTTTTTTTTTTTGCCAAGATTTCAAATATATATTCTAATTTGTAAGTTGGCTATTATTAGATCATTTATATAAATAACATGCATAAAATATGCGGTACGATTCATTTAGTAATAGGAAAAAATGCATTTTTAAGGTATTATATGTTTTGTTGCTTTAGAAAAATTAACGCAGAACTCATCCATGAACTAATTTATTTACTAGTTTTTGCATATGTTATTTATTCATAGATAATTTTAAATATTTAGACATTTAATTATTTTGTGTAAAATTTAGCAATTTAAAACTTGCACATTTAAAACACTTGAAAGACATGTTTGATAACAATTTTGCTAACGAGATTTAATAAAATAATAAAGTAACCACGTTCGATCGTTAATTTCTCACGCGGCGGCCCCGTTTTTAGGAATCATACTTATAGATCATCGATGAACTTATGGGATTAACCAACCAAAATTAACTTCTTGTATTAAATTTATTCTTTTAAAACTAAGTAAATATTAAGTAAGGATTAATATTCATATTCATTATTTAAAATATAATTTAAAATATTATTTATAATATTTTATATAATCTTAGGGCAACTAAAAATTAAAACTAAATTCATGATTACAAAAATTATCTCATTTTCTATCAATAGTTATTTGAAATTATGTAATATTTAAAGTTTTAATAAAACTTAATATAGATAAATGAATAATATTACTATACAATTAATAAAATTATCTATTATAAATAAAGAGTTATAATTTAAAATAGATTTTATGATTGTCGTAAATACGTTACTTGTAATTCTTTAAAATTTATCAAATATTATTAAAGTTGAACAACTCAAAATTTGATTGCTCGATTGATTGATAGCTTGATATAATAAGTTATAATATAATTGTTAGGACTTTTAAAACAAATGAATATATATAATATATAATGCTAAAGAATATTATATATTTTTTAATACATACAATATATTAAAAAGCAGTTGTCAATACCATATTAAAATTAAATATTAATATTATGAGTTCTAAATATAAACAAAATATATTAGTATATTCTATTTTATTTTAGTTAATTATTTATACTAAAGTTTTATTAAATAATATAATTATTATAGCATATATAATAAAATTATAAAATATAAAGAAACCCATTTCACACACACACACACACATATATATATATATTTTGAAAGCTATATATTCTTCTTTTAAAAGTACATTTGAAAATGAAGGGTCCCCCACCAACACAAATTTCATGTTATTAAACATACATGTAATATGGTGCCTATAATACACATTGCAAAAAACAAAGGTTTGCTCAGCTAAAAAAGCACACTCTCCATTGGCACTTTTTCTGCTCACACAGGTTCCCACAATCTCACTCATCTCTCTATCTGCATATAATGTATATGTATATCTCTTTCTGCCCATGATAAATGTAAATAGATGGCTTTACTTGGCATTTCTTGATAAGGGTCTGTGTATATGTATATGTTTATGCTTTAGTACTACTTGTGGGTTTATATTTTCGTGATTTTTTTTTTGTGCTTTTACTTGTAAATTTTAAGAATCATAACCAAACATAACCTGTGTAGATCATAGCTGGGTAGAGTGATTCTTGTACCCATTTCAACTTTTAGTTGATAATGAAGTGGGTCATGGAAAATGATCTTGATTAGTTAACACACACCATAAAGTTCTCAAAATAAATGTTAGTTCATTTAGAGATTGGCAATGGTGGGGGACGTATGTAAGGCCCAGAGGGGGTTGTAGCCCCTTCAACTTTAAAAAAAATACATATAAAAATTCTATAAAAAAATTGTGTTCCTAAATTTTGGTGGGAAAAAAGAAATTTAATCTTAGAATGATAAATATTTATATAATAAATTAAACAATAAAATATATGTACAAAGTATTATGATTAAACAAACTGTATATCCCTTCATTCTTTTATATATTATTTTAGATTAGTGGAATATGAATGATTGCTTGGGAGCATATATTGAAAAAGATGTAATGAATTCAATTGATATCGAATATATTATAGTGAGTTTTTAGCACCTCTATGTGGTAATTATAGCTACATCTATACTTGATTCTAAATATAGAATCAAGTATGACATTTTTCTATTTTAGCACCTCCTATAGCATGCATGGGAGGCTATGTTCTATAATTGATGCTATATTATAGAAATAGCACCTCCAATAGCATTGCATTGGACTTGCTCTAAGAGAATGTTATTGTAATAATAGACTAATTTTAAGTTGTATGCAATGAATATGAAGGATGTTAATATTAATACCTTGTTGATCGGGAGCCTTGTGCAAGAGACTTTTAAATGTTTGTTGGCTACAACATTCCATTAATTATTGTAATATTTTGTATACTAAACCTCACCTCAAAGGCATAAACATGAATATATTGGTTATGAATCATTGGCTTTTGTTTTATTATTTTTACTTAAAAAAGGATGATCGGAGTTCAGAGAATGTAGATGTTACTAACCCCTCTACGAATACTCATGACAAGAACTTTTTGTATTAATGCTTGAGTAGTGCTCTTAGAGTGTGCATGGACATACCTGCATTATTGTTTCAATTATTGAAAAGTATGGAATTCAGGCTCTTGTCTGAGTCTTAGTATTTACTTATATTTTGAATAGTAATCGCACAAGTCTCAACCATATCCTATTTTTTCAATCGAACTCCCACATTCTATTTGTTCTGCATGGTACTAGTTGTGTGTCCAGCTCCGCATATCACTTTTAATTGTAACAGCTGTATCTTTACATTAGCAGGATGGCAGGACGGCAAATTGCAGTTCTATCTCCAAACCAGGCAGCCAACAGCACAGACTTTAGACATTTGAGAAAGAATAATCTTGGTGGAGTCATCTTTGGTTGCACACATAGTACAATTAAAGAATGTCTTTTTAAACAACTCTTTGGTCAGTCATTTTAAATAATTAGCATCATTAACTTTTTTTCTTCTAATTGCATATTTGTACATTAAGCAGTGTACAACTATGTTGTCTTCTAGTCACACTATGTAAGATCTAGAATTTAATGAACTTTTACAACTTGTAACAGGCTTACCTGCTTCACACATATCATATGTGAGTAATATTGACCCTGGATTGCCAGTATTCCTATTTAACTACAGCGATAGAAAACTCCATGGAATTTTTGAATCAGCTAGCTCAGGGAGAATGAACATCAACCCATATGGATGGACTGTAGATGGTTCAGGAAGAACACTATATCCCGCTCAGGTACTTTAGTTTTCTCAGTTAATGGCTATGCTGATACATGATGGGAATAGGAAAGTTGGTTTCTAGTATTTACCTTGACTGTTTATACATGAAGGTTCAAATTCATCTCCGGCTGCAATGCCAAGCATTGCATGAAGAACAATTTAAACCAATACTCATCGACAATTACTACAATCCGGCCCATTTCTGGTTTGAGCTGGACCATGCTCAAACAAACAAATTGATGTCTTTATTGTCATCTTTAGCAGTTGCTCCAAGCACCTCCTTGCCACAAAATGTAGCAAAATGGAGAAATCTGTTTAAAAATATACCGTTAGCTCACAAAAGAGAGAGAAATGAAGTAAATGACACTGATTCAGATGTTGATTATTATCAATTATATGAATCAGACGGAGCTATGCTATTGGATACATTAGATGTTGTTCCAGGTTTCAGTGGCAATAGCCAGCCATCAGAACCGCAATTAAAAAAAAGAACTGTGCCTGAGGATGAGAAGGAATATATGTTGATGAAACTAAAAGAAATGACCCTAGCACGTGCACATTCAGACTCTTCGCTGAAGCAAGGTACTAAAGATACTGTCATTGTAAATGATGTGAGCATAGAGCAGAGCAGCATTCTAAAAGGACAGGAGATATCAGGAGAGAAGGTTGAACCTGTTACCTCATCTAACTATTCTGATGTCGTAACACAGGTATATCATTTTATTATTGTGTAGTATCTGCTATCTTATTTCTGTTGTCTTTTCTATGCACATTTTATAATCCTTTGTTGTCCGTTTGCAGCTGATGGAACGTTTAGAAGAGCTAGAGGCTTTTAAAGAAGAACAACTTCGGAAGACTGAACATGTGGAGAACAAGTTGGTATGATTATCATGTCTTCGATCATGATGTTGCAAATATTTAATATATCTCGACACTTTTCAATTTTTACAGTGTTTAGATAAGTTATTTGTGCATCTCTGTCATCGTATTCTTACAGCCTCTTTTTAATATTGGCATCATAAGATCGACTAAAATAAATGCTGCAATGATATGGTTTCGCTAGAGATAGCATGATTGCATATTTGAAGGTCGGTCAAGCCTTCTAAGGGAAAACATAAATGTAATGCAACAACATTCTAAACTACACATATACTAATAGTTCATATCAATAATTGTTACCTTTGTTGATTACCTTCTCTTCATTCTCTATCTCCTAAACTTTCTTCCTCTTACCCCCTACACTTTGGCCGTCTCTCTCTTTGTCACCATTGTTTTGTCCATCCACATAATAAATCTCTTTCTCTTCCTTAGTCTCACCTTTTCTGCACCTCTTCACCTCAATCACCTGCAACTACCAGTGCTATAAGCCTATAACTTAAAGATCTAGAAGGCAAAAAGAAAAAATTGTTTGACACTTTGATTTTATAACTTCATACAATAATGATATTGTTTTTTTTTTAATCTAGTTCAGCATATCAATTATTGTCTTTTTATTGGTCTTCATACCTATGTCACATTCAATCTAGAGGGCATGTCATTTAGATCAAAAGTAGGATGTGCCACTATTTTCTAGGAGGTTGTAATATATCTAATCTAGTATATCTATCTGTTATGTAGTCCTGTAATCAGTTGATAAAATCTAATTTATGTAACTTGACTACATAATCTACTTCAATCTCTGTATTATAAATATAATGATACATTTTAAACTACCATCTTTATCTACAATCTTTTTTTACCACTTTCTTCCTCAGATAAGACTGTTGATACAAGTTGCCCATCTCCATGAAGGTTAAAGCTATGCAATCAGATATATCACTTTCCAGAACAAGATATACATGTAGTCATGTACTCTTGGTGAACTTGTCTACTAGATGACTTCCTTGCAGAATTTACCATTACATAAGCTTTTCTTGCTTGTATAATTTTGAAAAATGCAATAACTTTAAATTCAGTGCAATAATTATAGTCCTACATCAGTGTCAACAACTAGAATCAGCCAACATAAAGCAGCGGGGGGAGTTATAACTTATATAGGGGTCTTTTAAGCTTTCCGCTGCCTATGACTTTACATGCCTCCTAGTAAAACATATGCATGTTAATGCCATCTTTGTCGTCAGGAACCCAGTCCATATTTGCTGCTTCTATGCCTATGTTACTTTGTTCTCTCATAGTATCGCTTAATATATCAGGTTGAAGCAAACACAGAAATTCAACAGCTAAAACAGCAGTATAAAACACTGGAATGCAGACTAAATCCTTGCATAGAACCTGTTGAGGAAGGAATGGTTGAGTCCTCTACTGAGACTCATTTGGACTTTGAAGACTTGATATTTCTTGTGGGTGGATACGATGGGAAAACATGGTTATCTTCATTAGATGCTTATTCACCCTCACAAAATAAGATGAAGTCTCTGACGCCTATGAGCGTTGTGCGTTCTCTTGCCTCGGTTGCTATGTTAAGTGGGGAGCTATATGTGTTTGGTGGTGGAAATGGATCTAATTGGTACAACACAGGTACTAGTCTGAACTTCTCTTTCTTTCTTCACTGTCTCTATGTTTCTAGAACTCATTAATCACTTGTATCTTTTGCTTAATGTCTGTTAAGTTGAATCATATAACCCAACTGACAACAAATGGATTTCTCGCCCCTCTCTGACTGGACAACCAAAGGGAAGCTTAGCTGGTGCTACTTTACAGAACAAAATTTTTGCAATTGGTGGGGGGAATGGATGTGAGTCCTTCTCTGAGGTTGAAATGCTAGACTTGGATCTTGGACGATGGATTATGACAAAATCGATGCTAGAAAAGGTACTGTACTATCTTTGGGGTGCATTTTATCTGTTTACTATAATTTAGATCTCAGAAGCTTTAACATGTATGAGGAAAATTCTAAGATTAGTGTATATGGGTTAATTATATATATCACATTTTGCTGATAGAACAAGAAACCAAGGAAACAGATAAAAGTATAAAATCATGCTATTTGAATACATCACATTTTATTTAGGTGAAATTACAAATTTACCCTCTCATATGCCACTCAATAGCTACACCGACTCAGTATGCCATGTCAACAACTAATTAATATTAATATCTATATTACTATTATACCCTTTGGTACATTTAATTAGCTTACTATTATAATCTTGCATACATATTTTTTATTTAATATGTTACTATTATTATACTTTTATACATATTTTTCAATTAATTCAGAATTTTATAAATTAGTTATCTCAAAACATACCATTAATAAGAAAACATATAATTCCTAGAATTTGAGACATGTATTTTGACTCGGAGTGTTCAAGCGTGTGCCAGCCAAAAAAAATATAATTTTCCTAACGGTATAGATTTTTAAAAAAAATAATGTGATCGTTAAATTTATATCTTTAAATCATCGAATTATATCTTATTAATTTTAACAAAAATAACACATTTAAATAAATTATAAAATATAATTGGAATTTTAAAATTAACTATGCCTTGCACGGGCATAAAAAATAGTATTATATTTGAGGCTCACGCTTATCAACACATGAGATCAGTGATTTATTGATGAGATGAGAAAATTTATATATATTTAAAATATATGTAATTGGTTAGAAAACACGAAATATAGGTTATATCACTTGATTATAAAATATTTTAATATCCATGCAAAGTGAAATTTCGGTAGTTAAAAACTTAGTTACGTATAAGATTTTAATATTTAATTATTATGAGAAATATCATATAAGTAAAGGTATATTTTAAACTTGCTCTTATATATCTGATATATTAAAAATCCAATACATTTAAATTAAAAAATTATAAATTTGATCAATTTTAGAGGTAGTGTAAGAGCTAGTTATAATACATATAGCTAAAAAAGGACTCTGACAATATCATGTTGACTAAATTTGTGCCTGAGCATTTGCCTTGAATTGGTTAATTAAAGTGCTTGTTGTAGTTAACACCCACAGGCCAGAACTTTTTGTCATCAGCAGATCAGCTGCTAGTTCCAACTGTCAGGAATTTAGCTGTATATTTTGTTTCCCTGCATCTTAGACATCCAAAATTTAGCATTCCGAATCCAATAAATCCAATCACCAATAAACACCTGTCTCTCAATCATTCAGCTTAATGTATTGGCATATTGCTTCTAGGAACTAACCTTGTTGAGTCATATATAGTGTATAAGTGTTTTGAAAGGCTCACGTACAAGTAGCTGTTGGTGCATAATTTTCGAGTTGGAAAGTAATGATTAGTAGCTAGTTTCTAATCAGAATAAAGCAGAAGTCATATTCCAAATTTTCAGAAAAAAATTGCAACATCGCGGATTTTATGGTGAAAGACAATTTACTCTTATAAAACAACACCCCTAACTTGTGTTTATGCACCTTTTACAAAACTGCCTGTATATTGTTTTCCAACAAATGATCATGTCCATGTGCCTTGTGTTTACGCTGCTGTGCCAATTTAAGATTCGTCACAAAATAGTTATTTTACCCCAGACCGGTGTTGAAATGTCGAAACTTTAATACCTAAAAGCATATCTATGACCACCAGATATGTATTTTAGCCAAAACCTTGCTTAAATGTCAAAAATTGAATGCCATATTATAAAAAAGATCATTTTGTATTGCTGGAGGTATGCATCAACTTCTGCATAACCATCTACCAATCGATGGGGATATGCCGTGTCCTTAATTGTGAAATTCTCAATCCAATCTGACTTAATTATTCGGAATTCCATATGAGAATCTCAATAGTGTCTTTAAGTTTTTACTGCTCATCTCTTTAAGTCTGTTTACCATTTTATCCTTCCAGCGATTTGCTCTTGCTGCAGCGGAGCTTAATGGGGCTATATATGCTGTTGGTGGATATGATGGAAAGAATTACTTAATGTAAGATGGAAAGTGAATTTATCTTCCTTTCGTTATATACTTATATTTTACATTTTCGTGTGTGCTGCCACATATACACGCATGCATCAAGCTTAGAAACATGGCAGTTTTGACATCTCATATACACAGAATATATATGTAATTTCTTGTAAGTACTAGAATTTCTGTAGCATTTTTCTTGAGATTCTGTATCTTTTAAATACTAGTCAACGTTTCTATACAAACATGAGATTCATTCTTTTGGGAAAGCTGGTTTAGAAACAATGTTTTTGGTCTCACTCGCTATATCTCTAGTAATATTTTATTCTATAGCCACGTGAAAATCCTTTACAATCTCAGGTCTGCTGAGAGATTTGACCCGAGGGAACATTCATGGACCAGAATCCAGAGTATGAATACAAAGCGGGGTTGCCCTTCTTTAACTGTCCTGAATGAAAAATTGTAAGTTTATATCTCGGTATGTGGGTCACTGATGTTTTATGTTATTCTTTCATCATTGTTGGTTTTTAATGAATGAAAAGAGTGAATAAAAAGGTGAAGATATAACAATTTTGATAATTTAGAAACACCTCAAAACAATATCCAATTAACTTTGAATTATCTTTAACACTCCCACTTAATTCAAAGTTTTAAGCTCTTTTTGACTAATGATGTACTTCCCACGATCATCATTTTTGAAGTGAGATTCCAAATCTGGGTAGATAGGTCTGCGAGTAAAAACTTAAAAAAGAGTATCTTCCAAAAAATTCATACCAATCTATAGAATTATTCAAATTTTGATGTGAGATTCCAAATCTGGGAAAAACCAGTGTTGAAGCGCCTTTAAGCGCGCACATATATCTAAAAGACCAAAAAAGATCTATATTAAAAAAAAAGTGACAAAAACCTATATATCTTCGGTTTATCACCTCAAAATTCAAATGTAACTTATGGATCTTCTCAAACTCTAACTCTAATAAATGAAGATGATGAAGAGGAAGAAGGATAATTTGAGGAGTCAAAGATCAAGCTAAATAATTGAGAAGCTTGTGAATTGTTAAAAGTAATTGATGGATGCTTTAGTGATATTGCTACCATTTTAAATTTTTAACGATACCTTACAATATTTAAAGGCTAAGACTATGTCCAGTACTATTTTCTTGTTACAATTTTAACTAATCTTCTTATCTTTTTGTGAATTGAGCTTCAAAGTTAGATGTTGTGCTTTTTAAGATTGTGTGCATTATACCACACTGTCATGTACCATCAAACTAATAGGTGCTCTTAACTCTTATGCAATATCCCTTTGGGATTTCCTTGATCCTCAAGAGTTTTCTTGAATAAATCACGTCTATATGCAATTTAAATAGATAAACAAAGGTGTGATGAAGTCATTTGCTAGAAGCTAACACATCTTTGATTTTATGATATAAAATTTATATGCAGATACGTTCTTGGTGGTTTTGATGAAAATGCAATGGTCTCAAGTGTTGAAATATTTGATCCTCGTAATGGATCATGGATGAATGGAGAAGCGATGAATAAATCCAGGGGATATTCTGCTGCTGCTGTTTTGAAGGAATCGTTGTACGTATTAGGAGGAATCATAGATGGAGAGACCATAACGGACACCGTAAGATGCATTTCATGTTGTTGGTCTATAACTCTATATTCTGAGTTTGTGACTTTGAACTTACAGTTACCCATTTTACATGCATATTGGATGACAGGTTGAATGCTATAAGGAGGATTCAGGTTGGGAAGTAATTCATCAGGGATCTATGGCATGCAGGTGCTTCGCCCCCGCTATTGTTTTATGAAGTGATCTGGCAACCTGGTGTGCTTATGTTGTCTGACACCAATTATCTTAGTAAACTAGAAAAAGACGGTGAATATCTTAGCCAATAATTCTGATAGTTATGAAGTGATCAGGACTCCCATATGTGCTTGTATAACTTGAAACTGGTTATTTTGGCGGACTAGAAAACAGATAAATTCTCTTCTCTCTAGGCCAATTATCTTGGTAATTACAGAATATATGGTAAAATAATAGATCCCCCCCATTCGCCATGGGTGTAACTTAACTGAACAATGAATGATTCAAATAGCACAATCTGAGGTCTCTTATTATATGCCAAATGCATTATAAAAGGCCCCGTGAACAACTTCAAAATCTCAGTTTTCTTTGTAGATTGAGGATTTAATCTTTATATATTATCGGTTACTGTGGCAATCGTTATATCATGCAAATATGAAGTTGATTTCAATAATTGTGAAGATTTAATATATATTGGTCAAGGCGGGAATAATATAACTCGGCAACAAATAATAAATTGGCGATCAAAAATTGATGCACGGTAATTTAGGAAGATTATGGTATACCTTCATTTAGGACTTGAGATCCATTTTTATGTAGCAACTACTAGAATATTTTGCCAAAAAAAGAGAAACTACCAGGATTTAAAAAGAAAACGAATTTATTCATTTTTTGTATTTTTTTAAAAAAATCGATGGATTATGTGGAATACATGACTAGAATGTCTCAAATATGAATTTAGTGGACCGAAATGCTGAACAGAGGTTGAGGTGGCCCTTTTTGCCTAAGAATTACACATTACACATATAAACGAACGCATATTGTTTATATTCACAAAACAGTTAGTTGGTCTACTGGTTAATGTAATGTAATTAACTAATTAAGGTGCAAGAAGCTTATATTGATAACAAGATAATTGGTCTATCGGTTAATGTAACCATTCGCTTTTGACACTGATTGCACCGACTAAAAATGTGCAGGACAATACACTGTGATGCTGATCATGGATTCATGGGGGCCTCGAGTTTTGTGGTTATCAATATGGCTTTTTTTTTTAAAAAGTTTGTGCTCCAATTTAGGATAGCAAACACATCTTATTGATGAAAAAAGTTGCTTACACCTATTTTACAATCATGGAAAGAAACACTTTTTTTTCTTTGCAAATGTATATGAGTTCATGCTTTGGTCCCCTACAGTTCCTTATTACAGGCTCATCACTAGATAAACTCTCCATACCTATGGTAGCTGTCAACTTGAAAAAAACTGCTTTAGAGGTTTTGTAAAATGGGGCAACAAACATGAACTTTTTTATTGTATCACAATCTTCAAATTGTTTCAGATCTAGATAAACATATTGATAGGAATCCTCATTCACACTCAACTTCACCCACAGCATGTTATCAGCGACTATGTTATATAAGGTGATCTGTAATGGTATTCCAACAGGAAGACCCGAGACAAATAAAAGAGGAGTTTCACAGGCATTGTTGATGACATCCAACTCTGCCTTCACGTGTTCGAGTCCTCCAGGCAACTCAACCTGCTTCAAAGAGAACAATTCAAGCAACTTCTTAAACTGAAACAAGTTACTGCACCCACCAGTCGAGGTTTGAAATTCATGCAAAGACCTCCCAACTTCTACCAAAAATTTGGAAGGCTCAATAGATCCCTTTTCTAGAAGCACTTCTACAACTGAATATATTGAACATAGCTTTCTAAGACTAGATTCATCACACCAGGGCTCCAAACTACATAATTTTAGTGTACAAGTCACCAGCATCAACTCTAGGAGGTGGACAGTCACTTCTTTATCCACCCCTAAGAACGTATGAACCATTTCTCTTAATTTATAGTCTACTTTTCCAAAATTAATTTCTATCTCTCCTGTTAACAGGAGCTTCTTCGGACACATTAAGTTTGTCCACACCTTTCCAAAAAGTTCCAAGACCCTTATGTATTTCAGCGCAAAAAACAAAATGCCAAAAGATTGGGGTGATGCGATATTAATTCTTTCCAGCTCTTCTTTCCAACTCCTGCAATGCCACCCAAAAATATATCAATAACAAATTAGATTCTGAAGATGAAATCAGCCTCCAAATAATAGGAATGACGGAAATAGGAAGGAGGGTACTGAGTGACGGAAATAGGAAGGACAAACATCTCCTCCAAACAGAGCCAAATATTAGGAATGACGGAAATAGGAAGGAGGGTACTGAGTGAGTCCTAGATAAGGTCAAATCTCAACAATACTCGATAAATCAATAAACTCTCTTGCATGATATTTTTCTCCCGTGCAAATCTGGACCAGTTCAGAGATTTAGAAGTTTTAATAATCAATACCATCAATCTAGCAAACTAATAATTCTCCACAACTTACAAACATATAAAGGCAATGTACATAACAACATGATGTTGCTTAAGTTTTCTCATTTGATTTACTTGTAAATAAATCATAATATATTTTTTCTGTATTATTAGTGAAGTAGCTATGTTATCATTAATAAGTCAAATGTGTATTTAAATGAACTCATAGATGCAAGGGAAGCAAGTACTGAAACCTATCTAATTAGCAAACACGATGAATATTGTTGTTAAGTGATTAAAATAATGAACACCATTTAGCTATATTTATATATACATATATCTTAAATTATTTGTTAAAGGATGATACATATATGACTACAGTATGAATTCTCAGAATTTTGTAATAATACTTGTATAAAAAAGTAGTGTACATAACAGGCATTAATTTATAGATGAATAAATCTCTCTAAAATCTTTAAAGTTCATGGTCCCAACAATACTAATTTCTACTATAACTTTTACGGATTTTACCGTGGGAAGCAAAATATGTTCCTTGGAAGCAAAATATGTTCCTTGGCTTGGAAAGGGCATTTAGTACATGTGGATAGAAGCCTTTTTAATGTCGGTTATTAGAAAATTACAAACTTCGCCAGGGCGGCACTTGCACATTTGTTAATCTACGCTTTCTAAGAAGGGAGCATAGGGGTGATACAGTTCACTTGATATCAAACTGTGATATTTTGGCTAGAAAAGGCAGCAGATTAGACAGAAAGCAGTTTCAAACTAACATTATTTACTATATGCAAGTAAATATCATTTGAGGAAATGAAGAAAAATTATAGCATACCTCAAAGTCTCTAGCACTTCATCTATGCATCCAATTTGCATCAGTTGCCAGATATTATTAATTTGTGCTAGGACAAGATTCACCAGTGCTACTACTTCTATCCCCTCCAACTGGCAGTCTGGACGTGAGGCTTGTGTTCTGCTCGGTTCCCATCACTACACCATAAATGACCTATCGCAACGCCATCCTAGTGAATGTTGCTAGAATATGTTACCTTAGTTATACCACTTCTACCCTACCGCAACATTTTGTTTTTTATGTTAGCTTAGCCACAAAATTGGTGTTGCCTTAGCTAGAAAGTGTTCAAGGTTGCAACATATATGCAGAAATGTTAGCTTAGGCTATTAAAAAATGAATATATTATTTTTTACATAAAATTAAAGGTAAAAGTAATTACTTGTATTAAATAATCAAGTTTTTTTTAATAATTTTATCTTTTAATTCTAGATGTATTTAAATTATGAAAATATAATTATTAAAAAATTTGAAAAAATAACAATTTAGAATATGAGTGGAATATTATTTATAAATATTAACTAAGATATTTTTTATTAAAAATAAATAAAAAATACATTTTAATAAAAAAAATAAGACGGTAGCATAGCTAGCATAAGTGAAAGTTAATGAGCGGCAATTGATTTTTACTAACCCGCCCAAATTTTTACTCACATTTTTACTAACCCGCCCAAATTATTCACAATAGGGCTCTCTCACTCACTCTCTCAGTCGTCTCTTTCCTCTCTCACTCACTCACATTAGAGCTCAATTGGTTACTAGATTTCAAATTAGGGCTCAAGTGGTACATCTCTATCTCTTCCGTCTCTCTCAGTTCATCTCTCTCATCTCTCGCTCAATTGCTTACTAGATTTCCAATTAGGGCTCAATTGGTTGTTATATTTCAAATTGGTTTTGAGGGGTCGAGGCTTTGTATCTTTAAACCAGGACTTTGTTTCTTCAAATCAGGGCTTTGGTTCTTCATTTTTATTTCATTTACAGCTCCTTTTCACTTAAACTACATCTAATCAAACTCTATATTTGATTTCAGTTGGGGCTTCTCTTCAGTTGGGGGTTCTCTTTAGTTGGGGCTTCTTCAGGTATTTTTGATTTTCAGTAGATGCATGTTGCTTTTTTTTTGTTGTTGTTATTTTTGCCTTTTATTTTTGAATTAAATAGATTTATGCTTTTTTGTGGTTTTTATTTTTGATGTTAAATGGTTTTAGTTTTTGTGGATTTATTTTTTTGTTGACTGAGTTTATGTCTGATGTGACTTTTTTTTAATGTTAAATGGTTTTGTAGATATATTTTTGTGTTGATGTTAAATGGTTTTTATTTATGATGTTAAACTCGGTTTATGTGAGTTTCGTACTCCTATGCATCAAAACTAATTAGTTTATGTGACGTTTGTTTTTGTGATACATTTGGCAAGTAAAACTAATCTTTCTGAAGCCTACACTTATCATCTATGGAGCTTCTTATATATGTCATATGTGCGATGCTAGACTAAATAAGTTTTGAACTAGTAATATTGATATTTAAGAGTGTGTCATAACGAATTATATTATTAGTACTTCAGTAGAAACTTGTTTATGTTATAACTAGGACGCTAGTAATTGGATAACCATGCTCAGTAGTGCTTCATATGTTAATTTTATATGATAAAAAATTGTAAAATTAACAATATCTTAGATCATATAAGATAGCTTGAATTGTCTTAATTGTAGTGATGGACGACGTGGATAATACTTGGATAAACCTTCCAAAATATAGTCAACAGTATATCAGGGGAATAAAAGCATTTATACAGAATGCATTCCCTGACTTGGCCGTAGGTGATGAAATGACATGCCCCTGTAAAAAATGTAAGAACATCAAGTGGCATAATCAGGACCTTATATATGATCATCTCATCTGCAACGGCCCTTCGCCATTGTACTTGGAATGGATTGTAGAAGTTTCACATATTCCTCTCCCAAATTACGAGGATCTGGATTTAGGGAATAATACAAATTTTGGAGATAATCTAGATGAGATGTTTCATCAGCTTTATGGACCAAATGCCGATGTTAAAAAATTATATGCCCATCTTGAAGAGGGAAAACAACCCTTATATCCAGGCTCCAAAAAATTTTCAAGATTAAGTTTCATTATCCGACTTTATTCCTTAAAGTGTGTTCATGGAATCACGGAGGCTGGATTTAGGGATATATTAGATCTTATCAAAGAAGCTTTTCCAGAGGCAAACATACCCTTGTCTTTCAATGCCGCGAAGAACATAATTAGGGATTTAGAGCTCGATTATCAAAAGATACACGCTTGTCCAAACCATTGCATGCTCTATTGGGGAGAAAATGAAAATGAAAACTCTTGCAAAACTTGTGGTAATTCAAGGTGGGTTGTAGTAGAAAAGAAAGGGACCAGTGATGATGATACGAAGAAGACGATTCACAAAGTCCCTGCAAACGTGATGCGGTATTTTCCACTACGACCAAGGCTGCAAAGATTATTTATGTGCAAGGAGTATTCAGAACTTATGGTATGGCATGCAGTTGGACGTAAAATGGATGGAAAACTTAGACATCCCGCTGATGGGGAGGCTTGGAAGACAATGGACGCAAAATACCCTCACTTCTCGTCTGAAAATAGGAACATTAGATTGGGTGTAGCAGCTGATGGATTTAATCCTTACCGATCGATGAATATAAATCATAGTACTTGGCCAATTATTTTGGTGAATTACAACCTTCCACCTTGGTTGTGCATGAAGCTAGAAAATCTTATTCTCTCAACACTTATATCTGGTCCAGATTCCCCTAAGAATAGCATCGATGTGTATATGCAACCTCTAATGGCCGAGTTGAAGGAGTTGTGGGATGAAGGCGTAGAAACATATGATGTTTGTACTAATCAGAATTTCATCTTACGTACAAGTGTTTTATGGACAATAAGCGACTTTCCTAGATATGCAATGTTATCCGGCTGGAACACGAAAGGTTATTTTGCATGCCCCGTGTGCAATTATGAGACTTCTGCAATGTACCTAAAATATAGTAAAAAAATGTGCTACATGAGGTATAGAAGATTTCTTGATGCCGGACACAAGTGGAGGCTCGATAAAAAAAGGTTCGATGGTCAAATAGAATTGGGGCAGCCTCCTGAATTTTTATCAGGAACAGACATAGAAGAACTATTGTGAAAGGCATATGTTTAGAAGCCTATTTGTTTAGTGAGATGACAACTCAACTCAAACATAGATAATTTGTAAGTAAATATATTATCTGTCACAGGAATCTTCAGTAGGTATTATTTGACAAGAAAAAGAAGATCAAAGTCAATCTACAGACTTGAAGCAGTACTACATTGAAAGAAGTTCAATTTAATTGATCATGCCTCAGTGGAGTATTTAAGTTTGAAGAAGCTACAGTGTCAGAAGATTTAATTATTGTGTGACAACAAATATAGTCAAGTCAGAAGGAGCAGAAGTGAACCATTATAAAAGTCAAGTGAAGAATATTATTTGTTGTGAATCACTCGTGAACCAGACAGTACACGGAGTGTTGACAAAACACAGAGAAGATTCTTTATTACAAAAGAAGTGGTCAGCTACAGTCATCGGTGTGAAGACAGAAGATTTAAATTTATATCATCAACAGTCGTGGAGTCAAGACTTTAATTTAATTCTCTATTAATTAATTAAATTATTTAGTTAATTTAATTGGTAAATTAATTCAATCAGAATTAATTTATTTCTTGAATTGATTAAGAAATTAATTAATTTAGAATTATTTTAGAATGAAGAAGACTTTAATTTAATTCTATTATCAAAAAGATAATTTATTATGTATCCTATTTAATTAGATTAATTCAAAAAGAATTAATTTAATTTATAAGATATATAATAAACTAAATAGAATTTAAATTAAAAAGAAAATAAAAAAAGAGGAAAAAGAAGACATATGCTATATATTCAGTCGACCAGATGTTTTAGTCGGGAAGACTTTTGAAAAGTCTCCCGGAGACTTTTCAAAAGTCTCCCCGAGTTGTTGATTTAAATGAAAAACAATATTCATTTCAATTCAAAGCAGGTCGGCAGTAATAATATTCGGGAAGACTTTTAATAAGTCTCTCCGAGATTTTATTAAAAGTCTCTCAAGGTTAAATATGTCTTCCCGAGCTATCAAAGTCTTCCCCAACAAATTAAATGATTTTTCATTTAATTCCAGAAGTCTCTTCAAGCCCAGAAAAAGTCTCCCCGAGGAGAAAAAGTCTCCCCGACCAAGAAAAGTCTCCTGAGCCTGAATTTGTCTATAAATACCAGATTAGATCAGTAGTATTCAACACTTCTATTAACATTCTATTCGGCTTAAACAAAAATTCAAGAGCAGTTAATGTCAAAATCTCTCTAGAATTTTAAGAGCTAAATTAGTGAATATTTATCTGATTTAATCTTGTAACCCACCTCAAGTTTAATATAAGTATTTTACTTGAACTGTGTTTCTTTGATTATTATTTCGTGATAATAATTTAAATTGTTTAATCAAATTATCCGAAACAGATTTTAATATTTATTAAAGATTGTATTCAACCCCCCCTTCTACAATCATTTGGACCTAACAATTGGTATCCGAGCCATCTGATTGACATAAAAATCAAGATCCTAATATTTTAATTATTAAAAATTCGAAACTTTTAATTTATTAAAAATTCGAAACTTTTAATTTATTAAAAATTCAAAAATTTTAATTTATTAAAAATTCTAAAATTTTTAATTTCTTAAAAATTCAAAATCTCTTTAAATCTTAAAATTTTCAAAACTTTTAATTCATTAAAAATTCGAAATTTTTAATTCTTTAAAAAATTCGAAATTTTTAATTTATTAGAAATTCGAAAATTTTTAATTTCTTAAAAATTCGAAAATTTTTAATTCCTAAAAATCTCAAATCTTTTTAATCTTCCATTATTTTAATATGAGTACTCAAAGAGTGAGTAGCATTAAAATTCCTCCATTTGATAAAGATAATTATAATCTTTGGAAGAGGAAGATGACACTATTTCTTCGAACTGCAAACCCTAAGTACAAAGATATTTTGAAGACCGGTGTTGTTGCTCCAATAACAATCATTCCTGAGCATATGATAGATGGTGTACTTATTCCGCACAGACAATTTGATAAAGAAATTTCTGAGTACACTGATACTGAAAAGGAACTGGATTCTTTGGACACCAGCCTGCAGTTAATTTTAGTAGAATCTCTTGATCCCGGAATGTACAATCATGTTGTTAATTGCAAAAATGCTAAACACATCTGGGAAACGATAGAGATACTAAATGAAGGAACAGAAGAAGTGAGGGAGAACAGATTGGAAATCTTAACGTCTCAATATGAGCATTTTAGATCAAATCCTGGAGAAGGTATCTCTGATGTTTTTGAGAGATACAATAAATTGATAAATGATCTAAATCTCAATGGCAAACACTATACGAAGAAGGAGATTAATAGGAAGTTTTTGCTGACAATGCCAATTCACTTAGAGCATAGGATTACTGCCATCAGGGAGTCAAGGGACATGAATGAAATTTCATTGGAAAGACTTTATGGGGTATTAAAGACCTATGAGCTAGAGCAGATTCAACAGAAAGAAATATATGGCACAGGCAAGGTGGTCAGCAAGTCTACAGCTCTTGTAGCAGAAGTACCAGAACACAGAGAAGCTATGACTGAATCTTCTTCAGTCAAAGTCATTGATCAGGGTATTGTTGCAGAAGTTGGTGCAACTCAAATGAATTCATCTGAAAGTGAATTCTACTCAATGGAAGAACTTGATCAACTTGAGGATGAATCTCTGGCACTGATTGCTAGAAAATTTGGAAATACAAGATTCAGGAGGAACCCTAATTTCAAATTCAAGCCTATGGGAAACAGATTTCAGAGAGGTGGTTCTTCTAGCTCATCCAATACAAGAGGTGGATACAAGACAGGGATGGTTGACAGAAGCAAGATTCGTTGCTTCAACTGCAATGAAATGGGACACTTTGCTACAGATTGTAGAAAGCCCAAGCAGGAAAGAAAAAAGGATTCATATGACGAACTTAAACAGAAATATGAGGCTCTTCTGAAGAAGCATCAGGGAAGATCATACTTAGCAGAAGGAAAAAGCTGGGATGATTCTGACAACGATGAAGAAGAAGATATGGGAAATCTTGCTCTAATGGCCTCTTCTTCTGAAGGATCACAATCCCCACCTCGTCAAGGAATTGAGGTAAATCCTAGCTGTCCTAAAATGTTTAAATTGCTGGGTGAGGATTTAACTAATGCTAGGGATCGAATAAAAGTCTTAATTCTCAAAAATCAAGTTTTATCAGATGAGAATTCTGAATTGAAAAAGCTGAAACTTATAAATGAGAAATTAACTGAAGATGTTGCATTTCAAGTTAATAGAGTCAACTGTTATGTTGAAATTGAAGCCTTTTTGAAGGATAAAATTGAAAAGGAAAAGGTCAGGTGTCAAGCCTATAGAACTGCTTCATTTGTTATGAAAGACCTAGTTGACCAACAAGAGATTAAACGCAAAGTTGGGATAGGTTTTGAATATAACCAATCCGTAGGTAAGGCTAGTAACATTACCCCTTTTAAAAAGACTGCTATAGAAAGGGGTATTCCACATGTTATTAAAGACACTAAGAAACCTCTTTTCATAACTCCTATTGCAGAACCAGTTCTTGATAGTTGTGTAATAGTGGATTATGAAATTAAACTTGAAGATCTTAAAGAGGAAGAGAAAGTACAGGAAAAACCTGTAAGGGACATAAAAGGAATAAATGTCCAGGAAGCTAAATATGTACCTAAAAAACCAATACAAAATGTGAACACTGCTAGTTCATCCACTCTTGGTTTAGGTGCTAATGAGCTTAAGAAAAATCATAACAGACCTAATAAGTTTGTTAATAGTAGGGAAAAGAACAACAGATTCCATGCTACTGAGAACTTTAAAAATGTTAATAAAGTTAAGGTAGAAACTGTTAAGACTCCTGCTATTGTGAATAAAATGCCTACTATTGATGTATGCCATAAACCATGTGGTGTAGATAACTGTATGCTATGTGCTTTCAATGTTATGTCTGCATATTTTAAAAGCATGCATGCTATGAATGTCAATACTACACCTAGACAGCACATAAATCACAGGCATGCTAGATCAAAGACTGCCAGTCCTCCTGTTTCTCAGAAGGAGACATTTTCTCCTAAGCCTGTATACAAAAATGTTAAGGCTGTTTACAAGGAGAAGTGTTCAGTCAAAGTAGTAGATGAGTTTGTCAAGTTGGGTTCTGTTGTTAAACCTGACAAAGGACAATTTTTCAAATATGCCGGGCCCAATCAATGTTGGGTTCCGAAGAAGGCCTAACTCATTTGATGATTGCAGGGTGTAAAACAGGTGAACCGGGTTATTTGGATTCTCGATAGTGGATCCTCACGACACATGACCGGAGATAGAGCCCTGCTATCAAATGTTGTTGAGAGAGCTGGCCCAGTAGTTACCTTTGGAGATGACAGCAAGGGTATGACTAAGGGATATGGCTGTTTAGAAGCTGGCAATGTCGTCATTGATAATGTATCTTTTGTGGAAGGTCTCAAACACAATCTTCTGAGTATCAGTCAGTTTTGTGACAAGGGATACACAGTGAACTTTGTGAAGGAGAGATGTTTGATTTCTCACAAGAAGGATGAAAAGCTTGCTCTTCAGGGAGTAAGGAAAGGAAACTTGTTCGTAGCCGATCTGAACTCAGGTTGCAGAGATGAAGTCAATTGTTTTTATGCTAAAGCTTCGTCAGATGAAAGTTGGCTATGGCACAAGAAACTCTCACACCTTAATTTCAAATCTATGAATTCTCTAGTCAAAAGAGAATTAGTGAGAGGACTGCCTCAATTGGAATTCACTCAAGAAGGACTTTGTGAGGCATGTCAGAAAGGGAAAGCAAAGAAAGCATCACATCCAAGCACTGACACATCTAGTATTACTGAGCCACTACAATTAATTCATATGGATTTATTTGGTCCAGTTAATGTTATGTCAATATCACATAAAAGATATGCCTTGGTGATTGTTGATGACTATTCAAAGTATACATGGGTTTTATTCCTGCACTCAAAGGATGAAACTCCTCAAGTGGTGATTGATCATATAAAAATGATTGAGTTGGATTCGAAGCTTCCAGTTAGAGCTATAAGGTCAGACAATGGAACTGAGTTCAAGAATGCAGTTCTGAATGACTTTTGTTCTGAAAAGGGAATAACTAGACAATTCTCAGCACCTAGAACTCCGCAACAGAATGGAGTTGTAGAAAGGAAGAATCGTACATTAATAGAAGCTGCAAGGACTATGCTGAGTGAATCAAGGCTTCCAATGTACTTTTGGGCTGAAGCTGTAAATACTGCATGTTATACCCAGAATCGAACTCTGATCAACAAGGACTTAATGAAGACACCCTACGAAATAATGGCTAACAAGAAACCAACGCTCAAGTACTTTCATGTATTTGGTGCTAAATGCTTTGTACTTAAAGACGGAGAAGAACGTATTGGGAAGTTCGAAGCTAAAGCTCTAGAAGCTATTTTTGTTGGTTATTCTAAAAGATCTTATCGGGTGTATATTATTGATCAACATCATGTCAAAGAAAGTGTCAATGTAACTTTTGATGACACAAAATTCCCTAACATCCAAAATGATGATCCATCTGAAACTCTTAAGTTCAACAATATGCCAGACTCACACTCAGATGATGAAAACGAACCTGAGGCTGCAACAGGAAACAACAATGTTAATAATGCTGATGATCCAAGTGCTAGTGGTGGAAACAGTGGAAACTCTGGAGATACCCCTAACACACAAGGAGATTCATCAAGAGATCATAGCAGCAACTCAGGGGGAGGAGATGAAGGATCAGCAAATCAAACACAACATCACAATGAAATTCAAGGCGAATCATCAAGATCTAATCTGCCAAGTCAGAGAATTTGGAGTAAAGCTCATCCTTTTGAGCTGATCATTGGTGATCCAGATGTTGGTGTTAGAACAAGAGGTGCTACACAGAATCAATGCAATTATTCTGGGTTTCTATCTGAAATGGAACCTAAGAAAATAGAAGAAGCACTGTCTGATCCTGATTGGGTGATTGCTATGCAAGATGAACTCAATCAATTTGAATCTCAAGAAGTTTGGAAACTGGTACCCAGACCGAAGGACAAGACTGTAATTGGCACACGATGGGTATTCAGAAACAAGTTAGATGAAGATGGCATTGTAATAAGAAACAAAGCCAGACTGGTTGCAAAAGGTTATTCCCAAGCTGAAGGAATTGATTATGATGAAACCTACGCTCCAGTTGCAAGACTTGAGGCTATCAGGATGTTTCTGGCATTCGCAGCTCACTCCAATTTTAAAGTTTATCAAATGGACGTGAAGAGTGCATTCCTGAATGGAAAGCTAGCTGAAGAGGTATATGTACAACAGCCCCCAGGCTTTGAAGATCCAGATCACATGGACTTTGTATATTTTCTTTTCAAGGCTATCTACGGTCTCAAACAAGCACCCAGAACATGGTATGACACTCTTTCTGAATTTCTTCTTGAAAATGCTTTTGTTAGAGGAGTCATAGATAAAACTTTATTTTATAAGAAACACAATAATGATCTGATAATGGTACAAGTATATGTTGATGACATAATATTTGGGTCTACTAATGATAACTTGTGCAAGAGATTTGCTAAGTTAATGCAGAGTAGGTATGAGATGAGCTTAATGGGAGAGCTGAAATTCTTCCTTGGACTTCAAGTGAGTCAAAGAATAGATGGAATATTCATTTGTCAGTCCAAGTACCTTAAAGAACTTCTGAAGAAGTATCACATGGAAGATTCAGCATCTGCAAGAACTCCCTCATCTACAGCTGTCAAGCTTGGAGTATGTGAAAACTCAATAAAGGTAGACATCACAAGCTACAGAGGTATGATTGGATCTCTACTTTACCTAACTGCAAGCCGACCAGATATTATGTATGCCACTTGTATATGTGCAAGGTTCCAAGCGGATCCTAGAGATATTCATCTTGTTGCTGTGAAAAGAATCTTAAGATATCTTAAGGGTACACCTAATCTTGGTATCTGGTACCCTAAAGAATCTGGTTTTAAACTAATAGGATATACAGATTCTGATTATGCAGGTAGTGTTGTTGATAGGAAGAGCACCTCAGGGAGCTGTCAATTCCTAGGAAGAAGATTGATTTCCTGGTACAGCAAGAAACAGCAAACAGTTTCCAATTCTACAGCAGAGGCTGAGTACATTGCTGCGGGAAGCTTCACGAGGACAAAGCACATAGATATCAGATATCATTTTATTCGAGAACATGTTATGAATGGTACTGTGGAATTACACTTTGTACCCACAGAAGAACAGACTGCAGATATTTTTACTAAGCCACTGGATGAATCCACATTCACCAGGTTGGTTGGTGAACTTGGGATGTTGAATAGTTCTTCATCTTGAACCCCAGTTCACATCTGCATTATGTTCTTAAATAAAATTACAAGTGTTTGTTATATAAATATTTGTCACAACACTTGTGAATTTATTTTACTAAATTCTAGTTCTCGAATGTGTGTTTAGTGTAAATTATTATAATATTTTATTTTATCTATTTTTGGTTGTATACTACTATATTGTAATCTTACATTATTATCTTTAAAATAATTTAATCAAAATTTTACAAGTTAGAATTTTGGTGAAAATTATTTTTATGAGAAAATAATCAAACATTTAAGTATAATTATTATTAGTACAATTCAATATTTTGTGTTATTATATTTTAGTATATTATTAAAAAATATTTCGGATTATATATATATATATATATATATATATATATATATATATATATATATATTATATTTTGTTTTTAATATATACATATATGTAATTCGGGAAGACTTTTGATTCTCAGAGAGACTTTTGAAAAGTCTCCCCGAGATATTCAAAATGTCTCCCCGAGTTTTGTATATATATATATATTATATTATATATGTTATATACTAGTTTATTTAAAATAAAATAAATCAGGAGAGACTTTTATTTCAATTTTAAAAATTTTTTCTGCTCAAAATTTAAAAGTCTCCCCGAGAATTTAAAATGTCTCCCCGAGACATTTTAAAAGTCTCCTTGATCTTTCAATGTCTCACCGAATCTTCTTTTTCTTTTATTATTTATTTAATGTTGTTTTATTTTTGTTGTTATTTTAAATTTTCTTTCCTTTTCTTTCAAAAGTCTCCCCGAGACTTTTGAGAAAGTCTCCCCGAGACATAAAAGTCTCCCCGAGACTTTGCCTATATATATATGTTCAGTTTTCATTCTCTAATCCTATCTAATCCTATTCTATTCCGTTTTTAATTGCCAAACCCAATCAAACTCTTGCAAATTTTTCTCTCTATTAAACAAATTGTGTGTGTAAGTTTTTTTTTCTTAATTAGTTATTTACTAAATCTTAATCAGTTTTTTTTTCTTCTTCTTCTTCTAAATTTAACTGATTAATGGGTTTAGAAATAATTGTAAAATTTTTGATCACTTATTTAATTTCACCTGTTCTCTTTATTTTCTAATAAATTACATTGTTTGTTACGCAGATAAATTATAATGGCTGCTGTCTTTGAAATCTGCAAGACTAACTATGTAGGGTACTTTGATCCTACAAGATGTCCAGAACCCAGATTCATTCCCTGGATTCGATTTCTCAATGAGCATCCTATGATCGGAACTTCAATATCCCTGGACCCTGTTCTGAAGATTGATCCACTGAAGGCTCTCTACTCTACAACTGTTAATTGCTCAACCAGCACGTCAACTCGCTTCGCATTCAAAGTAAGAGGAAGAGATTACTGGGTAACAGATATTGATGTAAACAGGATTCTAGGTTTTCCAACAGACAACTTTGATCCACTACCAACACCACAGGAGTTGATAGAATTCTTTCAAACTATCCAGTATCAAGGTGAATTTAATATGGTTAGACTGTCCAAGACTCATCTAGTAAGTGAGTGGGACTACATCTTTGATACACTGGCCAAGGTATTTTCTCCATGTCTGAAGAATAGTTTTCACAACATTCCTCTGCTTTTACAAAACATAGGATTTGCTGTGACACATAACCGGAGAATAAATTTTGGGAAATTAATTTTGAAAGAGATAATCAGGAAAATGGGTACTTTTTCAAGCAGAAGTCTTACAGAAGATCATACAGTTCATTGCTACTATCCAAGATTTCTGACTTTGTTTTTGAATGACAAGCTAACTAATGAACACAAAGTGTTATTTAACAATTCACCTATAGTAAGATCGCTTTCCACACAAAGAAATCTTTTTACAAGGTTGTCGAAGGCAAACAAACTACCAGGTGTTCCTGTAATTTATACACCATACATGGCTCAATTCATTCATCAACAACAAAATCAAGCACCAGCACCAGTGTTTGATGCAGGACCTCTACAAATGATTCCTGCTCCTCCAAGTGAAGATGAAGATGAACAAGTTGAACAACTTGAAGAACATCATGCTCAAGCAGAACCAATTGCCTCTGCTCCTGTAAGTACTCAGGTAAGGAATTCTTCTATTGTGAATTTTGACTTAAATCTTGACTTAAAATATATCAGTGTTAAGCCCCCAGTGGCTATTAGGATAGATCATGAGTCTGAAATCCAACAGTCTCTGACACAGGTCTTAGATCCATACACTGCTACTTCGTCATCACAATCTCTCTCCCAAACACAGAAGAGAAAACATACACAGTTAGGGAGTGAAGAAGACTTGATTCCTGCTCCACAGAAGAAGCAAATGCTTGGTACTTCATCTACCCTAGTAATGGTAGAACATGATGCTTCACAACATCAAGTGCCTTCACAGGCTTTAGGAGGAAACTTGGATCTCTCGCTGATTCCTAGATCCTTGCCTACCTCCCCGGATGGATCATATCCGGAATCTGAAAAGATCTACTCATCATCTCAAGATGATCAGCAACTCTTTGAGTCTTACCCTGAGGCAACTCAGTTTTCTATTCCAAAAGAAACGCAAGACTTTATTGAGGATTGGAACTTGCAAAGTTCCATTGCACCACCAGTGACCTCTCATGAAGGGGCTTTGGTGATCTATACTGCAGGTACATCTGAAGGCTCGGATTTTGAGTTAAACACGAGCGAAGAAAGGCAAACACTGTGTGATACACCTACACGTGAGGTGAGTGAAACACTCTTGCAAATAGGAAAAATGAGTGCACACACAGGCACAGAAAGTGAGATGCAAAATATGTTACTGTCCTTTCAACAACAGATGGATGCACTGAAAGCAGAAAATGCACAACTTCGAGCTCAAGTCAATGCTCAAAATTCTTCAGATCCAGTTACAAATCAGTTTTCTCTTATTAGAAAGGATCTTGAAGAAGTAAAGGCAACTGTGCTTCTCAAAACAAATGATGTGAATCAAACGCAAGGTGTTATAGCAGCTGATATCAAGGACTTTGAGACAGAATCAAATTCAAATTGCTGATAATCTCACAGAGATAAATAAGATCTCAAATCGTATTGATGTTCTAGAAGATGATTATCATCAGTACAATGCTCTTAATTCCTCGAGATTTGCAATGATTGAAAGAGGCATAGATCAGCTGAATGAAGGTTTGAGGCATGTCTACAATATGGTAAAGTCTGGAACTACACCCATCCCAGAACAACAACAATTCTTTGAAGGGACTTCAGTCAAGGATCCCTCAACTAAGGGGGAGAAGGTACAAGAAAAAGCTTCAGTCAAAGGAAAAGGGAAAATGCATGACACAGTACAAGAAGCTGCTACAGATCAATACAAGTCAGATCAATCCTACTATGCAGCAGAACAAGATTTTTCTTTCTTTGAACCAGAACAACAAACTCCTGGAAAATCAAATTTTGGTGATGCTGAAACAGGTGAGTTTGACAGAGAATTTCTTTTCTCTGATGAAACAGAAAGAAATGCTGAGCTAGATGAAGAACTTAGAAGATTTCAAGAAGAATCCATAGAAAAAAACTTTGAGTTAGATGCAAGGATTTTTGAAATGCAAAATGAAGCTCAAGCAAGAAAAGACAAGCTTGATAAGCTTAAGGCTCTCCTACAAGTTAAAACCAAGGAGAACAAGGAAGCAGCTGCACAAAAGCAAAAGCTATGGGATGCTGTAATCACTGCCAAGAGGGAAGACATTAAAAGAAAGTTTGGACCAAAATGGGATCAAGCTAGAATGATCATGGATCAACCTCAGATTGGCACATATCAAGACAGAGAGGTATCCGGCATGATAGGTGAACTATTCACTGCCAATACAACTGTAGATCTTTACATGGCTGCATTAAAGCTAGAGGTCAGGTATATCACAGTTGAAGTAAATGTAGATGGCTGGCATATCATAATTCATCTTGATAATTATGGTTTCTACAAAGTCTCGTTGGACTTCTTCAGAACAAGAACACCCTCTGAGTTATGGGTTATGCTGTGTAAAGTAAAAAGAAGTTCAGAGATGAATGAAATACTCCGAGATCACATTCGAGACTTTGCTACTCTAAGGAGTCCAGAAATCATACCTGAACCTTATGAAGTAAGGTTTGTAAAAAATAATCGATATCAAATAATTCGTCTCAATTCAGAGTCTATGACTGGATATCCTTTGAACTACTTAATAGACGTAGAGAAAATGCTACGGTCTGAAGGATTTCAAAGTCAAGCTAAATCAGTTGCTGCTGATTATATCCAAGACTACTGTATGTCTAAAGATATTGATTTTTACAAGCAATGGAAAGGACTAGAAGAGTTCAAGCAACCAACTTCAATTCCACATGATCCTCTTGATAATGAAGTTTTGTATAGACTTTCTATATCAGAACAAAACAAGGCGTATGGGGTTTCTGGAAGCTCTCAGACAGTACCTGAACCAGAACCACGCACACCTATTGTTGGTGTTGAAGAAACAGAAGAAGGTGAAATACAGTCTCAAGATGATCAGATTTGAAGAAATGTTAACATCTTTTGTTACTAGAACTAGGATAGATCAAGATAGAAATCTGTACTATTTGTTCAGTCTAGAGGAACAACTATCTTGTATTTATCATTAATGTTTGAATCTGGAAATGTTTAATATAAACCAGAACTAAGTTTGTTTATTTACAAGTTTTATTGTTATATCTTTTTCTTGTTTGTTAGTTGAGTTATCCTCTAGTGATTTGCTTGTTATTGTTTAACAAACAAATAGGGGGAGATTGAAAGGCATATGTTTAGAAGCCTATTTGTTTAGTGAGATGACAACTCAACTCAAACATAGATAATTTGTAAGTAAATATATTATCTGTCACAGGAATCTTCAGTAGGTATTATTTGACAAGAAAAAGAAGATCAAAGTCAATCTACAGACTTGAAGCAGTACTACATTGAAAGAAGTTCAATTTAATTGATCATGCCTCAGTGGAGTATTTAAGTTTGAAGAAGCTACAGTGTCAGAAGATTTAATTATTGTGTGACAACAAATATAGTCAAGTCAGAAGGAGCAGAAGTGAACCATTATAAAAGTCAAGTGAAGAATATTATTTGTTGTGAATCACTCGTGAACCAGACAGTACACGGAGTGTTGACAAAACACAGAGAAGATTCTTTATTACAAAAGAAGTGGTCAGCTACAGTCATCGGTGTGAAGACAGAAGATTTAAATTTATATCATCAACAGTCGTGGAGTCAAGACTTTAATTTAATTCTCTATTAATTAATTAAATTATTTAGTTAATTTAATTGGTAAATTAATTCAATCAGAATTAATTTATTTCTTGAATTGATTAAGAAATTAATTAATTTAGAATTATTTTAGAATGAAGAAGACTTTAATTTAATTCTATTATCAAAAAGATAATTTATTATGTATCCTATTTAATTAGATTAATTCAAAAAGAATTAATTTAATTTATAAGATATATAATAAACTAAATAGAATTTAAATTAAAAAGAAAATAAAAAAAGAGGAAAAAGAAGACATATGCTATATATTCAGTCGACCAGATGTTTTAGTCGGGAAGACTTTTGAAAAGTCTCCCGGAGACTTTTCAAAAGTCTCCCCGAGTTGTTGATTTAAATGAAAAACAATATTCATTTCAATTCAAAGCAGGTCGGCAGTAATAATATTCGGGAAGACTTTTAATAAGTCTCTCCGAGATTTTATTAAAAGTCTCTCAAGGTTAAATATGTCTTCCCGAGCTATCAAAGTCTTCCCCAACAAATTAAATGATTTTTCATTTAATTCCAGAAGTCTCTTCAAGCCCAGAAAAAGTCTCCCCGAGGAGAAAAAGTCTCCCCGACCAAGAAAAGTCTCCTGAGCCTGAATTTGTCTATAAATACCAGATTAGATCAGTAGTATTCAACACTTCTATTAACATTCTATTCGGCTTAAACAAAAATTCAAGAGCAGTTAATGTCAAAATCTCTCTAGAATTTTAAGAGCTAAATTAGTGAATATTTATCTGATTTAATCTTGTAACCCACCTCAAGTTTAATATAAGTATTTTACTTGAACTGTGTTTCTTTGATTATTATTTCGTGATAATAATTTAAATTGTTTAATCAAATTATCCGAAACAGATTTTAATATTTATTAAAGATTGTATTCAACCCCCCCTTCTACAATCATTTGGACCTAACATATTGTCTAATTTTCAGAATGACTTTGGAAAGAAGAAAAAGGAACGAGGCCGAAAAAAGGTGAAGAAGGTTGATTCGCCGTTCAAGAAGAAGTCGTTATTTTTCAGCTTGCCGTATTGGAGTCAAAATGTACATCGACATAATCTCGATGTCATGCATATCGAGAAGAATGTTTGTGATAACATTCTTGGCACTTTGTTGAACATTGCAGGAAAGACAAAGGACCATGTCAATGCTCGTTTAGATCTGCAAGAACTTGGCATTAGGAAGGTCCTTCATCCCGTTCAATCAAATGATGGCAAGCACCTTGAAATTAGGGCTGCCATATTTGCGTTCTAGAAAAAGAAGACACCGGATGAGTCTGAACCATGTGACGGAGAGGTTTTTATAGAAACTCGGGGTCGTACCGCAGGACGCAAGTACAAGACTAATCCTGAAATAATTAAAAAGAAAATTGTAAGTATTTTACTCAATAATCTGTTACATGTAATTATTGACCATTTGAGTTTTTTCTAATTTTTTATTTACTCACATATATATATGTTCATGTAACTTTATTTTGTAGAACTCAGAACTGGAGAGGCTCCTGATGAACTGCTTTTGGATAAAAAACATGGCCCGACTTGGCTCTTAGGGAGATGCGTGAAGCCACCAAAATTGTCAACTAATGCTCCAACAGACACGTATGTGAAAGAGTTGACGACAAAGATAAAGCAAGGCCTTGCTGCTGAAGTCGATGAAAAAGTCAAGCAAATCCAAGTAGATGTTCATGAGCAGGTCAACAGAAAGGTGCAACAAAACCTGGCATCAGTTCTTAAAAAACTTGGAGAAGCAAACCCAAACATCACAATTGATGTTGAGGAGTTGTGTGCTAATGTTCAAAGTGACAATGACGATGGTACTCCTATGACTAGCTTCTAGTTTATCCTGCATATGTTCAGTTTAGCTTCTAGTTTAGCATGGTACATCTATTTTAAGTTTAGCATGCATATTTTGCACTAGTATGGATATATATTTGTAGTTGGTTAAATTAAATAGTTGGTGTTGGTACTAGTATGGATATATATTTGTAGTTGGTTGGATTTGATATTGGTTGAATTCTGGATTTGATGTTGATTGAATTCTAGATTTGATGTTGCTTTGTATGTTTGAAATGATTTATTCAAATGAACAACTCATTTTGGGAAGTATTATATATTAAAAGTAGATATATCAACGTTTTTATGGTAAAATGTTGCAGTAGCTTGGTTAAATGTTGCAGTAGCTTGACAAAATGTTGTAAAATTTTATTGTTGCAGTAGCTTAGTGAAATGTTGCAGTAGCTTGGCAAAATGTTGTAAAATTTTATTCCAACAAACTGTTGCCATAAGGGAAAAAGTGTTGCCAATCTGACTGGGCCCACATTGCCACGTGTCAGCTATAAACACTGCCACGTGTCAGCTATAGTGGATCCCATAGTGGGGCCTACATTACCACGTGTCAGCTACAAACAATGCCACATATCAGCTATAGTGGGTCCCACAGTGCCAGATGTCAGCTATAAGCACTGCCACGTGTCAGCCATAGTGGGTCCCACTATTTAAAAAAAAAACAATTACTCTAAGGTAACATAAATTTTATGTTGGTGTAGGACAATAAAATGTTGCCTTACATAGTCTTTCCTAACATATTTTTTATGTTGCCTTAGGCAGAGTGAATGTTGCCTTAGATACCCTAAGGCAACATCGAAAAAACTATCATATAAAAGATGTTGCCTTAGCCCTTTTAGTGGCCTACAGCGACATATTGACCCCCTACTGCAACATAAATTTTATGTTGCAGTAGGCTGTTTATGGTGTAGTGCATGATTTCTGGTTACCCGAGGATTCATTTACTATATGTTGCAAAACCTCGTCTCCTTTAACCAACTCTGAGTCACAAACAGACGTGGATCTACTGCAAGCACACAAGTAAGAGAAAAGTACATGGCGATCCAAAGCATAAGCTAAACCAGAAGATATTCTCCCAAGAAGAGTAACTGCATATGAAAACATTCTAGGCGGAATTCTGCATATGTTTATCTCATGTGAGAGTGACGCTGAGATGGCCAGCACAAGAATTAAGGCAGTTTTCGCAACATCAAATCCCAACTTACCCTCGAAAAAATCGTCTATCTGAAACATAAGAGATGTCTGCTTCAGTTCTTGGTAACATTCCATTAAACCATATTAAACAAGAGGCAAAGTCACAAACTCGCACATTATATCAGGTCATGATTTCTTAATTGCATACAAATTTTACTTTTTAGGCGGTGAACCAAAAATAATATCCTACCAAAGTCACAAACTCGCACATTATATCAGGTCATGATTTCTTAATTGCATACAAATTTTACTTTTTAGGCGGTGAACCAAAAATAATATCCTACCAAACTGCCAATTGAGAGAGAGAGAGAAGGGGGAGAGAGAGAGAGAGAGAGAGACCGAGAGAGAGAGTTCTTATTCAATATTTAATGAACTCTAAATAAAAGAATGAAAGAAGGATTAAGATCATTTGTAAAAGATCCAAAATTTGAAGATATTTTAACCACTAAGCAGTAGTATACAGGCATAGTACATTTAGCATATGAATCTCTGAGACTGAATGATAGCAAAACTACAAATTTGGAAACACAAAATGGCTTTTAAAAGATATTCCATATACAATATCTTGAAGCTCAACCACAGTTGTAAGCGATTTATATTTGCAAGAGAGAACAAATTAGAAAATTACTAACTTTTTAATATAACAAACTGATACAACACTGGATGTGTTATTGAACTTACATCTTGAGAAGTCTCCTCGACGACGCTGACAGCATAACTCCCGTGATTTCGACCAATAATGCATAGAACAAAAAATATATCAGCTTCGTCCTGCATTATTTTGCAATGAAAATCAGCAGTAGCACCAACATGAATTATGCTTTCCATGTCTATATGAAGATGATCTTTTCCCATGGATGTAATATGATGTAAAGAGCTTGAAGAAGATGCCTAAACTTCATAACACTAGTAACAATAATACTCCCTCCATCGCATTTGTTTTAGTTTGGTTTGAATTTTATGGTCAAATTGTCCAATTTTGTAACGCATATTATTTATACTATAATTCAAAATATATAGTGTAAGAAACTATATTTACTGAATATGAGGATAATTTTTAATCTTAATTCAAAATTTAGTCAGTTTGACTAAACATTCAGACCAGGCAAAAATGAATGGGATATTTTATTACTTCAAGTAGCCATGGATACTATATTTTGATCACAACTTACCTGTGGATAGATTTCCAGATTTTCAACAAGGTCATTAACACAAAAACATTTTTGAACTATGCAGCTTAAGTAGTTGAATTATTCTCCTTGCTTCACACCTTATTGAGGTAGATGTCACTACAAGAAAAACTGAAACAGACAACACTTATCAGACAACGGTCGGCAGTAAAAGCATTGTTTGAAATTTTCACACAACGGTTTTTTTTTTTGCAAAATCTGTCTGTTGTCTGAAAGAACTTCCACAACGGTTTCTAAAACCATTGTCTATTAGAAGGAGTAAAGCAGAGGCTTTACACAACGGAATTATAAAACCGTTGTCTGAAGAAAGGTCAGACAAGTGTTTCATAAAAATCACCTTTTCATAATAAGACGAAAATCACCTTTTCATAATAAGACGAAAATTTATTTAAACACATTTTATTAGTTTAGTTAAAAAAACACATAAAATAAATTTTAAAAATTTTAGTTTTTTTTATACATAACTAAAACCAAAAAATCTTAACATCCGTACGGTTGGATCATCGAAAAAAATATTTTAAAAAATACATTATGTGCAATCGGGATGAGTCGTGTTAAAGTTAGTACTTTTGAGAGATTTATAGTATAAAAGAATGCAAGATTAATTTGGAATTTTCTGATTTTTTGTGCACATCACTCAAATCAATAGATCTTAACATCCGTACGGTTTGATCGTCAAAAAAATATTTAAAAAAAATACATTATGTGCAATCGGGATGAGTCGTGTTAAAGTTAGTACTTTTGAGAGATTTATATTATAAAAGAATATAAGATTAATTTGGAATTTTCTGATTTTTTGTGCACATCACTCAAATCAATAGATCTTAACATCCGTATGGTTGGATCATCAAAAAAATATTTTAAAAAATACATTATGTGCAATCGGGATGAGCCGTGTTAAAGTTAATACTTTTGAGATGTTTATATTATAAAAGAATACAAGATTAATTTGGAATTTTCTGATTTTTTTGTGCACATCATATAAATCAATAGATCTTAACATCCGTATTGTTGGATCGTCAAAAAAATATTTAAGAAAAATACATTATGTATTCTATATTCATATTTTAAATATTATATAATATAAACTAGTTTTATTTCATATTTTAAATTTTAAAATATATTACATATATTCTATATAAATATATTACATATATATTCTATATAAATATATAATATTGTATTAATTATATTGTAATAAATTTAATATATAAATAAAAAATGAGCAAATGTATGACGGTATTTTTTCCCCCTCAAATGAAAAATGAGCAAATATATTTTTCCCTTTAACAAATCTAGTAAACTATTAATCCCTAAAACAAGACTTGTTCCCCATTAACAAATAAAAATAATTAATTATTTTCAAAAAAAAATTAAAAGCCAAGATCTATTGATTTTAGTAATTTACTAAAAATTTAAAAATTTATATTAATTTTATTACATTAATTTATAATAAAATAAAAAATAATATGTTATTCACATAACTAAAAAGAATATATTCCCCCCTTTCACCTTTTACCTAAATTGCATTCCCCCTTCATCTAAATTTCAGTTCCCCCTTAAACAAAATTTCACTTCCCTCCTTATCCTATCTCATCTTGTTCCAGCCGACCAACGTAAAATTCAAACACATCTCACGGCTCTCTCTCCTCTCTCTCCTCTCTCACATAACTCGACGGCGACGTAGGCCGGCGGCGGTGGCCGGAGTTGCAGCAGGAGGTTGAAGGAGGGATTATATATGTGTGTATATGTTTTTATGATTGTGTGTATGTATGTCTGATGTGTGTGTGTTCGATTGGGTGTGCGACTGGTGTGTGTGTGTGTTGGTGTTTATGGCAGCGAGGGAGAGAGACCAGGAGAGATTGAGAGAGACGGAGGGAGATGATGGGAAAGAGAGGGAGAGAGGGAGCAGCGGAGAGAGAGAGGAGAAGAGCGAAGATGGAGAGAGGAGGAGAGAATTAAAAGCTTGTTACTAATTTTTAATTTTATATGATTTTGCAGGCAATTAGGGCTTCAAATTGGGGATTTAACACATTTGCTATGGGGAACTTTTTCCCAGTTGTGAAGCAGGTTAGTTTTGTTAATTCTTTCTTTTCTCTTAAGATTCTTAAGAAAAAAGCAGTCATGTGCTCTGTGTGTGAGAATGACCAATCTTATTTTCTGAGGGGAACTACAGCTGTGCTTGTTGATTTATTTTCTGAGGGGAACTACAGCAGGCAATTCTGAGTTGGTATGTAAATGTCATTGCTAGTCATTGTTGTGTATTGCTTCATATTTGCATTAAAGAGCCAAAATTACTCGCTTGAAAAATAACTTTAATGATCAACTTGTTAAGTAGGTCTTGAATCTTGATTATATCTTCGGATTCAATTTTCGCGATAATTTTGTATTTGACCCTGTATTTTACTCTATTGGATCTTTAGGATGTACTAAATGCATCGTGTAGTATGGTTTCACAAATGGTACTTTAGGACTAATCATTCTTTGTGCATCGTACCTTAGGAAAATCCTGCTGAAATTGGAATAAAATCGCCACCAGTTGAGCATGCTGAGTTTATACCTGTATTTCGATCGGGAAGCTGCTCTGAGATAGGACCGAAACCATATATGGAGGATGAGTACATTTGTGTAGACGATCTTCATGAGCATCTTGGCGGAGCTCCAAATTTACCTTCTCTTGGCGCTTTTTATGGGGTAACTAGCTTTTATTCAGCTTTGCATATTAGGGAATGGTAGCCCTTAAGTAAGGAATTGAAAGTTGAACTCTTTGGGTTCATAATTATAGTATTTTAGCAACTCGTGAGTGATGACCAGCTATGCAGAGCGTTCCCCCTACTTCCCCCTTCGCAATGCATGATTGATTTGCAGCCTTTCGATAATTGTTTAATTGTTGAGCAAAAATAAGTAGCATAGAGAATAGCATTCCAAGCTAACAAAATTACTCTACTAGTTTTAATTGGTTTTGGTCGTTCTGCTAATATGTTCTGTTGCTATGTAATTTTCAGGTGTTCGATGGGCATGGTGGTGTCGATGCTGCATCATATACTAGCAAGAACATCCTCAACTTCATTGTTGATGATTCACATTTCCCAATGGGGGTTAAAGTTGCTGTTAGGAATGCTTTTGTAAAGGCTGATCATGCATTAGCAGATAGTAAATCTCTTGACCATTCCTCTGGCACCACAGTGCTGACTGTCCTTGTACTGGGAAGGTGAGGATCTAAGCCAGCAACTTGATAGTGAGAACAATGTTAGTCGAAAACAATGTTAGTCAAAAACAGGGTCAGCCTTTACTTTACAATCTTATTAGTTTTACTTTCCTAATCTTGCAACCTGACTTCTCTTTGGTGGAACAGGAAGCCTGGTGAGGATAGTGATGTGGAGTATCGGGATTTTAGTAGTGACGGTAGCAGTGATTATGAACATGATAGAAATTGCACGGGATACTCGAGGGAACAGCAGAGCTATAACCATCAAACAGTACAAATATTATAACCTCAAGGATGCAAATGTAGTAGCAATTGCCATTGGGGCTAACATGAATTTCAATAGGTTGGGATTGGTTACTGAGCTTGCAGATGTAACTTAAAATTCTTAAAATTGATAACATTTGTGTAGCATAAATACTATATTTTTATTTAGTTTTAAGTTTAGAGCTTTGTTGTGTTGACAATAGTTGTTAAACTATCAAGACAATGGGGTTGTTCTACTAAAACCGTCGTAAATATTTAGATCACACAATACTCTTTTGGATAATAAAGCCTTGTCTGAAAATTAAAACAACAACATTTGCTAGTTAATAAACAATTGTTGATTTGTTTGTCAGACAATTGTTTCTACTTGAACCGTTGTTGTTCTCGTGTTTTAGACAACATTTTCTAAGACAAAAACCGTTGTCTGTAGGGAATTAGACAACGGACGCGTCCGTTGTCTGAGCTGCGTAACAGACGGCAGCTCGATAGACAACGGTTTTCCAGGGCATCAGACAACGGGCAAAAAGCCTTGTCTGATTCAATTATTCTTGTAGTGTGTGTCAAATAAAGTGGCAAACAACTGCAAAACCAAGCCATAAGAACTGTATAATCAACTCCATAGTAAAGCTTAAGTGCAAAGTACACGCTTAAGGAATAAAAAATGCACAAGACAAATACAAAATAGTTTTGTGAAAAAATGACAAAATAATAGATGGTACACTTTCAAAAACAAATTTAATCATCTAAGACAAACTAGTTTAAGTATATAATAGTTTGTAGTCAGCTATATAAAACATTATAATTAAAGGAAACATACATAATACTTTAAACTTAAAGCAAGAAACATTATAATTTATATGTACATATTTTTTGCAAGTCATAGTTTTTCAACAAAAAAGCAGATATGTGTGTGTCTTAATGTGTAAACTTAATATATAACACTGTAACTTATACTTAATGAGCGCGATAAGGGCAAAGCATAAAGCGTGAAACACTAAAAAAAGAGTTGCCAACACTCAACACACTTTTTCAAGAGGTAGCTTATGCGCACTTTAAACAGCTAAGGATCAACTCACTATTTCAAGAAGATAATCTCGCATAATTATTATCAGATAGTTCAACAATACACAGACAATGATCCCACTTGGAATATTCAGGACATAGTACATATGGGTTATCTCGTGTTCACATTTATCCATTTTTCAGGGTACCATCATCAACAAAAATTAATATTCCATGCATAAGAGAGAAGTTGAGCAAATCCTCAACACTGGGACAACTTACGAACCAAATAGAAGTATATTCAAAAGGACAAGACCTTACTAGGTTAAGGTTTTCTTCTTGAACCTGATGGTCATGTTGCGCCATATGATGCATTGTTTGTAATACTTGTAATCGGACAGCTATTGAATCATCATTCAGCATATCCATCAATAAATTTAAGTCTTTACCAACAAATCCAGAAGAAAGGATAGAGAGTGCATGCAGGGAAGAACAAGCAGACCTTCTTACCTTCAGATAAAGCAGGAAATGACACAATGAAACTTTAAAAGAAAAAATTAATATAAGAAAATACGACGTGTGTGTGTAAGTGTGCATGTGTGCACGCGCACTCACACATATTAAAAAGGATATGTTTAGATTTCTTTATGAACATATGACTTTTAAGAAAATGCTGTGTTTGTGTTGGGTTCATATCGTTAATAGCACCCAGCTATTCTAAGACTTTGTTATTCTTGATAAGCGAGGCAAGACAGGTTGAGCACGAGCTTTTACATGTATATTAGCCAAACAAACCGAACTCTAACTAATTGAGCCTAAATTTATTGAGCTCAAAGCCTCAAGATAATCTTGAAAAGTTAATCTGGAAAATTATTGTTTAAGCTTGGTTCTTAAGCCAGCTTAAACTGAGCGCGCACACATTAACAAAACAATCTTGAGCCGCTCATGATTAACATGACTTGAATTACAACTCTAATTAAGACTTTGTTTATATAAAGAAAATATATATATATTACGCTTTTTATTATAAAATAAGAAGAGGAAATCCAAAACATGAAAGAAAGATAAAAGTAATTACTTCATTTAACCAATGAAAAAGGAAGAGGATGGTAAATATGTGATATCTACTTAAGCATACATCAATAGAGCAACCCATATATACAAAAATGCACATATGTTAGTTAAGTGTCCACGGGACTCTTGGGATACCTTACCACGATAATTCTGACAATGCATCCACGTATGAGTTTCATAGCATATTATTACAGATTATATATAACAATTTCAAATAGCTAAATATTACCTAATAACAATGGAAGTATAGGCTTTAAAGGAAGAGAAGCATTTATAAAAAAATGTAGAAGATACCTCATAAAAATCGTCCTCCAACCATGCATGAAAACTCCGGCAACATTAGATGCTTGTGTTTTATTAAGTACCCCCTTAGACAGGGTTTGAAGTAGAATATTCTCAGATGCCATTGTTATCCTCCCAATGGCATCAAAAACTTCGAGTCTTACATCTACACTCATGTCTCTGACAATTGAACAAAGCTGCAGAAAAGATGATTGCAAAAGCTAGTACATAAGATATGACTGCACCATATAAACATTTTTTTGACATAAAAGGAATAGGAATCCTACATTATGCTTGACGCTAGATTGTCTTGCTAATTGCAGAGGAAATAAACTTGTCCCTATCAGATAACCAGGTGTGTGTGCATATGAGAGAGAGAGTGGATAACGTGTGCATTTTAAAAGGATGCATTTGAGGATTTATGACACCACACACAAAAAAAGAAAGTACCTAATGGCTAATGCGACGGTGAGAGACTGGTGAGACTAAATTAACTGTTAAGGACAATCTCAGTAGAAACTAGGGCCATTACTCAATCACAAATCAACATGAACGTTATGTCTTTATATAGGCTCTTGAAAAATAAAGAGCCATCCATAAATTGGAGCCCACTTACTAAGAGCCTATTATTTTATATTATATTTAAGAGTTTACTAGGAGACTCTCGGAGATGCACTTATGGAAGAAAAATCAAAGGTTTTAGTACAACCATCCTAACTCGTAAAACTAAAAGAGGGCACACTGTACATGGGTATTCTAAAATTAAAACAAATTTACCTATTAAAATTTTAAATAATACAGTATTAAGCTCTGCAAGAAATAGTTATAAAACACTAATAACGCTTCTCATCAACCATATATGATGCACTTGAAACTTCCAAACTGTGTTCACTTCAGACATAACAAAAAAACCATAAACATAATTACAAAAAGAGGCATCACAATTTGTTTGAGAATACAATAGTACCATTTTCCAGCACATTATGAAATAAAATCTGTTTGCAGTACATTATCACCGGCAACTCAATTAAATTAGAATCAAATGTAAACTAGCCACTCACTTTTCTTAAATCTATCATTATTTCCATAAATTCCTAATTATATCTTTAAACAAAGTAAACGAACAAGTAGCTTACAACTCGAACAGTGTCTAACGCAATCCTCTTCCTAATTATTTGATTTGTTAAAATAAAATAATAATTTTTAATTGGATAATATTTAATATTTTTTCAGGTGAAAATAGTACGAGGGGTGGGTAATATGGGAAATAAAGGCAAAAGAAGAAAAAAAGGGTGTGCCACTATTTACTTATCATCGGCTTGGTTGATTACAGAAAAAGAGTGAGCGGAGCATTTAGAGAAACGAGCGAGTGAGACCGAGTCGAGTCGCAGAAAGAAGTGAGTTGAGTTGAGTTGAGTTGAGTTGAGGATGCCGTGTCTTAACATCTCAACCAACGTTAATCTCGAGGGAGTTGACACTTCCTCCATTCTCTCCCAAGCCACTTCCACCGTTGCTAAAATCATCGGCAAACCCGAGGCGGTATCAATTCCTTTTTTTTTGTTACTCCTATTTACTGGCTTTTTAAGGCTTAGTATGCTTGACCTTTTGTCTCCGACAGCTTATTGTTAGGCTTTAGTTTTCAACAGGGTTGTAATAATGGCCCTAAACCCAGGGTGTTGAGGGCCTTTTTGCTAAACCCACCATTTCGTTTTGTTAAATATGAGATTTCTGACCATTCACCATTTCTTGCAAAATTACGATACATGTACAAAAATATGTATCTAACTAATCCCCGATTACTCGTTGTAGACCTGGTTATTGATATTTAGACAAGTGGTTTTGAATGTATTAGATTAGGATATTATCTCTTCAACTACTAATTGTTATGTTATGCGTAGTATGTGATGATTGTGGTGAAAGGCTCGGTTCCTATTGCCTTTGGTGGTACGGAGCAGCCAGCTGCGTATGGTGAGTTGGTGTCCATTGGGGGACTCACTCCTGATGTCAACAAGAAGCTCAGTGCTGCCATTGCTGAAATTCTTGAAACCAAGCTGTCTGTTCCCAAGAACCGCTTCTTTTTGAAGTTCTTTGATTCCAAGGCAAGTTATCTCTCAGCCTTTCGCTGTCTTGTTAGAAATGAACACGCGTTTTAAGTTTTCTTATTGTATTGTTCATGCTTTTTAGGCCAATCAAAGTCAAGAATATGCACAATGTCTACATGCTTTACACCAGAACTAGATCATGTAAATAAACACCTTCGCTTTTTACAAACAAATGAGTCTCCCAAGATATTCTTATTCTTCTATTATTTCCTTCTTTTTTCTACGCCTTCTTTTCTTCTTCTTAAAATGCTATTATAGATGATTGTTTCTTCGTAAATTAACCGTTTCTCGTCATAGTTTTGATTGTTCTGATTGCTTCTTTTGCATTTGTTCCTTTTCCAGGGCTCTAACTTTGGATGGAATGGCTCCACATTCTAGACTCGTCATCGGGTTACTCCTGGTTTGCTATATTGAACTTCTAAAAACTTAACTCCTTTAAGTGGGAGCAACTTTATTACTATTTAGTATCGGGATTAGCTTCAATGTTGTCACAGGAAACGTGATATGTTTGTGCTTCTGTTTTGAATTCTGAATGTTTTAGACTTAATCAGAAGTTTTAAGTGTGCTCTTGTGGACAACTGGATTTGAAATGTTGCTAATCTTACATTGACCTTGTTTAAAAAATTATGCTTTCACTTAATCACTTTGGAAGTAGGTGCCATTAGCTACTTAGTTATTTATGGTCCCTGTCCATGTTTTACATGGGAACTAGCTTCTTAGAAAATTTCTTCTATATATATATATATATATAAATATATATATATATATATAATAGGTTTTTGGTCCACAAAATGGGGAAGGGATCAGTATACTAAATTGAGCTGTGAAATTAGAAGTTCAAGTTTGACTCAGATCGAACTGAGTCAAAAGTCAATAATTTGATCGGTAAAATGTTTTCTTGTTCACTGAGTCGAGTTTTATAGGTGTACAACTCGAGATCGACGCACACTCGACTCGTCTAATTAAGTAAAGCAAAAAAAATATTAATGTTAAATTGTTAATATTAACATCAAATCACTAATATATTGTTAAATTTCATTTTAATTTTTTAAATGTATTTTATTTATAATAAACCTGAAACAATAATATTAAAAAAAATGTTTGCTAAGATCAAGGACTTGACTAGGTTTCGCGATCAGCTCGGGTTCAAACAAGTTCCCTGAGGTATTCAATTTTTGCTCAGTGTAGTAATATGGAATAGATTTTTACTTGAGATGGATAAGCAAGTTTGAGGCCCTAATCATGTCATAGAAGGTCCTAATCTTGTGATAGAAATGTATCAAAAATTCTTACATTGACAAGTTTTGCTCTGAAATCTAGATAGTTCTAAATTCTAATGCATTGTAAGTGTTAAATATTAAACAGAAAGATATAGTAGTAAATGAATGAAACTCTCGGCTTTTCTTGTGTAAAAGAGACAAGGCAAGATAATTGCAAAACATGTGGTTTCAAGTAGTTATGGGAATTATTGGGTATGTTTTGTTTATTTTAAAAATTAGTAAATAGTAATAATATGTGGTCAACCTTCTATAAGTATAATTCGTATACATCCATAAAAAAATCTCCCTTATTTTTCTCTCCCTCAATCCCTAGATACAGAATTAATACCAGTAATTTGTACAAGCCCTCTCTCAAATCTCTGTCCATGAAAATTACTAATCAATCTTAGACTATGGCTTCTAATCCCCAACCAGCAAATCTCCCAACTGTAATCCCCACATCCACCGGCATCTCTGTTGACTCCCAACCACCCTATGCAACCCATGCAATACGTGCATTCTTCATCAACATCAGCGAAACAGTCTGCCACCGCCTTGCAGATTGCCGGCCATGGTCGGAGCTTGTTGACCGTTCTGCCTTTTCGAAACCGGAGTCCATATCTGATGCCACAGTTCGCATTCGCAAGAATTACACCTATTTCCGAGTCAATTACCTTTTTCTGATTGCCATTGTAATGGCGTTCTCTCTCGTGACACACCCGATCTCTCTCATTCTCCTCCTTGGGCTTTTTGCATCTTGGATCTTCCTCTACCTTTTCCGCCCATCTGATCCACCGCTAGTCATCTGCGGACGCACATATTCTGAAAGAGAAACCTTAGGAATTCTGGTGATCACCACAATTGCAGTAATATTTCTTACCAGTGTTGGATATGTCCTCACATCTGCCCTAATGGTGGGATTGGCTATTGTCTCTTCTCATGGGGCATTTAGGCTTCCTGAAGATTTGTTTCTTGATGAACAAGATTCTGCAGCTACCGGATTCCTCTCTTTCCTAAAAGGCCCTAGCGCACCATCACCGTCTCCTGTAATTACCGCTACTGTCCGCGTTTAGAGATTACATGTTCCATACAATTAGGTTAATGGCAATGTGAATGTTATAGCTTTGGTTGGTTGCCAATCCATTGAATCTTTCTTAGAGCAGTATGATTTCTTCTATAGTAGTGGTTTTATTGGGTTATATCAGAAAGAAATATACATGTTACTGCTTGTTGAATGGGCAATTGAGCAATAAGCCTGTCATATTATTTCTCATTCTCCATGCCATTAGTTGTCGAATGGGCGACAATTATCGTTTTGTGAGTTGGCAAATTTGTTCTTTATATTAAGAAATAGATGATGAACCTTCGTGAATTGTAGCAAGGTCATTCTTGTTCCGACAATTACGAGCATTTGTTTGTCAAGTATATGACCATTTTTAAGCTTCTGAAAGAAATTTGGTGCTTTTATAAGCTGGTAGTTGAGAAAACACGAGGTGCACAAACATGTGAAACCAACTAAGTACCGGGTGTTTCTTTTTCAATTCATTGATAGATGAATTATGGGCAGTTTTTCCATCTCCAGTAATATTTTTTTTGCTAGGGAGAAATGAGGAAGTGCCGTCAATCATGTTGATCATATCATAGCCATACAGAATTAAAAGAAGCTGAAAATGCCCTCGAACATAGGACCTGTTTGTGTCTAACAAGTAACTTGTTAATTTTAGCAAGTAAAAGGAAAAAGTTTACTGTTTGTATGTTCAAATGACTTGTAAATTAGATTTTGAGAAGTAAAATAATGTACTTGCATCATCAGTTAATTTTATTTTGCAATTTGATATTATAGAAATGATGTTATCCATTTTAAAGATAATTTTTAGTAATTCCTTGTTATTTTTTCATATATTATAAATTATATATTACTAATAAAACTATCGTAATCGATAATAAGTTAATAACTTATAAAACAAAATTTACTTTCTACTTAAAATTGCCGAAGGTAATTTCAGGTGAACAATAATTTTTTTTTTTAAATATATAAATAAGCCAAACGAGCCCATACACTACTATATTCATCTCTTAAGCTTGATGATTGTCATAAGAAGAGATAAGGGCTGTCGTTGTGAGTGACAATGGTGTTAACTGCGAGGAGCTTTGGAAGATCTCCGGACTTTGCAATGCAGTTATGGGAGGCGAAGAAGATGAGGGAGGGGACACTAAACTCACACTCCTGTTTGCTCGGGTAAGTTTATTGAAATAGTACACCAGATATGAGATTAATTAATCCCGCGCACCTGAACAATTCAAATTATTTACGGATACTCAAAGCTATGAATAATATTCATCTCTGATAGTCTGTTACTAGTGCTACTTGAATTTCTTATGCAACAGATAACAACGACGTCCTCAGAGTATTCTCGATCGTTCTCTGCTTCTCTCTTTTCCGCAACAATGGAGACTTTAACACCCGACTTACATGTTTGTCCGAATGTTTATTTGTCCAGATAAATGGCATTATTTAGCGTAGAAAAAATAATGATCGATTGTACTAATTTAAATATTTACACATTCATAAAATGATGAGCAGTTTGTTTGCAACCGCCAAAAAGAGAGTCGTTATAGTTTTGTAGAGACTGTCCCTTAATAACATGTGACCTTAAATTAAAAACTATGATGTGAATGTAGCCGTTGGTCATCCTAAACATCAAGGTTCACTACTTAATACTATAACATTCTCAGATGCTATTTGTCAGTCCATAGATTGTTGTCTATGTAATATATTTGCAGAATGTGCTGGTAAAAAAGCTGTGAAATATCACATCTTTTTCAGTATCACTCAAATCAACTCATTCACATCTTCAATCATTTCTACTAATTGTGTTTATGGAAATCCGTGCTCGAAATACGGGGCTGAGTGTTAAAATTTTTGTTTCAATTTTTTGCTTTTGGTTAGTTTCAGCTAAATCGGGTGATGGGCAGTTGTAATTCAAGAAGATTATAAAGCACTCAACGCCATCAAGCATGAACTAATAAATTTTAAAGGTGTTTTGAGGAGCTGGAATGGCACTAGAAATGGAGCTTGTTCGGGTACTTGGCGAGGAATCAAGTGTGTTAATGGTCAAGTAATTGTAATTCAGCTTCCATTTAAGGGGTCAGGAGGACGAGTTTCTGAACAAATTGGGCAGCTTCAAGCGCTTCGTCGGCTTAGTATACATGACAATTTTCTTGGAGGTTCGGTGCCTAAATCTCTTGGTTTTCTTCCACATCTTAGAGTGGTTTATCTCTTCAATAATCGTTTATCGGGTTTTGTTCCAGCATCCATTGGTAACTGCCCCTTTCTTCAAAATCTCGATCTTAGTCATAATCAGATCATTGGTACCATTCCTCCTAGTTGTAAATTCTACTAGTATTTACAGACTTAATCTTAGTCATAACGCAATTTCTCGTCCAATCCCAAATAGTTTCACTTATTTCCCTTCACTAACTTTTCTTGCTCTACAACACAACAATCTTTCTGGTTCTATACCCGGCACTTGGGGTTTGAATACAAATAATTCCTACCAACTTCAGTCATTGACTCTTTTTTCTGGAAATATACCATCTTCTTTATGTAAATTAAATAGTCTTAAAGAACTTAGTTTGAGTGATAACAAGATTGTTGGAACCATACCTGATGAATTAGGTAGTCTCACAAAGCTTCAATTGTTAGATTTATCAAGCAATGCAATCAATGACAAAATTCCGAATTCAATAGCCAATTTGCCAAACCTCACTTCTTTCGATGTTTTTAACAATAATCTCTCTGCGGAAGTTCCCTCTAAGCTTCTAGACAAGTTTAATTCTAGTTCTCTTGTCGGTAACATTGAGTTATGTGGATTTATCCCCACTACACAATGCCCTTCTCCCCCATCTCCATCTTCATTACAGGCTTCGAAACGTCGAAAAAGCATAGGACACAAAACCAAAGATATCATTCTAATAGCAGTTGGGGCTCTCCTGCTTGTCCTACTTGTCCTACTTGTTTTGTGCTGCATATTGATATGCTGCTTTATCAGGAAAGATAGTAAATCAGAAGAAAGTAAAACAGATGGCCAGGCTGGTGAAGTTGAATCTGGTGACACTAGTGGGAAATTAGTCCATTTTGATGGCCCATTTGTGTTTGCGGCCGATGATTTGCTATCTGCAACTGCTGAGATAATGGGGAAGAGTACATATGGAACGGCTTACAAGGCAACATTTGAGGATAATAATCAAGTTGTTGTGAAAAGGCTAAGAGAGAAAATTGCCAAGGGACAGAAGGAATTTGAAGCTGAACTTGTTGCACTTGGGAAACTTAGACACCAAAATATATTGGCTCTAAGGGCCTGTTACATGGGACCTAAAGGAGAGAAGCTTCTTGTTTTCGATTATATGTCTAATGGGAGTCTTGCATCCTTCCTGCATGGTTAGTCTAATAAATAAGTTCCGACCTCGGTACTTCTTACATTTCAAAAATTGAGAATCATTATTAACTTTAGTTTTGTCAAATGTTTGATATAAATACCACTTTTGTGCAGCTCGAGGATATCTCGTTCGTACACATCTTATCTTTGTTTCCCGGGCCCTAGTGAGTTACAGACAGAGTTTGAAAGGTAAAATCTTTGATGATTCCATCATCTATGATTGAGTTGCGAAAACTTCTGAATAGGTATCCTACATCTGAACTAAATTCTTTCTGGTTAAAGAATCTCTTTATAGTTGTTCTGGAATAATTAGGAGATTCTCTAGAAGAAATACGGGTCGCCTGACATTGCAATCACCTGGCCAACAAGGATGAGTATTGCTATGGGAATAACTAGAGGCATTTCTTTCCTTCATTCCAAAGAAAATGTAATCCATGGAAATCTTACATCAACCAACATACTGTTGGATGAACACCACACTCCTGCCATTGCAGATGTTGGCCTTTCAAGGCTCATGACAACTGCTGCAAACAACGATGTAATTGCCACAGCTGGTACACAAGGTTATTGTGCACCAGAACTCTCAAAGCTTAAGAACGTCACCACCAAAACCGATGTTTACAGTGTCGGGGTGATCATACTGGAGCTTTTGACAGGAAAATCTCCGAGTGAAGGCACGGATGGTGTTGATTTACCACATTGGGTATCATCAATCCTGAAGGAAGAATGGACTAATGAAGTGTTCGATTTGGAACTTATGGGGGATACCTAAGACGTAAATGACGAGTTGCTTAACACCTTGAAATTAGCCATGCATTGTGTGGATCCTTCACCTGCTGGCTGCACGTCCAGAAGCCCAAGAAGTTCTTCAGAAACTAGAAGAGATAAAACCTGAACTGGCTGGTCCAAGCCCTACTACTGCTACTACTGTGAATGATTATGGCTCTGAAATACCAACAGAAACAGAATGAAGGCTGCTTTTCATTATTGATTACTACACACTTGACACAACTACTGAACAATACTTGCAGTGGATAGATACAGTCATATGTACTTGACAAAAAAATGAAAAAATTTCAAAACCAAAAATTTCGTTACGAGAACACTAAAAAATTGAAATCTAAATCAATTTATATATGATACATGCGTTTGAATTTATTAATATAAATGCAGAAGAAATAAAGGTTGGGAAAAAAAATAATAAATGACCCATATAGCACATGTTGAGGATAAAATGTCCAAAATGGCTCACGTGTGAATTAAAGTCCCAAATAACACTCTATAACACAAAATGAAGTTCCGTTTTCCTTTATTACTGAAAACGCTACATGAATTAGTGTTTATAAGCTAAAACGGCATTTCATTTTACGTTTTTGCCTTTGAATACTACTTCATCTTGCGTTATGAACTTCAAAATTAAAAAAAATTGCTCAACACGTGTAACGTTTTGAATAAACATGACAAGAATTAGAGTTTTAGAGTATCATTTGAGGTCATTTCTCCCATTTATGTCATTTTGGTTATTTTATCTCCAAATTGTGTCACATGAAACCAACACGGGAAAAAAACATGATAAAATAGAACAAAAATTGCAATTTAAAAATAGAATTAAAGAAAAAGTGAAACTTAAGAATTGCAACTTGATACCGTACTTTTGAAAATAATAAAAACATTATTTCTCACAATATTTCAATTTTTTTCGCAAAGATAAAAAGTAACCAATATTAAATATTATAGAATAAAATTTTATCGAAATTAAAAATAAGCAAGCAAAACATAAGTACAGTGTATATAAATTATAAAGAAGTGAAGAAACACAGAGCCTCACAGTTTATTCAACACAATGGACGACCGTGCGATAAAACAAGTACACATCCCGGGGCCCACACTCTCCTCTCTTCTCCACCGCATCTCCTCCTCCTCCGGCGACATCGACGGCCTTCTCTTCGGTACCGTTACTTTCAACGCTCCGACCAATCTCTCCGACGACGTTTCATCTTCCTCCGACACTATCGCCGCCGATAATTCACCGTCGTTGATCGCCACCGTCACCTCCTTCTTCTCTTCCAGCTCCACCTCCACTTTCTATACCTCCTCCGGCAAAATCAACCTCCAATTGCTCCGTAAAGTCGTTCCGGTCGCCGGAACCCTAATCGGTTGGTTTTCCGGTCGCCGGAAAACCGCTCTCCGTCCGTCAATGCGTGAAGTATGCGTCACGGAAGCTCTCTCCTCGAATACCGAGCTGAGCTTTCAGGTCATGAAGACGTCGAATTCGATTACTTTGTCTCCGTGCTTGTTTTTATTATTAACTACTCCGTTTCGAAAAGAGGATCAGGTTCTGATTCACACGCATGATTACCGTGCGTATCAGTTTCGGTTATCGACTGAGTGTTTTGAACCGAAAACACTCAAGATTATTAACATTGGGCCTAATGTTGGACATTATAGTGATTACGAAACGAATTCTCCGTTTCCGGAAATGCCTTGTGAAATTAGGGATGTGAATTCAATGTCGGAGGATAATAAGAGTGAGAGTGATGACACGAGTTTATTATCCAAGAATCAGAGCCAGTTGGACTTGTTTGCTGATGGTTTTCCAGTTAAGCGGTTGGAGAATTTGACTGGCCCTATAGCGTCGGGTTATACGTCTGAGGTTGAGGATTTGTATAGTAAGATGATTGAAAAGCTCAATGGATTGGCTAGGCTTGTTGAGAAGTCTTCGGCTAAAGTGCTTGAGCAGGTATAAGTTTAGCATGTTTGTTTTCGATGTTGAATGGAATTGGAATTGTGGAGTTTGTGATGTTTTATGTTTTATGTTTCGTGTTTAAATGTTTAATGTTATGATGTATTTCACAGGAAACTCGTAATATGAAGTTACGGTACAAAGTTGCTGGCTTGGAGTGATTTCTTGATTGCACTTGCTAGTTAAGGTACATTGTTGTTTGTTTTGCTTTGTTATGGTAACAGATTTTGAGCTTAGTAGCATACTGATATTGTAACTTACTTCATGGGTACCTCAGGGGCTCACAATGTAAAGTTAAACATTTACTTATTTACAAGTGTGCCGTTGAGATTGCATTAGTTATGTATTTATACCATATGTTTAGGGTAAGGAACATTGTACCCCGTTAATGGCTCTGTATATGTTCTGCTAATGGTAAAATTGCTAGCGAGTCTCATTCTAACTTTGTGTAGCACTAGAATAGTCTATGTTTACAATTCCATTAAAGGTTATGTTAGTTCATAGTTTGTACCCTAGAGATTTTTCCACATAAGATGATTTTGGTTTTTGTTCAACTTGGCCTAAAAAAACCTTTTCACGCCTACTGTATTGAACATTGAACTCAGCGTCACCAATCTTGTCATATATTGTCAACTTGCTAGGTGTCCATAACAAGTGATACAATAAAAAACTTACCTCTCTCTGTCACCTTCCTCTTCCCCTCTATAACCATTGTCTCTTCTTTACCCTTCAAATAAGTCTATCATAATCCTAATTTTAGTTGGTTCAAAATTTTAGCCAGGGGTGGCACAACAATTCTTTATGTTTCAGTTAAAGTTTCAAGAAAGGGCTGGGTTTTGGAATTTAGTGTTTTAAGTTAATCTTGAGGCTCCAGTAATAATTATCTGCATTATCGTATATAGGTTTTTAAATTCATTGCATGTGGTTACCGCTGGTAAGTCTTAATTTTCTGAAACGGGTACAACCTTGCTAGAATTTGGTAGGATCAGATGTCATGTGTTTGATATGACTATAGATGTTTTGTTGCTTCCTGGGGTGGCCATTTTGTGATAGGCATAGTGTCTCCAGCCATCTTTGCATTGGATGTCTTTTCCTATATCATGAAATCCGATTAGGATAAACACCAACTATTCATTAGTCATGATATCAAAATAATTCAGCAAGTGGAATAGTATTCTGAATGCCAGAGTGTTCATTGGTTACTTGAGATTGGCGTGTGCGGTGTCTGATAGGAATGTACGTCAATGATTGGCCTGTCTATACAGTATACACAATATGATACTCATGATTAGGTCTTCTCGATAATATTTTGCTTAATGGACCTTGTCTATATCAAATTTTTTATGCTTTAGCAGGTTACTTTTCTGACATAAATGAAAATAATAATCGGCCATACTTCTTTGTATCTTCTAATAAAAACTACTATTACCAATGTCAAAGTATTTTGTTAATATGTCAAATATTGAACAATTTTTAGAGTACTTATCTCGCCTTGCCTGTTGCTGTTGATTTCTGTTCCCCTTAACTTTTACCTTTTTGTAGGTTCCAAATACCACCTCATACTTGTGGAGGACTTGTGGAAAGGCTGTTTTTGCCTCTTGTAGTTGAAGGAACTGGCAGCATCTTGATAAGGATGTCTTGTGATTGGCAATCATGCTTTTGTTTCATTGCTGTCATGAGTTCCATGTATGGTTTTCAAATATTTTGAAGTTATTTGTGCAATGTGTATCAAATGGAATATATCAGATGTTACAAGTTACCAAGTCAGTTGTGCAAGTACTCGCTCTGTTCACCGCTTTCCTGCTAAATTTTTTAGCAATAGTCAATGTGCAACACGATAAAAAGATGATAAAATATCATGTTTCTTAAAAAAACACTTGGCAGAAAAAGTAAAGAACTACTCATTTTCATTAGATTCTTCACTGATGATAATTTATCCTACCTGAACCAAGAAGAAACTTGGTTTAGTTATTGTGAAATCGATTCATTGTTGATTTAGGAAACTGAAAAAACAACCATAATTGATAAATGGTTGACCAAAACTGAAAAACCATCAAATGGCTTGATATTGGTTAATGGCGATTAACCGAAATATTGGTTTGATAATGGTTGATGTTCTTATTTTGAAAATGATGAATTTACAACTCACCATGGGCAGTGGAATCTGTTTTATTTAGGCAAGCACCAGTACAAATGAATTTGGGAGTTCTGGATGTATTGTGTTAATATTTGGCATGCCATTAAGCCTTTTCTGCTGCTGGTGCTGTTGAAGTAAATTTACCCAGCATACATAATTAGTCCGGTGATCCCATATTGTATGTCCTACTCAGAAGTCAGAAGGTTTACCATGCCAAAAATGAAATGTTCACGAACTTTCCCACTCCTAGGAGTAGCAATGCTGTTTTGACTCCCGGCTTTCGAAGAACAAATGTACTTTTTGTAAAAACAAATGTTTGAAATCATGATCTTCGTTTTGAAAATCTCAGTACATAACAGCTGTGACAACTAACAATCTACAGCTGTGACAACTAACAATCTATAACTGATCAAATTAATGAAAGATTATTATGAAACTGATGCTTATTCATAAACTGATGAATAAGAAACTGAATTATGAGTGCACAGGTATATTAGAACATAAGAGGTAAATTTAATGCATCTCTTATAAGTCATCACTATTTAACTTCCTACCTTCGCACAAATAGAAAGTGTTAGTGCATCTCTTATAGTCGTCACCATTTAACTTCCTACCTTCTGACATGCTAAAATGTCAGGATAGGATGTATTTCATCTGTTGTCTTTTGTAAATGAGTTAGATATCCACAACTTTCTCCCATGGCCACTTATTGCATTTTATAACTATGACCATCTCACTACACCTTTCATCTGTGGGATCAGCATCTCATATAAGCAATCTGAAAGTGCATTCCCTGCCTAAACAGCCACAATCTCAGTGAAGCTTTGCCAAGCTGACATTGATGCAGCTCATTGTATCATATTGGGTGATTATTGTGTTCTTATAGTGCCCCATGAGCTTCATGTCATTTTCCACAACCAGAAGAATTCGCGTGGAGTAGACTTGGAAGTAGATAACATAACTGATGCCCTACTCCTCAGACCAAATTGATTTCCACGGTCCACTTCCTGAGCTTAACCTAAGATTTGACAATTTTATTGAGATGCACAACAGAGACACATAACATTAATAGACATTCATACATTAAATTTAGACACATAAATCGTTTAGAATTACAAAATTCATCCACACAAAAACCATTGTTCAGATTAATCAACTTTAAGGTAAGCAAAATTGCAGTAACATTCTTCTCACTGAATCAATTGACATCATATTTACAGGGGCAGGAACAAAGGGCTTGGTATGAACAGCTAGAGAGACGCGAAAGAGGGTTGTTTGCCCTATACCATTTTGATGATGATAATAATGAAGGCATTAGTGTTTGCTTGATGCTATTTTAATTTTAACTCAAACACGAGCTTGAACTTCTTATACTGAACTGGATGGCACATTGCCGCATTTTGTACATCTCCCACAAAATATATAAATCTTAAAAGGCTCCTGCAAACCATTGCATGAGCTAAAGAAAGTAATCATCATGAGAGGCTGCGTCACTATTAAGTCTACTTTTTTAGCTTTATTTCTCAGGTGAAACTAACATGCAGTGGTAAAAGTGTTTACTTATTTTAATAAAATTGCTATTTTTCGGATTAAGCACCCCCATGGAGAGTCATAAAATGTAAAAGAAAAACAGACATTAGGATTATAATGAATCCTAATAACTGGTTAACTGCAATTTCAGAGCATGGGAGTTACTCCACATAGCAGGCTGCACATATGATCACTTTTTAAAATAACTGATTTAGCAAATTACAAGAATCAGTTTACCTCCAAATGCCAGCTACCACACGCAGCGTCATGAAAAGATACAACCCCGTCCAGACCCCAGCAAGACCATAAAGAGGAGCAGCAGCAAGTATGAATAGTGACGAGATTACTCCAATCAATACCTGGTTGTCACATGTACAGTCAAGAGAGATGGAGAAACAACCACTACGAGAAAAATAAAATTGTGGCACAAACAAATACCATGGAATATGCTGCGTATTCGAAGTCTGAAACCCCATAATATAGCCCATCAAGAACAAAAGCAAGTGCATTCATTATCTGAGATCCCGCAACGAACTACAAAATAATGATATGCCAGATAGCCCATTATCTCTGCCTCGAGTAACTTGCTTTAAGGTTAAAATAGTGAAGATATTTAATGCCAGATGAAATTCTACAACTCATTTAATTTGCCACTGACTTTTTTTGGTATACAACAAATACATGATAAATTTATCATGTATTTCTTTAGCTCAATACTTATATATTGCAAACCATTGGGGTGTAAAATTTATATCGTGTTGGGGTGTAAAATTTATAATTTATGTATCAATTTATAATTTATAATTTATGTATCAATATCGTGTTGGGGTGTAAAATTTATAATTTTTAAATATATTAGCATTACACTGTAATGTAACTCGGTACAGTTAATCATATGTGGATCCTCACCCCCTCAGTTTGGTCCTTTCAATTGAATCTATCTCCTAAATTTGATATAAAATATGTTGAAAGACTTTTAATGTGGCTAATAACTTTTGTTAGTATTTTTAAAAATAATAATATATATTTAAATTTCAAATTTTGATATGTTGTTAATAATATTTAAAATTTTAAATATTAAATTTAAATAAATTGTTAATAAGTATAACTTCCTAATTGATGATCGATGATTTATAGAGTTTTTTGGTGAGATTTTTTTGTTAGAGCACTAAATATGAATATGGATAATTTTATATATGCATAATTGACGGGGATTTAATCTTTTTAGCGTTGATGGACACTAAAAAAATATGTGGAGTCATGGTATAGGTATTAGAATAGGAATATTAAAGTATAATTTGAGTAAGTTTTTTAATAATATTTAAACTTGTAAATATATTAATATTTTTAGAGTTTTAAATATTAAATTTAAATAAGTTGTTAGTTAACATCAAATTCTTGACTTTTGGTACAATTGTATTAGATCTATGCTACCATATTATATTATATTATAAATAAGATAAATCATATATATTTAATATTTTTGGAAGGTGTTTGCAACTTTTGTGAAAGTGTTACAATCAACGAAAGAATCAAACTACTAATTACCTCATATTCGGCTTATACTAAAGCATTACAATCAACAAAAGAATCAAACTACTAATTAACCTGTATTCCGCTTATATTATTCCGTTAATAATAGTATAATATAGATAAATAGTATATAATATCATGTACACAAGTTACAAATATAATAAGTCATGTATATAAATTATAAACATATAATGTAAAATTTTGTTTGGACTATACATTATAGATATAGAAATTTAAATTTGTGTGAGGCATTGTTAATATTATAGTATACATAAGTTAAATTCGCATAAATTATATTATACGGGAGTGGGTGAAATTATATGTTTAACCCTTCAAATGTTATATTTTTATACTTGTTAAATAAGTCAATAATAAATTAATAATATAAATATTTTTATACTAATTTTTGTGTGCAGATTTTGCAATATACACAAATATGGAGTACATAAAATCATTATATATGTTATCAAATTGTACCACAAATTGAATAATAATAGTAGTGGAGACTGATACATAAACAGGAGATTCGTATCTTTCAGATTTTCAAAAAAAATTATATCGAACGCATATGATATATTAGAATGGGGGTACAAATAGATTAATATATATTAAATTTTAAATTTTATTAGCATTTTGAACTGATAACATATATATTTAATTTTAATATGTTGTTAATATAATTTATATATTTATTTATATTGATATTTTTAAAATTATAAATATTAAATTTAAATAAATTGTTAGTGAGTATCGAACTCTTGACCTTTGGTAGTATTTGGATAAAATCCCTCTTACTCTTATTATATAAAGGATATAATGTGAGATGAGTGTCAGCAGTCTAAAATCCTTAATCTACTACTTCCATAAATCACCGGAGCTATATAATAAACTTAATCAATTGAAGAAGTAAATACAAGAGAAACACAATTCAAGGAGAGTTAAGCTTAATGTAGGATTGTTTTACGGTGACTAGGTTGACATCATTCAAAAAAACCAAAAAACCAAACCCAATTCAAATGGTAGATGGACAGAGCAAACACATAATTCACTATAAGATCTTTCTTAAAGCATAATGTTTAGATACCTTTTTAAGAAAGAATTTGATATAATAATAGGTTCTTACCAAAGTACCAGATCTAGCAATTTCCAAAACCTCTGAATCATTGGTAAACAAGACAGAGATTGCTCCAAATCCGAGTAACAAGAACACAGTCAAGGAGACACCAGCTGTTATACCTAACTGATAAAAATGTATTATCAACAAAAAAAAAATTAGAAGGAGATGCAAGTAGATCAATTATAGACACTGTGTTTCTTTAACTAAAAAACCACGTGAAGAGGATGATAATGCAGAGAACAAAGGAATATGGCCAACCTTTAGAACTCTGTAAATTACTTGGCGTGCTTGCTCATAGTTCCCTTCTGAATAAGAACTGGCAAGAAGAGCCTAAGAAAATATAAACAGAAACAGCATAGAATTAGTTTTTTTTACAATTTAGTACACAAGGCTTATGTTTAGTATCAGCCATGCACTTATCAACAAATTTGCCATTAGAGATGAAATTTTGGGAAACTGGCTGTAAAGAAACTTCTTCAATAAAATATAATAAAAGAACTTCTTCATTTTATTTTATGATATAATTTTACTAAACCAAAAAGATTATGGGAAACACCATCAAATTACAAGTCAGGATAACATATAAATCAAGTTCATTTTACTCAGCTTACCCAACTATATACTTCTAGCTTTAAATCTAGCAAAGAGGTTCATAGCTTGATGGATAAAAAGATTAATCTGTAATCTGGCCAGGTTCGAGTCTGTGCAAGACTTTTATTTTAGTTCTAGTTTTGCCCCCACTTATACACAAAGCTAGATCTGTCCCCACTTAAAACCAAACTAGATGTAGTTATATATTTAGATCAATAAAATTTATTTCTTCCGGTCCGCCCTGTCAAGAGCCGACCCTCAGGTAAGTTCATTTATTGCATGTCCTTTTCTCACACAGATTTTTCTTTTAAAGTTTTGGAAGAGTACTAAGCAATTTGTAAGGGTCATGGAAGTTTCATTAACGAGCTAACACACACATACAGATGCTCACAATAACATACATCGCATGTATTACAGAAGTTACAAAACCAGGATTCGGAAAATCTCATAAAGCACCTTTTTAATATGTTTCCACCTATGTTACAAGTAACTTGATGTTAGACAGGAATGATAGATGCAACATATACAAAGAGTTTAAGGTTTTACTTGGCCTGCAATTGCTAAAGCATCATTAAGCAAAGATAGGGCCAACCAAACTTCCAAGCAGATCTGGTAACCAGCCACAGGTACTGGGCCATCCCTTGCTGCCATTGATGTCGCTACTGTCATAGTCAGAAGCACCGCTATAGTCCTTCCAATTAGAAATCCACCTACAAACAACATATATACACTTCAAGTGTAAGAAGAAGTTTGCAGGTCATGCAAGTTAGAGCCTCGCATGATTACTACCACAGATGCAACAAAATCACTCACACAAATCAAAGGTTATTATAAATTTGTGATACTCTTGCGATATAATAGCATTATATTTTTGAGCTAGTATCTTATATATAACAGTGAAAGAGTAACTACTATATCATCAAACTTATAGAATAAACTAGACATGCTGATTATAGCTCAGAAACATTAAAAAACTGAAATTTTTTTATTGAGGAATTACAGGGCTTGTAGATGGAAATAATATCTTTGCTACAAAATAACATTTTAATACGCAATACAAGTTTTCAGATATAGATCAACTGCTTATATGTTCTCAAGGAGACAACAACTTGCTAAACCTTAACATAAGCATTGCTTAAAATTTATATACCTTTCAAATTCAAATTAGTATAATAGGTATAAAAGCACATTGATAACCATATATTCATTCCTACCAGTGCAACAATCATGATGAAAAAACACTTAAGTTTACAAAACGTACCAGATTTCAAATATTGAAAAACTTTTGTTGCTTCAAATTTTGGAGAAATAAGTGATACTTTGTCGTTTAGTTTCCACAAAAGGATAAAGGCAATTAAGTACCTGATACATATAGAAAGTTCACGGAAAAATCAGGAGAACATTGGTTTCAAAAGACAAAATTTACAGAATCTGAAATCTGGGAAAGGAAATAAGCGCATTAATTTTACCACATCATCAACGTACTCAGAAATTACGGTAGATATTGCGGCCCCACCAATGCCAAGACCAAGCACAAAAATCAAAATTGGATCCAATAATGCATTTAGTAAGTTACCAGCACCTAAATCCAGAAGACACAAAAACTTACATAGTTATCTCAACAGCAAAATGATGGCATTTGAGATGAGATCTTCATGATATTTCAGAATGCTCAATAGCATAAGAAGTTGATTGTCTAATAGTTTTTTTTTTTGGAAAGGAAGTTGATTGTCTAATAGTTGTTGTTTGGTGAATGGAGTGATGTATGGTAGTTTTGCCTGGTCGTTTTTATCTGAGTAGGCTGGGTCTAAGCCTCTGTATTATAGTCTCACTGAAATATGCAACTGGACTACAATGTTGTTAAGCTACATTTGCTTTCTTAAAGCCTTTTTGTGTTACTAGGCTCTTAAGGATCTTCATCAATCATAAACATTAATATACCAGATGAAATTTATTCGTACTTTCTCTACCGTTTCTTTTTGCCTTGTTATAACTTGTTTCAATTAGTGTATGTATTTGTACTGAACAAATAAATTACAATTTTGAGTTTGTGCTCAATGTGATGGGTACTTACCAACGTACTCGCATATGTTTGTACACTTGCAGTTTATTTATTTATTTTCATTTTTCAGTTGCTAATTTACTAACCTTAATTTTATTACAAAGCAAGCAGCTTCTCAGAAAGCTAACATGAATTTCAAAGGCTGTCATAAACCCTTTAATGCAGGAAAATAACCTGATTACATACCTTCACACGCAAAGGCAGTTACCTGCACGTTTAATATAAAATATTTTAACTCTGAAAAATATGTGTTGCGTTTATGTGCTATTTCTACGGTGAAGTGATTTTAGACCTATTATATCCCATCATAGCAATTAGTCTAAGCATGCTTTCTTAAAATTATTTTTGGTCGAGCATTCGAGCTTGATATAAACTTTTAAAAAGTCTCTCAAGTAAGCTTTCTGATTAAAAGGTAAGCCACAATCTACATTAACTTTCATTTTCAAGATAAACATGTAAATCATAACTTGGCATGCTACCAAACAGAAACATGGGTACGCATTGCACAAAGATTGTATTCTACCGGTTGATATTAATCATTTCAAACTGCCAGGAACATAAAAAATTATAAAAAGGAAGAAACTTACTATCAATGTGTATTTCTAATCCAGCTAACAGTGAAATGTTCACATCATTTGAACTTACCAACAGCATATAGAGGTGTCTTAGTATCCTTAAATCCACGAAATGTGCCTTGTGCAGCTAGTGCTATTACAATTGGTGGGGCACCAAATGCCCTTAGTGTAAGAAATTGTTCTGCTGGTACAAGCATCGGTGAATCCTGCAAAGCAAAAGTAAGACGAAGGTTTCAATCATATCACTGTATCATCTCTAATGAAAATGTATGCTTTCCAAATACATATAAACTTTTGCTCATTTTAAAGTCATTCTGGACAACTCAATTCCTCGTGAGATGCAGTATTATCCTTAACCAAGGTTAAGAAATCAAATACTCTTCCGTATCTAAGTACAAAAGTTCAAAAATTCTATGTTCTAGCCAACGATAGAATAAAAAATATTCAAAGCTCTATGTGAATCTTCATGTACAGCCTAAAGGTTTTATATTCATATGGGATGTCAAATTCTAGCAACTCCCTTTCCTTCTTAGTTACATGATGAATTTAAAATGGTTGTGCTATACTTTCTACAGAGAAGTTCCTTTTTATTAGTAAAGAAATAAAATTATTTTTTCTTAAACGTCTACAGAATTTTCCTTCATAGACATTGAGGGTAAATGTATGACTAACTTTGATATGTATAAATATTAGAGTGCAACCATTTATTAAGTGCTTTATAATGTTTTGAGATAACCAGAGTAAAAGTACAATTGATGCGAAGCTAGATGAGTCTGCCAATGAATTATAAAATTAGCCAAGTATCACGTACAAAGGGTATACCCATGGTATTCATTAGGAAGCCTGAGCCCACTGAAAGTGCTACAGCTTCGACAACGCCAATAGTAGCAGCTAGTACCAAAGAAGTTGACACCGAAGGCAGAACTTTCTTATCCTGCAGGCCATCTAGAAAAACAAAGAAATGAAACCAGATTGCATTAAAAAAAAAGGAAGTGTAATTATCATGAAAATAAAAGGAAGAAACTATGAACAAAGTACTTTGGTCCCTATCAATAGAACGATCACAATCCTTGGTAATAAATGCCTGCTCTTCGGCAACAAATGCGGTCGTAACATTCAGCAGAGGAACATTGAACAACTTCGACACAAGATTAAACACCGAAGCCGAAACTCCAACTGCTGCCAGTTCAACAGAACCTACAAACAATCAATACTTAATAAGGTGCTTACAAGCAGAAAGAGTACTAGAATTGACGAAATAATCTACTCCGTACAGGCATACAATAACTATTAAAGACAATATCATACTAACCTATGCATCCTAAGTTCCTAGTAACATCAACTCACATTTGCAAGTTGCCAGATAAAAATATGATAAAAAGCTTACTTATCAATTTACGACTGACATTCAGACACTATATGAGCATACTTCAAATGAATAAACTAAAAAGGCTGCAACTTTTTCGTAAATGCACCTAGAATATATGCGTAAATACACTGCCAATATATGCAAAAATGCTCTACTTTTCTTTAGTATCATAATAAATAATTAAAAAACTGTAAACTTGGAAACAAATCACCATCACTTATACACACACACAAACATACACAGCATATACCTAAATGGCCAACAAAAGCAGTATCAACTAAAGAAGTAAGTGGGTCAGCAGCAAGAGCCAATGCAGCAGGCAATGCAATTGATACAATCTCCCATCCAACTTCATCCAACTTGAATCCATCTCTGCATAACAGACCAATACCAATCTTATCAAACTAATATAAACAGAGAGAGAGGGGGAGAGAGAGAGGGCTACTACTCTACCTACCTCAGAAAAGAAAGTGAGTTAAACACAAATGAACCCGGACCCGAATCCGAATCGGGTTTCTTGACCCGGTTCGAAGAAGTCACTTGTTTCTCGGATTCTTGAAGTGGGGTATCAAGTTTAGTACTAGAATTATTATCTGGTGATGATTTAAGGCAAAATGAGCAACTGGGTTGTCTTAAAGATACAAGTTGAAGATGTTTTTGCGGCGGAGGGATGGTGGTATGAGTGAAACTCCGGTGGTGAAATAATGATTGAGTAGTGGAGAGATGGTGATCGGAGATGAGTGAAACAACCTTCATGTTTGCCTTTGTTAATTTTTGAGATGGTATTCTAGAGTTTTATTGCATAATAATAGTAATGTTATCAACTAATTTAACGGCCATGGATTCGAGTTCAAAAAATAAATATCTACATGTTTATTTTTTTTACTAATTAACCCCCGAACATTAAACCCTCCTCCTCACTCCTCACTCTTCACCACGTTAAATGTCATTTTTGTCGATCAATTCGATACTCTTTTTCAATTGGGTCAACGCACTCAAAAATATTTTAGTCAAACACATTACACACGTTAAAATTTTTAATCAGATCACTAGACGTTACAAACATTAAATCTTTGACGGAAATCTGAGTTGATGATGAATTGGCATGTACACCTCATATGCCCATTTATCCGACTCAAACCCCTGTTACTTATAACCCATAACCATAACCCCTATATCCATCCCCTTTCTATATTATATAATCAATTCATTATAAACATATAATCAATTAATTTATCAATCCAAGTTCCAAATTCATCGATCTTTCTGATCATCTCTCTCTCAACTCATCAATCCAATTCATCCCACACATACACACCAGTCTCCATCTCCACCCATTTCACAATTCCTTCATCAAAATTCAAAAACCCAAAATCATCGAAACACAAATATTTATACATGCACACGCATATACAAGATTACATGGCCGATGAATCCTCAACCCCTTTCTCAACACGAACAGAAGCTGAATTTGCAGAAGATAAAGGAGCAGAAGATGGATACATCATCATCTATCCTTAATATAAAATACCCAGAAAATTCATACATACATGGAGGACTGTTGGGTTTGGGTTTTATACAAAGGACTGTTAGTACATAAGTGATGCAATTGAAAGTTTTTTGAGTGTGATGACTCAATTGAAAGTTAGTATCAAGTTGAGTGACCAAAATGTCATTTAACCCCTCCATACTAAAGTAATTTTTTGAGAAAACAATTATCTTGTTTATAAAAAATTTATAGACCAATTTTACTGATGAATTAACAAAAAATAATTTATTATTAAACTCCATTTATTCTGTGATTTTTTAACGAATTAACTTTTTTTACATCAGCGTGTGTATTCTTTTCTGTATATATTGTAAAACTTATTTATAATTTATTTTTATTGTATATATGTATAAAAAATTATATATTAAAATAAACAAGAAAATTAAATATAAATAATATGTTTTAATATGAAAAATAAAATAAGACAAATTAGAGAAATTGACACTTTTAGATGTCAATTATTGGAGTATTTTTTGAAAATACTCCAATAATAAAAATGATGTGTAAGAAAATGAAAATAAAAAAATATTATTTTTGGTTATGGGATTAAGAGGCTGTTTGGCTAAATGAGCTTATAACTTATTTTGACTTTAAGCTGAAAATGTCTATTTGTGTAATAAGTCAGAAGCTGATTTAAAGTCAGAAATAAGCCATAAATTGACTTTAAGCCAGAAGTACGTATTATATATTTTTTTCAGTGACTTTTTTTTCTATTTTGATAAAAGTTATATATATGTGATAAATTACTCATAAGTCACTTTTATTTTTATTTTTATATTTTTTAAAACTCATAACTCACTTATAAGTCAAAATTACCCAAACATATATTTTAAACTCCCGACTTATCACTTTAAGTCATAAGTCACAATTTTAAAATTAGTCAAACGGACTCTAAATTGACACCTCATTAAAAGATGCTAACTATCAGAGTTACTCCTATGATGTATATCATTAGGTTTATTTTGTTGGTCAATATAGAATTAACGTTCACGTAATACATTCCGTCATGTGCTATTGTGGCTTAAGGCCATCTCCGATCATTACTCTATTTTAAAATAACTTATTTTTTTATTTTTTTAATCTTTTTCACTTCATATTAATATTTCATTTACAATCATTACTCTAAAATTTTCTTTATATTTTATCAATTACACATAATTCTAATTTTATAACAATACTGTTGGATTGGTAAAAAAGTTTGTATTGACAGTATGATATGCTTTATATGTACAATACAATTCTATATTTGAAGACAAATAGTGCTTTACTTTATTTTTGAAGATAATGCTGCTAGCTGTTGGAGAAGATTTCCTTCAAATTTTACTTTAAAAATTAAAAATTTAGAATAATAAAGATATGATTGGAGATATCCTAAGAGAGTCGATGATTTATCTAGAAAAAATGGTTTAACTACACAATATAATATATTCACCAATTCACTATCAAAGTATGTGTTCATATTCTGTACATACATGTTCGATCATTAGTTCATCACAAACCATCAGTTCATTACACGGGCACAAATCTTCCGTATCAGCATGAATTTAATGTTGTATTCCAGTAAATATATATGATATATAATATAAAAGAGAGTAGAGAATGAGAGAAAATATTTATAGGGTTCCGAATCATAAATTGAACAAGCTATTCGTTAGTGCTTTTTCTGATAGGAATAATCCTCTATATATAGGCTAAACATTCACTTCCTCCACCCCATAAAAGATAACTACCCAATTTATTATAATTTATCACACATTAATTCTAATCGATATATAACATATAACTTATACAACATAAATAATATATATGTAACTCATATGCATTACATTCAAAATCAATGCATATATTTGATACCAATAAATACATTTTTCATTTTATATTATAAATTATTTGGTATAAAGCTAAAAACCCAATATCTCGCACTTGGCTTCTTTGCCAAATATTTATAGATACTCTCACTTTTCTTGTAGTATATAACTTGAATATCCACTTTCATTATTTTCATTTTCACTACAATATCATAAACATAATAATATTGTATAACAATATGATGTCCTCTCAAAGACAACATATTGTAAGTAACAACCATGTCACAAGATATATATTTAACTTTTTACATGTATCTTCCACATATCTTTATATCTTAGTTCACCAAATTACCATTACTTAACCAAAAAAATAGTTGTTCTCAATTGATTTTTTCATCATTTTTATCACCTCCAATCTACATCGAAATAATCAATAACTACAAATATGTTTGCCTAATACATCAATTCTTGGCATGACACATAAAGTACTTCATTATTCTCTTCACAACCTCCCAATTGGTTTGATTATGATTACTTTATTATTCACGTACAAGACTAACTTAATATGCAAAGTCAAGTCAATCGATAACAGATTATAAGACAAATTAAAATTTTGACTACTTGCGCATATGATACATCTGGTGAATTATTTCATGCATTAAACATTTCCCCAATAACAATAGGAAATTATTCATCATAAAACGATTAAGCATTTTATTCAAATACATTTCTCATTTCAAACTCAACATTTTAATATCATGTAATCTGGAATCATTTAACATATAAAATATTAACCATATCTCTCAAATGTATTACCAAGTTTCAACTTATTATTCTTCTACATCTCGTTATTATTTTCCACTAACAATATATCATCGATAAATATTAATCACATAGTAAGGAGCTCCCACTTTTCAAACTGTAGAAAACAATTATGTAAACTTATTCTTGCCAAAATCAATTTAAACTACAACCATATAAAACTTTAGATTACAATCTCTACACATTTTCAAATTGGTCTATAACCATCACTCTTAATTTATAGACCTTGTGTACTTATTTTTTCAACCTAAATTTCTTCATGTTGATCCATATATATTTTTTCTCTTAACTTCCTGTTAAAAATCTATCTTTCATTCATGATAAATGTTGAAGCCAATTTTCGTCGAGTATAAGCTTCAATAATAAATTTATTACCGGGTATTCAAATAGAGATTATAAGAAGAAAAAGTATATATAAATATTAAGAACACAATTAGGGTTTTGGAGTTTTTGAGACTGCTCTTGAGAGTATTGTACTCAATAATAATTTTTGGATCTCCTCTCAAGGTGCATGCGTACCCTATTTATAGGGATCAAGTCCACGTAGTTCTATTTGATTTAGAATCATATTTCTGGTATAATAGAGTCCCAGCCCGAGATCGATGCTTTAGGAATAAGTAATGTGCATATGGAAAGTATTTTAGGTATTTGGATCATTCTAAAATTAGGTTTCCGATACCATAATATATTTTCATGGCCTTTAGGCATTGGACTCAATAATTTTTGGGCTTTTTATTTATTGAATCGGACTCAGCATATGCGTCAGGCTTTCTTGTATTTGTTTGATCTAACCATCAGACTCAACATGGTTTTGGGCTATAGATGAAGACCCGAATATTGATGGACTAATATTTCTCATATGCAAATAACCTTCGGACACGAATATGCAAGTCCAACCTTCGAAAACATAGTGAATATATTTTGTATCAACATGTCCCCAGTATTTTTTGAAGACGAGGCTTCAATAAATACTTAAGTAATTTTATAGCCTACTCTTTATAGCTCTTTTTCTATTTCACTGCGCGTACCTTAGGTTACATGGTAGTCCTTGGACGCAGTAGAAGCTTCAGACGTGATAAATTTTTTAAGAACCAAAAGGCCTTTGGAGAAAGAGAAACACTGAATGTATAATTAGCCTTCGGGCACAATAGAAGTCCCATAATTGATTTTGGCACGGGAGTTGCATTGTCCACAATAATGCATTGGCCACATCTCCTTTTTAATTGATCATATTTCCACATTTGTCATTGTTTAGGCCACTTGAGAATATATATTTCCAAAGTTTAACATATTCATTGGCTGCATAATTTTGCTCACAGGCCCAAGTTTAAAACACTCCAAGTGGTACCAAAGCTTTGTAGAGTATCTTCCTTCATTCAACTTTCTTTTTTATGTGATTTGCATGCAGATCTCAGCTCTACTATCCCATCTTTGTCTCAAGCTTTAAATAAAATATGTACAACCTTCGAATTGTGTATCCAATGACATGTAAGTGAATGGTGTATCCAATGACACAAAAAATTAAATATTTAATAATTAATTTTGCTCATGCGGATCTTTAGATTTTCCTTTTCGTGTGAACATAAAAGATGAATTTCCATTCCTTTTGAAGCATAGCCTTTGGACGCAAATTTTTGGATTGTTGATGAGGCCTTTGGATACAAATAATTGGATTTAGCCTCTGAAAATGAACATTATTCCTTGCTCCCATATGTCCCTAGTATTTCTTGAAGATGAAGCCTTCAACAAATACTTAAATAATTTTATAATCTTTTTTATCCCCAATCGCCTCCTTGAATCCATAAATAAGATGTTATATCTTAAACTTTGTAAACTTCAAAATTACTAGCACCTTTGGACACAACATAGCCATTGGACACCAAATTTAAGTCTAGCAAGTGAATGATCCACATCCAATGTACTTACACATTTTCGTTGCCTTCTTTATGAGATTTGTAGCTTTTCCTCGATAATGCATCATTGTGTTCGATTGGACCCAAAATTTTATTGTATGTAGTAAAAATGCCAAAAAGTCATTGGTCGCAGAAAAGTCACTGGACGCGATAAAAGTTTCAACTAGTCGTGGATCTATAACGCGAGGCATTCTCAATTTCTCCTTTGTAAATAAACATAAAATTGTTTACAAGCAACAAAACCTTTAGAAGTAACATAATTAACCTTACGAAGAAAAATAGCCTTTGGAAATCGGAATTTGCGTTGGCATAATCTTCTCAACTTGTATCATTGTCGTCCTGTCAAATATTTCTGATGCATCGCAATTTTTGTTTCCAATGATATCATTGAAAAAGTATTGTACTAGTGATGTCAAATCATTGTTTGAAACTACATATAATTCATGTCAAGTCATCGGATACCAGTTTTCGGTTGGTCCCCAATCCCATATTTTTTATTTCCAATTATTGCTGCTGCCAAGGCAAGATTAAAGAAGTTTGAAGCCGATGTTGTTGCTCGTGAGAATCAACTTAAAGAAAATATTTCATTCTTTGATGAGCAACTTTGTGAGACTGATGATGCTAAACTTAATGTCGAAGCTAATTAATACGGTGTTGGACTCGAGAAAAGACTTCAAATGGTTGAGGAAGCCGATATGGATGTCACCAAATGCATGTGTAACTATGAGTTGGAGCTTTGAAAATTGGAGCAAGATGAAGAAAAGAATATTGATGATGATCTCCCCAATGATGATGTAGAATTATAAGCTTTGTGCATAGATACTCTAGCTGCCTTCGGGCACGCAAAACTTATTTATGCATATTTTTTTGACATTATAACACCTTTCAGATGCAAATCATTTGTCAAATATTCATAAGAATTCTATTGTCAACTGTAATCAATATGATTGGGTACTTCTATTGCCGCCAACTTACATCCAACGGTTGAATGATCATTGTAGGTACTTTTTTTAACCATCATAGCATAAAACGCAGTTTTCCGATTCAACATGTGCTTCCAATCCTCGTTACTATGTACGAATACTTTTAGTTTTGCTAGATTACGCACTGATCAGATATACTCTGTGATCTATAAAAATGTTAAATCTAAAAAACTATAGATCACCACTTTCTCATCCCGGTTGAACCATCATAACTTCGCAATGAAGCGTATATCCGGTCCGATATATCATCTACCCTCAAGTGCTTTATTATTTCAATATAAGGTGAAGTCTCATGAGTGTTGGCAAATCAAATTTTGGACTTGGTCAAATATTTGCCCCCAGTTGATAGTCAATAGATCATGAATCTCATAAATGTCGGCAAATCAAAGTTGAGACTTGTCAAGTTTTTACCCCTAGTTGATAGCCGATAGGTCACAAGTTAAGTGAGCGTCGGTAAATCAGAAGTTAAGACTTTATCAATTGTTTGCCCTTAATTGATTGTCGATAGGTCATAATTTTGGGATTAGATCAGTTTGATGCCCCTACGAGTGGTTGACGTCGGGTTGCTTGTCAGGGACTTCGTCGAATTTGTTGCCCCCAAGTGACCTTCGTTGAACACTCATTCGGGTTGGATAAATTTTTAATCCTCGTGAATTGGTTTTCTTTAGTTGTGGGACGAAACATGTACAAAATTTTGTTTTGACTCTCATTCGTGTATCCAATGCTAGAAAGTTATGTTATGGTTGCTAGTTTTGCTCGGATGTGATGTAGCCGATGCAATAAAAGTCAAGCTAGTTTTTCTTCTACGTCGATATGATCTTTGTAGACTGATAACTATTAGCATGTTGCCGAAGATTCTCAGAGTAAAATCACATCTGCAGCTTCAAATTGATGTTTAAAATCTCAAACAATTTGTACTAAGTCGGCTAGTCAATCATAAAAAAGTTAAGCCACTAAGTTCAATCATAATAATAAAAATCACACATACATATCAACATATATGAAAGAAATTAAAATTTTGTTAATATAATCTCATAACATTCTAAGAAAAAGGAAATTATAATAAATAATCAAATAAATATCCTAGTAAAATAAATAGATTATTGGATCGTCAATATTATTTTATTTAAACTTATATGATGAAGATGATGTTAGTAATAATTATCTTGAGAAAGATTGCCTCCGATGAGTGATGATCATCCAAGTGGTCCGTCGGGTGCTTTATGATGATGTCGATCCATTGACCTAGATTTTCTTCTCCTTGGTTAGAGGTTTGAGTAGAAATTAGAGGATTGAGGTAAGTTAGAGATTTGAACAAGTGAATCATCTAATATGTATGTTTAGTATTTGGTAGTTAGCTGATTGAAATAACATATTGAGGTGAAAAAATTAATTTTGAAAAAGTTACTTTTAAGACCTTTTTACATTAGAAGGTTTGACATGTGACTAATTTAAATACAAACAGATAATTCAAATAGTTTTTCAAAATAGCTAATCAATTTATTAGTCTAAATATTATTCAAATCATTTAGTTAAAACAACTAATTCAATCCGTTTCTAAAAGCTAACCGTTAATTGTCAAACACGATCTTTGTTTTTCAGGTGTGAACGCATACCAATCTTTATAGATACCTTACAGTGACGTGGAACGAATATCCCAGCAAGAACCGCTGAAATAAAGATAAGGCACGGGTTGGCCACACGCCAATCTGTTTATTCAATCACCACTTTCCACGTTTCACATCATCCAATGGCCCAAAATGTCTCCTCAATATCAAGAACTCTCTTTTTCCCACTCTCCTACTAGTATAAATTTCTACCCACTCTCATCTCAAACTGCACACCCCATAAATATTCTTCTTCAATCTTGATTTAATCGTTCACACATATTCATTAACAATGTTTTCTTCTGCTTCATTTTGTGCCATTGAAGGTGCAAATCTTGGAACCCCTTTTACTTCAAATTCTAAATCTTTATCATCTACTAGTTTGATGTCTTCTAGTACTGCTCATTTCACCACTGCAGTGACTCTTTTTCCAAGAAAAAGAGTTGGGGTTTTGGTTTCGGCTTCGGTTTCGAGTTCTGTTGATACTGATAGTGGTAATAACTTGCCAATAAGTGGTTTAGTGTTCCAACCATTTGAAGAAGTGAAGAATGAGGCTTTTATTGTTCCGGTTTCTCCTCATATCTCGATTGCTCGACAACGCTTTAATGATGATTGTGAATCTGCAATCAATGAGCAAATCAAGTGAGCTTTGAATTTTTTCTTATTTGTTCTTCTGGTATTTTATGATCATGATGTGTTGTGTGTTTTGACTTATATATGCTTGTTGCATTAACAAAATTATCAAATGATTGCATTGAAGATGGTATACAAGGGCGCAACAATTGTGTTAATTTAGCCCTTTTTGTATGGCAAAACTTTTAGTATGAAATGGAAACAATTTTACGTATGGACCTTTAATTACTCTTTCATTCTCGAAAGGCGACTTTTTGAGAAAAAAAGAAAGATAAAAGTTTATATATTAGATGTACATAGAAAAAAAGAATGTTGAAAAGTTGATTATGGAATGGGCCAAATTGGGATTTTTTTTTCCTGTTGTTTTGGCTATATAAGAGCTTTTTAAGAGCATATGCTTAATATATTTGCATATCTTGCAAAAAGAACTTAATGAAAATATTGATGTAGTAGCAGATGCCAGTCTTATCTGCTTAAATAGTGGAAGTGAAGCAAATTAATAGAAAGGAATGGAAATGACTTCACAAAGCTATTTGTAAAATAAATAAATTGAAAAGGGTGAAGAGCATGGAGCTAAGAATATCTTTGTGCATTGTCATTTACTAAATGTTATTGTATATAGACTGTATCCCAGAATTTTTCTTGCAACAAGTATTGAACAATATTTGCTGCATTTTGATCTTCCGCGTTTCATACTATTTATTTTATTGTAATACTTCTGTTTTGTATGTCACAGTGTCGAATACAACAACTCCTATTTGTACCATGCCATGTTTGCGTACTTCGACAGGGACAACGTTGCCTTGAAAGGACTTGCCAAGTAAGTAGCAAATTTCCAAAATCATTTATCTTTTATTGTTATTTTGCAAGTACTTGATATTAGCTTTGCTTTAATCAGATTTTTTAAGGATTCAAGTGAAGAGGAGAGAACACATGCTGAGATGCTGATGGAATATCAGGTGATTGTAATATATATTTATCCTTTTGTATGGATGATTATATTGTATCGTACCTAACATCTTCGGTTTGAAACAGAACATGCGCGGTGGAAGAGTGAAACTGCACTCAATACTGAATCCCCCTAGCGAATTTGACCATGCGGAGAAGGGTGATGCTTTGTATGGTAAGTTGAAGAATTATTTCCTTTTCTACAATTAGGTGAAGAGATTTTATTTTTCTCTCTGCACTGCAAAGATGTAACAGATAAAATTTCTTACGTGAGCAGCTATGGAGCTGGCATTATCGCTAGAGAAGCTAACAAATGTGAAACTTCTGAGCTTGCACAGCGTATGATCTCTGTCCATTTGTATTAGCTGTTCTGTTAATTTTTCCTCCCAATATTTGTTAATTGTGATCTTTGTACGAGTTTTTTAACTATGGTTTATCACTTGTGTAATTTACTTCAAATTTTTATTGAAAAAATAGGCGGCTGATCGATGCAATGATCCTCAGTTAGCAGACTTTATTGAGAGCAATTTTTTGAATGAGCAGGTAAGATTTGCCTTCATTGTCAGTGAATTCCAGGTTTAAATTATACTGTTTCAGAAAAGAATATGGGAGATTTGAAAAGATTACACCTTTACCTTACCAAACACTGCTGATAGAAGCCAATTTTGATGTTGTCTCATTCTTCAAACCTTGAAATCTACAAAATATAAAATCACCGTTTAAACTTACCTTGATCAGAAAACATATTCGTTAGGTGAAATATACATGTAAACATTTGAAGTTTTAATAGTTGTGGTTTGGACCTTGTTTTAATTGTAACATTTGAAGGATGAACCCAGAGAAGTAATGAGTAGATGCCTTTGAACAGTGTAAATCACAAGTCGGACTCAATATCTTAGTAATCTTTGAATGTAACCAAGTTTCTTTTTGTTTGCTAGGTTGAAGCCATCAAGAAAATAGCAGATTATGTAAGTCAGCTGAGGAGGGTTGGAAAAGGACACGGTATGAGAGTAGTTTAAAGACATTCTTATTCTCATTCCAGTTTTGTGTTTGTCATCTCAATTCTTAACCCCTTTCTACTCTACTAAATTAAATTTCATACTGCAGGTGTGTGGCACTTTGATCAGTCTCTCTTACTCGAGGGTGGAGCAGCAGTATAAATAACTCTACCATTGTTTCATCAAGATAGAATCTGTTTTCCGTCAGATATAAGAATTGTTGTTATTTGCTACATGTAGTCTTAATATGCAACTGAATAATGAAACTGTGAGAGGTTTAGCCTCATAGGTTAATGCGCTTGAAGCATGAATAATTGTATCAGACTTAGAATGATCTATTCAGTAATGCCAGTGGATTTTCGTATATACTGCTGAAACTTCAGTTTTTTTAGCTCAGGGAGATAATGTTTTGATTATTCTATTAATGATAATTGATAGAAGTATCTTAATTGAAATGAGTGATGCCACTCTGTCCTTGGTACTCCAAAAGACACTGAAATTTAAGCAGAGGACCGAAAGAAGCTTTGTTAAGAAAGCCTTATGCTTATGTTCTTAAGATGTGTGTTAAGAATCTAATACTATACAAAAGAACAAAGTCGAAAAGACTAAGAACAAAATAGGATTATTGATGAGGTTGGTCCAATCTAATAAACGTTTAAATCAAATTGTATCATTCTTAGTAATAAAATAAACTAGGTCTGATCACCGTATTTACTAAAAGGTATGTGGCAGAACAGAATAAAAGATGTTACTGGAAATAAGTAGGAAGAGCTTCTTTGGATAATGCTTTTCCTACTAGATGCCTGATTCTCATTTCTATAAATATTCTAGGAAGAAGCTATCGGAACCTCTGGTCATATAGTTGGTTGGGTTTTTCTTCAAGTAGTTTTTGGCTTGTATAGTTTCACACACCTAGTCAGTGATGTTACTGGACTAGGATTATAGTTTGTTTAGCAGTACGCATAGTGTATATACACTTAATCACATCTGCAGGCAAATGTGTCATCTGTAAGTACAGGAAAACAAAGTAAAAACGATAAATAGCTACCAACTGAGAACGCGCTCTTACTAAGCACCAAATTTCAGGAAAAAACACAAGTCCTACCTACATTGTAACAGCCCGCTAGAATTTGATAGGGCCTACACATACTAAGTAGATTTAACTAGTAACAACCTGCGGAAAGAAAGAGATAAGAGTGAGGCAAATTGTTCAGTTACCAACACAAAATTTATTATATAGGATTTCAGGTGAATAATTGAAGCAGTTAAAGATGTAATGCAATAGTAAGTATATCTAGTTGAAACAAAACAAGCTAAGCAAAGCGAACCAAATATAGAGCTGAAAATCAAACAAGGAGAGTACATGAATATCAGTGACCCTAACATCGAATATCAAGAAACCACAGCACATAGGTTTCGTCCCCGGTTATCCACCAGAAAAATTAAATAGAAATAATAAAACATTCCCACAAACACAAACGGTCATTTCTCAGTTAGAATCATAGAGCGCAAAGTTGCCAGAGTCTAGCTCTAGCATCATAGCAGAAGAAATAGAATGATCAAGCTTAACAACATCTGTGATTGTAAACTGAGTCTCTCATCTGTCATTAAACGCAAAGTTGAACCACTGACATAGACAGTTTAAAGCCATGGACACTTCGTTCTGAACAGAATCCAGCATGCTTTTTCGGATTGTTTATGTTATACTCCCTCGGCATCTTTTGACTTTAAATAAAAGTCAAATTTATGGATCATTCCTTTCTATTCATATATTTTTTATTTTATTTATATGTAACAATAATTATTAATTCTTAGTTAAAATAAAGTCAATTTGATTTTTAAAAGTCAAAACATGTCAATAATTTCAGGACGGAGAGATTATATATTACTGACACCTACTCAAAACTTTGATAAGTAAAAGCAGAAGGTCATACAATAAATTTTAAGGTTTTTCTAGTGTGTTCAAGGGCACACAATAAAAGATAAGTTGTCAAATTTTAATTGACTCCTACTTGTTAATGATAATAGATCCCTCTTTTTTTTGTCAGAATAATGGATCCCTCTTTATGCAAAAAAACTTCACTAATAAAAAAAAATCACCTCATAAAAGTGTAATAAAACTAAGGGACTAATGTGTACACCCTAAATTTTAATACGTTTTGGTTTTGATTAATGTGTGAACTACAAAGGTAACACTATAATCGGATTTTGTAATCATCTTTTAATTCTGAGAATATTTTTTTCATGTCTCCTAACAAAATTTTGACGTTATAATTTTTTGTTATAATAATCCAAACCCATAATTTGATTTATACCGGACTCAACAATACAATATATCCTATTAATTTATTTTTATAAATACTCAAAGAAACCCTATTAATTTAACGTGGAATGTTATATAAATATTTTTGAAAATTATAAAAATATATTTATTTCATAGAAATTATAAATATGTATATAATAAAAGTAATTAATTTAACAAATTATACAATTCAAGAAAAAAAAATCCGTACTTTACTGACTTAAACCATGTTTAGAATTACTTTTATAAACTGTAATAACAATCTTTTGCTAAAAAAAAATAAATAAAAAGGTATTTTATAAAATTTAAAAACAACTTTAAAAAAAATACTTTTAGTAAAAATTGATTGTAAGATAAAACAGGTTTTCCCATATTTTTAGAAAAAACTACTAATTGAATATAGGAACTACTATTGAATACTAATTGAATATTAATCATCCCTTATGAAGTAGTTACTATATCTCAAAATTCAAAATATATCCTCATAAAAAACATTGCTAAATAATTATTTAATGTTTTTGACAACACTTCTTTTTGATATTACAATAATTTTTAATAATAATTCTAAACAAACCCTTATAATTATATTTTGGGTGTTGTCCCTATGTATCACTATTTGAACAATAAATGCCCAAAATAGCATAATCGAGTGGAATAGTCTAAAATGTCACCCCAAAACACAACATCGTGTTGTGTGTTTACTCTCTTAATTTTTTTTATTCTGAAAAACACAAAAATATAGCATTAAGTTGAGTTTTGGAAAAAACGCTATATCAGATTACATTTGACATGAAAGTTTTTAAAAGATAAACGCCACACGAACTTGGATTTAACACAAAAACGCATCATTAAGTTGAGTTTTGGGAAAAACGCTGGATAAAATCACGTTTAAGTCAAAATTTTAAATAGAAAATGTCATACGATTTAGCATGTGTATATAAAACCAAGTGACACATAGAAGCATTCTACTCATTAGTGCCATTTTGGGAATTACGTTATAAAACTGTGTCATTTTGTGCCATTTCTCTTATATTTTACGGTATTATTCTTGTAATTTTTTATTTTTTAAAAATAAATAAATAACCCTAAAGAAGAGAAGGTTATAAAAGTAAATTGAGAGTAGAATAAAAACAGGTTTTTAGGTCTCTTCATACTCCCGTTACTCACCTTGTCTGCCGCCGGAGTCAGCTCCTTCACAGGTAATCTATACGTATAGAATTTGTATGTATATGCTCTCATCGTCTTTGTTGTTTTTTATTTGTTTTAATCTGTCATTTTATACTTGTAACGGACCAGGCTAGTACATGGGCCTGTTATTATTGTTACATTTGGGCCGCTTGACTGAGTTGGACTATAAGCCCAATCCATTACAAACTCAATTGATGGTTATATAGGTTGTTCCCCAGGAAAGGAGAAAGGCACCGAAGATGATGAATTTGATTTGTATTGTTTTTCTTTGAGCCTTACATTTCTGTATTTTACATTTCAGTCTTGTCAATCCAGTACTTGTTTTATCTATCTCAGCACCTTTAATTCCAGTTTATCAGTTTTATGTTTATTTTCGATGTCGTCTCCGAGTTATTATTCCGTTGTTCAGATACCATATATTGAGAATCCAGTTATTGTCAATGATAACCAAGCTGTTGGTTACAAGTGGTATCAGAGCAGTCTTTCCTCGGATAGGGTGAACCTGGATGTTGTGCCGGCTTCCCCATGCTCCTGCGGTTGTCAACAGTTGTTTCTCCGAAATCCGGTTGATAACCCTAATATGTACTATCCGGTGGAGTATAGACCACCACCCGCACCACCACACCTCTTCCACTCTATTGTACCACCTTCACCAGTGTCAAAATTGTTACCTGAAATGCCCACACATCAGGTGTTTGATAAAAATTCTGAAAGAAACCCGGAAATTGCTGGTGACAATTACACGACTGGTATTGCTAGCTACGCTCCACCTTTCACTCTAACGTGTCACACTACTCTATCTACTAGTCAACCTTATTACCCCCTTGAATCGCCTACTTCTGTGACATCCACTACTGTAATGGCTGATGCTCTAAGCCTTATAGATAACCTACCTACCGATAACAAAATGATGATTACTGGTGCTACCACTGCTAAGGGGAACCAGTGGGAAGACAAGCTTACTCAAATGATTGCGTTGATTGAGAAGATGCAGGACAATGTTGCAGATATGTCGAATGTAGTTGACAAGAAAGTACAAGGGAAGACAATGAAAGTTGAGGAATGCACTTTACCGCATCAGTCAGAATACATTTCCACGAAATTATTAAGTCCAATTTCTCAAACTGATTCTGCTGTTAAACCCAAACTAGGAGTTGTATCTACCCTTAACTTGGTTGGTGTTGATGCTGAAACCGTGGTTGGTTATGTTGATAAAAGCTTGAGTGTCCAAGGTTTGGATAATGTTAGTGATGGAGCCAGTTCAGCTGTTGTGATTGGATTTGATAATATGTGCAACAAATTAGCAAAAAAATATGAGTATTCGTTGATGATGGATAACTTGCTAATAAATCAGACTTCTAATTCTATTACGGAGTATGTGCAGGATTTTATGGACCTTAATTCTAGAGCTTCATTCATCTTCAATTGTGATTTTGATGATGACCTTCTCGCTTATTGCTTCGTTAATGGGTTGAAAGAAGCAATTCGAGATGCCTTGGAACTATGGGCACCTCTGACTCTACAAGAGGCAGTTTATTGGGCTGCGATTCAGGAGTCCTTGCTTGAAGAAAAGCTGTCATTCGAAGCTCCTAAGGACGGGACTGCAGTAGGTGAATGTCAAGCAATTACTGTTGAAGAATCCTTTATGATTCAGGCCAATAATAAAGAGATGTTTGAAGTCGTGGAGAAGCAATCTGGTGGCCTAAATGAAGAGTCAGAATTGCAAGTTGAAAGAAGGGTTGTTGTCACTACTTATGTCAATGCGCTATTTGCTGAAAATTTCGGGGTTAGGAAACAAGCTGTTGTTGATCAAATCCCTTCAGTAACTCTTAGTACCATGGAAGAAAGTTTTGCGACTTTCGTTGATGTGGCAGAAGAGAGTGTTCCCGATTACGTTCACGATTCACAGAGACAAACAAAAGATGTCTGTGGTATGGGTAGTCATTTTGTGAGGCCAAATCTGAAAGTTTCAGCTGCAAATACTTATGGTCTAAATAAGCATCATGGAAATATTTTTGGTGGGGAAACTATACTAATCTTTGATCCGGGTGGTCTTGAGCTACAGGGACAGCCATGTGTTATTAAAATGCCCAAGCAAATGATCCGAAAGTTTTTTCAAGATGAAGAGGAGAAATATATTGCAGAACTACACGAGTCCGAATCACTGCTGGAACTAAGGTCTGCTACAAGTCAGGAAGGCAATGCTGGCAACCAGCCTAGAGCATTTACGATTGCAAATTACCTGGATAAGCGGTATGGCAATGTTGGCCAGAAAAATTTATGTCACTTTGATCAGGGTGGAGGCAAATTTGCTGCATCTAATTTTACTACTGAAGTGGGCATCGTAGAATTGTTCATAGATGTTTATGGTTATGTTGTTGGAATGTGGAGTGTAATGTCTACTTGCTGGAATGTAGCTGCTCTAATGGGATTGCTATGTGGAGAGACATGTCTTGTCAGTATTGACTTGGATGAGATAACAAGATTAAATTTATTTACAGGAGTTGCAGGTAGTGAAACCAACAATCAGATCAAAGGTTTGCAGATGAAAGTGGAGGTGAATCGGGAAATTCAAAAGTTGAAAACACAAATGCGTGTTTCCCTGCTCCAACAGCTCTATAATAAACTGAAAAACTGGTCACGTGTTCTTAAAATGCTGGGTCACATCGATGATGATGGTGTTGTCCAGTTAACGGGTCGGGCAGCGGGCTTGATAGACATTGTAGGTGAAATTCTTGTCACTGCATTGATATTTAATGGCACATCTTATTGTGAGTTGCACAAATCACAATTAATTTCACTCCTAAAGCACCTAGATACTTTTTATCGTTCCGTCGACATCCCTGAAACGTTTACAAGAGCTGCTGTGAAAGATGGCATAGTCCCAGGGGGTGGGGTTCTCTCCTGCATGTTACAAGAATGGCTTCTGGTTGGTATTTTAATGCTAGAACACTCATTTTTGATCCAGGAGGCTGGACTGCTACAAAGTTTTTTTTCAAATTACAATTCTTGAGGACAAGAATTTTTTTAAGGGGAATGGATTGTAACGGACCAGGCTAGTACATGGGCCTGTTATTATTGTTACATTTGGGCCGCTTGACTGAGTTGGACTATAAGCCCAATCCATTACAAACTCAATTGATGGTTATATAGGTTGTTCCCCAGGAAAGGAGAAAGGCACCGAAGATGATGAATTTGATTTGTATTGTTTTTCTTTGAGCCTTACATTTCTGTATTTTACATTTCAGTCTTGTCAATCCAGTACTTGTTTTATCTATCTCAGCACCTTTAATTCCAGTTTATCAGTTTTATGTTTATTTTCGATGTCGTCTCCGAGTTATTATTCCGTTGTTCAGATACCATATATTGAGAATCCAGTTATTGTCAATGATAACCAAGCTGTTGGTTACAATACTCTCTATTTGAATCTTTATATAATCTTTGTATTTGTACATGCTTTGAATTTAATTTGTAGGCGAAACCCTAGGTGAGTAATTATATACTTTGATAATTGTAATGTGTGTGTGTGTGTTTAATGTATCTTGATTGATTGGTGATTGCTGTTTGTATAATTATTGATTGTGTTTTGTTGCTCGAGATTCATGTAAATAGTAATGAAGCCGATTACGTAAAAAAGATTCTTTATTTACGTAGTAAAATAGCAGATTATATATTGGACAGAAGAGTACTTGATTGTGGTTTGTGAGCTTGAATGTATTTCTCGTGTCGAGTTTTAGGGCTAGAAAAGTGGGATTGCAGTTTCAGGACTTGAGCTTGAATAATTTTGTACTTGTATATTGATTGAATTGTATGTGGATGGTGTAGAATAGTGTGATTTGATGCTTTCTTGGTGATTGTGTAGAGGGATTAAGATGGGTTATAAGCAACGAAAGGGCAAAATTGATGACGGAGATGAAGATAGTTATAAGAAGGATGAGAAGCCAAAGGTGAGTAGTGGGCAGCAGTTGCTTCCTTCAATGATTAAAAACAAAGAGAAAAGATCAGCCCTTCATGCCAAGCTTAAGGAACAGAAGAAACTAGAAAAGCGCAAGAAAGTCATGGCTCGTGATGCTCTTGAGAAGAGAGCTCTTGAGCTCGGTGAAGAGGTTAATTTCTTTTCTTTTTTCTCCGATTTTTTTTCATGCATTATATTTTTAATAATGGATGCCAATATTTTTTTTTAATCTATATCTGTATATTGGAATTTGGTTTGGGTATTTATCCGAACCCTACATATAATCGTAAAAGAAATTAGCAGCCATCCATTTGTTCCTCGAGAAGGCTTCTGGTTGAAATTTTACAGATCGTGCAGTTTACTAATGACTTCTATATAGATAATAATATGGATGATATTCAGTGATAATTATTTTGTTCATATTTACATTTCGACGAATGAGCTCTGGTTTAAGATACCTAGAAGTTGAAGTCGTAGCTACAAAATTTCGTATCAATTTGGCATGTTATTGTTACAATGTCATTTTCACGTCTATTTTTGGAACTATCTTTATCTGTGCCCTGAATTCCCCATCAGTTGATTCAAATGTGTTTCTATTTTGTTCTACAATTAGTTATCCTAACGATTAGGTGCTAAAGTGTGATAATATACAATTGAATATGAAAGACCAACCCAAACATGCACAATACATATCACTCGATAGGATAAACCTAGTTCTTATTATGTACATGTATAATCTTTGTCAAAGGCCATATATGCTGGGGTTCAAATAATTTTATTTACAATAATATTGTATATCTCAAATGTTATTGTTGGGTGCAGCTTCCGCCAAAACCAGTTCCTCGCACTATTGAAAATACAAGGGAAGCTGATGAAACAATTTGCAGACCAGATGATGAAGAGGTATGTGACCCATTTGTTGCTTTGTCAGCTTTCTCCTGACTTGATGCATTATCTTGCAGATGTCGAAGAATGAATAATGACTTCTGATATTCTTGTTCATTTGCAGCTGTTTGCTGCTAATGATGCTGATGAGTTTAGTGCTGTTTTAAAGCAAGAACACATTCCAAAGATATTAATTACCACCTGCCGTTTCAATTCAACTGTATGTTGTCTATTATACTTTCATTTCATTCCTTTGATTTGACAACTGTATATATATGTGCATTCCTTGTATGCTGGTGATTGCAAAGCTCTCTCCCACGTTCTAAGTTGAAGATATACACACGTCTCTTGGTAAATATTTTTCTCTGTGCAGAGGGGACCAGAATTTATATCTGATCTACTGTCTGTCATACCAAACACTCATTACTACAAGAGAGGGACATATGACTTGAAAAAGGTGCTTCCTTTTTTCTGTTTCACATCTTACTTTGGTAAAATGTGATTTCTTTGCTAAAACTCGCACCACTATCTTTCAGATTGTGGAATATGCAAAAAAGAAGGATTTTACCTCTCTGATAGTTGTCCACACCAGCCGCAGGGAACCAGGTTTGTATATTCGATTTGAATTATAAATTTGTTGGCCATTTTCAGCTCTACTTGTACATTTTTCTGGCATGTAAAAGCAATTCATTTTTTTGTTAGAACCGTGTTTTCTCATCCCCCCCCAAACTAAATAAATAATGATAATAAAGATGCAAAACTGTTCATTTGGGAATGTTAAGTAAAGTTTATGCTAGTATTCGAGATGCAGTTAAGTTCTGAGGTAGTTATATTGTAATTATTGTGTACAACGGTTATAACAATTATTATTGTAGCTTTGTATTGTTCAGACATCTTAACTCTAGACTTGAAAGAAATAATACATACTCACTTGAAGTGGTCACAAATGTAATGATGTATTTCTCCATATATGTAATGCAAACATACTGTACTGAAATTATAAAATAAAATACTGAACTTTATACTGTCCGTGCTCAGATGCTCTTCTAGTGATTGGCTTGCCTGATGGACCCACCGCACATTTTAAGCTAACGAAATTGGTTTTACGCAAAGATATTAAGGTATCATATTCTTAGCTAGCAACTGACTTGTGGCATCCATGAACTAACAGTTTTTTTACATGCGTTGCAAAGATAAAGTTTCTTTATTTGTTACGATTATCAAGACAAATACAAACACATATCTTAGTGTATGTTTTGCTTTCCTGTTACAGTAAATGTGACTTGTTAAGAGTTCCAATGTCTTCTAATATAAATCCTTTTTGTTTCCAACTGAATTATTTCGTTTTGCTGTATATTATTGTTTCTTCTACTGTGGAGTGTTTCTGTTGCTGTAGTTAGTTGTGCTTGATAATTTTAATACCTGGTCCTTTCTTTTGTAGTGTTACTACCATAAACTCTGTAATTAGATGAAGCGGTCAGCTTAAATACTTGATGTAGGCATTAGGAAAGATGCTTTAGTTTAAATGCATGCCGACCCGTCTGCAATGGTTTCTATGAAAACAGTCAAACAAAACTTTCTTTTTCTTTTATTCAAGGCATTTTCATCTGTTAGCTATCCAAATAGACATTATTAGGAGTCAAATTCATTAACAATTTTTACCTTGTAATAACCTCTGTTTATTGTTTCCAGAATCATGGAAATCCAACTAGTCACAAGCCTGAACTAGTATTAAACAACTTCACGACACAGCTGGGTCACCGCATTGGAAGGTAGCTTTCTAATGAGTGCAATCATTCATTCGTTAACCCTACCCTGCATCTTAATACGGTTTTAATTTTGACCGATGTTTATTTTCTGAAATATGCAAGAGGACTGAATGGTGTTACTCAGTAGTTTATGTTGTCTCTTCTCACTATCAACTCGTGTGTTTTTCTAGGCTGATACAATCACTTTTTCCTCAAGACCCGAATTTCCGTGGTCGACGGCAATGTTGTTAAAGGCGCGCCGAGGCGCACGAGGCGCGGCGAGGCGCGGCGAGGCGCAGCCATAGCGTATAGTTATGTCCGAGGCGCATCGGGTTCAATGATACGCGCGCCTAGGTCAGTGAGGCGCGAGGCTCCAAGGCAGTGAGGCGCAACGAGGCTCAAATTGGTCTAAAAATATTCTAAATAGCCCAAATAAAGCCCATATAATTAAGCCCAGTTTTATAAATATAAACCCACCTTACAGAAAACCTAATATCATAACAAAACTTCCACGTAAAGCAGCTGAGATTAATTTTGAGTGAGTCTCCCACCGAGTTGACCGGGTTTGACGGGTTTCAAGCCGAGTTTGACAGATCTCCCACCGAGTTTGAGGTATACTCTCTACTTCTTCTCTTCTTCTCTGATTCTCTACGAGTATTTGTGTGTACACAACTGTACATACAAATATATATCATGAGTATATACATACAACCGTGTATGTATATATCATATACATACTGATTTGTTTATAAGAGCTTCTCTGATTTGTTGTTAGTATTAGTACTAAATACTAAAATACTTGTTTGTACAGGAACAATGGAAAAAGGTGATAGCAAGAAAACTGATCCAGCATGGAAATACTCAACACAAGTTGAAGCTGGAAATCGTGACAAAATGCAATGCAACTTCTGTGCTAGAATACTATGTGGAGGAGTTTATAGAATGAAAGAACACTGGATTGGGGGGCGTAGAAACGCAAAAAAATGTACCAGAGCTCCTGGAGACGTTAGAAAAGAGATGGAAGAGTACATGGAAGCTAAAAAGAAAGCAAGAGAGATGGAAAACTACTTTCAAGCAGTTATAGATTCAGATGAAGACTCTGTTGATGATATTATGCAAGTGTCGAAGTCGAACAAAGGGTCGTGTGCAAGTACTCCTTCTTTGAAGACTAAGGTTTCAACATCAAGGCCAAAGGGTCCACTTGATTTATACATGATTCCTGATCCAGAAACAGCAGTGATGAAGAGGAAGGGTAAAGGGCAGCAGAAAATAAATGAGAACGATAATGTACGAAAGGAGTTAAGAGCCCGAGCTTGTACTGCATTTGCTAGATGGATGTACGATGCAGGAATACCCTTTAATGCCGTCAATTATGATAGTTTTCCGGTAATGGTTGAGGCATTTGGACAATACGGACCAAATATGAAGCCGCCTAGTTACCATGAGGTTAGAGTTCCTTTGCTAAAAAAGGAAGTTGATCACTTAAAAAGTTATATAGTTGAGCATGAGAAACAATGGGAAAAGTTCGGTTGCTCGTTGATGTGTGATGGCTGGACAGATGGCGTACAAAGATCATTGATCAATTTCCTTGTCAACAGTCCAAAAGGTAGTGTTTTTATTGAGTCAGTTGATTCATCGGCGTATTCAAAAACGGGAGAAAAAATGTATGAGCTGCTTTGTGGATATATTGAGAAGATTGGACCATCTAACGTGGTGCAGGTGGTTACAGATAGTGCTTCAAACAACAAGTTGGCAGGAAAGCTTTTAGAGGTGAAGTTTCCACATTTGTTCTGGACCCCTTGCGCGGCTCATTGCCTAGATTTGATTCTTGAAGACATATTTAAATTGAAGAACACGAAAAAAACATTTGAGAGGGCTGTCAAACTGAATTCTTATATATATACTCGGCCTCCTATGGTAAATATGTTGCGGGAATTCACCAATGAACGTGAGCTGATCAGGCCTGCCAAAACTCGGTTTGCAACGGCATTTCTCACCCTTGACAGAATACACAACCAGCAGTCTAATTTGAGAAAAATGTTTGGATCAGAAAAATGGCTTGCAAGTAAATATTGCAAGGAGAGAACTGGGAAAGATGTTGCTGAAATTGTTTTTATGCCCTCATTTTGGAATAGTGTAGTATTTTCACTTAAGGTGGCAGGACCTCTTGTTCATGTGTTGAGGATGGTTGATGGGGAAAGAAGACCTGCAATGGGATACATTTATGAGGCAATGGACAGGGCAAAGGAGGCCATTGCGAAGGCCTTCCAAAAAAATGAGAAGAAGTACTCACACATTTTTGAAATAATTGATCAAAGGTTATTCTTATTCTTAATAGCTAATACTTTACTTGAATACCTAACTGGTACAGTTAACCACTTTCATATTTTTAACATGTAATTTGTAAATTAATAAGTTTGAAATTTGTTATGACAGGTGGAATGTACAACTGCACCAACCACTACATGCTGCGGGTTACTATCTCAATCCAGAATTTTATTATTCGAACTTGGACATTGAATCTGATCAGGAGGTGATAAAAGGACTTTATACTTGTATTGAGAAGATGGTACCTAATCAAGTTGAACAAGATAGAATTGCAGACCAAATTCCACTATACAGAAACGCAGAAGATCTCTTTGGCATATCAATGGCTAGAAGACAAAGGACTTCAAAATCTCCTGGTAAATACATGGTAATTTTAGTGAATCAGTCCATAATAACATACTTATGTTTCTTGTTATATGATATTTCAGCGGAGTGGTGGAAATCATATGGTGGTTGTGCGCCTGATTTGCAAAAACTTGCCATCAAAATCCTTAGTCTCACTTGCAGCTCATCCGGATGCGAACGAAATTGGAGCACATTTCAACATGTAAGTTATATATATATATATATATATATATATATATATGTAATTATGTACCAAGTGTCCAAGTCAGTTTCACAATTAATACTTACAAGATAAAACATTTTTTGTAGCTTCATTCTAAAAAGAGGAATCGACTAGCTCAACAACGTTTGAATGATTTAGTCTTTGTTAAATACAATCGAGCATTGAAACGTCGATATGCCTTGCGTGACACCATTGATCCAATATCTTTGAGTGATATTGACGAAAGCAATGAATGGCTGATGGGAAAGCTTGATGATGATCAAGCCAATGATTATGTTTTCGATGATGACGAAGGGTTGACTTGGCAGGATGTTGCAACTGCTACTGGTGCAGGAGAAGCTCGATACAACTCTAGATCACAAACTGCTTCTAACAAGAAGAAAGGGAAACAGCCATGCGAACCATCAACTAGTTTTCCCTTGATTGATGAGGACGAGGAAGAGGAGCTTGAATTCGAGGGAGGGAATCATAGCAATGATGTTGATGATTTCAATGTGGATCATCTCGAAGATGAGGACGAGGACTGAACTTGAAGTAGTAGTACTAGACTACTAGTACTTAATTATTTTGTTTGAGTAGCATTACCACTTAAGTACTATTAGTATATCGTTTGAATTTTGAGTTTTGACTTTGGACAACGATGTAATATCACTAATATGTTACATGCTACTGTACTACGTTAGTATTTGATGCAGGATCTTACATCAGTATTACTTCACTTATGCTTCCTTCCTGTTATTAGATCTACTGTACTGCCTATTAACATTTTGTTTGTTAGATACTTAGATCACTGATTCACTGTTATCTGTTGGAGACTTGGAGTGTAAAGGATGTTGCAGATTTCAGTTCCAAAGCTGCTGGGATCAGCTATTTTGGTAATAATTTTCCTTCTATTAATTGGATTGCAGGTATGTCTTGCACTTTAAAGTTAAAATAATGCTTTTTTAAGTTTTATATAGTTGTTTATGCTTTTTTGTGCATTATTCCATATTTCTATGATATATAATTAATTTTTTAAAATAAATTCGCTTCACTTCGATGAGGCGCGCGCCTCGCCTCGCGCCTCATCGCCTAGGCTCCACGGGACCTTAGCGCCTCGGTGCGCATCGCGTGTTTAATAACTTTGGTCGACGGGTTGTAACCTTCCACAATCAGAGAGATTTTATATTCTTCAGGCATCATCGGTGTGTGTCTTTGACAAAATGATATATCGTTTACATTGCACTAGGTGTTCTTTTGATTTTTAATAGTTACCATTTTTATCATGTGAAGTTATATATTTGAAAACAAAGAAGATAAACAGACCGACTCAAAAATTACAAAGAACAAGGACAGTAAGGTTGAGGGTGTCTCCAAGGACAGGGTAATTGCCAGGCTACAGGTATGCTTCACATTTTGCCTATATTGTACATACTGTTCTGAGTTAGATGACACGTTTTGTGATCAGTTTGACCTTTTCATAATATGAAATTATAAGAAAGATATCACCATTTCTGTTGAGCTCTGATATCAGGAATCAGCCTCTTGCTATATACGAGTAATTTTAATTTTTTGGTATTCCATTGGACTGCAAACGCCTGTATGGGCCATGCAAATGCACTCTTATATATACTTTATACTTGCAGGAGTGCGGGCCTCGTTTTATTTTAAAGTTGAGAAGTCTGCAGCATGGGACATTCGACACCAAAGGCGGGGAATATGAGTGGGTTCATAAGGTAATTTACTCACTGTGACTGCTTTCTCGCATCTCAATTAATACGTTGATTATAGGTTGCTAATAACATAATATTAGAATATAATTAGCCATCTAAATGTTCTTGTTTTCCCTACTTGCTCAAAACAGCCTGAAATGGATACCAGCAGAAGACGATTCTTCTTATGATAAGCATCACAATTGGTTTTCAAGACTTAAAATTCTATAACCCTTTCCACAAGCTACAAGATCAGGAAATTATCCTTCCGTTGCAACCATATGCTACTTGTTCTCCCGTCTGATTTAGAACATTACCTGACAGCTTTGTGGGTAACTTTTTGAAGTGAGGCGAATTGTGTACACTTCCAGTAATATTTATTTCTTGGCAATGCAATTTTGGTTTTGTCTTATCGGATTTATTATGCAAACAAGTCTCCTTCATAACTTAAAATGTATGCATCATCGAGAATGTAAACGAGGACAAAGTAGTATTCCCCTTGAATATATGTATGAAATGTAGGATTATTGGACTATTCAATTTTTTCCTAATTTGATTGTACTATTCAGCCTTTCAGGTGATAATTTTGCTTAGTATTTGTATAGAGTGATAGTTAATACTAAGAAGTTAGTTACCTATTAAAAATTTGAAATATTAACCCGGCGCGTCAGGGCGGTCGGGTTGCGTTCAAGTCAGTAAATTGAGAATTAATGGGAATGATATAGAAAATTATTGTTAATATTATAAATAATAATTTCAATATTAATAATTAAATATAATCTATATATACATATAAAAATTAAAAAAGTTGAATTTTGACTGATTTATTCAGCTTAAAAGCGATTTTGACTATTTTCACAAAAGTTGTTAGGGATATATTCATTTGATGATGTACAAAATACTAGAACAGGGTCTAGATTAGTTTATCTGTAATAAGTCTTTCTAGTCTCTGAAGTGAATAATCAGAGTCTAGATGGTCAACATTCATGTTACTTGTACTTAGAAGAATTTCTGTAGAAAGTGAAACCAGAGTCTGCATGAAGATCAGAGTCTGGAAGGTGATCAGAGTCTATAGACTATCAGAGTCTGTGATCTATCAGAGTCTACATGTGATCAGAGTCTGAAGATCATCAGAGTCTGAAGATTTCAGAGTCTATACAGTTGAGGATAAATTTGGAAGAAGATCACAGGAATGGAAAGTCTTCGAAGATCAGGATAAATATATTGCAGATATGCTGTGGGAAAGAAAGAGAATTCTAGAAGGAAACTGTCAACTAATAATTAGGAATTCTATTCCTATTGTAATTTATCTTTCTGTTATTAGTTGATAGGCAGCTCTCTATATAAACTCTATGTAACCTAATTGTAAATGTGTGGAAAAGTCGAAACAAAATCATCTGAGTGAAATTTTGTGAGAGCATAGAAATAGAGAGAGTTGCTGTGATAAACACAGAGAAGCTGCTAGGGTTTGTGTACACCCTAGGAGAGTTTTGTATTCACAAATCAATAATACAAAACAGTACTTATTCATATTTTTGTGTTTGAGTTTGTTCTTAATTTGATTTTAAATCGGGCAGAAAAGACATACAAGTATTCAACCCCCCCCCTTCTACTTGTACGACTGGGAAAACAATTGGTATCAGAGCTTAACGTTTAAAATCGATCAAAGATGTCTGGAAACAAAGATGGCAATTCTAAGATTCCTATGCTTAAGAGAAACGAGTTCACCCACTGGAAGGTTAAGATGCTGCACCATCTGGAAGCAACAGACCCTGACTATCTTGACAGGATTAATGAAGGACCCTTTGTGCCCTTAAAAATTGTGCCTCAAATCAATGAGGAAGGCAAAATAACTGAAGAACACCTCGTTGAGAAACCAAAGGCTGAATGGACAAAAGAGGACAAAGAAAATGTCCTTAAGGAGGCAAAAGTAAAGAACATTCTCTTTAACAGTTTAGATTCTGTTCTAACTAACTGTGTCATATCATGCAAGACTGCTAAGGAGATGTGGACAAAACTTGAGGTGCACTGTCAAGGGACTAAAGATGTCAAGAAGAATGCTAGGTCTTTGCTCATTCAAGAGTATGAGTACTTTGAAGCAAAATCTGGAGAATCTATCACTGAGATGTATGATAGGTTTACAAAACTCCTGAATGAGATGGCTATGCTTGGTAAGGTTTATGATTCTGAAGATACGAATACCAAGTTTCTGAGAGCACTTCCTGAAGAGTGGGACAATAAGACTACAGCCATAAGAGAAGCTAGAGATTTGGATGAACTAACTCTAGAAGAATTGTATGGCAGACTCAAGACATATGATTTGGAGATGCAACAGAGGAAGAATAAGAAGTCTGTGAAGACAAAATCTGTGGCACTCTTACTGGAGTCTGAGAAAGAACAACAGGAACAACCCACAGAAGCTAGAATCAAGGATTCAAGGAAGAAGGGTAAAGCTGTTGTGGAGTCAGAGTCTACTGACACAGACTCTGATTCTGATGAAGAGATTGACCTAAGTCAAATGATGGCTATGTTTGCAAAAAATTTCAAAAGAATGAAATTTAACAAAAGAACTGGAAAATTTAGCAAGAGGCCATCATTCAAGAAGGAAGATGAGAAGGTTGAGAAGAGCAAGAGTACAATAATCAAACTTGACAAAGCAAAGGTCAAATGTTTCAACTGTGGAATATTGGGCCACTTTGCTAGTGAGTGCAGAAAGTCAAAAAGTCAAGGAAAAGGAAAAGCACTTCTATCAACTGGAAAGGATTGGGCAGATTCAAGCTCAGAGGATGAAATTGATTATGAAAATCTAGCACTGATGGCATCCTCCTCAAGAAAATCACAATCTCCCAAAGAACCCTCATCTCCTAAAACTCAGGTATCAATCTTTACTCCTGAATCCTTAATTAATTTAGACTCTGATGGTATAGAAACTGTGCAAAGTGAGGTCAATAAAATAATGATAACATGTAGGTCTCTCACTAGTGAAAGTGAAAGGTTGAGAGAGGAAAATTTGACCTTGACTAAAAGGAATGATCATTTAGAGTCTGAGTTAATATTAATGGAACAATACAAAAAGGATTCTGAGAAACATAGTCATAACTACACTGAAATCTTGAAGGCCTATGACTATGTTAAGAAAGAACTAGAAGAAGAGAGACTCAAGTTTAGAGTCTGGACAGACTCTGGTAGAAAAGTTCAAGAAATTCTCAATAATCAAAATGTGTGTCAAACTGCTGGTCTAGGCTATGACAAGAGTCAAGACAAAAGACCTATTGTTGAGAATGATAACAGTGAAGAAGCTAGCCAAGTTAATAAGACTAAAGACAAAAGTACATTTGTTCCTGTTAAGTTTGTGACACCTAAAGAAAAATCTGAAACCACAAACTCATCTGTCATTAGTCCCCCTGTTGATAACAAAAAGACAGATGAAACAGGAGCAAATAACTCTAAGAAAAATATTAATATAGGGTACTTGTCTAAGTCAAAATTAAAAGAAAGGCTAGAGAACTTATCAGAGTCTACCAAAACTAGGAGAAATAGGAATGGTAAGGAAGGAATTAATAAGGCAAACAATTACCAAAAGGATCCTAATGCTCCTAGAAAGAAGTGTTATAGATGTGGCAACCACAACCATTTGGCTATAGATTGTAAAGCAAAGATTGAGAAGAAATCAGAGTCTAGTCCTTCTCAGACTCTGAAAAGTCACTACATACCACAGAAACCTTGTTATCACTGTGGTAGCATATTTCATTCTATATATATGTGTAAGGATTATCATGATTTGTATTACAATTTTTATGAGCTAAAATCTTCTATTGATAAGAGTTGGTATGACACTGATAAGACTCCACCACAGTCTAGAGCAACAAAAGAGACAGGTAAGCCAAATGTGAAAATTATTAAGCCTGTTTCTCCTAAAAATAGTAGAAAAGGATCCAAAACTGTTTGGGTCCTCAAAACATCTAACTAGTTGCTTTATGTATGCAGGGAGCTAGGGTAAAGAAAGTAACCCTAATCCTGGACAGTGGATGCTCAGGACATATGACTGGAAAGAAATCCCTGCTTACAGACTTTGAGGAAATGGCTGGCCCAGAAGTATCATTTGGAGATGGCAACAAAGGACAAACACTGGGATATGGCAAGATTGTACTTGGGAATGTCATCATTGAACAAGTAGCTCTAGTTGATGGCTTAAGGCATAATTTAATTAGCATAAGTCAACTTGGAGACAAAGGTTACCATACTGGCTTTGACAACAAAGAGTGTCTTGTGACTAACAAAGAAACAGGCATTGTGGTTTTCAAAGGACACAGACATGGTAACATTTATGAAGCCAGCTTGGAGGATTGCATAAACAATGAAGTCACATGTCTATACAGCAAGGCCTCAACTGAAGAAAGCTGGAAATGGCACAAGAAACTGTCTCACATCAACTTCAAAACACTCAACAAGTTGGTTAAACAGAATCTTGTAAGAGGATTACCACATGTTGATTTTGTACAAGATGGACTTTGTGAAGCATGTCAACTTGGAAAACAAAGGAAATCATCCTTCAAGAGCAAGACAATAAATACCATTTCTGAACCCTTTTATTTACTACATCTTGATTTATTTGGTCCAGTAAATGTTATGTCAATTAACAAAAATAAATATACTCTTGTTATTGTAGATGATTTTACAAGATTCACATGGGTTTTCTTTCTACATTCAAAGGATGAAGCTTCTCAACACATAATAGATCATATCACTTTTCTGGAAAGAAAATCAAAGAAAATAGTAAGAATTCTGAGGAGTGACAATGGTACTGAATTCAAGAATTCAATCATGGAGAACCACTGTGCATCAAGGGGAATTACTCAACAATTTTCTGCGCCAGGAACTCCTCAACAAAATGGAGTTGTGGAAAGAAAGAATAGGACACTCATAGAAGCTGCCAGAACAATGTTGGCAGAGTCTAAGCTGCCAGTATATTTTTGGGCTGAGGCAGTCAATACAGCATGTTTCACTCAAAACTGCACTCTAATAAACATGCATGGAAAGACTCCCTATGAAATGATAAAGGACAAGAAGCCAAGTGTAAAACACTTTCACATATTTGGATGCAAGTGTTATGTACTGAAAGTACATCCTGAAAATCTAAGCAAATTCGAAGCCAAGGCAGATGAATCAATCTTTCTTGGATATGCATCAAACACAAAAGCATTCAGAGTGTTTAATCTTAGAACCAAAATTGTTATGGAATCTATTCATGTTGCATTTGATGATAAAAAGTTTACAGGATTGCAGGATGAGTCAGAGTCTACTACACTGGAATTTGAAAATCTAAAAAGTTCTGAGATAAATGAAGAAGAAGAGGATGAAGACCCTCAAACAACTCCTGAACCAACACAGGAATCTGCACACTCTGAGGGGGAGTCAGAAAATTCAACTCCAAATAATTCAGAGTCTAACAGGTCAGGGTCTACCCAGACAGAGTCTAGACAGACAGAGTCTAACTCATCAGGGTCTGAGTCAAGCAACTCTGAAGCCTTGTCAGAGTCAAGCAATTTAGGGGGAGCCTCTTCATTTGAATTTCCCTCAAATACAGAAGATGCAAATGACTTAGGAGGAGCTTCGAGTTCAAGAACCAATCTTCCACCAGCTAGAAAATGGACAAGGGATCACACTCCTGACTTAATAATTGGTGACCCTGAGAGTGGTGTACAAACAAGAACAACCACTCAAAATGAATATCTTTATAGCTGTTTTCTCTCAAAGAATGAACCCAAGAAAATTGAGGAAGCCTTGCAAGACCCTGATTGGATTATTGCAATGCAAGAAGAATTGAATGAATTTGAGAGAAATAAAGTGTGGAAACTTGTACCAAGACCTAGAAATAGATCAGTGGTTGGTGCAAAATGGGTGTATAGAAATAAACTTGATGAGAATGGAACTGTAGTAAGAAATAAAGCAAGGCTAGTTGCAAAAGGATACTCACAAGAGGAAGGAATTGACTATGATGAAACTTTTGCACCAGTAGCAAGATTGGAAGCTATCAGAATGTTTCTTGCCTTTGCAGCTCATTCAAAATTCAAGGTGTATCAGATGGATGTGAAAAGTGCCTTCTTAAATGGAAAATTGGAAGAAGAAGTCTATGTGGAGCAACCACCAGGATTTGTTGATCCAAAGTTTCCTGATCATGTTTACAGGTTAGACAAGGCACTATATGGATTGAAGCAAGCACCTAGAGCATGGTATGAAACTCTTTCAAAATTTCTTCTGGAAAATGATTTCACAAGAGGTACCATTGATAAAACTCTCTTTATTAGAAAATGTAAGGGTGATATTTTGCTTGTCCAAATTTATGTTGATGACATTATATTTGGATCTACTAATGATAAACTCTGTGAAAAGTTTAGTCAACTAATGCAGTCAAATTATGAAATGAGTATGATGGGAGAATTAAACTTCTTTTTGGGGCTTCAAGTCAAACAGAATGATGATGGAATTTTCATCAATCAAACAAAGTATGTAAGAGAACTGTTGAAGAAGTTTGATATGCAAGACTCTGCAACTGCTAAAACTCCCATGTCAACTGCCACAAAGCTAGACTCTGACCCAAAGGGTAAGAAAGTTAACAACACTAGCTACAGAGGTATGATTGGCTCATTGTTATATTTAACTGCTAGTAGACCAGACATAATGTTTGCAACTTGTCTATGTGCTAGATTTCAAGCTGACCCTAGAGAATCACATTTAATAGCTGTGAAAAGAATTTTTAGATATCTCAAGGGGGCACAAACTCTTGGACTTTGGTATCCTAGAGAGTCAGATTTTTCACTAATTGGTTATTCAGATTCTGACTATGCAGGATGCAAAGTAGACAGAAAAAGCACAACAGGACAATGCCAGTTTCTTGGCAACAGATTAATTTCTTGGTTTAGCAAGAAACAACAGACTGTATCAACCTCAACAGCTGAGGCTGAATACATTGCAGCTGGAAGTTGCTGTGCTCAAATCCTGTGGATGAGAAATCAATTACTTGATTATGGACTAACATTCTCAAATATTCCTATGTATTGTGATAATACTAGTGCTATTAAAATTGCAGAGAATCCAGTCCAACACTCCAGAACAAAGCACATTGATGTCAGGTATCACTTTATTAGAGAACATGTTGAAAATGGTACTGTGACACTTCACTATGTTCCAACTGACAGACAGATTGCAGACATTTTGACAAAACCACTTGATGAATCTACCTTTCTCAAACTGGTAGGTGAATTAGGTATGTTAAACATGTAAGTGATCAAAATTAAAGAAGCAAGGTATGTACCTTAATTATAGTCCCTATCTTAACACACTGTGATTAATTGTTAGTGCAACATTTTGTTTGGTATTTTACCTTGACAGAGTCTAGACTCTGACGAGTCTGTAGACTCTGAAAGTCAGTAGACTCTGAGAAAATTATCGCCTAGACTCTGAAACGGTTAAAATTCGCGCCTGCAGACTCTGATTGCATTTAAAATGTTCAAATGACTTGAAATAGGCGGTAACAGTTATTTTTTTTTACCGGATACAGGCTGTAGACTCGTGTGTATTGTATGCAACTTGAACAAAATAAAATTTTTCATACAATTTACTCACTTGTTTATTGCAATTGATTTCTAAGGCAAAAATATTCACAGAGCTTTTTACGAACCCTAGCTAAATTCTTCAAGCTTCTCCATCACTTTCAACTTAACAACTTTAATGGCTGCCGTTTCTACTGTCATGAGAGGACCCAAGGCGATTGCGTTCACATTTGGGGATTTCGAGTTCATGACCACAAATCATGTTGCTGCTCTTGGAGATAGGAAAGGGGTAGACGCTGACTACTACCCTGTGATGGATTTCTTGGAGCAATCCGAGCTACACTACATTCTCAAGGCATCACCAGTCATTCACATGGATGCTGTATCACAAGCATGGAGCACTGCAAAGGTAGTTGATCCTTCTCAGGATCAACCAGGTAAAATAATGTTTACCTTTGGTTCGACTACATTCGATGTCACTTCAGATGTGCTTAATTCTGTGTTTAAACTGCCTGTTAAGTCTACTTTTGATGAAATTGTATCTGATGATGACATTAAAAACATGTTTAAGGCAATAGGTTATTCTGCTAGCTTAGATAACATGAGCAAGATAACTAGGCCTTACTTAAGGAAATAATGGTCATTTTTCTTCGATCAAATTGCTAAGTGTTTTACTGGTAAGTGTAGTGGATTTGATGCTATTACTGCTATTACTTATCAAATTGGTCATAGTCTCCTATTTGATAGAATAATCAACATTGGTGATATGTTGCTCACTCAAATGGGAGCAAAATTAAATAATGTGCATGAGGGGAGAAAGAAAGTCTACTATCATAGATTTCTTATGATTCTCCTCAATCACTTCATTCCTGACATGTCAACCAAGTTGGCAGATGATTGCTGTGTGCAGGCATACAAACAGCAAAGGAGGATATTCTCTGACATTAAGAGAATTGATGACAAAAAGAAGAGTCTACCTGCAATGACATATCCAAAGGTAATGCAGGTAAAACTCTCATCCTACAAACCTTCTATCTATAATGCTTCATTTTTTGGTGAAATGGTGCAGGAACAAGTAATGGAGAGTCCCCCTGCACCTACCCAAGTCACCCAATCCCCTTCAATTATACAATCTTCCAAACCAAATTCCAAAAAGAAACCAACCTCTGGTGTCTCTCAACAGGCACCAGTTGTAAAGAGAAGAAAATTGATTCAATCTAGGCTTATAGATGAGCACAGTGATGAGGAGCTCAATCCACTAGAGAAGCAAGTTGTTGAAGGACTTTCTTTGCTAAAGGAAGGTCATGATACACTTGATTCTAACCTTCAAGCCAAGTCTGTAGACTCTCAAAAGGCTACAGACTCTGAAAAACATAGGGGAGCACCTCAGGATTCTCATATTGAGTCTCCTGAGAAATCTTTTGCTAAGAAGTACAGAAGGTTAAGGAAGGCTTATTCTGCACACACACACAAGCCTGTTATTAGTACTAACCCTGTTTTGCAGGAAACAGATGCTCCCAAGGCTCCTGCAGAGCCAGACTCTGAAATCAAGAAAACACCTGAACCAGAGTCTAATGTTGAGTCAGAGTCTAGGCTGCCTTTAGACTCTGATCATGACACATTTTGGGAAGGAATGCCATTGGATGCAGCCTCGTGCCTAATTGATGAGATCATTACTCCAAGTGATGAGGCACTGATATTCTTATATCCTTTGGTGGAATCAGTTGAAGATCCAGAGCAATATCAGACTAAATCTCAAGTCTTGGATTTTCTTTCAACCTATGAAGCCCTAAGGAAGAGAATGGAACAGGAGCTACAAATGTCTGCACAGGATGTGGTCAAAAATCTTTATAGCTACCTATTCAACTCTTCATTCCAAGAACAAGCAGCTGGGCTCATAGAAGGCAGAACAAATGCAGTTCTCAAAGCACTAGGTGTGCCAGACTCTGAACAGCAAATTCCAAAGAAGCCTAAAAAGCTTAAGGTCCACAAAAGGAGAGCCTCAGAGTCTGTTGTTGAGTTGGAAACTGAGATTGAGCAACCAGTTTTTAACTATGAAGCAATTTGGGAAAATGGAGTTACCTACAGGACAGCCATTCAATGGATCTCTCAAATTCAACCTCTATCAAGACAGGTGGCTGACTATCTTGTCCATAATATAGGTACAATTGCCAACAAATACATCTATCCAACCTACCAAAGTAGACTGGATCAATTTAAGGGCACATATTTTCAAAGAGTAAGAAGGGAACTGCAGGACCTCTTCAATCTCACAGATGCCCAGGCAATCAATGCAATCCATCTCAGGGCTTTTCATCACAAGTTGGATGCATTTATTCTTGAAGAACAACAGGAGGTAGCAGGAGGTGCAAGGCAGTTGGAGGATGGGACTAGTGCACCAGTGGTGACTAGTGATAGAGATGCTCAGTCTGCCTCACCCACACAAGAACCACCTAGTCAGAGGTTGGGTGATAGTGGGGCAGGGGAGTATGCTGTTGAGCCCACCTTGACAACTCACCAAAGAGCTGATGAGAACCCCAGTGATATGGGAGGACAGACTCTGATGGATGCTCATGAAGAAATTTCTCAATTTATTCTATCAGAGTCTATCCACCTTGAGGGGGAGTCTCATGCACTAACAGTCAAAGATGGTGACACTCAGACTCTGGCTTCTAATGAAGTCATGCTGAAGCAGTCAGAGTCTAGAGTAGACCCTGAGACTGGAATACTGGAGCCAACAGACTCTGAAAAGAGAGAAGATGCTAGTAAGGGTTCAGAATCTGTTGATGCTCACCCCTTGGTGGAAACCCCTAGCCTTCAGACATTTGAAGGGGTTCCCCTCCATCAAGGTGGTTCAGGTATTGAAGCACCATTTTTATCTCTCAACCCCTCTTCTGTAGGTTTATTGAGTGCACCCTCCAAATTGAGTGAAAAAATTTCTGAGAGGCTGGCACTGGACCAGGCAAAAGGAGAGATAGAAAAGGCTGTAGAGAGCCTGAGTGAGATTGAGAAAGTGGGTGTCCAACCCCACTGTGAGCATGAGAGAATAGGGTATCCTGAACCTAGCTTTACTTATTGGGATCAAGATTTTCCAAAGAGTTGGTCCAATGAGTTGGAGCAGGGGATGGATGACAATTCACTATGTTTGATTGTGCATATTGGCAAACAGGAGGAGGCTCTTGCTGCTCAGAAATCATTTACACAGAGACCCCAACTTCACCTGGTGGATTCTCTAGCAAGGAGAGCAGATAGAGTCATGGAGGCTTTGGTGGATAACCCTGTCATTTTCACTGAGGCTGCAACATTGAAGTCAGAAGAACCTCTTTTAATATTGCCTATAAGGGCTAGACTTCCAGAGTCTACAGTCTCTGATCACTCTCAGGAGGAGTCAGGGTCTGTAGTCCCGTTTGCAGTTTCGGAGTCTACACCACCACCAGAGTCTACACCTCCATTCACAAAGCCAGAGCCTGTTGCTGAGGAATGCCATTCTACAGATGATGATCTTGTTACTCCTTCTTTTATCTATTTTGATCAGGTGTTTCCTCAGTCTTGGGAGTCTGCACAGCAAAGAGGCATCAATGATAAAGATTCTTTTGAGTGTATTTTGGATATTCATCTTTCTGAGAGACTTAAGGCTTTTCAGAAAAAATCTTTTCAACAGGAACATGGTTACTATCCTGGTGAAGAAGATCAAGTCTTAGATGGAGCTGTTAAAGCTAAGCTGCCTGATGTTGCTGCTCAGTTATCCAGTGTGGTTCAGGACATTTCTCATATTCAAACAAAGCTCACTGGTGTTGATAATACAACTTCTCTGCTCAGTACAAGATTTGACAGAATTCACTCTCTTCAATTATCCAAAGAGGTCGCTTTTAAAGATGCTCTAGCTGCTATCACTTCCACTCAAGCCTCTCTTCAAACTACAGTTTCTGATTTGACCACTAAGGTTGATTCAGTTATTGCAGCCCAGGCAAATATCTCCACTGTTCTTGAACAGATTCTTTTGGCTGTCACTAGTAATGATGATGTCAAAAAGGGGGAGAAGGTCCTCCAGGAGACATAAGGATGAGGGATGCAAGAATCAATCAAGGGGAGTTAAAAGGAGGAGAGATGGTGATGATGGAGATAGTTCTCATGGTTCTAAGGGTCCTGATGGTGTGCAACAAAAGCAATCTGGAGTATCGAAAACTCAAACACATCAGTCAGGGACTAGACATGGGAAATCAGAGTCTAAGTCAGACTCTGATAAGCAAAGAAAGAAGTCAGACTCTGATCAAACTCAAGAACCTTCATACTGGAAGTGCAGTCAATCAAATCTGCAACTTAGAGCTAAAAAGAAGATAGGTCTTGGAGGATTTGAAGAATCTGACATTGACAGAACATCTACTCTAACCAAGGATCCTCAATCCTTGACAGATAGGCAGTTTGAGAAGATCACTCAGAAGCACTTAAATAAAGTGGTGTCTGCTCAAATTGTGTATAATGTTTTTGAAAAGAAGATACAAGGAGGTCAGGGAGGTACAGAAAAGGTGAAGAATGAGATGCTGGTTTACTTCTTAGAAGGTGGAAGTGTAAGATGGATTAGTCAGTCAAATTTTATCTTTTTCAAACAGGCTGAGGAACTACAGTATATTAGATTCCTACTTCAAATTGCTTATGAAGTTAACAAGAGCAAAGAAGCTGTCACACACAAATGGTTCAAGGAGATTGATAGGAAGCTGATTTTGCACAGACAGACAAATCGACAAATGGGCAAATTTTCTTTAAAATATGTTGATTTAGAATGATCTATTCAGTAATGCCAGTGGATTTTCGTATATACTGCTGAAACTTCAGTTTTTTTAGCTCAGGGAGATAATGTTTTGATTATTCTATTAATGATAATTGATAGAAGTATCTTAATTGAAATGAGTGATGCCACTCTGTCCTTGGTACTCCAAAAGACACTGAAATTTAAGCAGAGGACCGAAAGAAGCTTTGTTAAGAAAGCCTTATGCTTATGTTCTTAAGATGTGTGTTAAGAATCTAATACTATACAAAAGAACAAAGTCGAAAAGACTAAGAACAAAATAGGATTATTGATGAGGTTGGTCCAATCTAATAAACGTTTAAATCAAATTGTATCATTCTTAGTAATAAAATAAACTAGGTCTGATCACCGTATTTACTAAAAGGTATGTGGCAGAACAGAATAAAAGATGTTACTGGAAATAAGTAGGAAGAGCTTCTTTGGATAATGCTTTTCCTACTAGATGCCTGATTCTCATTTCTATAAATATTCTAGGAAGAAGCTATCGGAACCTCTGGTCATATAGTTGGTTGGGTTTTTCTTCAAGTAGTTTTTGGCTTGTATAGTTTCACACACCTAGTCAGTGATGTTACTGGACTAGGATTATAGTTTGTTTAGCAGTACGCATAGTGTATATACACTTAATCACATCTGCAGGCAAATGTGTCATCTGTAAGTACAGGAAAACAAAGTAAAAACGATAAATAGCTACCAACTGAGAACGCGCTCTTACTAAGCACCAAATTTCAGGAAAAAACACAAGTCCTACCTACATTGTAACAGCCCGCTAGAATTTGATAGGGCCTACACATACTAAGTAGATTTAACTAGTAACAACCTGCGGAAAGAAAGAGATAAGAGTGAGGCAAATTGTTCAGTTACCAACACAAAATTTATTATATAGGATTTCAGGTGAATAATTGAAGCAGTTAAAGATGTAATGCAATAGTAAGTATATCTAGTTGAAACAAAACAAGCTAAGCAAAGCGAACCAAATATAGAGCTGAAAATCAAACAAGGAGAGTACATGAATATCAGTGACCCTAACATCGAATATCAAGAAACCACAGCACATAGGTTTCGTCCCCGGTTATCCACCAGAAAAATTAAATAGAAATAATAAAACATTCCCACAAACACAAACGGTCATTTCTCAGTTAGAATCATAGAGCGCAAAGTTGCCAGAGTCTAGCTCTAGCATCATAGCAGAAGAAATAGAATGATCAAGCTTAACAACATCTGTGATTGTAAACTGAGTCTCTCATCTGTCATTAAACGCAAAGTTGAACCACTGACATAGACAGTTTAAAGCCATGGACACTTCGTTCTGAACAGAATCCAGCATGCTTTTTCGGATTGTTTATGTTATACTCCCTCGGCATCTTTTGACTTTAAATAAAAGTCAAATTTATGGATCATTCCTTTCTATTCATATATTTTTTATTTTATTTATATGTAACAATAATTATTAATTCTTAGTTAAAATAAAGTCAATTTGATTTTTAAAAGTCAAAACATGTCAATAATTTCAGGACGGAGAGATTATATATTACTGACACCTACTCAAAACTTTGATAAGTAAAAGCAGAAGGTCATACAATAAATTTTAAGGTTTTTCTAGTGTGTTCAAGGGCACACAATAAAAGATAAGTTGTCAAATTTTAATTGACTCCTACTTGTTAATGATAATAGATCCCTCTTTTTTTTGTCAGAATAATGGATCCCTCTTTATGCAAAAAAACTTCACTAATAAAAAAAAATCACCTCATAAAAGTGTAATAAAACTAAGGGACTAATGTGTACACCCTAAATTTTAATACGTTTTGGTTTTGATTAATGTGTGAACTACAAAGGTAACACTATAATCGGATTTTGTAATCATCTTTTAATTCTGAGAATATTTTTTTCATGTCTCCTAACAAAATTTTGACGTTATAATTTTTTGTTATAATAATCCAAACCCATAATTTGATTTATACCGGACTCAACAATACAATATATCCTATTAATTTATTTTTATAAATACTCAAAGAAACCCTATTAATTTAACGTGGAATGTTATATAAATATTTTTGAAAATTATAAAAATATATTTATTTCATAGAAATTATAAATATGTATATAATAAAAGTAATTAATTTAACAAATTATACAATTCAAGAAAAAAAAATCCGTACTTTACTGACTTAAACCATGTTTAGAATTACTTTTATAAACTGTAATAACAATCTTTTGCTAAAAATAAATAAATAAAAAGGTATTTTATAAAATTTAAAAACAACTTTAAAAAAAATACTTTTAGTAAAAATTGATTGTAAGATAAAACAGGTTTTCCCATATTTTTAGAAAAAACTACTAATTGAATATAGGAACTACTATTGAATACTAATTGAATATTAATCATCCCTTATGAAGTAGTTACTATATCTCAAAATTCAAAATATATCCTCATAAAAAACATTGCTAAATAATTATTTAATGTTTTTGACAACACTTCTTTTTGATATTACAATAATTTTTAATAATAATTCTAAACAAACCCTTATAATTATATTTTGGGTGTTGTCCCTATGTATCACTATTTGAACAATAAATGCCCAAAATAGCATAATCGAGTGGAATAGTCTAAAATGTCACCCCAAAACACAACATCGTGTTGTGTGTTTACCCTCTTAATTTTTTTTATTCTGAAAAACACAAAAATATAGCATTAAGTTGAGTTTTGGAAAAAACGCTATATCAGATTACATTTGACATGAAAGTTTTTAAAAGATAAACGCCACACGAACTTGGATTTAACACAAAAACGCATCATTAAGTTGAGTTTTGGGAAAAACGCTGGATAAAATCACGTTTAAGTCAAAATTTTAAATAGAAAATGTCATACGATTTAGCATGTGTATATAAAACCAAGTGACACATAGAAGCATTCTACTCATTAGTGCCATTTTGGGAATTACGTTATAAAACTGTGTCATTTTGTGCCATTTCTCTTATATTTTACGGTATTATTCTTGTAATTTTTTATTTTTTAAAAATAAATAAATAACCCTAAAGAAGAGAAGGTTATAAAAGTAAATTGAGAGTAGAATAAAAACAGGTTTTTAGGTCTCTTCATACTCCCGTTACTCACCTTGTCTGCCGCCGGAGTCAGCTCCTTCACAGGTAATCTATACGTATAGAATTTGTATGTATATGCTCTCATCGTCTTTGTTGTTTTTTATTTGTTTTAATCTGTCATTTTATACTCTCTATTTGAATCTTTATATAATCTTTGTATTTGTACATGCTTTGAATTTAATTTGTAGGCGAAACCCTAGGTGAGTAATTATATACTTTGATAATTGTAATGTGTGTGTGTGTGTTTAATGTATCTTGATTGATTGGTGATTGCTGTTTGTATAATTATTGATTGTGTTTTGTTGCTCGAGATTCATGTAAATAGTAATGAAGCCGATTACGTAAAAAAGATTCTTTATTTACGTAGTAAAATAGCAGATTATATATTGGACAGAAGAGTACTTGATTGTGGTTTGTGAGCTTGAATGTATTTCTCGTGTCGAGTTTTAGGGCTAGAAAAGTGGGATTGCAGTTTCAGGACTTGAGCTTGAATAATTTTGTACTTGTATATTGATTGAATTGTATGTGGATGGTGTAGAATAGTGTGATTTGATGCTTTCTTGGTGATTGTGTAGAGGGATTAAGATGGGTTATAAGCAACGAAAGGGCAAAATTGATGACGGAGATGAAGATAGTTATAAGAAGGATGAGAAGCCAAAGGTGAGTAGTGGGCAGCAGTTGCTTCCTTCAATGATTAAAAACAAAGAGAAAAGATCAGCCCTTCATGCCAAGCTTAAGGAACAGAAGAAACTAGAAAAGCGCAAGAAAGTCATGGCTCGTGATGCTCTTGAGAAGAGAGCTCTTGAGCTCGGTGAAGAGGTTAATTTCTTTTCTTTTTTCTCCGATTTTTTTTCATGCATTATATTTTTAATAATGGATGCCAATATTTTTTTTTAATCTATATCTGTATATTGGAATTTGGTTTGGGTATTTATCCGAACCCTACATATAATCGTAAAAGAAATTAGCAGCCATCCATTTGTTCCTCGAGAAGGCTTCTGGTTGAAATTTTACAGATCGTGCAGTTTACTAATGACTTCTATATAGATAATAATATGGATGATATTCAGTGATAATTATTTTGTTCATATTTACATTTCGACGAATGAGCTCTGGTTTAAGATACCTAGAAGTTGAAGTCGTAGCTACAAAATTTCGTATCAATTTGGCATGTTATTGTTACAATGTCATTTTCACGTCTATTTTTGGAACTATCTTTATCTGTGCCCTGAATTCCCCATCAGTTGATTCAAATGTGTTTCTATTTTGTTCTACAATTAGTTATCCTAACGATTAGGTGCTAAAGTGTGATAATATACAATTGAATATGAAAGACCAACCCAAACATGCACAATACATATCACTCGATAGGATAAACCTAGTTCTTATTATGTACATGTATAATCTTTGTCAAAGGCCATATATGCTGGGGTTCAAATAATTTTATTTACAATAATATTGTATATCTCAAATGTTATTGTTGGGTGCAGCTTCCGCCAAAACCAGTTCCTCGCACTATTGAAAATACAAGGGAAGCTGATGAAACAATTTGCAGACCAGATGATGAAGAGGTATGTGACCCATTTGTTGCTTTGTCAGCTTTCTCCTGACTTGATGCATTATCTTGCAGATGTCGAAGAATGAATAATGACTTCTGATATTCTTGTTCATTTGCAGCTGTTTGCTGCTAATGATGCTGATGAGTTTAGTGCTGTTTTAAAGCAAGAACACATTCCAAAGATATTAATTACCACCTGCCGTTTCAATTCAACTGTATGTTGTCTATTATACTTTCATTTCATTCCTTTGATTTGACAACTGTATATATATGTGCATTCCTTGTATGCTGGTGATTGCAAAGCTCTCTCCCACGTTCTAAGTTGAAGATATACACACGTCTCTTGGTAAATATTTTTCTCTGTGCAGAGGGGACCAGAATTTATATCTGATCTACTGTCTGTCATACCAAACACTCATTACTACAAGAGAGGGACATATGACTTGAAAAAGGTGCTTCCTTTTTTCTGTTTCACATCTTACTTTGGTAAAATGTGATTTCTTTGCTAAAACTCGCACCACTATCTTTCAGATTGTGGAATATGCAAAAAAGAAGGATTTTACCTCTCTGATAGTTGTCCACACCAGCCGCAGGGAACCAGGTTTGTATATTCGATTTGAATTATAAATTTGTTGGCCATTTTCAGCTCTACTTGTACATTTTTCTGGCATGTAAAAGCAATTCATTTTTTTGTTAGAACCGTGTTTTCTCATCCCCCCCCAAACTAAATAAATAATGATAATAAAGATGCAAAACTGTTCATTTGGGAATGTTAAGTAAAGTTTATGCTAGTATTCGAGATGCAGTTAAGTTCTGAGGTAGTTATATTGTAATTATTGTGTACAACGGTTATAACAATTATTATTGTAGCTTTGTATTGTTCAGACATCTTAACTCTAGACTTGAAAGAAATAATACATACTCACTTGAAGTGGTCACAAATGTAATGATGTATTTCTCCATATATGTAATGCAAACATACTGTACTGAAATTATAAAATAAAATACTGAACTTTATACTGTCCGTGCTCAGATGCTCTTCTAGTGATTGGCTTGCCTGATGGACCCACCGCACATTTTAAGCTAACGAAATTGGTTTTACGCAAAGATATTAAGGTATCATATTCTTAGCTAGCAACTGACTTGTGGCATCCATGAACTAACAGTTTTTTTACATGCGTTGCAAAGATAAAGTTTCTTTATTTGTTACGATTATCAAGACAAATACAAACACATATCTTAGTGTATGTTTTGCTTTCCTGTTACAGTAAATGTGACTTGTTAAGAGTTCCAATGTCTTCTAATATAAATCCTTTTTGTTTCCAACTGAATTATTTCGTTTTGCTGTATATTATTGTTTCTTCTACTGTGGAGTGTTTCTGTTGCTGTAGTTAGTTGTGCTTGATAATTTTAATACCTGGTCCTTTCTTTTGTAGTGTTACTACCATAAACTCTGTAATTAGATGAAGCGGTCAGCTTAAATACTTGATGTAGGCATTAGGAAAGATGCTTTAGTTTAAATGCATGCCGACCCGTCTGCAATGGTTTCTATGAAAACAGTCAAACAAAACTTTCTTTTTCTTTTATTCAAGGCATTTTCATCTGTTAGCTATCCAAATAGACATTATTAGGAGTCAAATTCATTAACAATTTTTACCTTGTAATAACCTCTGTTTATTGTTTCCAGAATCATGGAAATCCAACTAGTCACAAGCCTGAACTAGTATTAAACAACTTCACGACACAGCTGGGTCACCGCATTGGAAGGTAGCTTTCTAATGAGTGCAATCATTCATTCGTTAACCCTACCCTGCATCTTAATACGGTTTTAATTTTGACCGATGTTTATTTTCTGAAATATGCAAGAGGACTGAATGGTGTTACTCAGTAGTTTATGTTGTCTCTTCTCACTATCAACTCGTGTGTTTTTCTAGGCTGATACAATCACTTTTTCCTCAAGACCCGAATTTCCGTGGTCGACGGGTTGTAACCTTCCACAATCAGAGAGATTTTATATTCTTCAGGCATCATCGGTGTGTGTCTTTGACAAAATGATATATCGTTTACATTGCACTAGGTGTTCTTTTGATTTTTAATAGTTACCATTTTTATCATGTGAAGTTATATATTTGAAAACAAAGAAGATAAACAGACCGACTCAAAAATTACAAAGAACAAGGACAGTAAGGTTGAGGGTGTCTCCAAGGACAGGGTAATTGCCAGGCTACAGGTATGCTTCACATTTTGCCTATATTGTACATACTGTTCTGAGTTAGATGACACGTTTTGTGATCAGTTTGACCTTTTCATAATATGAAATTATAAGAAAGATATCACCATTTCTGTTGAGCTCTGATATCAGGAATCAGCCTCTTGCTATATACGAGTAATTTTAATTTTTTGGTATTCCATTGGACTGCAAACGCCTGTATGGGCCATGCAAATGCACTCTTATATATACTTTATACTTGCAGGAGTGCGGGCCTCGTTTTATTTTAAAGTTGAGAAGTCTGCAGCATGGGACATTCGACACCAAAGGCGGGGAATATGAGTGGGTTCATAAGGTAATTTACTCACTGTGACTGCTTTCTCGCATCTCAATTAATACGTTGATTATAGGTTGCTAATAACATAATATTAGAATATAATTAGCCATCTAAATGTTCTTGTTTTCCCTACTTGCTCAAAACAGCCTGAAATGGATACCAGCAGAAGACGATTCTTCTTATGATAAGCATCACAATTGGTTTTCAAGACTTAAAATTCTATAACCCTTTCCACAAGCTACAAGATCAGGAAATTATCCTTCCGTTGCAACCATATGCTACTTGTTCTCCCGTCTGATTTAGAACATTACCTGACAGCTTTGTGGGTAACTTTTTGAAGTGAGGCGAATTGTGTACACTTCCAGTAATATTTATTTCTTGGCAATGCAATTTTGGTTTTGTCTTATCGGATTTATTATGCAAACAAGTCTCCTTCATAACTTAAAATGTATGCATCATCGAGAATGTAAACGAGGACAAAGTAGTATTCCCCTTGAATATATGTATGAAATGTAGGATTATTGGACTATTCAATTTTTTCCTAATTTGATTGTACTATTCAGCCTTTCAGGTGATAATTTTGCTTAGTATTTGTATAGAGTGATAGTTAATACTAAGAAGTTAGTTACCTATTAAAAATTTGAAATATTAACCCGGCGCGTCAGGGCGGTCGGGTTGCGTTCAAGTCAGTAAATTGAGAATTAATGGGAATGATATAGAAAATTATTGTTAATATTATAAATAATAATTTCAATATTAATAATTAAATATAATCTATATATACATATAAAAATTAAAAAAGTTGAATTTTGACTGATTTATTCAGCTTAAAAGCGATTTTGACTATTTTCACAAAAGTTGTTAGGGATATATTCATTTGATGATGTACAAAATACTAGAACAGGGTCTAGATTAGTTTATCTGTAATAAGTCTTTCTAGTCTCTGAAGTGAATAATCAGAGTCTAGATGGTCAACATTCATGTTACTTGTACTTAGAAGAATTTCTGTAGAAAGTGAAACCAGAGTCTGCATGAAGATCAGAGTCTGGAAGGTGATCAGAGTCTATAGACTATCAGAGTCTGTGATCTATCAGAGTCTACATGTGATCAGAGTCTGAAGATCATCAGAGTCTGAAGATTTCAGAGTCTATACAGTTGAGGATAAATTTGGAAGAAGATCACAGGAATGGAAAGTCTTCGAAGATCAGGATAAATATATTGCAGATATGCTGTGGGAAAGAAAGAGAATTCTAGAAGGAAACTGTCAACTAATAATTAGGAATTCTATTCCTATTGTAATTTATCTTTCTGTTATTAGTTGATAGGCAGCTCTCTATATAAACTCTATGTAACCTAATTGTAAATGTGTGGAAAAGTCGAAACAAAATCATCTGAGTGAAATTTTGTGAGAGCATAGAAATAGAGAGAGTTGCTGTGATAAACACAGAGAAGCTGCTAGGGTTTGTGTACACCCTAGGAGAGTTTTGTATTCACAAATCAATAATACAAAACAGTACTTATTCATATTTTTGTGTTTGAGTTTGTTCTTAATTTGATTTTAAATCGGGCAGAAAAGACATACAAGTATTCAACCCCCCCCCCTTCTACTTGTACGACTGGGAAAACAGTGTTTAATTCCGATTTTGATCGCTTAATGTCAATTTTGACTGATTTTTTTTTAAAAATGCTTAATTTTCTGTCAAGCACTCTCCCGCCTAGAACCGATTTTTAGAACACTAGTATTAACACATAATTATTTGTAGTCGAGATCCAAGAATGGGAGTGTACTAATAGTGGTAGTGTACTAATAGTGTGTAATAATATATAAAGGGACGTTTGATTTGTGATATGGGTAAGTTGAGGTATCATTTTTAATTTTATGTGTTTGGTTGAGTGACTGAGGAAGAACGAATATATTTGAAACATTAATTTGAAATTAATATAATGGTTTATCCATAATGAACCACTTTGATGACTAGGAGGTTGTTTGGTACAGCTATGGCATAATTGAGTCGTGTCATCTGACATGTTTTTGTAGTCTCTCTGTGTTAGGGAGTTTTGGCGTGTTATTCTGTTTGCTGCTATAGCATTAGTTTTTCTCAGATAAGTTATCTAGTAATAAAGATATGGAGGAGTTGACGGAAAAATGGGAAAACATATCACTGGGGGAGGAAGTGAAAGGAGGGCTTCTAATTGGGGAAGAAGATGCAGAAGGATTGGCTATTGATACGAGGTGGTGCTTAGTAGGCAAGCTCTTAACGGGGCGTGTTTCAGATTTCAATGCATTTCAAAATGTTATGGCATTTTTATGGCAGCCAGGGAAGGGGATGTTTGTTAAGGAATTAAGTCACAATTTATTCTTGTTTCAATTTTATCATGAAATAGATATTAAGCGAGTTATGGAGGGATCACCATGGACATTTGATCGTAAGCAACTGATCATTACTAGACTGAAGGAAGGTGAAAATCCCAGGGAGGTGCAGTTGAATTACTTGGATATGTGGGTCCAAATCCATGACCTCCAACCGGGATACATGTCAGAAAGGGTGGTCAAGGCAGTAGGTCAGTATATTGGAGAATTCTTGGAATCTGATCAAAATAACTTTGTTGGCGTATGGAGAGACTACTTGAGGGTCCGAGTACGCATAAACATTGAAAAACCATTAAAAAGGAGAATGAAAATTGGCAAAACAACGTCATCTTGGTTCTGGATAAATTTTAAGTATGAAAAGCTTCCAACGTTTTGTTTTATATGTGGAATCATGGGGCATGCTGAGAAGTTGTCCTAAACTCTTTGAGACTCAAGAGCACTTGTTAGAGAAACCATATGGTCTGTGGATGAGGGCTGTGGCAAAGAAAGGTATAGGGGGGATCGGGGACAAATGGCTCCGATCAGGAGCGGCGGAGAAAAAATTTGGCGATGGTGATGGAGGAAGCGGAATTGGAGGGAGCGGAAATTCAGGAGGTAGTGGGGAGGATAGGCAGTTACAAATCCCTATAATTTTGGGGGGAAACAATACTACAATTTACAAGATCATCATAATGCTGGGAAAGAGATAATTGGGGGGCATATCAAGGATAAGGAAGATAACGGAAATTTAAATGAGAAGGGAGAGATTAGAGGACAGAGTGGTGTGGGCGGGAAAGAAAGTTTGTCAAATGATATGGATGTATTGTTAGTGGATAACAAAAAGAGGCGTATGGGCCTAGATAACAAAGATGGGCTGGAGAGTAACATGAACGATATAGATCAAGATATCTTCTTAGGGCCAAAAAATGGAAAACAGGCGGGTTCTGGATCCCAGGCCCGCCTTTCATCATGAAAACATTGAGCTGGAATTGCCGTGGGCTTGGGAACCTACGGGCAGTTCAATTCCTAACGGACACTGTAGTCCAAAAGAGGCCCAAGTTGATATTTTTATGTGAAACGAAGTGTAAGAAGGAAGTAGTAGAAAGTCTAAGATTGAAGATACGTTTTGAGGGTTGTTTTGCTGTAGAGGCCCAAGGTCTAAGTGGAGGTCTGGCAATTCTTTGGGAAGATGAAAATAGCGTGGAGATTGTTTCTTTTTCTCAACACCACATAGATGTCCTTATTGGAAGTACAGGAACAGAGAGATGGAGATTGACAGGAATGTATGGAGAACCAAAAAGAGCTCGTAGAAGAGAAACGTGGGATTTGCTAAGGAGACTGAAAATGGAATCCAACCTACCTTGGTGTGTTATAGGTGATTTGAATAATCTGGGCAGTAATACAAAAAAAAAGGGGGTCATCGATATCCAGATTGGTTAATTAGAGGATTCCTTGAAGCTCTGGGTGATTGTAATCTTCAGGAACTGGAACTTCAGGGCCATCAATTTACGTGGGAGACAAGGAGAGGTAAAAATTGCTGGGTTGAAGAACGGCTAGACAAGGCTTTGGTTTCAGACGGTTGGATCTCAGTTTTCCCTTCTGCTAAGTTATACAACTTAGAACATTCCACTTCTGATCATTCCCCAATTCTTTTGGATCCGATTCAGGCGAATAATATGTATAGTAAAGCTCAGTTCAGGTTCGAGAACGCTTGGCTTCGAGAACCGATGTGTAAAGAGATTGTGGAAAATTGTTGGGAGAATTTGGGGGTTGAAGGAATTCAAGACAAAATTCGAGTTTGTGCAGAGCATCTAGCCAAGTGGGGAGTTGAATTTACGGGAAACTTTAAGAAACGCATAAATGAATGCAAAAACAATTTGCAGAAGTATAAAGGAGGGCGGGACACTGCATCGATCCAGAACTATGAGAAGAGCAAAGAGAACCTATTCGAAACTCTGGCCCAACAGGAAATCTTCTGGAAACAACGGGCAAAACAATTCTGGTTAAACTCGGGCGACAAAAATAGCAAATATTTCCACAAAGTAGCTAGCGAGAGAAAGAGAAAGAATCATATCCAAAGACTTCAAAACGATAGAGGAGAATGGGTTAGCTGGGAGAAGGGTTTACAAGAGGTTATGGTGAGCTATTACGAGAAAATGTTTACAGCTACTGCTACGGAGAGTGATGTTATTTTAGAGGGGATTCAGGCAAAAATTTCTAACTTCCAAAATGAGGAATTACTCCGTCCCATATCTGAAGAAGAAGTTAAATTAGCCTTGTTTCAGATGCATCCGGATAAGAGTCCAGGCCCGGATGGAATGAGTCCAGCTTTTTACCAAAAATATTGGAAGATCGTGGGCAAGGATGTGGTAGATTATGTAAGGAATTTCTTTGATTCGGGAAATATTCCGAGGGGTATGAATGATACTCATCTAGTTCTAATCCCGAAGACTAAATCCCCGAGTCAAATGGGAGATTTACGCCCAATAGCTCTATGTAATGTGTTATACAAAATTGGCTCTAAAGTGCTAGCCAATAGAATGAAATCGGTTTTGAATACAATAATTTCGGAGTCTCAAAGCGCGTTTATTCCAGGACGGCTAATCTCTGATAATATTATGATTTCTTTTGAAGTCATGCACTATCTCAAAAGGAAGACGGCAGGTAACACAGGCTCAATGGCGTTGAAGCTTGATTTAAGTAAGGCCTACGACCGAGTCGAATGGAATTTTCTCGAGGATATGCTGATCAAGATGGGTTTCAGTGAAAGATGGATGAAGTTGATGTTCAATTGTGTAACCACGGTTCAATATGATATTGTGCACGGAGGAAGGAAAATGGGCCCTATTTTTCCGAGAGGAATCCGTCAGGGAGACCCTTTATCCCCTTACTTGTTTCTTGTCTGTGCTGAGGGGTTTTCTTCTCTCATTAACGATTATGAAAGAAAGAAGTGGATTTCAGGGTGTAAAGTAGCAAGGGGAGCTCCTTCCATCTCGCACATGTTATTTGCGGATGATAGTTATGTCTATGGGAAGGCAATAAAAGAGGAGGCAAAAAAGATTTCCCAACTCCTTAATTGTTTTGAAAGAGCCTCGGGTCAAAAAATTAATTTTCTTAAATCATCTGTATTCTTTAGTAGCAATACTAGCAGGGAAGTGAGACATCAGGTGTGTGAAGAACTACAGATTCCAGAGGCGGGAGAAAACAGCAAGTATTTGGGTTTACCATGTACGTTGGGGCGAAATAAATCTGTTATCCTAGGCTTTTTAAAGGATAGAATGTGTACTCGGATTCGGAGTTGGGATAACAAGATCCTATCTCGAGGAGGGAAAGAGATTTTATTGAAAACCGTGGTTCAATCATTACCAACATATGCCATGAATATTTTTCTTCTTCCTATAGGTATGTGTAGTGAAATGGAGAGAATGATGGCTAAGTTTTGGTGGGTGTCTAGGGGAAATCAGGGGAAAGGGATTATCTGGAAAAGTTGGAAGAGATTGGCTAGGCATAAGAAAGAAGGAGGGATGGGGTTTAGATCGATGCGTGATTTCAATTTGGCGATGCTAGGAAAGCAGGGCTGGCGCCTGATTATGAGATCGAATTCCTTAGTTGGCAGGGTTTATAAGGCCCGTTATTATCCTCAAGGGGAGTTCCTTTCTGCAGAGTTGGGCTCGAATCCAAGTTTCATCTGGAGAAGTGTTAGGGAGGCTCAAGGTTTGCTTATGAATGGTCTAAGAAGAAGAGTGGGGTCAGGGGATTCAATTTCGATTATGAGGGATCCGTGGCTTCCTACGGAGGATAATCCTTTTGTTTCTTCAATAAACGAAGGGCTGGAAGGAAAAAGTGTAAGTAGCCTGTTCTGTACAGGGCTGAAGAAATGGGATGAAGACATGATTTGTAACACCCCCTTCCCAAAATGAGACGAGGGGTTACTTCCAAACCATAAACCTGTATATAGAATTCTAAAATCCACCTTATAATAAATAATAGGTCCAACAATGTCTCCAAAATAATAATAAAACCTCCAAAATAATTCAAAATGATAAATACGAATAAATCCAAAATCTATAATAATGAAAATGACTAAAATAATCTGAGAAGTTCAAATGTCCTAATAAATGAAGTAAGGATAGCTCTCCATCACACATCCCAAGATCCCCTTAAGTACCTGCCAGAAGAAAGAATACGGCATGAGCCAAATGCCCAGTACGGATTGGAATACAATTTAATAAAACAGAAAGAAGATATATAGTTTGACAGTTATAAATAAACATTAATTTTTAAAACAAGGCTGAAGCAACGAAGGGTTAGGATATTTCATACCGATACAGAACAGATAACAGATACACACATCATAGGGTACCTAATGCGTGCAACAAACCGGACAACGTGTACGGCATATACAACGTCACCGTTAAATAACAAATCACAAATCAAATCAGACTCTGGGTGCACCCACGTATCCTCAAACAAATATCAAAATGGCCAAAGCTCACCACCTGAGCTAACAGAAGGATACGCCGTGACTAATCACACTGCCACGGAAGTGTCATGCCACTGGTGCCGCAATGACATGGCTGTAGTACCCCTACAGCTGGTTAAATCGGTATACCCTATATCACTCTAAGGGTTCAAATAAAATAACTTTCACAATTTTAAAATCACCTGAACATATTAGATATGTATCATACATAAATTTTGAGAATCGCAGAAACAAATATTTAAATTTTCGAAACAGAATTTCAAATAATTTTTGGAAGATCAAAACAATTAAAACGAATAATAACGGAAAGAACAGATTACGAGCGGAACGAATTAAATATAACTAATCCTAAAAAGCGTAGTACTGAATAGAAAGGGGACGAAATCCGTACCTCGAAAATAGGAATCACAAATACTAATGATATCCGCAAAGGACCTGCTAAACACTTGGCTCCCGATCTAATTACAAAATATAATTTATAATTAAAATATGATACTCTTTTGTTTAGATAAATATATAATTCATTTTTATTGAAATATTATTTAAATACAATACTATAACCTTATATAATGATTTTAATACCGCGACTTAGACTACGAGACATAACTTAAAACATGAGTCTGACATCACAATAAAACTGCTACATGGTTACATTGAATCAATTTACATATACAATATTTATTAATCATGATATAAGCGATTTAAAACAAGACCTGCCCCATCATGTGACCATGCAACTAGACTTCTGAAACAATTGTTAACAAATAATGCTTATAAAATTATATAACATACTAATTAACTAATAAGACATAAAGTGTACATATAAAGTCTAGTAACACGAACTTGCATATATAATATTTAGTGAATAGCTTTAACCAATGATGTATCTAAAGACCAAACTCGAGACAATACAGAATGTTTAATATTTTAATCATAACAACTGCATCAACCTTAATAGACTTGGCCGACTGTGTGCTAATTATATAATCTCATATGTAAATTATAGAAGATAGAGAAATTTACATACTTATTTCAGTTCTCTCCCTGTATACGAGATCTTCTTCTATTGCGGCTCTGTATCTATTTTCCTCAATCGCCTTTGTGATTAGAATAGGTTTTTATAAATAAAAACGTATCCCGTGTTTATATATATATATAGACCCATTAATAATTAACCTATTCCTAATCTAATTACTATTTTAATACCCAATTCTATTTTTAATCAAATTTTATTAAAACTTATTTTTAAAAACTATTATTATTATTATTATTATTATTATATAAATAAGTAAATACAGATATTACATATATACTCCCTTAAAAGGATTCCGTCCCCGGAATCTAACAAAACTAAAACTCATACCTGAATCAAATAAATGCGGATATTTCTCACGGATAGATTCTTCTAACTCCCAAGTAGCCTCTCTCTCAGAATGGTTCTTCCACAAAACTTTAACAAATGGAATAGTTTTCTTCCTCATAATTTGTTCCTCTCGAGCTAAAATAGTTTCAGCTTCTTCCTCACAAGAAAGATCTTCCCTAATCTTATGCCACGGATATTGAACTATGTGCAACGGGTGATACTTGTAGCCTCTCAGAACAGACACATGAAACACATTATGCACATGGGATAACTGTGGCGGCAATGCTACCCTATAAGCAACTTCCCCCACTCTCTCTATAACGTCAAAAGGACCAACATATCTTGGACTAAGCTTCCCTTTCATACCAAAACGTTTAACACCCTTCCAAGGAGACACCTTCAAAAACACATGATCACCAGGCTCAAATCCACCAAATTTTCTCTTTTGATCTGCATAGCTCTTTTGACGCGATTGAGCTTCTTTTAAGTTTTCTTTAGCCTGTTCAACCTTCTCGTTAGTTATCCGAACCAGCTCTGGCCCTTCAATGACACTCTCTCCAACCTCATTCCAACAAGTCGGTGCTCTACATTTTCTACCATACAACGCCTCAAATGGTGGCATGCCAATACTCGCTTGCCAACTATTATTATACGCAAACTCCACAAGGTACAGATACTTGTCCCAATCACCAGACCACTCCAAAGCACAAGCTCTCAACATATCCTCCAACGTCTGAATAGTCCTCTCTGACTGTCCATCAGTTTGTGGGTGAAAAGCTGTACTATAATTAAGCCTCGTACCCCAAGCTTGCTGAAATCCCTTCCAAAAACGTGAAGTAAACCTCGTATCCCTGTCTGAAACTATCGACACAGGCACACCATGAAGTCTAACAATATCCCGTTGAAATATCTCTGCCAATTCATGAATAGGAGTAATCTCTCTAATAGGCAAGAAATGAGCTGATTTCGTAAGTCTATCAACTACCACCCAAATAACATCATTCTTCCTGAAGGTCTTCGGTAAACCGGTCACAAAATCCATGGTAATGTTTTCCCACTTCCAAACTGGGATATCCAACTGCTGTAACAGTCCACTAGATCGCTGATGTTCAATCTTCACCTGTTGACATGTAAGACATTTCCCCACGAACTCTGCTATGTCCCGTTTCATCCCACTCCACCAAAAGTGCTTCTTCAAATCTCGATACATCTTAGTAGAACCCGGATGAATAGAGAATGAAGAACTATGAGCCTCAGTCAAAACTGCTTCACGAATCGCTACGTCTGAAGGTACACACAATCTACTATCCAACCATACCACACCATGATCATCAACATGAAACTCCGTTTGCTTACCATCTGCCACATTCGATCTAATAGCTTCTAGCCCTGTATCACTTTTCTGAGCTTCCTTAACCCTTGAGACTAGATTTGATTCCACCTTCAAACTTGCTAGGCTTGCAGCTGATTCTCCAATATACAACTCCACACCCAAACGCTCCATATCTGAAATAAGGTGCTGCTGAGTAATAAGAGATGCAACACTTCCTAAGTTCTTCCTACTAAGAGCGTCTGCCACTACATTCGCCTTTCCTGGATGGTACTGAATTTTAGCATCATAATCCTTAATAAGTTCAAGCCACCTTCGCTGCCTCATGTTTAGCTCCTTTTGTGTAAATATGTATTTGAGACTCTTGTGATCAGTGAAGATGTCACAAGTTTCTCCATACAAATAATGCCTCCAAATTTTTAAGGCGAATACCACTGCTGCTAACTCCAAGTCATGGGTAGGATAATTTACCTCATAGGGTTTAAGCTGCCTAGAAGCGTACGAAATCACCTTCCCATGCTGCATAAGAACACACCCCAAACCCCTCTTAGAAGCATCACTATAAACCTGATATCCTCCACTCCCTGATGGTAAAACAAGTATAGGGGCTGACACCAACCTCTTCTTTAACTCTTGAAAACTCTGTTCACGATCATTATTCCATTCGAACTTAACACCCTTCCGCATCAATTGAGTCAACGGCAAAGCTATGGATGAGAAGCCCTCTACAAAACGCCTATAGTAACCTGCCAAACCCAAGAAACTCCTCACCTCTGTCACAGTACTAGGTCTCGGCCAATTTGTGATAGCCTCGACTTTCGCAGGATCCAACTCAATTCCCTTACCAGACACAATATGCCCCAAAAATGCAACCTGCTCCAACCAGAATTCACACTTCGAGAATTTTGCAAACAATTTCTTCTCCCTCAAAATTTCAAGCACAATGCGCAAATGTTCCTCATGCTCTTCCTTACTCCTAGAGTATATTAAGATATCATCTATGAAAACCACAACGAACTTGTCCAAGTAATCATGAAACACCCGATTCATCAAATCCATAAACACAGCTGGTGCATTCGTCAACCCAAAAGACATCACAAGAAACTCGTAATGACCATATCGAGTGCGAAATGCTGTCTTCGGAATATCCTCATCCCTTACTCGTAACTGGTGGTAACCAGATCTCAAATCTATCTTTGAAAAGTACTTCGACCCTTGTAATTGATCAAACAAGTCATCAATGCGTGGTAAAGGATACCTGTTTCTAACGGTCACCTTATTCAACTCCCTGTAGTCAATACATAATCTCATAGACCCGTCCTTCTTTTTCATAAACAACACTGGAGCACTCCATGGAGATACACTCGGTCTGATAAACCCCTTATCCAACAAGTCTTGCAATTGCTCTTTTAATTCCTGTAACTCCAACGGTGCCATTCGGTACGGCGCCTTAGAAATAGGCTCTGCACCTGGAACAAGCTCAATAGTAAACTCCACTTCTCTTTGTGGCGGCAAATCAGTTAGATCTTTTGGAAATACATCTGCATACTCATTCACAACCGGATAATCCTCAATGCGAGGCTCATCCTTAGACATATCCCTCACAACAGCAAGATAACCATCACAACCTTTAGACAAAAGTTTATTTGCCTTTAAAGCTGAAATAATTTTAACCACTCCCTTCGGTTGAGACCCCTGAAACACAAATTCTGGTTTATTCACATCTCCAAAGATCACACACTTCCCTGGACAATCAATTGTTGCACGATGCTCACTCAGCCAATCCATACCCAGAATAATGTCAAAATCATGCATCAACATCGGAAGCAAGTTAACCTTACAATTCCTATCTCCCACAGCTATCGGACACCCTCTGTACTCCTCAGAAATAATAATAGAATTCCCCATTGGGGTAGCAATACATAAACGAGGATCAAGTAATGAAGGTAAAACTCCAAGATAACGAACAAATGATAAGGACACAATAGAATGAGTCGAACCAGTATCAAATAACACATAAGCTTCACGTGTACCCACATGAAGTGTTCCAGAAACGGTACCTGAGTTAGTTGCTGCCTGATTAGCGGTTAATGCAAACACTCTGCCTGAAGGATTCTTCTGGTTCTGCTGACCTCCACTACCAGTTCCTCCACTGCCACTTCCTCCACCACCAGTATTACGTGACACTGTACAATCCCTTGCCCTATGCTCCATGCTACCACACAAGAAACATGCTCCAGTCTGCCTATAACAAGCCCTGCCCGGATGATGTCCACCATATGTAGCACAAGGAGCAACTGGGATCATATTGGGGTTTCCCCCATACACTGAATAATGGCCTTGCCCCTGTTGACGGTTCTGCCACTGTCTAGGCTGTTGCTGAAACTGTTGATTATTCTTCTGACCACCATACTGATTCTGACCATAAGTTGACTGAGACCTGTTATACTGATTCCTTCCACGCCACTGTCCCTGCTGATTACCTTGTCCTCCATTCCATTGCTTACCCTGCACTGAACCCTGATCATCTCTTCCTCTTTTGCGATCATTCTGAAACCTGTGAGCTCTAAAATCACTGCGTTCCTTCTCAATATCCTTAGCTGCATCAGCCACCTCTGCCACACTTGGAAATTTGAGAGAGATAATATGACCCCTCAAGTTAAGTTTCAACCCCCATTTAAACTTTTCTGCCTGTTGTGCAGCATTTCCTGCAATTGTCCCAGCAAATCCAGCCAACCTGATAAATCTCGCCATATAGTCAGTGATAGTCTCATCATGATTCTGACTGATAGAATGAAATTCCCTCAAATAAGCCTCCCTGTCAGCATTTGAAAAGTACTGCTCATAGAACAACTCTGTAAACACCGGCCATGTCAATGCCTCTATAAACTCCTCACCCTTAATGGTTTTCACTCCTCTCCACCACCTCTGAGCATCCCCCTCTAGCTTATACACGGCCAACTTCACTTTCTGAGAGTCATCACAACCCAAAGCATCAAATATCTTCTCAAGATGAACAATCCAATTTTCAGCTTCAATTGGAGTTGGTGCTGAATGAAAAGATTCTGGCTTCTGCTTAATGAACCTCTCCAACCATGCAAAAGACTCCAACTGATTTCCCTGACCTTCATGATTCCTTTGATCTCCCTGATTTCCCTGGCCATTCTGGTTGTCTTGGTTTCCCTGACCATTCTGGTTACCTTGGTTCCCCTGATTTGGAAAAGCTTGTTGTATAGCCTGAGTCACTGCTTGAGATATCATCTGAGCTAACTGAGCTGGACTCACATTCACGTTAGTTTGATTACGGTTTTTAGGAGGCATCTACAATATAAGATAAGACACGAATGAAGATTACTAGAATAAATAGGCGGGAGCATTTATGAATCAATTTGAAGAGAATAAAGCTGAATGAAATTTAAATCAGAGTACCCATCTTAACGTCTACCCAAACTCACAGGTCAAACCTAAATAGGTTTTCTACAAGAAAGAACCTGGCTCTGATACCATCTCTGTAACACCCCCTTCCCAAAATGAGACGAGGGGTTACTTCCAAACCATAAACCTGTATATAGAATTCTAAAATCCACCTTATAATAAATAATAGGTCCAACAATGTCTCCAAAATAATAATAAAACCTCCAAAATAATTCAAAATGATAAATACGAATAAATCCAAAATCTATAATAATGAAAATGACTAAAATAATCTGAGAAGTTCAAATGTCCTAATAAATGAAGTAAGGATAGCTCTCCATCACACATCCCAAGATCCCCTTAAGTACCTGCCAGAAGAAAGAATACGGCATGAGCCAAATGCCCAGTACGGATTGGAATACAATTTAATAAAACAGAAAGAAGATATATAGTTTGACAGTTATAAATAAACATTAATTTTTAAAACAAGGCTGAAGCAACGAAGGGTTAGGATATTTCATACCGATACAGAACAGATAACAGATACACACATCATAGGGTACCTAATGCGTGCAACAAACCGGACAACGTGTACGGCATATACAACGTCACCGTTAAATAACAAATCACAAATCAAATCAGACTCTGGGTGCACCCACGTATCCTCAAACAAATATCAAAATGGCCAAAGCTCACCACCTGAGCTAACAGAAGGATACGCCGTGACTAATCACACTGCCACGGAAGTGTCATGCCACTGGTGCCGCAATGACATGGCTGTAGTACCCCTACAGCTGGTTAAATCGGTATACCCTATATCACTCTAAGGGTTCAAATAAAATAACTTTCACAATTTTAAAATCACCTGAACATATTAGATATGTATCATACATAAATTTTGAGAATCGCAGAAACAAATATTTAAATTTTCGAAACAGAATTTCAAATAATTTTTGGAAGATCAAAACAATTAAAACGAATAATAACGGAAAGAACAGATTACGAGCGGAACGAATTAAATATAACTAATCCTAAAAAGCGTAGTACTGAATAGAAAGGGGACGAAATCCGTACCTCGAAAATAGGAATCACAAATACTAATGATATCCGCAAAGGACCTGCTAAACACTTGGCTCCCGATCTAATTACAAAATATAATTTATAATTAAAATATGATACTCTTTTGTTTAGATAAATATATAATTCATTTTTATTGAAATATTATTTAAATACAATACTATAACCTTATATAATGATTTTAATACCGCGACTTAGACTACGAGACATAACTTAAAACATGAGTCTGACATCACAATAAAACTGCTACATGGTTACATTGAATCAATTTACATATACAATATTTATTAATCATGATATAAGCGATTTAAAACAAGACCTGCCCCATCATGTGACCATGCAACTAGACTTCTGAAACAATTGTTAACAAATAATGCTTATAAAATTATATAACATACTAATTAACTAATAAGACATAAAGTGTACATATAAAGTCTAGTAACACGAACTTGCATATATAATATTTAGTGAATAGCTTTAACCAATGATGTATCTAAAGACCAAACTCGAGACAATACAGAATGTTTAATATTTTAATCATAACAACTGCATCAACCTTAATAGACTTGGCCGACTGTGTGCTAATTATATAATCTCATATGTAAATTATAGAAGATAGAGAAATTTACATACTTATTTCAGTTCTCTCCCTGTATACGAGATCTTCTTCTATTGCGGCTCTGTATCTATTTTCCTCAATCGCCTTTGTGATTAGAATAGGTTTTTATAAATAAAAACGTATCCCGTGTTTATATATATATATAGACCCATTAATAATTAACCTATTCCTAATCTAATTACTATTTTAATACCCAATTCTATTTTTAATCAAATTTTATTAAAACTTATTTTTAAAAACTATTATTATTATTATTATTATTATTATATAAATAAGTAAATACAGATATTACATGATTAGAGATATGTTTAATGATAGAGATGCCACAATCATTTTAGGTATTCACCTGAGTGAGTCTAATTCGATGGATTCTTGGTACTGGAATAAAGAAACATGTGGAAATTATTCAGTAAAGAGTGCTTATAGGTGGACTCAATCAGCATCACAGCATGATCAAAATAATATGATTGCTAACCTGTGGTCAAAATTCTGGAAAGTGAAAGTCCCTCTTAAAGTTAAAGATACAATGTGGAGGGCGGGAACGAATTGTCTTCCGACAAAAGTTAACCTCCAAAGTAAGCATGTTCCTTTAGATTCTATTTGTCCTTTCTGTAATATCTATAATGAGACAACATGTCATTGCCTAGTCTCTTGTGATTTTTCGTGGAGATGCTGGGAGGTCTCTGGTTTGAAAGTCCCTGGAAGGGAGAGTGTTTCTTTTTATAGTTGGCTTTCAGGTGCAATAAATCAACTGGATGGAGGGTCAATTGCCCAGGTTCTGATGCTATGCTGGAGCATCTGGTGTGCTCGGAATGAGGTTGTTTGGAACCAAAGATGGCGTAGTGCTGAGGAGGTTGTGTCGTTTGCAAAAGTGACTCTTAATCAATATCTGTTTGCTCAAAATGTTGGGAATCTTCCCTCTCTTAATCCTCTTCTTAAAGGGGATGGAGCAGAGCAATGGTCGAAACCAGTTTTACACTCAATTAAGATCAACGTGGACGCCTCAATCTTCGAGTCTGAGAAGCACTTCGGTTATGCTTTTGTCGTTCGAGATGAAAAGGGAAGTCTATTGGCAGCTTCTGTAAAGTATATTCCTGGGGTGGTTTCACCACCTTTGGCGGAGGCTATAGGCTTAAAAGAAGCTCTCAGTTGGATAAAAACATATCAGGGGAGTAGAGTGGAGCTAGAGTCTGATAGCTTAGTTTCGATCCAAGCTATCCGTGGTTCGTTAAATATGTTCTCAATCTTTGGGCTGGTTATCCAGGATTGCAAAAAATTGCTGGAGTCTTTGAGTAATGTTTACTTACATTTTGTAAAACGATCTGCAAACCGAGCTGCCCATGTTCTAGCTAGGCACGCACGTGAATATGCTGATTGTAGTTTTCGGGAGGGGAATGCCCCAACTGAGCTTTATGAGATTTTGGCGGATGATTTGTAGTTTTTTAATGGAATTTTATTTCGAAAAAAAAAGGAGGTTGTTTGGTTAATCATGGATATTCATTTTTTATGGAAATTAGAATTCATGGGTATTTAATTCCTATATCAAATTCCTTTGAAATTAAATTTTTGTTTAGTTGAGAGGTAGATATTTGCACTTCTCAAAAAGTACAAGTCATCAAAGGGAGGGGGAGTGTGAACTTCCCACATTCTGTGAGAATTACAACTTTCTTGAATAATTTTACTTCATATATAAGTGTTAAGCAAACATTAGGTATTTAAATTTTTTGGATAAATGAAAGTTAAACAAATAAGCATTAACTGAATAAAGATTTCTTTTTATAAGTGTGTTCAATTTGAAATTAAGTAAGAATGTAATATTTATCCAAACCTTTCATTTTAAATCCGTTTTTCAAATATGCAACTGTTTTATCATAGCTTAGCCAATCATTAGACTCGCATCACCGCTTAGGACTCCCCATACCAATTGCATGCTGCAACACTATTTATAAGTGCATTACAACAAGTCCAACAATTTCCTATAAGATGACTTGTAAATATAATAAAATATACTCTCTCCGTCACACACATTTGTTTATATTTGGGTTGGGCACGGAGATTAAGAATATTATATAAAGTAGTATAAAAGAGAAGTAAAAGTGGATGAAAAAGAAAAAAAAAAGTGGGGAAAGTGATGGAGTCAATTAATATTTAATTGATAGATTTGAAAAGATGGAAGAAAGTAGTGGGTGAGAATAAATTTTATAATATAAAATTTATTATTTTTAGAAAGTTTTAAAATGTAAAGAATTGAATGTGACATCCAAAAAAGAAAGTGTAAAGAATTGGATGAGATAGAAGGAGTAATGTCCTAGTGATTTAGGACACTATACACATATATCAACTCCGACAATTTTTCTTATTCTCATGCCTTATTCCTAAAATAATACTATATTTGAATTACATTTATATTTGAAAAGATAAAAAGAGGGAAAAGAAGTATAAAAAGAGAAGTGAAACATTCCGCTATTAATGACCGTGGTTCTCAACACGCGTCTCCTCCACTGCAAAATCCAGATCAGAAATTGAATAGGCCCAGATGAGAAGAGGATGGTAAGAGACTCTGAAGATTATGATATGTTATTGAGAAGACTCACTCACTCACTGCATGTGAAGAGGAGCTAGCTGATAATTGCAAGTGAAAAGCTTACTGCAACATGATTACACCAATTGCAAAGTAATGTTGAGTGGATACAGAGTAGATTCGTTTTTTGGCTTCCTCCTCATTTCCGACAAGACTAAACACGAGATTAATATAATCTTGTATCATTTCATCTCTCCGGTTTCCACGAGATCTGGGTAACATCCAGTAATCACGGTTCATCTTGTAAAACCATCGCAAAAATGCCGCCGGAGGGACGGAATAGCACTGCGCCGGAGGGACTGCTGAGTAGCTGTGCAATTCGTCTGGCCGCCATTGTGCCTGTGTTAATTTGCTTCTTTTTCAATTATTTCGAGGCATGAAAAATGAAAAATCTTATATTAATATGTTGTTTGTTGTAATTTTTTAACAAAAAATATAATCTTAGAATTCTAAGACTTTTATTATTTATTTAAGCTGGTAATATAAATATTAGATTATAATATGTTGCTTGTTGTTATTTTCTATAATTAATACTAATAAAATATTAGATTTTAAGTACACCAGACAATTCATCACACGACACGAAAATTAATATTTGTGTTTACATTCTGGGAACCGATAGGAAAATACGCGAACACGAATGCAAACGATTGAGATTGAGTGTTGGTTTTGTGTTTACCCTTTACGTACATAACACAACACGAAATACACGAAAATAAATAAATATTATATATATATATTATTTTTATTATAAATATACATATATTTATTTATATAATTATACATAATTTTATAATCTTTTATATAAATATGATGTAAATATATATTTGTAGAAATATATTTAATAATATAATAATATAATATTTTAATATATTTATCTATTTATTTATCTATTGATTTTTATTTGATATTATACGAAAACACGATACGGAAAGTACACGATACGATGGTACACAAACAAGAAAGTACACGACACGAGCGAATTACTGAGTCTAATTTTAAGTATACATATTAATATTAGATTTTAATTTTGATTGCGTAGTTTGGGAAATTTTCTTGTCTTCTGAATTCTTCGAGCCGGTCTGCTTCTACTTACAAGCTAGAGTCTTCACAGTCAGACAAATTTGATTGTCTTACTACTAATTTAGTGTTTGCAAGTATTGCTGACACTTTGTCTTCTTTTCCATTAATATGTAGTTATCCAATTAGTTGTTAATTAATTTATCGCTCTTTGCATCCATTGATTAATATAATATCATTTTGGATTGATATTTGGATTATCAATTGATATATAAATCGATGGCTCTTCTATCTATCGAAGGTCTTGATCATTTGGATTGTGGTGTTAACATTATAATCAACTATAAGTTACTTAGTTTAATTAGAAATTAACTAAGTAAAATATACTGTCATATGTATATTGATAGTATATTTTGTTGTCACTTGTACCAGTATATTTTAAAAGCCAAGTAGGTGACAATAAGTCTCAATAGTTACTGTCTTGTACAAATACAATAACATGATCCATGAAGTAGAAGTTAACAAAATGTTCAGGCACAACATGAGTTAAGAATTTGACAGTAACATTCTACAACTGAAGCCTACGACAACATATTCAAGTGACAACACATTTGGAACAGATGACAACAACTATTCTTTTGACAGTAAACTTGGCGGAGAATGAAGATTTGAAAACAACAAGTTTTACTGACATCAACTATTCATTTAACAGTAAACTTGGCAGAGGATGAAGATTTGAAGATAACAAGTTTTACTGACAGCAACTTTGGCGGGAATAGTTGACAGCAACATTGGCAGGGATAGTTGACAACAGCTTTGGAAGACAGTATGTTTTAGAAGACTATCAAGCTTGACAACAAAGTATGCATAGTCGAATATACTGTCACCAAAGAGAAGTTAAAGGTTGACAATAACATTTTGGTGAAGCAGACAGTCTGTTTCAGGTAATAGACTAGATAGTGAAAATACAAGGAATGATTTTGACATTATTACCTAATCTCCAATCGTGCTCGCCTTTAATTTAAGGTAATCGTCTAGCATCGAGTGGTCGAGTTCATGTCTTAGCTCGTGGTTCTAGCTCGTCTTTAACTTGTTTTTCATTGAGAAGGAAGTGGGTAAGCTATTTTATCTAGTTGTGTATCGATTTAGTTTGATTTTGGGTGTCTGGGAGTTTTGGTTTTGTTATTTGCATTCAACATGTTTACATGTTTGTTTTAATGTGTTAGTGAATAACTTTTTATAATTCAATATGTCTTGTGTCCAAGTAAAACTCAAGTATTTATTTCACTATCTTATCTTTTTCCAGTGTATATGTGTGGGTCTCTGTCCTTTATCAAAAAACGATGGGCATATCTTCTTTCACATCGGTTATAAATTGATGTAAAAAAACAAGGGCTTTAACGTCATTCACGAAAACATCGGTTCCGGTATTTCTAGTAGTGTATATGTATCTTTAGGGGAGGAAGCTCTTTGCGATTCATCAAATGAGGTATAGTTAATTGCTTGTTTACCCTCATATCTGTGCTCAGTTCAGCTTTATTTTTGACTGCATCTCTGAATGCATATGTTTTTCTTTTTTAAAACGGTCAATCCCTTTTAGTTATAACCTCTATGGGAATCAGCCATCATTTGAATTTCATCAATAACAGCCACATCATACAATTTCTCAGTCGAAGCCATTTCAACTTAACAAAGAAACCAAGTACTTGACAACATCACCTTGACACCTCTCAAGGGAAAAACAACGAAACTTGTGCTGCAGAAGGGAAAAATGCAAACGAAATATACACAGCAAGAGCCTGATTAGAAGCCCACCCAGACCTCGAATTGCTCATCCAAATTTTGCAATTGGTCACTTGTATTTTTATCATTATATTTAGGATTTTGACAAGCCATTCATATTCTATCCGTATTTTTTCCACGAATAAAATTAACACTAATAATTTTTTTATAGAAACTCATGAAGAAATGATTATTTTGATTTTTATATTTTCGATTCCATTCCGCCACTGACACACGATCATACAATAATCAGATGATTGGCTTGTGATATTTTAAACGTTGTTTATATGCAACTTAAAAGTTTGAAGATCGTTATTCAAAAGATTCATCAGTAACCCTCTTTTCACGCTAGACTGATCATTTGCAATGAGCAGTACTAGGAAGATGTAACAAAATTTCTTAACACAGAATATATATATATATCCCATCAACATATATAAGGACCAAACTAGGCTCCATTTCAATCCGGGTACAGTGACTACGTTGCTATTTCAAAAATGGTACATGAGTTCAATGTTTTTCAAGAATGGTATAGTTAATTCCCCGTTTTGGCGAACACACGAAGCTTAGAGGGGGGGGGGTGTAAATATTTTTAGTATGGTGTATGCAGTCTCCCATGGCGAACACTAGTAGGTTAGATAGTATGGTGTATGCAGTCTCCCATGGCGAACATAGCTATCTTGTTATTTTAGTTTCAATTATATGTATGCATTATCAGCTGGCGAACACAACAAACATAGTACAATGGTGTTTACATTATGGCACGGCGAACACTTCTGTTGTGAGCTTCTACAAACGACGTCGCTACCATTCACTTTGTATGCCATCTCCTACGGCGAACACATGGTGAAAATTGGGAGGAACTGCATAATTCTGGTTTACTTGTGTTCGCCATTAGAAAATGTAAACAGCAAATTGAATTAAAAACTAAAATTCTTTTATGTGTTCGTCATTCACAAGTTGATAATCTTATCTTATCTACACGAAATCTAAACTTCCACACATTTCAAGACAGTTCTGGCTATATTACAAACCAATCCATTTTATTTCATTTCCGAATCCACACTTACAAGGTACATTCTCTCTTCTCTTCAGTATTTTATATCTTGCCTATTTTATTTGTTTAGTTTTATACAAATTCTCTGGTCTTCTTCATGTTTGAGGTAAAATAAACGAATCAGTAATAGTAGTAAATTTGTAATGAGCGCGACATCAGTTTGTATAATCTTCTAAAATGATTATGGTTTAGATTCAATATTTTTTAGTGAATTTCTTCCATTTGTGTCTTTGTTTTTTCGAAATATCTGCATTATAATTTTCATATGTACTGCTCTACTGGTAATTGAGATTTTAATTATAAATATTTCATAATTATACTAATTTTGAGATAAAAATGTACATACATTAAATAATTAGTCTCACTTTGAGGTGAACAGATCTGTTAGTGATATAAATTGTTAGTAAGTAAATTTGTTAGTTTGTTATCAATAATTTGTAAAAGATATATTAATATATGTGTACTTATAAGAAAAAACGGTATTTGATAAATTGTTAGTTATTTATTAATATATGTTTGTTAATGGAAGATATTGTTTAAACTGTAGGCTAATGGAAGATTTGGTGAATGTTAATTTTTTCCGGGACGGTGAAATAATTAGACGAGATGATGATATAAGATATTCTATAGATCCCCAGAAAATGCAATATATTAAATGGGGAACCTCTTATGATGAGTTGAGGGAGACTGTGTATAGATTAATGCAGATTAACAGTTCACATTGGAATGTGAAGATGAGGTTTAAATATCCTCAATTAGGTCTTGGTAATGTAGTAAGTGGATATTACATTACTGGTGTTAATTGCGATGATGATGTGAGGAGGATGCTGAGTATTCCTAGGCAGATGCAGATGGGGATGGGTGATGTATCTCTATTTGTGGATGCTGAAAAAATAGTACAAGAGGATGTTTATTCGTATCATCAGGGCGGTTACTCACAACCTAGCCAACCTACACAATCAAGTTACGACACAATGTATGAGAGGAGTCAGTTGCCAGATTATGGTATGACGGGTTGGTCAGATTATTATTTTAGTGGAGGAGGTAACAGTGAGCCGTATGTTGGTGGTTGTAGCAGTCATGCACTTGAGGAATATTGTGGTGGTTCAAGTAGTCGTCCATTTGAGGAGTATGCGGGTGGTTCAAGCAGGAATGCGTTTACTACTAATAATGATCGAGCTGGGCATTCTTATGGACACAATGCTGGTGTGATCTTGTCTCCCCCACATGATCCATTTACATCGACGGCTGGTAGAAATTTGTCCCTCATCAATGAAAATGAAGAATATGAGCAGTGTAGTTCAAGTGATGAGGAATTTTTAGAAGATGACAGCGAAGATGAATCAGACGATGGGGTCGATTTGGGACTGAATTCGATGGGTATTGAGCAAGAAGACCATGTTCCAATGGCAGGACCCCATGTTCCAATGGCAGCCTTCTTTGAGAATGAGGAGTATACACCAATTACAGTGACGAATCCGGGTGAGATGTTGACTGTTTTTGATCCTCGAAATGCAATATTCTCGGTGGGAACATTATTCCGTGACAAGGATACGTTAGTTGCAGCAGTAAGAGAGGTTCACATCAACAGTGACAGGAATTATAAAGTTGTGAGGAGTAATCGTATGCAGTTCATTGCAAAGTGTGAATTGAGTGACGACTGTCCTTGGAGGTTGCGAGCTGCTTTGATGAAGAAGCATGGACTGTGGGAAATCACAAAGGTCAGAGAAATGCACACATGTGTTAACAACGAGCCGTTGCAGGATCACCGCAGAATCTCAGCAAAATTAATTTCAAGACTTGTGAAACCCCATGTAAGTTATATAAAATACCAATATTCGTTAATTTTTTAGTACAGATATACTAGTTGTGTTGATTTGATCTTATTAAATCATGTAACAGGTGATGGAGAGGCCAAATTTGCCAATCATGACTGTTATGACCATGGTAAACGATGAATACCACCATCGTGTTAGTTACTTAAGAGCATGGAGGGGAAAACAGGCAGCAATTGAGGAGGTCTATGGTAAATGGAGCATGACATATTCTGCTCTCCCTATATTTTTGACGGCTTTGGTACATGCTAATCCAGGCAGTGTAGTTAAGATTGTTGCTGTCCCTCATCAAACATTCGAGGGCACTTCTGTATGCAAGAGAATTTTTTGGTGTTTGAAAGCAATGAAGGATGGTTGACAGCATGCACGTCCCGTAATTTCAATAGATGGAACGTTTTTGAAGGGTAGGTACAAGGGAAAACTCCTTATTGTCATGGGAGTTGATTCGAACAATCACCAATATCCCATTTGTTATGCCTTGGTTGAAAATGAGACATATGAGAACTGGTCTTGGTTTTTGAAACTGCTCCGTAAACATGTTTGCAAGGAAAGACAAGGTGTGTGCATAATATCAGATCGTGCACCCAGTATTCTTGCAGCAATGAGGGACATGAGGAATGGATTTACGCAACTGTATGGGGTGCATCGATTTTGCTTGTTCCACGTTAGAAGTAACTTTTCCTCACACCACCCCGGTGGAAAGTTGAAGAAGTTGATGTGGTTAGCTGGGGTAACCACACAAGTTAGGAAATATGATGCTTACATGAAAAGAATTGGTCAGATATCTCTTCCCGCATTGCAGTACCTTCAGAACATTCCTGCAGAATTGTGGACCTTGTGTCACGAGACCGGTGGAGCCCGATATGGGCAAAGTACCACTAATATAATGGAAGGTTTTAATGGTAACATTAGAATGGCTCGTTTCCTTCCAGTGACGGCGATGATGGAGTATATCTTCTACAGGACTGTGAAGATAGTGAACACACAAAGGAACATTACCGAGGAGAGCCTGCAAAAGGGTCAAGAGTTGTGCGCGAGGACGAGTACAATGTTATCAAAAATTTTGGAGAAAGCTACTGCACATAAGGTTGAGACCTATAGTCGTCAAATGGGGATTTATCAAGTGACGACACACCGATATCATGTTAAATCGGTGTGGAAAGGTGGTAACAAGCAGAATGTAGATATTGGTAAACGTACTTGCACCTGTGGCAAATGGACGTGCCACCGGTTACCCTGTTCGCATGTTGTTGCAGGTTGTATAGCAAACAACATAAACTGGAAGCAGTGGATAGGGCCTTACCATTACTCGTCACAGTTGCAGAAGTTGTGGGAACCTATTATCTTTCCTTTGGCACCTACCCAGTATTGGAATTATGCATTGCCCAGGCGTTGGCAACAGTATGGGATGTTAGTAGCTGATGAAACCTTGATGAAGGTAAAGAAGAAAAGAGGTGATAAGGGGCAATCAGTTAGAATTCGAACTGAGATGGACGGTCCCAGGACGACGATGAGGTGCAGTCGTTGTAAGCAAGAAGGACATACTAGGCGCAGTGTAAGATGTCCAGAACGTGCAGATTAAGTCTCTATATTGAAAATGTAATATGTTTATTGTTATTTATCTCAATGGATCATATTTGTAATACGTATTTATCTGTGTGTTTCATCATTTTCCTAAGTTTCAATTAATTGATCCCCAGTCATTTCTAGTTTAACATTGTAATTATTGTATGAGTTGAGTAACGCATATTTGGATCAAGTGGGTAGTAAAAATCATCGTCACACCACCATTTCCTACCCATAGCTTTGAAGATATCTCCTGCTGTATAACTCATTCTTAATATCTGTATATTTTTTATGTGTATGATAACTTAATTTTAGACCACTAATGCAATCTATTTATATGAATAAAAGTTAAAGCTGTGGAAAGTACAAGTTAAAGCTGTGGAAAGTAAATGTTAAAGCTGTAGAAAGTAAAAGTTAAAGCTGTGGAAAGTAAAAGTTAAAGCTGTAGAAAGTAAAAGTTAAAGCTGTGGAAAGTAAAAGTTAAAGCTGTTGGGGAAAAGAAAGTTAAACATGTGCAAAGTGTAAAAGTTTTGCTATAAATTTTGTTTTCCTTTAACAATTTCCTTATACTAATCAATTTCATAAGTTCTTGATTTACAATTGCAACAAATGGATAAGGGGAAGAAACCAATGAATCCTGAAAGTGTGAGTGAAAGGGTGCCTCCAAATAAGAAGGGGAAAAAGGTTACCTTCTGCCTACCAAGTCATGATCCTCATATAGAGGAAAACGAAGACAAGTTGGATTACTTACTTAATATAGTAGACCGGGAAGAAAAGGCGAAGTTTGAAAGAATGGAGCGAGGAAAATGGTGGTTAACAAACGTTTTGGAAGATATGAAGAGGAAGGGGCATCCCATCATGGAAGGGGTAACTTATGAAAAAAAGAAGTACCCTTCCTGGAAGGAATACCTGGCTGAGGTTGATACAAAGAACTATAGCAAAATGGAAAAAATCCAACTTCAGTTAGATTATAAAAAAAGGTATCATTATCAAGCCTATCGTGCAGGGGAGATCACAAAGGATGAAATGAAATTTGCTTGGGGCAAACTTGATGATTCATTTGAGTATTTTATGAAGAGGGCTGAAGATTTGGAGTTGGCTAAAGGGGAAAAATTGACAGTTGTTGAGGATGAAGATGAAGATGAAGACATCAAAAAACCTGTTGACCTTACTCAACCATAATAAGTTGTTTAATGCAGATGTTTCTAATGTTTGTCATGTTTCGTATGTTTCTTAGGTCATGTTTAGTATGTTTCTAAAGTTTGGCTTATTTCTTATGTAATGTTGTTGGTTATTGTTAGTTTCACATTTATTGAAGCACAACTATTTTTTCATAACTAACAAAAAACAACATAATACAACCCAATGAACATACCAAACATTAAACAACAAAATAACACATAATACAACAACCCATCTCGGGCTCTACACCACAGAAGCACATCTCTTGCCTATCCATGATAAAATATGTAAGAAAACTAAATGTAATATTGAATACTGAAATGTGGGTGTTACAAGTGATTCTGAAAATGACAATTTATAGGCCAATTATATGACCGTAAAAAGTTAAAAATTTACAGCCGTTATATAGCTGTTGCAATTATATTAAAATTTCACAGCCATTATATAGCCGTTGCAATGTTCGAGCCGCTATATAGCCGTTAACATTTACAGGTTTAGTTTGAAGATATGGATAAGGAAAAAAATATAGTGGAGTATGAATGTTCCCCGGTTTATCAGCTTAATTTGAATAAATTTTGTGCCAATCAACGCATGAAGAAGAAAGTCGAGAAAAATTCTGTATACTCGAAAGCTTTAGACGTATATTGAAAATGAAAGAGATACATAAACGGTACAAGGCAGGGAAGATCTCATACTCGTCGATGAAAATGGAGGAACAGAAAGCAATTAATAAAATTGAAATTGCACAATCAGAAGAAACGGATCTTGACCAACAAATGAAAGATGAATGAGAGAAGATGGAAGAACTTGCTGAACCTTATAACATTAATGAAGATGCAGAAGAAAGTCCTGATGAAGATGTAACAAAACCAGTTGACTTGAGTGCTTTTTGATAAGTTGTATTCTTAATCCAATGTAGCTGTAACAATAATGTGTTTTTCTTTTTTAATACTATTTTCAATTACTTACTTTAGTAAATTAGAAATTACCAAAATATAATTTTTATATTTTTATTTATATTTTTATATTTCTATGATTATATAAATTAGAAATTTATATATTTATATTTTATAAATTTACTCACACCTAATAATTATTCACTAATCAACATAATTATTCACCTAATATGCAGACTGCATACAGACTATCAAATTTTGTGTGTATAAGAGGTTGCGGTGTGTTATATAACAAAAATTTAGATTTATGTTATATAGACATTATAAAAATAAAAGATGATAGTAAAATTGGTGATTGGTCATGTCAAATAAAAAGTGAATATTGTCATTCCAACAAGCAACCAAATACGAGGTCTATCAGAAAACATTCAATAATGTTTTCTCTTTTTCACTGTGCAAAATTAAAGTAATGTTCTGCAATGTTGTAAAAGTCGATAGGTCTTGTCATATACCAGCAAAGAAGAAATAATGCTCTGCAAAGTTGGAAATCTCGATAGGTCTTGTCAATTATCTACAACAAAGACTAACAGTGCAAAGTAATTCATGTTTAATCACATGCCAACCGAAGTTAGGTTTCTTATTTCCCTATAAATTTTCATATTTGAGTAAAGGTAATGAAGGGAGTATAACTTTCAAAGGTTGAATATACTTGTACACTTTCTTAGTAATCTGTTTAATAATATATTGTAGGTAAGGGGCATCAAATGGATAAAGGAAAGAAACCAATGCATCCGGAAGATGTGAGTGAAAAGGGGGGTAAGAAAGCGATGCTGAAAAAATTTCTAAGTCTACCGGGGGTTACAAGCCTGAAAAGTATTAGGGACTCGGTTGGAAAGATCTCTGAAGCTGAAAGGGAGAAAAGAATGCGGGAGTATCAAAAGAGGAGTTTGGAAAAGAAAAAGGCCCTAGTCATGAAGGAAAGGAAAGAAAAGTTGGGTAAAGACTGGGTACCAACCCAATTAGAATATTGGCACTTCCCTGCTGCTGCGGGTCCTATTATGGATGAGAGTCTAAATGCAAAGTGGAAGGTGAATGCAGATAGGGATGCGAATCGCATAAGTGAATCTGAAAGAAGAGTTGCGTTGGACAAAATCCATCAAGAGTATCGCGTCAAATACAAGCATATTGAGGAACGCGAGTTTCTTGACTGGTGGGCAGCTCATCCAAATGGTGAAGCTGAAGATGACAGTTCTGACTAATGAATTATGGAGATGCCAAAAATAAAGATGACTGGTTCATTGTATTTTTATTTATGAAATTTTTATGTTGTTTTTCTTTTATAACTTTTATATATTCTATGTACCTTACATGAATTTGCAATGTTTATGTTTATGTGTATGTAACTTTTTAACCATTACTCATTAAGTGAGTTATCAAGAAAAAAAGGATTTTTTAGGGGCATATTAAGGGTGTTAAAAAGTGGTAGAAAAAATTCCAAATTTAAAATTTTCTCATTGTTACTACTAATTTAAAGTGCCTACATTACCAACATGTTGTGAAATGGAGAAAATGATGTCTACATCTTACAGTTATTAATCCAAAAAAATGATAGAAAAATAACTTTTTCAACAAAATATGCGTTTTCCAGGTCATATTTAGGGGGTTAAAAAGTGGTTGAAAAAAATTTATTTTTTAAATTTCCACATTGAAACTACTAATTTAAAGTGCGTACTATAACAACATATTGTGAAATGGAGAAAATGATATCTACAAGTTAGAATTAGTCATCCATAAAAACGCAAGAAAACCAATTTTTCCACAAAAAAATTGGTTTGTTAGGGCATATTTAGGGTGTAAAAGGTGGTTGAAAAAATTCCAAATTTAAAATTTCCTCATTGTTACGACTAATTTAAAGTGCCTACTATAGCAATATGTTGTGAAATGGAGAAAATGATTTCTACAAGCTCAAATTAGTAATCCAAAAAAACTCAAGAAAATCAAATTCTTCAAGAAAAATTTGGCTTTTCAGGGCATATTAATGGTGTTAAAAAGTGGTTGAAAATTTTCCAAATTTTTAAGTTTCTCATTGTTACAACTAATTTAAAGTGCCTACAATAGCAATATGTTGTGAAATGGAGAAAATGCTTTCTACAAGTAACAATTATGAATCCATAAAAACACAAACAACAAGTTTCTCATTAAAAAAACCTAACCAAACATAATTAAAACTACAAATACTTTTACGAGTAATACACAACGAAAACTTACTAACCAAACAACTCTAGCTTAACCAAATCACTACAACTGCCTGTAAAACATATCCTCCCTTTACCTTTAACATGTCTAGGTGGTTGTTGTCTCTGATGCACATTACCACCTTCTGGATCTATAACGAGAGAACTAAATGCATTACTCTGGGATTGAAACACCTCAAATCCACGAATAGGCGTCTGGTATCCCTGTGAAGTATCTGCATGGGTCAACTGAGACTGGTCCGGAGTACCACCAATATCCCACGCACCTCCTCCAGAAATAGGGGTATACTCCTGTGAAACATCACGTCGCCAACTACCCCAAACACCAGCACCACCACCTAAAAACTATGACTGCCCCAAAGGCAATGACGAACCACCTTCTGATGTACTACCCCCCCTATTACCACCGAAAGAACCATCCAACCCCATCTGATACTGCTCATCTGCACCCCCACCGACCCATGCATCCCAACTACCGTCACCAATACCATGCGTCGTGCCTCCCCTACCTCTTTCAGCGGATATCTGAGACTGATCATAAGGATGACGTTCTGTCCAAGAATCCCAACCGCCGTCAGCACCAACCGGTGTGGTGTCTCCCCAACATCCTCCAGCAGACATCTGAGACTGATGATACGAATGACCCTGTGTCCATGTACCCCATCCCCCCTCTGAGTGGGGAGGCGATGACTCTGTCACGAAACCTGAAGAAGTGTGCACATCTGAGGCCCGTAGTAAGTGCCAGGCTCAGGAATAACTGGGACATCTCGAGGACGACCAACTCTTCTTCCAGTACGCCTATGTCGCTGATAACCGCGTTGGCCACCTGATAGAGGGGGTACCGGCTCGGGCAACGTGTGCTGGTAAGAACTACAACCAGTAGAGGTTAGCCGGTCCCCTAGAATCGTACGTGCCTCATCAACATCGGGATCAGGATCCTGGATGGCATGATAAGCTTGGGATATCCCCTCTGCCTGTATGAAAACAGTTCAATATTTTTAAAACTAAACAAAATTAACAACTACATTACGAATCAGTAAATCATTAAACTATAGTGAACTTACATAGTACTGTGAATATCCATGTGTGCCCTGAAAGCCATGCTCTCTAGACCGTCGCCTGGGATCAACTACAAATCGGCGGGTAACTCTAGAATACCATCCATCCCATGCTGATGTACACCCGGCAGGTCCATCCTTGATATATTTGTAGTGACGCGGTGTCATGGCCTCGCTAAGCCTGGACTCCCAAAGCTGGATGAATATGCTATGGACAGAGATCCAATCCAAATGATCATTATATGTCACGTGCATCCTCTCGTGGTTCTCCTCAGGTGAGGCACGTGGTATATCCTGCCTAAAGCCAAATTGCCTGGTCACACGCTCAGGATAGCACCACTCGACAACTTCTTCAAAAATGAGGGGACATTTTGATGTCCACAAAGTCCGAGTAATAACATCAGGCCTAATATCACCATCAACACCTCTGTATGGCCTCCAACAAAAGAACTCATCAGTACCCATGGCATCCAGCTCGTAACGAACAAAACGCGACTGTGAGTGTGGAACAGATATCATACTCAACCGAACCTTCCACCTACAATATATTTGTGGGTCAATAACAGTCAATAACAAAGCGTTAATCAAATTGCACATGTACTTTTTTACTATCGTACCTCATAGCCAAGGGATGCTGAATGTATGCATCATCCCTACGTACTGGAGCTAGCGAAGGGAAACGCTCCCAGATCCATACCTAATTCATATTTAAAAGTCATATTCACATATCTTAAAGGGAAATGATGCATATATAATAAAGTATATTTACCTGTAATAGTGTAGTACACCCGCAGAAGTCCTTCTTCCTACCAATGCTAGTAGAGCACAACTTCTTATACAAGAAGGCCAGCACCGCGCTACCCCAACTATACGTCTGTACCTCGGTATAGTCTCGTACATACTCTAAGAAGTCAACCTGGAGCCTGTTCCCAGATGCGTTGGGAAAGACAGAACCAATAATCATAACCAAATGTGCCCGGATGTGAAATAACAACTGTCTGTCAAAATCAACTGAATCCTCGTCCAGGCGATCACATGCACCAAAATGATCTGTCAACCATGTCAGCTTCAGTCCACCCCTATTCACGTCATCGCCAACAGGGTAGACACCTAACAAATCACCAACCATCTGACGCTTCTCTTCTAAACTTTGCTGACGAAATGAATGCACCACAGGAGATCCAATAGTAGGCAGCCCCAGTATATAATAAACATCCTCTATAGTGATAGTCGCCTCCCCAAAACGAAAATGAAATGTATGAGTCTCCGGGCGCCATCTCTCCACAAATGCAGTAATCAATCCTGGATCATGTTTAATTGCTCCAATCTGGTAAACGCCATGAAAACCAGATGATACAATTGCTGCCAAAACATCTGGATGTGGTGGATATTTTTTAACTTTATCCCAATATCCACGGTAATTGATGCGTGTGCGAAAATCAGGCAATGCCTGAAAACAATTATATGATAATACTAGTTAAAAAAATTACATAATAACAGTAATATATTTATACCTATAATCTTAAAAAATTCTAATAAATATTTTATACCTCTCCATTCCATATATGTTCTGAACGATGCTCCAGCTGTTGGGTCAGTAAAGAACCGTCAATAGGACCAGGATGGTAACTAACTGAATCCATGTGTATCTATAAAAAATTAAACAACTATTAATTAATCAAGTTTTTATTAAATTAATTTTAATTGTTAATAATCATAACCTAATTGTTTGCATTTTTTTAAACACACACACACACACACACACACACACACACACACATATATATATATATATATATATATATATATATTAATTCAAAAAATGTACATAAATTTCAATTTTTATTAATATTTTAATAACGTTATTATTTATATTTATATTCCAAAAATATTCCAAAATAAATATATAAATTTTTATATTCCACAAATATATTTTATAATAATATATTTTAATTTATAAATTCGAAATATATAATTTCTAAAATATATTTTATATAAGTATATTTATATTTATAGATTACAAATTATAATTTTTAATAATTTTTTTATATTCGAAAATATATTGTTTAAATATATTTTATATTTTTATTAAAGATAAAAATAATTGTTAATATATTATTATATATTAAAGTTCCAAATTATAATTTATATAACCAAATATATATTTTTATATTTCATTTATTATATTAAAAAAATAGATATTTTAAGAATGGTATTATATATTAATATTCATAAATTTTATAAAATTATTTTTAAGATAAAATTTAAATTTTATACATTTATATTCGAAAAAATATTTAAAAATGTGTAATTATTTTTCTGGATTATTTACAAATAGTTTATTGTTCCTATATTATTTTTATATTTATTTACTTATTTTAAATTCTTATTCGAAATATTTTTATTTATATAGATATACATTCCAAAATTTAATTTATATAATTTTTGGTATTTTTTTCTTTTTAATTTTTATTCAAAATATTGGGGGGGGGAATTACCCACTAATTACCCCACAATTTACTAATCAACATATTAATTAACCACTAATTAGCCACAATTAATTTAATCAATATTCACTAATCTACATACTAATTACTAATCAACATATTATTTAACATACTAATTATTTATTAATTACAAAGATACTATGAAATTACATAGTAATATCCATTAATTAAAAATTTACTATCAAAAACACCAACTAATTATCTACTAATTATTCACTAAGTGATGAGAGTGAGGTCATAATACTAAAATAACAATACCAATATATCAAGATTCAAATCGGGTTTAACAATATAAGGTATAGTTCAATGTATATTATTTACACTAATATCAAAATATTACAAGGAATTGCGCATCGGATGGAAACATGAATGTGAAGGAAAAAGATGACACACGCACAGCTCATATATATTGACAATGCACAGCCAATGTAATCACATGTAATCGGAAATTACTTGAATGAGAGTAAGTAATGAGACTGAGAGTGAGAAGAATTCGGACTAACCTAGGTGTTCGCCGGTGGCCACAGCGATTAAGAAGAGAGGAGTAAGCTGAGGGTGAGAGAGGGAGGAAGTACTTGAAGGCTTGTGCGGCTATGATAAAAATTAGGTTTTAAAAGGCTAAGCAGGAACGACGTCGTTTCGGTCTAGTCTAGGAAATACATGTGTTCGCCGTTGGACGGTGCAAACACAGGGTTGGATAAACTACATGTGTTCGCCACCTCATAATGCATACATATAATCTAAATTTAATTTGCAAGATAACTATGTTCGTCATGGGATAATGCATACACCATAATACCTAATCTACTATGTTTGTCATGGGAGACCGCATACAGAATACTAAAAAAAATTAAACCAACCTTACAATAAGCTAAGTGTGTACGCCAAAAAGGGGGATTGGATGTACCATGCTTGAAAGTTATTGAACGTCTGTACCATTTCTGATAAACGAAATGAGTCAATATACCTCTAATGAAACGGAGCCACCAAACTACATGCAACACCAAAACTCGTAAATCAACAATTATAACCAGATTCGAACATGCAAAATGTAATTGCACAAACGGTCACATTAATCATTCAACTGAAGCACAAACAAACAATTATAGCTAGATTCGAACAGACCAATGGGTTCTAATCACGTACATACTGGCCTATATAAATTAAAACAGTAAAAAGCATAGCATAACACTTTTTAATTCACAACTAAAAGCGATTTCTAAAAAGACTAGGGGGGGTCCATTAGTCATGGATAATAGAGTGGATAAGCATGGACGCCTCCTCACTTGCAGGAGCAGCATCATCTATCAAATACAAAACAACCAAACAAAATTAAATCATCTAAACTTTGTACAATCATCATTTACAATGACGAACCAGACAGGGCTAATCATCGAAAATATTAAATACGAGGAGGCCTAACAAAATTTAAAATAAAAATATTTATATATATACAATTAAGAATGAAAAGTAGAACCTGGTAGAGGTGGAGGCAAGTGAGATACAATGTTGTCGATCATACCACCACCACTGCCATCTTTCTCGGGCGATTTGGCACTATGAAAACGATCATCATCAGCAGTTTGTTTGGCCTTGGGGGGGCTTGACAAAGGAGAAGAAACAAAGTTGGACATAATATGACTAAAACCCCCACCTTGACCACCACCTCCTTTTTTATCCTCTTCATTTTCTTCACTACTAATTACCATGTTGTGTATCTCTTCCTGGTCTTGTTGTAATTTACCTGCAGCAGCAGCAGCAGCAGGTTTCTCTTCAACTTGACCATTATTTATCACTTGCTTTGCAGCTGCTTTCTCATCTTCATCTACTGAACAAGTGAACACTTGTAGTTTCTCAGTCTCTGTAACACTATCTTCCATATTTTTTTACCTCGATCTCATTAATTAATTTTCTTACCTCGGATCACTCTATAGTCTATCACATCAACAACATATACATAAACTCCCTCCCTAGCTTGACGTTAAAATTTGTATTTTTCTAATTATTTTTTCAGATTATTATAATATTAATTAAATCGGGGGGACAAACGTCAGTTATGGGGAAGCAAGCGATGTAGTAGTTCCACGTATCTTAGTTAAAGAATTACATGGCCTAATCAAATCTAACCACGTGACAGATTCTTGATTGCTTTCACGTTGCCCCTGTAAAAGTAGTTGTATTATTATACTCTATACTACTATCAACTATGCTATAAAATAAATATTTATCCTATACAATAAATAAATACTCCATCTCGTTTCAAGTGTCACCTTTTGAGGTTGAATTCATGAATTGACTATATTGCATAATTATTAAAAATTTAAAATATATATCATTAGAAAATACGTACAAGAGTTACTGCCGAGGTCGGTTGGTTTCACGACTAACCAAGTGGAGTGGAATATACGTACAGAGGTCGGTGGAAATGTTTTATACAACTCGCGTAACCACGTGAGCTTACATGGTACAGTAACATGGATTGTAGCTACATAAAATTCTAAATCCAAAACACTAGTCTGCCTGAAAAACTCAAAGGAAAAAAAAAAGGAGAAAATCGGAGTTTTAACATGCACAAACTTATTATGATAACACATGAGAGGATAGGAGCTACTAGAGATTTTGGTGCTTTAAACGAAGTTTTGAAATGATGCTTTTTTTTTAAGATTCTAAAAATTAAAAGAAATTAAAATCTATATATAATACATGTGTAAAAAAATTTGGTGCCCCTATTATGATGGTGGCCTAGATGCTTGTTTTGGTCGGCTTACTCAAGGGCCGGCCCTGCATGAGATTTTTTAAATATTTTTTTTATATTTTATTATATATATTTTTTCATTTTCTCAATAATTAATACATTGTCTTAATTGCATCTTGTAAGTTGTTACTGAATTAAGTTATTATATTATTATTATATTAGACTACAAATTTACCATATATTTTTGAATACAAATTATAAATCAACGTTAAATATTACATTAGTCATCATTCATTGATTTTACCTTTTCAAAATAAGAATTATATTTGTTATTGGAGTATTTTCGTAAAAACAAAATATTGGAAGTGTGATGTAATAATAGAGTGAAAAATATAATAATATGTTTGTTAACAAGGTTTATGATTTGTATAAAATATTGTGTTGGACTTGAGAAGTGTCTCATGTACCGGGGTCCTTTTTACTAAAATGTTTGCATACGTATTTATATATGATCAAACTCATGCAATTATGTTATAATTGATTATATATTTGAGAGACTGTAGGGATAAATTTTGTTAAATATGGGATTTTTTTTGACAAGGTTAAATATGAGAATTAATTAATTATATCTGGTATAATCTTCACATTGTGATATTTTTCTGATTTGAAGAATATCGTTTGAAGATATTTTTTGTAATTATTCGTTGAGATTGATTCTGTTATCGTTTCATAGTGATGATATATAACTTAAGTAATTGATTATTACTGAAATTAATATTAAAAATTTAGAGAAATAAATAAATCGAACCACCACCTTTTCATTGAGTTTTCTTGCCTCCTATTAACTTTGCATGAAAATATAATACGTGATAGTCATTCGATGAAAACTAATTTATTTGAAAATCTTTTTTCTGTCGGAATAAACATATAAATCCAGTCAATAAGATTAATATAATAAGGAGTGTGAGTATTGAAAAAGTATTTTTGTGAAAATTTAGATTAGCACTTCACCATATATGATTTTTTTTGTAAAATCTCTTCTAATAATTAACTAATAAAAAATAATAAGTTTCTATTCCAACACGTAACAAAAAGGACAATATACATGAGGGATAGAAAGAGTCGTGTTACTTGACTCGATTCATAGAAATTCAGAATATAAAAGAATATATCAATTCTAAGGATTCATTGAATTAATTGTGAACCCAACACATCAATAGAAACATTTGACTGCAGTTGGTGTATTGATTTTTACAGCGACTCGGACAAAAATTAGATATTTTTACAACCCTATATGGCTATATACACTTCACGATATTTTCAAAGGAGCTGCGTTGTTTGAAAAAAATGAGTAAAATGTAAATTGTTGAAAACTTGAAAAAATTTAATCTTATCGACTAGGGTAGCAACAAAAATATCGTAAATAAATATAATCATTTACGAACGGATTAGTAAGGGGTACGGAACATGTGTCTTCTTAAAAGAAATTTTAATAGAATTTTATCATTAATTTTTTTGTAAAAAATAAAATTGTTCTTCAAAAATTAAATTTTATAAAAATATATATTCAATTCAAAAGTAATCAAATATACCTTTTAATTTTTTTTTATAGATCAGTCTCTGCAATCATGGCAGAGGGCGGTCATCGGTGATGGGCCAATATATGCAAGTTGTGTATATAATAAGTACATCAACACATGCACAGTAATCAGTAAACTCAGTAAACTTGTCTTGGTATTGGTTGTTAGACTTGTATAAATCTGCAGAAATGAAGCATCGCACGCACATATATACAAACAGAGACAAACACAGAGAAAGATGTGTAAAAATATTTCTATATTGTCTATCTAACTGAGAAGAATGTACAATGTGTTTATAAATACAACTCAGCCTTGTTTAGGCACGAAAATTAGTTATAACTAACCATTAAGCTAAAGCACTCCTCAGCTAATTGCTATTCTAACTAGATTTAAGTAATATCTTCCTGAAAATAGTACTAGTTGCTTAGTTCTGACCTCTGACCAAAAATACGAAAATGCATGTAATACCACTAAATTTACTTGAAATAAATGAGTTTCAAGTTTCAACTAACCTATTTATTGGAAGGTCCAGGTCTGACAAGCGATTGTTCCATCCGTGTTTTTTTCGTGGATAGCATTAATGGAGGAAATTTTTGTAAATCCTGGAGTACCATGTCATCTATCTGCACTTTTTGCCAGGCTTATAGGGTTTTTTGCTATGCGCGAAAAAAAAATGCGAATAAATTATTGTGAACAATCGCTTATTCTGGTCACCTGCCTTGTTTGAATATCTCGTCTAACTCACTGGTCCATCTTTAGAAACATACCTTTCTGTAAATCTAAAAGTAAGCACTTTCCCCCTCATAAAGTCACAAAGTTTATGAAAAAATATGGTAAATGATACTAGTGGAAGCCAGCCTATATTAACAAGATAAAAAGATTAAACACATGTACCTCATAATCCAAGTCATACTACCAGGCAATAAACATGGCTTCTTCTAAACAAGTTTCTCCTTTCTTTCTTACCATTCTTTTCATGTCTTTGTTCATGTTTCATTCTCATTCTACTCCAAACAATTATGCTAAAGTTGATGTGTCTCTCTACTTTGAATCACTGTGTCCATACTGTGGAAACTTCATCGTAAATCAGCTCCGAAAAGTCTTTGATACCGATCTCATTTCCATTGTCAATCTCAGGTTGATTCCCTGGGGTAATGCTCATCGCGTTACCAACACTAGTTGGACATGCCAGGTACCTTCATTCTAATTCTTGATCTTCATTGTATGCAAGCACACTTACTGAGCTAATTTTTTTTCTTTGGACAATAAAATTTAAGCATGGCCCAGATGAGTGTCTGCTTAATAAAGTGGAAGCATGTGCTATTAGTCTCTGGCCAGATCCGGTAAATTAGCAATTTGTTTGTGTGCGTATGTGTGATGTATTAGACAGTCATTAACCGCAATTAGTTTTGTTTCCTGGCAAAGAAAGTGCATTTCAAGTTGATTCAATGCATAGAGCGACTGTCATTGGGTGGAAAACAAAATTTGTGGCCGTCTTGTTTAGGAGAACAGCATTTGAGTCAAGAACTCATGGATCATTGCTACAAATCTGCAACTGGAGTTAATGTTAGTAATCTTGCAATGTCAGTAGTGAAACTGCATATATCTCTACATTGTCCTTTCAATAAGCATAACTCACGCAATTTTGATTGTCATTTTTTATATATGGCTCCTTCTACATGCAGCTACAACTAAGAGATGCTTATGAAACTGAGCATCTTCAACCGCCTCATAAATTTGTACCATGGGTGATTGTCAATAATAAAACTCTAGAAGCGGTTGGTATTCATTATCCACTCACTCTACGTCTTTTTGCTCTTCTGTTCCTGCCTCTCACTTTTCAGTTAGCACAAATTCTTTATTTATGTGCAGGATTACCAGAACTACATTACCTATATCTGTAAGACGTATACCGGCCCAAACAGACCTCGAGCTTGCAGTCAACCACCTGAGATCATTCCATCAAATATTGTCACTTTGGTCCCCCAAGTTTGTTATGCAAGGAAGACTGACACCTCATTTGCACCAGAAGAAGAAAAAGCAGGGTCAGCAGAAAATTTAGGCAGGACAAACTCTAAGACTTGATTCATGTCATGAATTCACAAGAATTGATAAGTGATAACTGATACAATAAACCTGATGCTAATATGATCACACTCACTAGTTTGGCATGCAATTTTCTTGGTAAAGACATATATTGTTCATACAAGAACTAAATGATTATTCTCACGAACTTACGATCCATGAGACAGTTCATATTATGCTGAAGTCTTTAACAGACAGCCTTTGTCACACCAGCTCATAAATTTTGTTAGTTAATTACGCTGATACAGTTGGTTTAATAATCTGTGGCTAAAACATGTAGAATTAGCCTCAGAATATGGTTCTTTGTTCAATGTCCGGACCATGGAAATCATACATTTTCAGTACAAACAACAAAAATTCAGTATAGCAACAAGCCAACAAGTACCCAAACATCTATTGAATCCGTTCTTTTTCTTGATAAGTAACATAATTATATTTCACACAAAACTAAATAATGTTGTTCAATATAAGAAACAAACAAGCTCATATGAATAATTTGTATGAAAGTATAACAAACTAGGATTACTAAACACAAAAAATTACCAAATGATTATGTCAGGTAAGAAGAGGCACACATCTTACCTTATGGTACTTGAAGTTAGATTGACATCCGTGTTACATGATACAACGTATCAAGGTGATTTTTGAACAAACCAATATTATTTGTAATGTACAATTAATGAAATAGTTTATGTAGTTACACAGCCTGTTGTAACTTACAGAGTTGTTCACATTGTTCTGTAGTTATGCTTTTGTAACTTACAAACTTTAGTAGTCAAATTTGATAAATTTTACTGTTCTTAAAACAAAAAAAGTTCAGACTGTAATGAATCTTTACTCCAATACTACAAATGAATTTCTAAACCGAATGAAGGTTTCAAACCACCTTTAAACACAGTTTGCATGTGGAAGCAAGAGTTTTAGTTAAATGATTTATAAAATTGAAAAAGAAACAAGAATGAATTGATATATATAATTATATATAATAATAATATCAAAACATGCAGGAAAGTCGATATGTCCGATTGGTTAAGGAGACAGACTCGAAATCTGTTGGGCTTGTCCTGTGCAGGTTAAAATCCTGCTGTCGACGAAATTTTGTTCAGTTATCCACACATATATAATAGTAAAATACAATGGAGAGAACCTCACCAGATCATATCGATGAGGATATGCATAGTAGAGTGCTTCCTGTTTATGGTAGGGAGACTATGAGGCTCCTTTCGTCCAAGAATGGTATAATACTATACTTGTTGTCTTCTTTTCGTTTTTATATGACTAGTTGGTTTTTGCTACTTTGTTTGTGTTGTGTTATCTTAGAATTTTGGTATATTGTATTGAATACAAAAGTATAATGTGAGGGTTTATCAGATGCCTGTATACAAAATTTCTCTTTTTTCGGAGGATCTTGTCAGGAATTATATGATGATGGCCACTAATGAAACACATGTTTGTGTTTACATAGAAAAACCTTGTTCTTGCTGGTGTCAAGTCTGTGATTTTGCATGATGATGGGAATGTAGAGTGTGGGATTGATGTATTCATATCAGTTTTTTAATGTAGTTTATCTCTATTGAGATTGTTCAGTTGCACAAGTCATGACTTTCAAGTAGTTACAGATACCTAAACACCGTTTCTTCTGTCAGTAGATACATTAGATTATCTAGTAAGTCGGCCTGTCAGTAATAGTATCTAGTAACTTTGCATTCAACATGTAGTGAATGTCCTTTGGTAAAGCCTATGTTGCTTCCATTTGATACAGGCAACATTTTGGTTTCAGAATCTATTGCACTTTGATATATTGACATTTACATTGTTATTAACTTCTTTTTACTATTTGAGTATTAGATGATGTTCGTTCCTTTCTTTTCTTTCTTCTATTGTGTTCTTTGAGAAGAGGTGATAAGATGCATATGAATATATGAGAATTAGGAGCATTGTTATGAGGTAAGGTGCTACTAGTCATCCTCTATATATGCATCCGATATATCAGTCAATTAAGTAAGTTTACCTTGAATAATATAGACTTCTCTCAGTTTACAACATATAACTTTAAAAATAGTTTTATTAAGCAATCGATATAGTTTCATATTTCGTTACCTTTGTGCTAGCTTTTTGTACCATAAACTTGACATGGACTATTGCTGCAGGTTGTTGTAGTCAGTAGTCACTGCTATCAGACTAGAAAAGGCAATGGAATTGGATGACTTCAGCCGTTCTGCCATCCACATCAGCCCATAATTGCTTTCATCAAATCTGAGGTGTGAGGTCACTTTTTTTTAGAAAGTTTTCCTCCCTTATATTCGACTGTACCACAGGGAAATAGGTCTTTATATCAAAGGTGTTTTTGGTAGTGTATTTTGTGACTCTGGAGCAGAGCACGGTGCTCGATGATGATGACAAGCATTCACATATTTGGGAATTATCGCATGAAATAGAAATGGAAACCCTGCTTCAATTTCATGTGTTTATGATGAGAGACGTGAGTTTCAAGATGAAGATTTGATCATATTTTCAGAAGTTTATGGAATGACCAACTTAGTGATGGCAAGCCAAGAAAGGTTACAAATGCGAAGCCATGTGCATTTTTTAATCAAAGAGGAAACCACATACTAGGCTGCGTATGGGAAAAAGTGGTTATCTTACCAAACTCAAGCAACTGAAAGTGTTCAATTTTAAGCCACTACGAGAAGCACTTGTGGGTCCTGGCGAATATCTTTAAGCATGACTGTTGCCTCTTCTACGTTTGGAATTTCAGTCACTTGACAACTGACAAGTTTATATTACAAGTGGGATGCTTTCCTGTTGCTGGATCAGATGAGGTTGCTCAGAAAATGATATCATTCAGAAACTGATGTCATTGGCTACTGATATCAATGACAGCTTGAGAAATGGAAAAGAAACTTCTTTGTGACTTTGCTTTAGGTGCTAGCTCTGTGCTAAACCCAACAGCGGCTATGTTTGGCAGCAATGGCGAGCAGGAAGTAGTGAAAGCCTGCTCAGCCATATTCCAACCACTTTTCTCAGGTAAGTTGCATATTATTGTTACCATTTCAAGTGTGGCTGTTATATGAGTTATATGGTACAGTAATCTAATAGGTATGGTCCTTTAGAGCAATTGGGGAGTACATTTCTTTGTCACGGTCACATGGAAATACAAAATTTAGCTCAGATTCATTTATCTGTTTGTGGACAGTTCTTTAACTGTAATGATATGGAATCTCTTCTGGTTGAACCTCTAGAGGCTGATGATCTGAAGCCATGAATAATCATTATGATGCCTAAATTTCAGTGTTTGGAACTTTGGATCCAAGCTACAAAAAATGCTAGAGGTTGGAAACGTGATTCATAGTGGGATCTGGTGGGAAGTTACTCTAGTTTAAATGTGCTTCTTATAATATGCATCCAAGCATTAAGGATACAAATTAAATTTTATTAAAACCAGCTCCTCCCTTTCGAAAATGGGAATGCCAAACACTCCTCATATATACTTCGAGTCCTTGACTGCATGGTACTGTGATCGATCTTTTGTTTGTTAGACTCACATTTAATACACATGAGCAAGTACATCACAGTTAAATTTTAAAGAAACTTCTGGTTGTTCTTGTATAACTATTACCTGTACGATAAATATGTAAACCTTGGTTGTTATCCTTTTCGGTTTGATCTTTCAGCATTCACAGTTCACTTGTATTTTTGTTGTCTGTGAATAGCAGAAAAATACAAATTAACAGTAAAAATGAAAGCAATAGGTTAGTCTCTAGGGAGTATATTATTAGATCATATATTTTGTATAATAAGATTTGGTTGTGGAACCTGTACATCATATAATAAACATATATACATTATATGCCAAAATATACATCTATATTGTTTCCTAATCAGTGAGGTTCTCTGCTATCTACATCCAAGTTGAAACTCTCAGTAGTGGACTTCCTCCCCGTTGCAGAATCAATTCATTCTCATTCTGTCCATCAGTCCTGATAGCATACAAAGTCTCTCCTTCATTCACCATCTCCTTCGCTTCCAATAAGTTCTTTTGGCTCATTTTCAAACCTTGTAAGCTGATAATTGACTCTGATAAAGGGCCATTTTTTATCTCCTCCCACCTCTGAAAGCAGGAGGGGGAAGATATGTAAGGACCGAGGAAAAGGCTTTCCATAGCTAACCTTGCTTCTGCAAAATAATCTGGAAAATTACATTCCATCGATTCATACACTGCATGGTAGTGCCTAAGTCTCTCAGAGAAGAATGAACTAAATGTGGACGTATTATTCATCATCTCCCCTTCTTCCCCATGTCCAAAAATTAATATACCTCTATAGGTGGTAAAATTGACTAATACTGCCTGTGCTACCCATAAAAATTTCATGATATCATTCCTGCTTCTCATATTCCCTGTGTGTGGAAGGTTAGCCATGCAATTGAAAGCTAACCATTCTCTTCTGTTTTCACTCTTTGAAATTTCGATATCTTTTATCAATTCTTGCAATGTCATCTCCTCTATTACCAGCTTGATATTGTAAGATCTTTCATACTCATGAAGCCGCCACTTGGTCTTCTCAAATGTCCATATTGAAGAATTAGAAGCGTAGTTATCTTCTGCTTTTACTGATGTCAATCTCTGCGTCTTATTTATACTACCTATTGACTCAATAAGTGAAGGCCACTGAATTCCTGATCCCAATTCAAAGTCTACTATGTGTATTGTGTCAGCATCAACTGGCATGGCCTCAAGAATAGCCGAGTTAGCTGTAAAGTGAGCAAACCTCCCATATGGAAAGATTTGGTAGAATGCTTTAAATGCTGCCTCAAGGTTCTTGATTGCTTCTTGCTTTATGTAGCATCCTTGATTTTCTGTTGACTGGAATAGGTTGAATGCTACACGTTCCAAGGTCTTGCCAACCGGGCTTACCTTCTGATTTATGCATGCAACTGCAGCGTCTGCAAGTTGTGTTTGTCCTTCATCCATAGCTTCTGCATAAGCTTTAAGCAGAGGACACAGGCTTGATTCAGTATCAAGTTCCATTTCATCAGTGGGTAATTTAAGTGTCTGATTCCCTGATTGCAAACACTCTGTTTCACTATAAGATTCTATTAAGAGATCAGGACTCCATAAATCTTTCTCCTCCACAGAAGATTCAGTTAAAAGATCAGTGCTCCATAAATCTTGTTCCTCCATAGAAAGTTGTGGCAAACTGTATTCCTCACCTTCACACACATCTAACCAACCACATACTTTCTCAATCTCATGACTTGAAATAGCCTCTAAACTCTCCATGGGCAGTATGTCTGACATATTATCATCTAAAAACATATGATCGACAAACTCATTGGATAAATAATATGGATAATACGAGTCTGAGGAATTTGTGTGTGAATTCTCACCGGTGGTGATAGCTGGTGAAATCTGATGGTTGTTCATGCTAATTTGCATAGGTTGGTCAAAAAATGAGCTTATGATGTTATCAAGTTCCCAAGAGGGTGGAGAAAGCTGAGGTTCCATTTTTTTCCCCTGGTGATAACTTAAAAGTGCAAGTGCAGTCTTGATTTTGAAAATAGGTTTACTTGGGTCATATATATACAAAAGATGATGAATTTTTAAATCACTTTGATCAAAACTGTGAACCTCTTAAAACATATAATAGAAAAAAAGAATCTTGGAGGAAATTTACTGAGCTCTTATTATGGCCTGTAGTGGATGGTGTTTTCAGCATACATTTTCAGCAGTGTTCCTCTGCAAGGTTGTATTCATTTCTTGGAGTTTTCTTGGAGGTTGGTAAGCTGTGCACATTAACCTGAATATATTATTCATTAAATAGAAAAATGTTTCTTAAATAGTTATACGTGTCTTCTTAAGTGTACCGATTTTAACAAACTGGTAAATTTGATGTCAAGTCTTCCTGAAATTGGTATATCAATGTAATTTTCCATGTGAAGTCATGATATTTTGGCTTTTTCTTTACTTCAAAATGACAGCTTGATCGGAGAATATCCTGATAATCCATTTCTGATTATATTTTACCTACTATAGACAAGACAAACGCATATAGTTGCAATAGTTGTCATAATTCTCTCTTTTTTATTCAATACTCATGTAATCAATCTGAGAATTTGCACAGATCACTGTTAAATGTCTTAATAGTGTTTCTTGGTTTCTTCAGTTAATAAATAAAAAACTTCTTTACGAGAATGTAATTTATAATTGTGCCTGATTGAAGAAAATCATAGTTTAAATTTCAGCACTCACTTCCTGCTAGTCGGGGTTAAATACTCTCAGAACTCAGTAGTCTGGTTTATAGTGTATCTGTATATTATGTAGTCAAGAACTAGTCCAAGATTTATAAATTTTTTGCCTGTAAGGTTGAGCTGTTCAAGTGGTGTTCTTTGTAATTTACTAGATATTAATTTCATATCGTTGGTAATTCAACTACAATCCATCATGCCTATTGTTTATCATCCTTCGATGTTGGAATGTAGAACTCTTAAACTACTGTATGTCAGTTAAAAATCAGGTATAGAAGGTAAGAGCTTGACGCAACTTTCCTACTTTTTTGTCATGTAACTGTTTATCCATGCTTATGTGTAGTTCATATAGGAGGTGTTTAAAGTCATTTTGCATGGCTTTGATTATGATATATTTGAAAATGCTTAATATGTACATCTACCATGAGGTTGATGCAACTTAAGTACAAATTTGAGTTTATTGGTTGGTTGAAACTACTGATTTTGATTACAAACTTCTCTGCTATTATTAACTTTAACTTATGGGATATTTTGTTTTTTAATTGCCGTCTTCATGCTCTATAAGATAAATACTTCTTAATGTTGCCTGCAGTGCTGCATTTTCTAATACTTTTCTCACAGCTGTATAAACTTGGGATAGAATGTTTGATTTAATAAACATGTCCAGTGTTTTGTGCCTTGGCCTCTCTTATTTAGTATGTTTTTGTACCAGAATGTATGTGATGTGGATGTGAGTTTGGTGTTTAATGTTATCTAATTCACATGTTTGATCTCATAATAAGTATTGTAAACTTTGTACCTTCCTGGTTATCCTCTTTTTTAAGTTATATCTTATCATGCATTAAAGTTGAATTTCTAATGAAACTTTTAAGAAGATTCTCTGAAACTTTATGGAGAAAGTAGAAGTACCGTAGTAGTCAAGTGTTTACTTGGTGATTTCTATCCGCTAGGTCATGTTTGAGAATCCCGGCCATTGTTCAGTAGATGGGAACAATGTATACCAATGCATAAGATAATGCTGTTAATTGACTTGCCTGTTAATTATGTTTATCTTCCGAATAGATAAGAATAGATCACAGCAGGAATTGAAACTTGACTAGATAATACTGGGTGATTAGGTCTTTTATAATTTGGAGGTACCTCTATTCATTGATTCTTTTGGATGGAGTAGAGAAGATTCAGTGTTTTGTGTTTCTGATATTGTTATAACCAAGATATAATATAGACCAATGATTATATTGCTCTTGTTTCACATTATGTCTTCAAACACAGTATATTGTTTATCTGTTTTAATGACAATCTATAACAGTTTTTTGGATCTGCTTTGAGTCATCGAAACTAGTACAACCATCTGGAACTATAGAAAAAGGATCATAATGGTATATCAATTATGCATTTTCATTTATGAAAATTGGAAATTATAAATATTCTCGACATCTTTCGTGTTATATTACTCAATCTGATGAATCATCTTCTTTACTGAATTGGATTAACATCTATTATATGGTTTCTTGACCATAAGAATGGCACCTGATTTGTGTCTGTCTTATTCTAGAAGTGAGCCTCTTTCTTGAACTTTACAGATTAAATAATAGCATACCATTTGTGTTGTAGTGTCTTACAATTTCAACCATGCATTTCACATACCAAACTTCCATTGATGTCTTATTATGTTAGATATTGATCATCTGTTCTTCGTGTATGTTGTACTGCATTCCTGATGATGCGATTGGACTCGAAACTAATATATATGTTTCTTGGCAATACATAAGAAAGTAAAAAAAATGAAGATGATGTTTACCAAACCACCTTCGATATAAAATTGCCGAATAGTTTAGAACAAAAGACATCACTAAGGATATTCTCAAACTTAAAAACTCTACAGATTTAACTAAAATCACATCAGTTGTCTGATACTGTTAGGTGTGAAGTACAATATAATAGATCAATACTCTTATTTCATTACAATTTATCAATACTTTGTTGGTATGACTAAATCACATTTCTACTGAAGATCCTTAATTATTGAAGTCATTTCTGATAATTCCATCATTCAATTTCATCATTTACCAAGAGAACAAGACACATGCAATTGATGTGGTTGTACTTGAGTTGGCTGATGATTTTTTTTAAACTTTCGATGACAATTGACATAGCCTTCCAATAACTGACAGCTACAGATCAAGGTCTATAGCTTAACAGCACGTTTTATTGAAAATTTTAAACAGATTTTGAAGAACTAGATCCTATGTTTACTGCTGAGGTTGATAACATGCTTTTGTATTCGCTGAATGGTGAAGAATGTTCAACAATCATCACATTATGGAGAAGAATGGAACCTCGATTATTGACATGTACAAAAACAATCAAAATTGAACAAACATGTAGTAAAATAAATCTTCTTATCAAAACTGTGATCCTCGATTAAATGTCTTGCTTAAGTTTATTCCATTGCCTTGCTGTGGATATTTACTGGTCTTGGCTCTCTTTTAAGTCCATACAATATTTTTGCTGACTATGAGATCAGTCTCACCTCGAGTTCGGTTACGGTGTGCTTGGAAGCAGCCATTCTTTGAAGAAAGCGGAATAGCGCTCTTTCAGCTTTTCTAGCTAGACTTTCATTGCTTTCCACCAGCCTCCACCCACTGTCCGGCCGATCATTCTATTAGCATCTCGCCAAGAAATAAAAGAGAAGAAAAACTTTTTCGACATACAAGAGTAATACTACCTCCATCCCAACTCCGTATTCAACTTTTTGATGCAGCTATTAAATTATAAATTTTACAAAAAGTATATTTGTAGATTTTCAGATTTAAATTTAATTCGGAACAAATTTACTAATATACAATATTTATTAATTTGAACAATGTATTAATTAAAGCAAAAAGCTAATCCAAGCTAGGGCTGATTGCTCCATATTTTTCTTGAAAAAATAGATTCCTCTTTGACAGTAACAGACAGCCTATGAACGAGAACGAACATATGACGTCAAATTTTAACACATTAACAGCGTACCCTGCGATGAACCTTTTAACACTACCCGATATAAATTAATTAAAATTCATATTAGCACTCAGTACAAATTCAATACACTTCACATTCGATTATTTCAACCCAATATATTAGATTTTATGCTGCAACAGTAACTCAGAACCACCCAATATTTTATGCTGCAACAATAACTCAGAACCACGAAGACAGGTGAGCTACTACTTGGGCTTTATATTCACTCCTAAGCTGAAGTTGGAAAGATCGCAAAAAGAGAGAGTTTGCAAACAAGATTTGCATCAAAATTATTATATCAGCTAAATCTGTGATCTGTATACGATGGAAGCAAATCTATCTGACAGACAAGAACCAACCAATAATTTTTGCATAAACTACCAGTTCCAGACAAAAGAAGACCACCGACATTTAGTGACCTTTAAGCTTACAATATAACCACGACAGTTCGACCCCATAGAGACGGATCACCAAAATTAATATACGAACCAGAACCATATATAGGTGACCTGTCAACCTTTACTAAGAAAGATAAAGAAGGGATAGATAGTACGACTTTCTAATCAACAAAGCAAACATATAACGATTTCACCCAGATTGAAGGGCACGTCCAATCATCCCTTGGGTCCAAAGTCCAGTCTCTTTCAGTTGCTCATCGTCGGATTGAAGAAACTCTCTTAATAGTTCATCAATCCACATGGAATGCTCCTGGAAAAGCATCTTCAACTTTGGGCCGAGTGCATCTGCTAGATCACCCAGCACTGCAACTGCTGCTTTGATCACAGTTTCATCCCTAGAAAAGATCATTATAAGCAATTCTAGTACTTAGTAGGTATTATAACAAAGAACCATGAGGTTACATTATAATTATATTCAAAAACTTGTACCTTGGTTGGTCTTTTGATACTAACGCTATGAACTGTAGCATATGAGAAGAATGGGGCAATATCAGATCGGCCTTGGTATTCTTGAATCCTTGCAATATACCAGAATATGCCTCAAATATGCTGCGCCTCAGCTGATTTCCGTATTCCATCATCTCCTCATCAGTGTTGTCCAACTTTGCACAAACTTCTGCAGCTCCCTGCATCATTTGCACCACATACTGAAAGTACTTCTCGAAGTGCTCTCCAATAGCAAGAGCAATATCCCCAAAACATGAGAATATGGGAGGCTTCACAGAACGGTGTAGTTCACCGCTAGAGAGATCCTTAAGGAGAAGCGTCATGATTCCATCACAGTATGGTAAAACCTTCTCATCCAAAGCACGGCAAATGTCACCAACAACACCGACTGAGATTGAACAGACCTGGTATTCCTCGAAATTCTGCAGGCCCATCTCCAGGTACTTATAGAATTCCTGCATATACTTCACAAAATCCGGTCCAGTTGCATAAGCCAAAGCACCAATAGCAAGCATTGCTTCTTCATGTACTGTAGAGCTACGGCAACCAAAAACCATAAGGAACAACATCATTATCTGGTCAGCAGCCTGCAATATCACAGATTTCGTCTCCTCAGCACCACCAAGCTTCTGGATAATTACTTGAAGTACACCACAAAGAGAAGCTTGCAAATCTCCTTGCTTTTCCCTATCATCTGACGATCCAATTTGGAGCTCAGCCGTCTTTGCCAACTTAGACATAATAGCAGGCAGAAGTTGCGCAATGATTTGGGAGGATTCTTCAAGATTAGAACATCGAACCACCTCATTCAAGGTCTCATAAGCAGAAGACCTAAGTTTAGAGTCACCTCCATCAGTTCTATCAGCAGTTTCAACGAGACATTTTATAATGTTCATAAGATGATTTGTTAGCAAAGAGGAACTTGTACCAGCATCCTCATAACCCTGAGCAAGGTAATAGATAGCTCCACATACCTTCTCGGATATATGAGGAGCATCCCTTAAGCTCCCCAACAATACTTCAACAACTGGTGTGAGGTTTGCTCGAGTTATCACAGAAAATCCAGTAGCAGGAGAGTGCAATAACTCAAAAATACGACTAAGAGTCCATGCAGTTGTGTCTTTCACATGACTGTTTTCATCTTTCATAGCATGAAGTAGAAAATCTAATCCTGTATTGACCATGGGGGAGAGTTTCTCAATGCTTGGGCCTTCAAGGATTGAGCCAAAGGCATATGTAGCCGCTTCACGAGACCGCCAATCAGATTTCGATATGTTGGTTTCAACAAAGGGCATTACAAGTGGTACTATTGCATCCCCAACAGTCCTGGCCACAAGACAAAGACATGTACCACCAGCCATAGCAATATTCCAAATCCCATCATCCTGGTCCTGGTCCTCATCCTGCTTAAGTAAAGTTTCTAGCAACATTGGAACTAGAGATGACAGAGCCTTCTCAATGAAGCGGGAGTGAGGTACTTCAGAATCACCACTATCAGGAACCTCATAATCTTGAAGCTCAATCTCTTCATCACAGATAGAGCTCCAAAACTCAATTGCTTGGAGGGCAACACCTTCTTCATCTCCCTTAACTGCATTAGCAGTGAGCTGAAAGATTGTCTGCATATAAGGTTCAAGCACTTCATAGTACATTGATGCTATTGAAACAAGACACTCAAAAGCAGCCTGTCTAATTAGAGTCTCTTTTGCCATGGCTGTCTCACAAACCACCTTCATAATAAAATTCCGCTCCATCTCATTCTGAAAGTTAGTCTGTGCAAAATCCAGGGCATTGTTTAATGCCCTTGTAGCTGCAAGGCGAACATTTACGCTTTGCTCAGCTCCATTCATTCCCTGGACTACAGCAGTGAGGACAGAGTTTACTTCATCCTGCACAAGATCATTATGGGATATTTCCTCACAAACATACCCCAATGTTTCTAATGTTGCCTGTTTTAGAGTTGCAGGTTTATCTTGCTCAGTCATATTCAAAAGCAATGATCCAACAAGTTCAGGCCACGCCTTTTGCGGAATTTCAATGGAAGCTATTTTCGCTATAACTTGGGAAGCAGCATGTCTTGCTTCGTGGACAGGAGAATCTAGAGTATTCAAGAGCAAACCTTTGATTTGGGATTTACATGTTATGTCAGTGGCACCCCACTGTTGAACTAGATATTCTTTCATAGCTGCATCCTTAGCATCGAGCGAGTTCTTCAATATGATACCAGCCAGGCTACGACTCTCAATTGGCTTTCCAGCAGTCGACAGTTCAATTGACAAGGATAAAAGAAAAGCAGGTCGGTTTTGCTCCTGAAACTGCTTCAGTTTACTCTCTGCATCAGTACGTTCCACTGTATTTGCTGACTGAGCAGACAGAAGCAACCGCGTAATATCCATAGCCATTACTTCTATATGCTGCACAAACAAACAAGTAATTAGTTAGCAATCGCACACATTATAATGGCAAATAATGAAACAGATAATAATATGACATACAAGAACGAATGCAACGAGTACAATAACAATAGCTCAAAGCATTCAACTCAACCTATCTTCCTAGATAAAAAGAGCAAAAAGTGGATCTCAGAAATATAACATGCAATCAGAAGATGTGTTTCAATCCAAGCATTATTTAAGACCGCATATTATCAATGTAAAAACTAATAACATTCATGATCTCATAAACTCAGGAAACCAAACTAAACATCATCCAGCAAGCTTCATCATAATCCTAATAGAACATATTTCCAAAACAGAACCGTAAGCTTCCACTAACATAAAAACAATGACAGTAAAACCCCAAATACAGTTTAAAACTTCAAAACTCCAAAATAATCTTACCACAAAAAATCAAAAACAGATATTAAAAAAGACAAGCCACGCACTAAAACCCTAATTTCCATAACCATTCAATTAAAATTACACAAAATAACATAAACCCCCAAACATAGCTTAAATTTTCAAAACCATTAATTAATCTCAACCTAAACAATCCGAAACATTCATCGAACAAAAGCACACAAATTAACAATAACACACTTATCGAAAATAACATAAAAACACCCTAACCAAACAATCCGACAAAGTTATCGAACATATTACATAAACATCAACCAAACACATCAATAATATCGCTAAAACCCTAATTTACACACACACTCAATACACAAAAAAAGCAACAAACTTCACAAAAAAAACACAATACACACTTAAAAAGCACTAGATCTAAACAAAAACAAACTATAACAAGTTCATTTACGAGATTCAAAAAAAATTACCTCAAAAATCGAAACAAAATCGTCAATTGAAGCCGATTGAAAGCCAAACGGAGCTTTAAGATGCCTCCTTTTGCGCTGTCTCTCGGTTCTCGACCGGAGAGTAGAGAGATATGTGTGTATGTATAGGTGTAAGTATAGGTGTGTGTATATATAGGGTGAGAGATGAGTTAATTCGAATAAAATGTGCAAGCGGGAGGGAGGGAGGCTTGTAAAACCCTAGTAAATTTGAATTGTTACACGTGGGGTGTGTGTATGTGTATGCCATTTCTTCTTTTTGGGCCTTGCTTTTTAATGTATTCAAAATGGGCTTTGTTTACAACCCACACTACCCAACTTGACAGTTTGACATTATTCAAACGTTATGAAACCGTTTATCTTCTTTCGGTTTCCATTTTTTTCGATTTTTGTTCATTCTAAAATTTTATAAATTTATTAATACAAAGAGTTATTATCATTTTAACTACCAAATTTATTAATTTATATACTTTTTCCGTTCATTTTACTTATTCATAGATAAATTTTCATTTTTACATTAAATAAACTAAAACTTAACAAAAATAACATCTAATTTATCATATTTAATTAATGTGAATAACATTTTTGGGACAAATAAATACTAAAAAAATGGGATAGCAGGAGTACATCAATTTTTTTAATCATTTAATCCTTCAAAGTATAATGTTTGTCTTTTTTTTTCAACTCTTTTCCTATATATTTTTCTAACTCTTTTCTTATATAATTTTTCAATATTGTTTTCAAGTGCTACGTATATGTGATTCCGTAAAATACTGATAGAACTTATTTGTAATGAAAATTTTGAAAATAAATTAGAAACAAATTAAACTAATTTGATTTTAAATATAATGGCTACTCATATGAGTAAGAATTTTATGTACGAACTGTTTCATGCCTGCATCCAAAGCAAAAATGTGAATTTTTCAAGTTATTATAAGTTGGTCACTAATATTGTTTTTTGTTTATGCTCGTAAGATATAAATTATTATTGTTGTACAAATAAACTTTTACATGGATGTACAATTGTACATGACCATCACCACATTTTGTATAGAACTTCATACAAAGAACAAAATGGATAATACATAGCATAAATATAAAGAAAAAAGGATACAAAATGCACTAATATAAGGTTATGTGACAAGTTGGAATGTATTGCACAAGTTTCATATATTTATAGCCATTTCTATATGTGCATGAGGTTATATTGAGTGTCATGTGTAACAAAAATAGTTGGGTGCAGTCCCGGCATAAAGAGACAGACAAATGTCATTTATCTGGCTCCGTTATGTTTCTTCTTCTTTTTTCACTTGTTCTAATTGTGCTTTATGGTATAGCTCTAATGTATCTTTGTGATTGGGATGAAGACAGAGGGCTGCCTCACAGTCCCTGATTGTGGATGTGTTGTCACTCATTGAGTCGTGAAATGTAGCTCGAAGATGCAGCAGTTGTAGATCAATCTTGAAAGCTATGGCCTTCGTAAGTTCTGCTATGGCTTCAGCTTCCTTATGGTCATCCATCAATACTGAGACAAATTTTTTTGTGTTAAATCAACAAGCCAACGGATCAGACGATGAGATCCAAATTAAGTAAGACGTCTAATGAAATTAATCATAATGCTAGTACATGCCACAAAACTATAAGAAAACCGATTCACTTGATACTAATATATTTCATTCGAAGGGAAAAAGATAAACCGAGTGGGAGGTTGAAAAATAAATTGTCAGGCTAGAAGAATTCATGCAAATCATTTCCTCAAAAAATATTTGAGAAAGATAAATCAGAGCCTTGCTTACGAGTAATTTGACTAGAGACCTGACTATTTTGCTTTCATGGCTAGGAAAGGACAGTCTTGAAAGCAAACCATATACACTTGTGCATAGGACTGTTGAATATGACAGCATGCAATTGTGAAATAAATTTGCATTTTGATACACCACAAGATAAAGATGACTAAAAAGGCTGCCAAGTGGATCAAGTAGGGATACTGAACATCATGACATAATACTACGATCAGTGCATTTTTTTCCAAGAAATGCAAGATAAAGAATTTTAAAAAGGCCAGGAAGAGAGAGTACATGTGTATATTAGCAGAATGTACTAACAAGTACCAAAGCTATCATCATAAACAAAAGTCATGTAACTTACTAGCTGCTCTGTATCTATATGGATAAGTTCGCAGTGGATCTAGTTTAGTTGCCATGCTGAGATCACTTTGTGCCATGTCACGGTCAGAATACTCTGACCTCTTCTCGTAAGCAGATGCATTATACTTTGATTTTTCAATTAACTTTGTCATTTCATCATATGCAGCTTTTCTCTGATTTTTTAGATGATATATACGTGCCAGGCCTACATGTGCTCGTGTGTGCTTGATGTCGAGAGCAGTCATGTAGCAGTCAGTAGCAAGATCTAGTTTACCGCTGTCCACGTAGATGGCTCCCAGATTACTTAGTGCCTGGAATAACATATTTTTAGTTTTTCATCAGGTTGTTGGAACGGACATAAAATGATCTTTCTGTAGCACATACTCACTTGTCCTTTTCTAAGACCGTCAGATGGACATTTAAGGGCGTCTTCAAGAAGTTGGATAACGTAAGTGGAATTACTGGAATCAAGACTTGAATCAGGATCACTCAAAGCATATGCTTTTAGGAAAAAAGCTTCAAATGATCTCTTAATAACAATGGCCTCTTCAGCCTTGGCTAATGCTTCGTCCCAGTGACCTGTATCATACAAAATCCAGCCTTCATAGACAAGTCTTTCGTGTTCAGTGGTAGCATGGTTTCGAGCCATCCATAGGCTTCGCATTGCAGCTTTGTTGCAATTTAACCTGAAATAATTGGTTAGTAAAATTTGGAATCCTTTTATGATCTAAAAGTTAAATCATATTCTCAAAGTTGGAAAAATAAAAAAGACCTACTGTTGTAAGTGAATAACAATGTCATATTTAGTATCACTTTCAATTGGAAATGAAGCTAGGTTTAATCTTGCTCAATAGACATTTTATAGATCAAAGATTTATGAAATATAAATCATTATGCCAAACAAATAGATAAATTTGAAATAAACACAATAATAAATATAAATATTTGCAGCTTCAATATATGTTTCATTTTCTCGACATCTTTTGAAACTTTTCAAGATTTTTTTAAAATTAGCAAGTTTCCACGAAACAATCTCTTTACTTAGTAAGCAGTGGATTGTAAGGTTGGTGTATATCTCAACTCTCCTGGACCCTGATTCCGAGTGACACAATTGAGTATGTTTGGTTTGCTTTTATAATGATAACTATTGATTGAAACAGCTGGGAAAAAAAAATTTGATTCACTGTAAGAATAATTTTCTGTGATTGATCATAATAATAGTAATGTAGAAGTAATTAATATTACTTTCACTCTCACCGTATGAGGAGGAGAGATTGCCGAAAAAGTAAAAGGCTCTTTCCTGGGTCATTTGATAGCATCTGGTGTACAACAGCCAGAGAGCCAATGTCGTCAACAGTCGACCAGCGATCATATAGTTCCATCCAACATTCAGCCTGATTAAACTGCTGAACATGCTGGCGAAGGAGCTCTACCAAATGGTCACCATGCAACTTCCCATGGAACATCATGTAACTAGAATCCAAAGTTACTATTGCACGGACATCTCTTAAAGCTCCTTCATAGTCCTCTTGAGCAATCAAGAACCAAGCACGCAGTTCTAAACAGTCAGGAGAAACCTTGAAGTTTATTAGTTTTTCAATCTCTGTAATGCCAGCTGCAGTTTTATTATCTTCCATCTGTAAAATAGCCCTGTACTTGTACGGATAAGGAAGAGTTGGGTCCAATTCAGTTGCTGTATTCAAATCCATCATCTTCTCTTTTCCATTACAGTATAAGGATCGCTCCTGATACATCCAACCAGAAGGTGTACAATCAGAAATGAGTGAATTCATCAACTTATATGCCGTATATGTATGACCACGCTTGTGCTTAGTCCTGGCTACGCCTACAGAGGAATAAATATGACCTGCTTTTACGGCTACTTTAAACCACTTCTGCGCATCCTTATACTCTTTCCTCTCCATCATTACGCAACCCAACAAGTGGAATGCAAGTTGTTTTTGCCAACCTTCAGCTGCACACTCTCCCAGCCTTTCCAATAACATCACTGTTGCATTTGCTTTCATGTCCTCATCCATTGCAACCTGTCTTAACAAGTTGTACAGATCAAATGAAGCATGCCCTGCCAATGCCAGTCTTTCCCTAGCCTCCGAACTGCAAAATAGTTTTAGCACCATAGGATTGTTCAATGAACTAGGTAGCTCTCTTAAAATAACTTGCAAGCAAGCTGCCACTAGAAGATACGAAGTTTCCTCCAATCCATACTCAATAAGTAACATTGCAGTTTCCATGTCAACAACCTTATCTGCCAAAAAAGCATCGCAAGAAGACTTCATTTTGTCACAACAGAACTTGTTTGCCAAGGAGAGGAGCTCCAAAACAACTTCCAAGTCAAAAGAATCTACAGAGTTGGCCCGACTAAATATTTCAGCAGCTTTCATCCCCTTTGCAGATATTCCATTTTGTGTAAAATTTATTTTCTCTCTCTTTGACTCCATGAAACCACCATACAACATCGCCTTAAACGGTCTTGAAAGGGACGACATACAATAACGATTACACCTGACCTCTTCACTACCGATCCAAAACGACATATCACACTCTTCCTCTGAAATTGAACTTCCCTCTTCATCCACACTAAACTCAGCTTCGTCCTCCTCTTTTGAAGTTCGATGACAACCACAGTTATCAACAACAGATTCAGGACTATATCCAGGTACCAAAGTAGTCCTAGGACAATCCATATATTTTCCAGAACATCCCATTGACGAAATCCCAAGAAGCTCCTCCTCTCTTCTCTCATACTTTAACGCTGCAGAAAGAACAACCTTAGAATGAACATCAACTGCATGTTGCCTTGCCAACCCAAGAATCCGTCTACACAATTTAGGATCCCTCAACCCCCGGAGCAATGCGCATTGTTCAACATACACCCTTGATCTCTGAAATTGAGGACAACTCTCAAGTCTACGATAAACATCAGCTAAGGATTCAATAAAATCAACCGACTTTAAGTAAGGTTCGATATGAGGTTCAATAAGATCCTTTTGAGGGAGCCCATAAATCGCAAGACCTTGAGCCAACATACTATTATCAACTTGTAAATTCGGAATTTGCTGCGAAGATCTTGACCTAATAGAATTCACTCTAAGATGATCATGCAAACGTTCTAAAAACTTCTCACCAATACTTCCACCACTACCACTACTACCAGCTTGATTAAATGGATAAAAAGAAGACCCCTCCATTAATTTAAATTGCCGCATTGAACCAATATTGTTCTGCATAGCTCTCAAATGTATATTCTATATCTACATAAAACTATATGTACTTGTGCATGAAATGGGGTTGCAGAAAATAATGTACATTCATACATGCATGAAATAAAAACTTGGTATCTTTGTCTGACCTGCAAACACCACCGCTTTTCAAGATTTCAGATAAAAATCAAACGATGGTGTTGCAAGCAAATCAATTAATTTATAAGAATTATTTTAACAAAATTTCCCGATACAATTAAATCGGGAAAATTATTAACAAAATGAAAAATTATTTCCAAGAAAGAAAATAATGGAATCTGGAAAAAAGAGAAATGGGGAGTGATTAATGGCCGTTGAGAGATATATTTGTGTTTTAATCTTCGTCTTCATCTTCATCTTGATTTGATAATTAATTATTTAATTATATTATATTTGAGATAATTAGTTTTTTTCCCTCTCTCGACAAACACCTCTGGAAATTGTGAAGGCCGCTAGAGATGGAGAGCCGCAAATATTTACATGCAGATAATATATTTTTTTTGTTTTTTTTTGTGTATCTTGAATTGAAATTTCACGTGTCAAATTATAATTAGTTATAATGTAATTAATTAAAATCACCTTGAATTCACGTATATATAATAAATTAAAATCGTATGTCAGCAATGAAATCAAATTTTTATAAATTTTTCAGTTAGTTGAGCTCAAAAGAAATTGTATACGCGGAAAATTTGCTAGGGAAAACAAAATTGCCTCTATATTTTATGGATTATGTTAATAAACAATGCTCATTTGCCCATAATGACCATATGAAACTTACCATAATACACTACTAATTACGAAAGAAAATTCAAAACAGGCAACTAATCCTCATGATCTTGGCTTGGCCTGTCGTCCAGGACTAAGCCACTCGAGTGATTTTTTCTTTTTACAACTTTGGAGATATAAAACATACGGCTTAAAACCTGTTAGATACAGAATACTAGATCATTTTAAGTTCGAATTTAATAGTATAGTATAGATATGCAAAAAATATTTCAATCCTTGCGTAAATGATGAATCATTAAGTACAAAGGTAGCAAGTATAACTTCATCTTTACTAATGGTCTTATGTACAAGAGCCACAAACATGAATAGTAATACCAGGATACACATGATTTGGTGCTTTTATGAAGACAATATTTTCCTTGGTTATGTTAAATGGAGGAATCTTGATACTGTTAATCTTCCGAGAACTAATTTTTAATTTTTTATTGTTTGTCTATCAACATTCTGCTTTGACATAGATTGCTAGATTTTAGACCTCAACAATAGGGGAGGATACAATTTTTTCCTTCAAATATATTACCCATATGAAAGCTGAAAAGAACGTCAACTGATGACTAGTACTTTGCACAAGCTTTTGTAATAACAAGATACAAAGTCATTAGCTCCACAATCTCTAATTTGAGTCCAAATTAAAGCATGATAAATAAGTAGTTACATATGGATAATCATTTACATATATATTTCTACATTTGACATACTTGTTCATGTAGGCAAGAGATATTTCATGATCTTAGTTGCAAATATTCTTGAGGCATGAATAAGGTCCATAAGGATATGAACTTTTTTTAAAATTAACCTATTCTATACAAGTCAACAATTACAAACAAAAATTGAAACTAAAAACTTTACACGATAACTTGACTGGACCTCACTAAATGTATAAAACTAAATTTCTCTTTATATACAAGTTTCTACTTACTAAACAACAAACATTCCAATGTACAAAATTAACATAATACTCAACTGTGATTTTGACAAATTATCAAAGCACATCCATATTCAACAATAATTTCTACTTAATTAACGGTAGTAAACCCTTCCACTTTCTTGTGATTTAGTGCTTCATATCATTGACTCTTCATTGACTCGAAATCAATTACAATTCTACTGTCACCGCTGACTAGATCCCATCTATCAAAAAATAAATTAATCAAAACTTATAGTATGACTTTTGAGCTTGAGTTGCATCAATTTATGTGAATGAATGTTAGTGAAATCTAACTCAAACTTAACTATTCATGGAACAGCTCTGAAAAAATTGCTAGTTAAAACTGGACTTGTTTGTAAGAGTTTAAATACATTTAAAACGAGTATTTTCTTACACAATTTACACCTTGGAATTTTGTTCTTATCGGTAGTCAAACCATCGGAAAGGAAGTTTGTATAAAAGTTAACGCACATGCGCACAAGTAACAAAAGGCCATACCATGAAAGAACATCATATTGATAGTTTTGTTCCATGGCAAGATTCGTATGTAGAGTATCATATGGCATATAAAAAGAAGTACAAGACATAGACAACGTACCTTTGTGGCATCACTTGCCAAGTGATGTCTGTGAGCGACTAAACAACCCAAATTCGCCAACATAGCCCACCATCCATGAATCAGCTCACATTCCCTAAACCTCTGCAGTCCAAACACCTCCGAGTATGGATGAAACGGCGTCAGTTTCACATCAGCGCTCTCTGTTCGAGTTCCTATAATACCCAAGTTCTTGGCCAAGTTCAGGTCCAACTTATCCAATTCAAACTTGAAATACTCTGCGGGCTTTCCCAAACCAAAGGGATCGAACCACAATGGCCTGTCAGGTACTATTTTGGAGGCTTTCTTGGGTGCAGCTTTTTTCTTGGTACCAAAACGAAACCAGGCTTTCTTGAGTGCGAGGGAAAATCCATATGATTGTTAAGATTAGGCCTAAAGCTATATTTGTTGGGTCCAAATTTACTGGTTTGTTGAAAGGATATGTTGGATCGGATTGTGATTTGTAGGGGACGCGAACTAAATTCAAGAACTTACCATTGATGTAATGGCACTTCTCACCATACCTGGACTCCCATAATATTGTACCAGTTATGTAATGACACTTGTTCTTATGCCCCAAGTATCATGAGATTTACTTATCCTTTTAAGGTTAATCTTTGACCAAGGATACTAATTTCTGAATTTATATTATTAGTAATGTATATATTGTGGTGATTCAGATAGAAGAATCAGAGAAATTAGCTTCTCCCCCTAGAGAGATGTAGATAACTATATTGTTTGAGAGGTCCTGCAGATAGCAGTTGGACTCGAGCACGACCTTTGCATAATAATCAACAATGTTATGATATATACGAGCCGAATCGTCAATCTATTCAAATTGTTCTGCTTGGAACTAAATACATTAAAGCACAGTGACAACCAAGTGTACCCTAATCAAGGAGTTCAAAGACAGGAGACTGATAGTTGCACATTTACACTAAAAACGCATAACAGATCATTAATATCTAACCAGACACCGAGTAAAATATCAAGGTGCATACTCTTATAATATATGTGAATGGATAGAGCTTCAGCCAACATAAGCAAGACCTAATTACAATATATAATACAATATTCAGAGTTCAATGGGAAAAGTAGAAGACTCCCTCCAACAGAAAGTGGAGAAACATTCCAATATCAAAACAATTGTGTCTGGGCTATGGGTGCACAAACCATGGCCAAATAATTAATCTAATTGATCATTAAGATAGTAACATTAATATCTAAATGGAGTCGTCATTCGATCTAAGATTTTGTTTCTTTTTGTTTCCTTCCACGATTCTTTGAAATTCTCTTTCACTGGCCGCAATCAAACGCTTGACAGCGTCAAATGTAGTCAGTCTAATGCTGCAATGAAAATAGATTAAAAGTTACTAAATTAAGCTATATTAGTTCACATTTTCTGGTGTGCACATATGCGCAAACCCAAGGGATATACGAACGAAACTAACACCATCTATGTACATGTACATTGTAACACATCACATGTTAACTAATAAAATGACCACCAGGAAAATATATTAATGTGTAACTCAGAGATATAAGAACTATATTATCACAATGCCTGATGCCTTGAATTATTGGATACAACTATAACTCTCTTGTTTTAATATGTGTCCGGTTATTTCATGTTCAGATTCAACGTAACAGGAAAATATTGCAATCAGAAAAATTACTTTGACATCCAAAATTCGATAGGTAGTCACAAATGAAATTTTTTAACTCAGAGATAAATGAATTATATCATCACAATGCCTCATGCCTTTAGTTATTAATACCACTATAATTTGCTTGTTTTAATATGTGTCCGTATTTCCATGTTCAGATTAAGCGTAACAGGAAAATATTGCAAACAGACAAAATACTTTCACATCCAAAATTTAATAGGTTACTCATCACAAATGAAAGAATAAAAAATAAAAAAAATAAAACAACAAATGCCAAGTTCAAGAGAAGGTGGTTGAGTACTAATATAATTACAAAAAGATAACCAATTAGAGAGACTGACAATGAAACGACACATTGATAATTAGTTGCAACCAAGCCCCACAATTACCAGTCACTACTTAACAATTCACATATTAGTCAAGGAAAAGAGCATGACCTGCTGTTTGGTAAAGTTTTCAATGCATTTGGTACAAACCCCCTGTACAATCCAACCAAGCCATCACGTTCTACAATGCCTACACCAAAAGATCCAAGAAAAATGAGTATTATCTTTACTTCATAAATAAAATTATCTTAGTTATTGATTTAGTGGTACAGACATATATTCTGTACTGACCCTTATATAACCATTCGCCTAATACAAGTTACCTGGAATGGCATCAAAAATTGTCTCATAAGGTGTACCCTTCATTTGCATTTGTCTTCTAACTGTATCCAAAGGATAGCATGTGACTGTGGCTATAGTAGCTGAAATCAGAGCTGTTATAAGTGATGCCTCTGTTCTCTTTTGAAGCTTCTCAGGCAAGGATTTTTTAACCCTACATTTTCACAAATGAATAATAATAATAATAATAAATGTTGAAGTTTAATGAGAGAAAATGCTAATTTTGTCTGGCATATAAGGGGATCGTTGACTACTCACAAGTCAAAAACACAAAAGTTCACGGCAATATACGGAGCAATGCCAATAAGAGAAGGACCAAGACCCTTGTAGAAGGATGCAAATCCTTCATCTCTTAACATGTTTACAGCAACCTGATACCAATTTAAAGAACTTAGCTTCTTGCAGTGCTACTATATTCATTCAGACAATTAAATAACTACTCTGACCTCTGTCATTGTTCGATAACCTGGCTCAACTGCTAACCGTAACCTGAGCACATCTAGGGGGTAGGTAACCTTTGAAGAGAGAGTCAAACAATAAGTGCAAAGGCAGACACAGAATAAAGATCAAAAGCAAGTCAAAGGTTCAAATGGCTTTATGAGAGCTTCTTGCACACATTCATCCACAAGAAACACTCAAGGACAGGTATATTTATACTTATGGCCTGCTTGTCTCCTATATATAACTTACAAAAGTTGAAGTCATGCCAGCACAAGCACCTGCTGCTAGTCTTCCAATGACAGAGAGCTCACCATCTTTTCCCTTGAAAAGTTTCTGGAATTTAGAGTAAGATTAAGAACATCATTGATGGTCTGAATACAAATTTCATACAATTGATAAGCAGTTCTCCACGAGGTGTTCAACAGTACCTTGTATGTTTCATAAGCAAACAGTTGGACAGCACTGTATGGAATGATCCGTATCACCTAGAAAATGTGAAAGAAAATCAAAACAAAGCAAACACTGACACTTCCTAACCAAGAATTCTGCAAGTACAACAATTAAATTACACAAACAAAACATATACAGTATCTGATAATAAATCAAAATAATGATGCTTTTCACCTGAGGAAGATTGCCTTTCCAGTATCCTTTCAATCCTTCTTCTTTCCCTATCAATGTTACAGCCTGCCATTTATATTATGGGAGACAAAATTACTAAGCATGATGTAATTATACAATGGGATATAATCTATATTATAGTGTAAAGTCAAGAAGAGCATATAAGGGTCATGAAAGGCACAAAAAGTTTGTCATTAATACTGCAAAAAAATACATAGCAAATTGATCAATTTTTTATACCCCTAAAATTTGAACTGTAAAAAGAAGATAACAAGCTACATAAAAAGAAAGAAAAGATAAAAGATAAATCCTGTGTCAAATACAAGATTGGTAAAACAAAATAACACTAGGTATGATCTCATAAGATGGAGAACAAACTTATTGTCTATTGTGTTACAATGAGTCTCCTTTATATCATGAACTTTAACAGCCATCTTTGAACTTCAAATAACAATAATATAATACAAACTCTTTTTTTCTTAAGCACATAGTCAAGCTTCGTATAAAAGAATCTGGTGCGAGTGAACTCAATATAACTAAGCATTGCTTCGGCATATGGTAATTGGGCTACAATTACAATCGGTTATAATTATGCAAAGATACCTCGATGAATCCAATTGCCTTCTTAGCACTCTCTTGCCCAGCTCGCAGTCCATGGGTCTAGGAATAAAACAGAATAATTAATTGCACATAAGTGAAAATAGTAGGGTTTGCTTAGTAGATTGACTCATATTAGTATGCGGGAGATATATGATGCCACAAAACTTTCAAAAAGTACCAACTAAATCCACAATCAAATATATTATGTGAGAATGACAAATAGATTACATTTTGTTTATATATATAGGCAAAAATTCAGTGTAGTACTTTTAAATGTAGTACCAACTAGAGTACTTATGTTGGGTTTGGTTGGGAGGAATGAAATGAAATTTGAACTCGATTATGGCTAAATGTTTAAAATTTTCATTTCTTCCTCCATTCCATTCCTAACAACCTAGACTAGAGATCAACCCCCCCCCCCCCCCCCACCACCAAAATTTAAGAATGAATGCTTCATTCTCAAGTATACCAATTTTTAACCCAAATCTCATCATAAAAAATTGCACCCACTTATTTTTTTCCTTCAAATCTTCCCATCTACTACTTCCTTTGTTTCTCTTTAATCTCATTCATATTAATCTATTCACCCCAACTAAACGCAACATTAGAGTACCATATATGTTTTTCTTACAGAATATTGCAAAACATAATGTAGAATTCCTGAACTAAACCATATAAATATGGGAATTGATAAATAAGCTCCAACTCTAAATTTTTCAACATGTATATATATTACCTCCCATAACTTTTATACAACATCCTCAGCAATGCTAGGGGTAATTGTGTAATTCACATACTATTAGATGAGCAGTGCCATTGCATAAGGGAAGCTATAAACAAAAAACTACTCGTAAGATTCAAATTTTTATTAAAAAATGTAACCGAGGGAAGTACATTATATGAACTCAGCTTCCACAAGCTGAATAATACTACACATGTCCGCAATTCAATTGCATTATATGATTAAATTACTTTCGACATGATTAGATAGTTAACATTTATAGGATTAAATTTAGAGCAATAACGATAACAACAATAATAGTGAAAAATGTGCCTGCATAAGAAGTTTGATACGATCAAGAGGCGCAGTAACAGATTTAGCCATTGCCCCGGCAACAGCACCAGCAGCAAAGAGCGAGACACCTTTAGGTACCAATGCCACAATTGCTAGTGGATATTTTATCAACTGACCACTAGTTGGTGCAAAAACGGTGTCGTCGTCTTGTTTGTTCTCTGCAGCCATAGATACACAACCGAAATTAACGTTAACACCAAGACGAACAGCAGGTTTGTTTGTGTGTGTGTGTGTAAGTGTAAGTGTTTGTGTTGTGTTGAGGGCGGGGATTTCGCGCCAAATGAGTACGGCCCGGTCGTGTTTACTCACAGGCTTCATCGGAACGGAAAGATAAGGGAATGACGAGAGTTTCGGGGTTTGGTAATTTTTATTAATAGGATTTATGATGATGAATTGATGATACCAACAACTTTCTTTTTTTATTTTAAAGATGATACAACAACTTTTATGATTATGTTTTACTACTATATTTTTATTTTCTATGAGTTGGTTTGATTTATTTAATAGATAATTTGTAAGTAAAATATTGTATTAAAGATTGAAAAACAAACCTTAATCGGATGTTCTTTTTCAGGAAAGTTATATGAGATTTCAAGAAATTATTTTTTATTTTTTTGAATAAATGGTCTATAATCTTAAAGCATCTCCAACAGCTCCCTTATTTAAATCTCTAAACTAAAATTTAAGGAATAAGAATGAAATATGGGCTCCAACAATGTGCTAGTAATTCCTTATATCACTAGGATCCACTTATAAATAGGTAACCACTCTTTCTTTCTAAGCATGTCATAACTTATATTTTATAATAAAATATTATAAATAACATATTTCTCTCTCTATTGTATAGTACATCTTTAATGATGAAAATTATTTTTAATAATAAAATATAAGATTAAGAAGGGATATAAGTAACATTGTTAGAGTTGAAGTTACCTATCTATATCCTAAATTACTAAGATTCAATATTTTATATTAAATTTAAGAAATGAACCAACACTTTGTTGGAGTTGCTCTTATAAGAGCAAGTTCAACAGTATCATAACTCATACCCTATAAATATTATAAAATAATGACTTCTGTTAATTTAGGAACATCAATTTTAGTGTCTAACTCCAATAACAATCCATATTCTCATTTCTCATTATTATTATAATAATAAATTTGAATCTGACAATGAGGGAAATGAGAAAAAAAAGGCAAAATGAGAGAAGTGAATATTTTATTCATAAAAATAAAATATGGAATGACTAAATGATACATATTAATAGTACATGACTAATAAAATTTAGAATATTATAGTAATTTAGGGAATTACTAAAATACTGTTGGAATAGTGTTTTTTTTTCATATACCCTATTTTTGAATTTAGGATAAGTATGTGTTTTGAATAATTTCGAATTAAGTCGGAGTCAAGTATATGTTTTGAATAATTTCGAATTAAGTCGGAGTCAAAATCAAGAAGATAATCTTTTATTACTCGGCCATCTAATCATGATTCAATTTCCGAACATTAGTTTCTTTAAAATTTTCATTAAAATCTAGTGTATTTAATAGAAATTTTAATATATCCACTAAAATCTTGATATATTTAATTTAGATATTAAAATTTTCATTAAAGTCTGATTGTATTTAATTTAAATTTCAAAATATTCAGTAAAATCTGATGATATTCAAAATTTGAAGAATTTTTGATTTTATAAAATGATAAATTTTTATGGATTTTGTAGCATTTTTATTATTCTTGAAATCCATTTAAAATTTATGAAATTTTAAAACATTCTATTTAAATTTATGAGATTTTATATCAATTCCGTGAAAATTTACTTAAAATTATAATAAAATGTGATCTTTTAGAATCGAGGGCGACTTGTAACTGTAATATTTGAAATGCTGTTTTTTTTTAAATAACTTGTGGTATAACGGGTGTTGGCCCTATATGTCATAATTCGGGGAGAAAATGCCCTGAATGGCACACCCAAAAAAATGACCCTAAATAGTACTCCAAAATGCTACATCGTGTAGCGTTTTGAAAGGAAAAAAAATCTCCCCAAAACGCTACTTTAAGTCGCGTTTTGAGCCTAGAACACAAAATAAAGTAGCGCTTTTGCCCGAAAAAATTTAAAAAATAATTAAAAAAAGTGCAAAACGCTACACGAAATAGCGTTTTCACCCCTTTTTCAGCACGCCACACTATGTAGCGTTTTGGAGTGCTATTTAGGACAATTGTTACGGGTTGTGTCATTTAGGACATTTTCTCCCCAAATTATGACATATAGGGCCTTTTCTCTGGTATAACGTGGTATTGACTTTCCAAGTTAACTTTTACTTCATTCATGTCTATATAAACTTCCTTGGAAATAGTTTAAATACTTTTGGTTGATATCAAGTAATTTGTATTTCCTGGGCATTCACTTCCTATTATCTGTTTGGATTAACTGGTCAACTTCCTGTGTAATATGTTTCAAATGACAATGACACCCTTAATAATAATTATTTTTTAACAAAATATTAAACACATACATTTCCAACACACTGAGAAGACACAAGTGAGACTGTAAAATAGATCAGTGTATTATTAAAAATAGAATTTATAAATTTAACCCTTGAAATCACAAACCATTATCTTACTTGGGTGGATTAAATAACTTCATATAGACTTTGTGCTACATTTTAATGAAAAATAACAACGCATTATTGTCATTTTCATCTAACCCCGGCTAAAAGTAAGATTTTTTTTCCAGAGAACCAAATAAGCACATTCTCATTAATATCATGTTCTAAAATTAAACACATGTATCCAACAACAAGAACCCATTACTGCGACATATGTCGTGTGGTGCATGTTTTTTTATATAAGAGCTGCAACACTACAAAGTTATAACATACAGTGATATTTTGCTGCAGCAACAATTCACATGATACTAGTCATGTTTAGTATCACATTCAGGAAGTTTAAAATTCAGTAAGGAGGAACTCAATTTGATTAAAATAATAATACAAGATTAAACAAATAAATAGAGAATAATGTGTCTTTACGACAACAATATGAAACTTAATTCAAATAACAATGTTTAGTTCTAGAAAATAAATAGCTAACACCAAAAGTTGCAGCTAAAAACTACAAAATGAATACACCTAAATAATCCTGCACTAAGATCACTACTAGCATTTGATAGATAATTACTTATTTGGCTGATCTGGGCCTTCTGGCAGCAACAAACCTCTACTTTGGCCCAAGCACCACTTTTGAATTGTCCGTTATCAGCTTTCCGACCACCCAAATCTAATAGATCGCCAATTGCAGTAACAAGTGCACGATCCTCTGCAGGTGTCCATCGACTATATTTTCTAGTTGAGTTGGTCTCGTTTGCAGCTTGTTTAATGCTTGCTTGAAAGTTTCTCATAATCAATGTAACTTTGATTAAAATTACATAAGTAAATACTCTTGGCAGAAGCATATATATGTATACAAAAATGAACTATACAAGATTCTGCAATAAGAGATAATACTGGCTAACCCCATATAATAAAATTTTGTAAAAACCTACATGACGGTGTTCATCAAATATAAGACAGTAGATTAATGAAACAATAAAAATTTCACAATGCATAACAATGATATTGGCATTGCACAGTAGATTAAAAAAATGACAACTCCAATAAAATTGAACTGGTTAACATTGAATAACAACAATCAAAATAAAATATGAAATCCTATAAACTACTGACTAGACAATATAATTGCTAATGCTAGTTGAACATTTTCCTTTCATGACTAGACAATATAATTGCTAATACTAGTTGAACATTTTCCTTTCATGACTAAAAATGCCTTGTTTGGAGGTGTGCCTCGTACATTTCTTTTGCTAAATTATTTTTAAAACTAGTCCATGTGTTGCTACTCTGCATAATTCCAATATTATTTTCTTCCAAATCTTCCATGCCATCTTCAATTAAATGCTCCATAGGGTCTGAATCCATATATGTTCGAATAAAATTATGAATCAACGCACATGCCAAAATAATTCTGCCAATGGTCTTTCTAAAGTACCATGTAGTGTTTCTTAGAATCCCCCATCGCATTTTAAGCAATCCAAAACACCTTTCTACCACGTTCCTAGCTTGAGAATGCTACATGTTGAAATACTCCTCAGCCGATGTTGGCTGAGTACCATTCTTCCACACACTTAAATGATATCATTGGCCTCTAAATGGAGTTAAAAAACCATCGCAGTTCATATATCCAGCATTGCATAAGTAGTAATTTCCTATAAAAATCAGTACATAAATTTAATCATTTTGACTATTAAAAATGAATTTTATGACATTATTGTAAAATGATCACTAATCCTATTACCTTGGGGAACTTTTAAAGAATTCTTTGTAGAAAGTGCATCACGTAGTACTGTATTATCATGTGTTGAACCTTCTCATCCCGGTAAGATATAGGTAAATTGCATGTCACGTGTGCATGCTGCCAACACGTTGGTAGTGAGTTCTCCTATCCTATTCCTGTATCTAACTTTGTCTTTATTGCCAATACGCACTTTCGTGTGTGTTCCATCTAAAGCACCTAAGCAATTCTATAAAAATAATTTTATTATAGCATTTATTTTATCCAAATTTACAATATCAAAAAATTGTTAAAACTGTTTAAATTTTTTATATTACCTGAAACCACATCCATCTCTCATCTTGACAATTTTGTGTCACCGATTGTGGGTTTTTTAGTAAAAGATTATGACATCTAAGAATAGCCCGAAGTACTGAATTAAAATGTCTAGATACAGTTTCACCACTTCTTCTAAAATACAACTGAGCTCTTCGATTTTTTTTTGTATCATGGGAAAGTATGAATAAAAATATTGCAACCACTTCTTCCAAACTCGAATTTTTATTTCCACGCAATCCTCCAACATCTTTAAGCATCTCACATAACTTAAAAAAACAAGATCTATCTATTCTCAAGTTATCCATACAAGCTACATCACTATCTTCAATCATTGGCCTAAGATTTAAACTTCTAGCATATAACCTTTCTTTGGTTGAAACATCAAACACATAGGTTATTGGTGTATGAATATCAATATTTAATAGAGTAATTAAGTGTACCAACTCAACAATAGTTTCCATAAGCATAACCATTATATGCTTATATATCACAATACATGCCGTTAGAATCTCCTTTCATTTACTCAGAGGTGCACGCGCCATGACTATATAACATACACAAAATTCACAGAAAATTGAAATATCTAAGAAAGAGATAAAAAAAGCTTCACAAAATTCATAATAATATTATCACAAACCTTTAACTAGTCTTATCAATTTGAAAGATTAATTTCATTGATTACCTATATACAGCTACATATACGAAGCAAGAAGAATGAAAAAGTAACATACCCGTTCTTTGATGATATGAATATAGATGATGACGATGATTGAGATAAAGTTATAAAGGATAATAGGATAGATATATAGGTAAAAGATGTATCAGAAGCTGGAAAAAATATCCCGATATTTTGTTATATGTGCTAGGTGCCTTTTTTATTTTGAGGATAATATTGACTTTTTGTATTATATACAATGCACGAAGTGTGAATAACCGTGGGGGGCTGGGTAAGCCACTTCATAGGTTAGATGGGTATTTGAATTTCCTAGGTAATTTCTATTTTCTTTAATATTGTCAAATAAACAGCTTTATTACTTAGCACTTCAGAATACTTAGATAAAATCCTGCATACCAAACGAGCACTAAGTAGAATTATAACTTTATGAATGAGTATTTATACCAGAGTGAGTAAGAGTTGAACTCCGAACATGACACAACAAAGAATAAACCAATAAATTTAAACTATCAAATCACATTCAATTTTTATAGTTTAATTTGATTATTTTAGGGTTATGGAGGGAAAAAAACTCACGTGGTTTAGGCGTAGGAGCGGATAAGTTCATGTGGTTTAATAAGGATAAAATAAGTCCTTCAAATTAAAACTAATGGTTCAATATAACCCCTCTATTTAGTTTTTCTTAACTATGGTTAGAAATATTATTAAATATCTAATTACATTAATATAAATATATACACACATATATATCTTATATTATTAATTTTTTATTAATAACATTATTATTTATAAATTAATATGTTTTTATATAATTAATTTTTATTAAATAATTTTATAAAATAATAAATAAGTTGTTAACTAGTATTAATGTATGTATATACTTTTTTTAATATTTATATTTTTTAATAATTAACTAAATATGAGTGACATTTTAATATTAAATTATAATACATACAAACACACACACTTACTTCAATACATATATAGATATATATAGACAAATATGCACAATTTCTTACATTTCATATAATGTACGAATTTATTTTTAAAATTTATTATTTTTACTTTAATATTGTATTTATATGATTAGAATGTATTTTTATTTTTATATCTATGATTTTAATTTGTTTATAATCTTGTGTAGAAATATATTTTTTTACATATTTTATATGTGTTCGTGTTTAAAAGAGATAAATTTTATATATTTTATTTAAAGATAAGTTTTAATTAGAATATAATTTTTTTTGATATACTTTTTCGTGTAACAATATTGTTACGATATACATGAATATTAACGTCATAATATTCAAATTAGAATATTTTGATATATTTTTAAAATATTAATTTCGCAATATACATGAATATAGTAATTTTATAACCATATTTAAGAAAAACTAACTACAGGGGCTATATTGAAGCATTAGTTTTAATTTGAAAGGTTTATTTGAGGTTTATTAAACCACATAGCCTTATCCGCTCCTACGCCTAAATCACAAGGTTTTTTTCCGCTCCTTAACCCTTATTTTATTACATATTTATGTTTAAATTAGTTTTTAAATATTTAAATAAGGGTGTATGATGTAGCCCAACTAATTAAGTATATTCAGTTCCGATTCTGTTAGAATTTTTTTATTTAAAAAATCAGTATATTCCATTTGAATTTTAAAAAAGAGAATAAAGTTGCTGAGATTTATCTCATGAAAATTATATAATATTAAAGTATTTATTAATATAAATAATAATGAAATTTTTTAATTGTATATAACTTTTTGTAACACCATCATATATTTATATAAAAATAATTTAATTTCTGAAAAATTACAATATAACCTCAATAAATATATATTCGACAAACAATAATCTCGTCAAATAAATAATTTTTTCATGTCCCAATATAATAGACACAGTTTAATTTTAATTTTGATAAATAAATAATCTCGATTAATCGAGGTTTAATTGTATGCGAGATAATTTGAAGAACATTAATCTCTTTAAAAATTTCAGATGATATTTAATTTGAATTTCAAAATATTCAATAAAATTTGATAATATAAAAAATATGAAAAATCTAATAATATTCAAAATTTGAAGGAATTTTATTTTGTAAAATGGTGAATATTTATGGATTTCATATTGTTTTTTTTTATCTATTCTTTGAGATATATATATATATATATTTATCATATAATTATTTATTAAATAAAAATATGAAAAAACATGATGCGCACATATCAATGTATATACTTACCTTATATATCAACGGCACCCCACTCCACACTTCTCTTGTGTCTGCACTTATCTCCTCACCCTTTTATTTCCCCAAACAAATAAAAATCAATCAATATTTCTAGGGTTTCTGCATCACAAAATGGCCGGTACCGGAGTAGTAGCCGTTTACGGCAACGGCGCAATCACCGAGGCACCGTCAAAGTCGGCCTCGTTCAAATGCTCCGCGGCGGCGTTATCATGGACGTAGTGAACGCCGAGCAAGCGCGTGTAGCTGAAGAAGCCGGCACTGGAGCGCATCCCTGCTGACATTCGCGCACAAGGCGGTGATGGCAAAAGCGAGGATTGGGCATTTTGTTGAAGCGCAGATATTGGTGTTGATTATGTGGATGAGAGTGAGGTTTTGAGCTTAGCGGATGATGAGAATCATATAAATAAGCATAATTTTAGGGTTCCTTTTGTCGAAATTTGGGGGAAGCGTTGAGTTGAGACGAATACGAGAAGGAGCCGCTATGATTAGGACTAAAGGAGAAGCTGGCACTGGAAACATTATTGAGGCGGTTCGACATGTGAGATCAGTTATGGCAGATATTAGGATTGCTGCCCCTTATGATTTGGTTATGCAGACTAAACAGTTAGGGAGGTTGCCTGTTGTTCAGTTTGCTGCTGGTGGTGTGGCCACCCCTGCTGATTCAAATGGGATGTGATGGTGTGTTTGTTGGTTCCCGGGTTTTTATGAGCGGGGATCCTGTGAGGAGGGCCAAGGCCATTGTGCAGGCTGTTATGCATTATAGTGATCCGCAGATGTTGGCTGAGATTATCTGTGGATTGGGAGAGGCTATGGTTGGGTTGAATTTGGATAAGAATGTCGAGAGGTATGCATGCTAATCGGTCTGAATGAATGTTGATTGTTTTATCCATGGTTTTGTTATGTTTGATGAATTGTGGCTTTGATTAATAGTTTGTTATGTTATCGGAGAAGATGTTTATGCTGTAGAATCCATTACTGGGTTTTTAATATGTTGATGGGGTTCCACATATATACTTTGTTTTGTCAAGTTCCGGTTTATTGTCTTAATCTTGATCTTTCACATGAAATGGAAGTATTACATTATATGTTTTAGTTAATAAAATAATGTGGCCACTTGCTTAACTTGTTTTATTTTAAATGTCTCCTGCCTGTTAAGTTGTGGTCTTCTTTGGCAAGTTGATAGAAGAAATATTTAGTTCATATAGTAGACTGTATATATGCAAACACATGTTTCATGTCCTTGCTTTCTATTAGTGTCATTACTTGTTTGGTTTTTAATTTGTTGTGAGAACCGGATCTCTTTGTCCCAATATCATCTAAGAGACCTGCCAATACAATCTCTCTGCGTTAATTGCTATTCAAACATCTTGGAGATAGATGGAGAAGTGGGAATTTACTAAATCAATTACACTCCTACCGCTGAGAAGGGGCAACACAATTTTAAGGAACCAACCAATTTTACTGACTAGTGGGCGACTAGTCTACCAGTCTGGAAATTTTAAGTCTGGACGACTTGGACTCTTTTGTGAAAAATTGCAAATTACTCAAATCTCCTCTTCCTTTATTTGCTTAGTACAAAAATCCTTTTAGTGCATCTTTTTTTAAATCAGAAAGTGTTTTTTTATTACAACTACAATTTTAGTTATAACCTTACTAAAAAAATCCAAGTAGTTATCATAATGGATACTATTATATAAGCTTATAACTTTACTAAAAAAAACACTACAATTTTTACATCCATATGCATTTAATCAAAGAAACACTTAATTTTCATCAAGTTTTATCTGTTTACACCAACATTTGTTTGTTGAATAATTGAAGTGAAATATTGAAATCAAACATCATTACATCACTTGCTTTTATTTTGCTCGGACATGTTTGAGTTTACAATGAGCAAATGTTTTAGTACTTATATGTTATTATGTTTTGACTATATTCTATTATAGATGTTTGTTGTATTTGGATTTAGTTTTGTGTTACTTTTGATTTAAACTATGAATTTGATGTTTGTGTACCCGGAGCAAGTCCAACAGTTCCCTAGAGCTTCCTTATAAATATTATAAAATATTGTGTACTAATAATTTAGGATATTACTTTTATACCTGCATTCCAACAACATTTCTTATTCTCATTCCTTGTTATTATAGCCCAAGTGATAATGAGTTTATACTCTATCGTCCTAGGTCTTGGGTTCTCACCCCGAGAATTTCTTAGAATAGATACACATTTGTAAGGCTATAAGCCTGAATATTCAAATAATAATAATATATTTGAATTATAAAAAAAGGAGGGAAGGGGAAAAGAAGTGTGAAAAAGGAGGGATGTACTAACATTTTAAGAAATGAATGGGAAGTTGTTGGAATAACTCTGTTTTGTCATAGTCTTCATATTTTAACTTATGATATGATTTAAGAAAGTTCTTGGACTAGCTCTTATATAATATATTAAATATATGTATATAAAAGACTTGTAAATTTTTTTGGAGTAGTCAGATGATTTGTCGACTACAGAGTTCCAAGGTACTACGGGTCTGAGGCTCGGTTTGGTGTCGTGCCATGGTTCACCAGGAGAACAGCAATTGTAGAAAGTACCCCACATCTTCCTAGTTTATATGTCTATAGGATCATAATGCCTAGTGATAGAAAATGATTTGGAAGACTCTGAGGATGAATATGAAATTGTCAAGGCAACTCTAGTGAAAATGAAAGACAAGATCAAGCAAATGAATTTCGTATAGAAAACTCACCTGTGAATAGTACAGCAACATGAACATAGCTAGGGGGAGTTTCTTAATGATCCACTAGTCAAAGTCATGCAAATGAAGTTGAAATTAATTATGTGCATGAAGAGGTACAACATAATAGACAACGGTTTAGGGTTAGTACCTGCAGCTAGCTAAAGTTAGATATGTGACTAGTATTGTACATCTAACTTAAAAAATTGATGAGATGGATGGTAGAAGAATATATATAACAGTCACCTGCATGTTTTTTTTATGTTGATTGATTTCTTCGTCGGTGGAGAGTTTCTATTCTTATTTGTTTTATGCACATATATCCATTTACAATAAATAAATTTACATATTTTGCTAAATGAACCCTAAAAGTCAAACAATAATATTGATATTATACTGTGGCATCATTTTGTATAAAAAAATTTCCCAATCACCCATCATTTCTCTTAAAATAGGAATAACAATGGAAGGAATCTCGACAGGTGTTACAAAATTTATTAGAATTTTATGTTGTAGCAGTTCCTCAGAAATCTGTATACAATTTTATTTGAGCGTGGATTTATTTTTACCAATTCAATAAAATTTCTTCATTTTTTTTATTCTGCTCTCGAGTCACCGCTGCTGACCAATTTTTAACATATATGTTATGATAAAACAAATTAAATATTCTTGTCCTCAACTACACAAATTAAATATTCTTGTCCTCAACTGCTACGCTACTACTTTAATAATAAAATAAACCTTTCAATTTCATCATGTGATGATTCAGAAAAACAATAATTAAATTAATTAACCAATGAATCATCTTCCACATTACCACTCTCGTGTATATATAATTAACATCTAGTCTCTCTCTCTTTCATATAAATTATGTCGAAGGAAAGTTACGGAGTATGCTGGTGTTTCCGGCGAAAGTTCAAGTTCCGCAACGCAGAGCCACCGGAAAAAATCAAAGAGTTGTTCCAAGTTTACTCGGAGAATGGTATCATGACAGTTGATAACTTACAAAAGTTTATGATACAAGTTCAAGGTGAAAATGAGATAACTATCGAGCAAGTGGAAGGTGTAATGGAGGAGTCGAATCACAAACACCACCACCTTCATCTTCATCATCGCAAAACTTTCACACTTGAATCTTTCTTTCGCTATCTTATCAGTGACATCAACTCTCCTCTCCCTCCTCCCAAGGCACGTTACATCTAATCTTCTTCGACGTATATATATTTATATATTATTTATTTGTTTATATTTGACTCGTTCCAACTTGATAAATTCGATTTTGATATATTTCCGAATTCGAGTTTAAACTAATTAATTTTAATAAAATTAGTGATAATATAACCAATACTCTGTTGTTTTAGTGATGTGTGATGGTTAGATATTTTTCAACAAATACTATTATTGTCACTGCGTGTATGAGCACACAATTACTATACAAATATCAAGTGTACAGAAGTTTGATGAGATCTCTCCTTTGTACCAGCATTTAGCCAAAGCTTTTGGTTTTCCGGAATAAATTCAAATAATTTATTTTTTCAACAATAAATTTGGATAGGTCTAAATATTATTATAAATAAATAATAACAATCTTTCCTTGAGAAAGAAATAAGAAATTGTTTAATAAATTAAAATTTTGTTTTTTTAAAGATAAATTATTTTTGGTCTAAAAATAAAAAAAACAAAATTTAAATAAAGTAGATCGCATATTTTTAAAAGCATTTTTGCAAAAAATAGCCACATTAAATCTCCTAAAAAAATATTATCTTTCAATATTAAATTAAAAATAATTATTCAATTTTTCTAACATCATTTTCTGTTATATTATTCAATTCAACTATATAAAACCGTAACTATAAAGAAGCTTTAATGTGTGTGTGGCCAATTTCCGCTTTTTGTCCGTTTTTGTTGACTTTTGGTTAGCTTTTTTTTTTTGCATGGTTGATAATCTTACCGGTTCTTTATTGAGTTAATTGCCCAAAAATACATTAAAATTTCTCTAATTTATAAATTAACTAATTATATTTGTTTTTCACACGTTTAATCAACAAACTTTATAAAATTATGCAAACGTTAATCGTAGCCAAGTCAAATTCTTGCTACTGTGATATTATCGAAACTGATCATACAGTCACACAATCTAATGAGTAAAATTGATGCTAGTAAAATGCGTATTGTGTTGTTTATCGAAAAAAATTGTGTTTTTCAGTTGTATAGTGATTATTTTGATAAAATAATATATTTCTATGCCACGTGACAAACCGTGATATGACAAATAGTGTTCATTTCAGATTTTAACTTAACCAAAATTAAAATTTTTGCATAATTTTGTAAAATTCATTGGTTAAATGTGTGAAAAATAAACATAATTGTTTAATTTGCTAACTAGAGAAAAGTTTAATGGGGTTTTTAGCCGTTAGCTCATTAAAAAATAAACGGGGCCATTAGAAGCATAAAAAAAAGACTATGGGATATATAATTGCGCCAACTTGAGTGACAAATCGGACTTTTACTTTAGCTAATTCGGATTTTTGTCAAAAAAATACATGATTGTTCGATTTTTGCAAGATCAGGACATTCCGGTGGCGAGTTGGTGCGGTTAAATAATAATGTTGAATTTAATTACACAGGTACATGATGACATGACAGCTCCCCTGTCACATTATTTCATATATACGGGGCATAATTCATATCTAACAGGGAATCAACTGAGCAGCAATTGCAGTGATGTTCCCATAATAGATGCACTGCACAGAGGTGTAAGAGTGATTGAACTGGATATGTGGCCTAATTCTACCAAAGACAATGTCCACATTCTGCATGGAGGGTACGCTAACGCACTCATATATCATCTTCTTGCTTTCATTACGCTTTCTCATATTCATACTCATATCACACACACACAAATCCTGTGTACCACAATCTGAAATCGTGAATGCCAGTGGAGACTCGAGAGAGCTAGCCTAGGCTGAAAGCCTATAGCACTGGGTCCTTCTAAGTTCTATTTCCGCCACTGACTATTGCATGAAATCCGTGGAGTATGTATCTTCCATAGTCGCGTTGCATGAAGATACACATCTCTTGCGCATTTGGGAGATGTCTAAAATGGTGATTATTGTTATATACATGTAGGACACTGACAACGCCAGTGGAACTACTGAAATGCCTAAAATCTATTAAGGAGCATGCTTTTGTGACATCCGAGTATCCTGTGGTACTAACTTTAGAAGACCATCTTACTCCAAAACTTCAAGCTATAGTTGCTAAGGTAAGTTTATGCAGTACAGGGCATTAGAAATCAATAAGAAATTACTTAATGATATTTCCACAGGCCAGGGCATTTCGCTGGTTTGGTATGACATCTGAATCATGTACTCTGTTTTTTTTTTGTGCTTGTAACGTGATGTCAGTTCCATTTCAGATGGTCACTGAAATATTTGGAGATTTACTGTTTACATCTGAGTCAGAAAGCTTTCCAGAGTTTCCTTCCCCGGAATCATTGAAGAAACGGATTATTATTTCGACCAAACCACCAAAGGAGTATCTTGTGAGTAATAGTGTGAAAGTTGCACAAACTGATACTCAGAATGGCAATAATTCTTTTGAGGAAAAGGGCTGGGGAACAGAAGTCTCAGATATGAAATCTAAATTTGAAGGTTTTGATATGGTATACTATATTCTTTTAGCTATATAGTTGTATTTTGGTAACTAGACAATTGTTTTTCCTGCAATCAAATGAAGTTTAAATTTGACACAGCAGAAGTATGATGAACCAGAGGATGCAGAAAGTCCCTTGGAGGATGAATCGAAAGATGGGAATGCCAACTTGAAGCAAAACGCTGATCCTGAATATAAACATTTGATTGCAATACGCGCAAGGAAACGCAAAGGAGGAGTCAAGGATTGGTTCCATGACGATCCTTCTTCAGCCACACGAATCAGTTTGAGGGAACACAATTTGGAACATGCTGTTATAAATCATGGAGCAGATGTTATCCGGTAACTCTATGTTTTAGTGAAACACTATTACTGATTTGATACTCTCTATATTCATGCTTCTTCAAACAAAATCCTATAGTATGCTAATAATAACTTAATTTTCATGAGTTTCTTTTAAGGTTTACTCGAAGAAATTTGCTTAGAATATTTCCAAAAGGTTCACGGGTTGATTCATCAAATTACAATCCTCTAATCGGATGGATGCATGGAACACAAATGGTTGCATTCAACATGCAGGTTTAACCATACTATCAACTAATCATAGCGATCTTTTAAAGATACTGCTCTATATGATATATAACTGTGTTCCAAAAAACACAGAGATTATAGTATTTGTCTAAAATTGTATATGTTCCTAATAGCTTACATTATCTGACCATGTGCAAAATAACTAGTACTAAACACTAGTGTACTCTCTAACAGGGGCATGGGAGGCCACTTTGGCTGATGCAGGGGTTCTTTCGAGCCAACGGTGGATGTGGTTATGTGAAAAAACCAGATATTCTACTGAAGGATGGTTCAGACAATGAAGTTTTTGACCCTAAAAGGAAATTACAAGTAAAAAAAACTCTGAAGGTGGGTGAAAAATTTCAAGAAAAGACATCTCAAACATAATTATGTTGCTTTTACCTTAAAAAGGTGGGTTAATGTCCTTTAACCTGCAATTAACGTTCAGGTTAAGATATTCATGGGAGAAGGCTGGCATCTAGACTTCAAGCGCACGCACTTTGACCTATATTCGCCACCAGATTTCTATGTGAAGGTATCAGCAATGCACTTTTCCTAGTAATATCTTGGTTTTTTAATTTGTTTTGAATATCACCAAGTGGCAGAAAAAATGCATGGGATGTCCAAATGTCTAGCTGTGTATTATTTCTTTGTTCTTAAAGGACCTGTTTATATTTTTACTAAATATCGTCAAGTACTTAGACATATTTAACTAGGTCTAGGTGGGGATATTTAAGTTAGTGGTGGTTTAGTTGCTAGAAGTTTATTTACGGAAATTGATACAAGCAGGTTGGAATTGCCGGAGTTCCAGCTGATTCACTTATGAAAAAAACAAGGATAATAGAAGACAACTGGATACCAACATGGAATGAGGAGTTCGAGTTTCCCTTGACAGTTCCGGAATTGGCATTGCTTCGAATTGAAGTACATGAGTATGACATGTCAGAGAAGGATGATTTTGGAGGGCAGACATGTCTACCTTTGTCAGAACTGAAAACAGGAATTCGAGCTGTACCTCTTCATGACGAGAAGGGGAACAAATACAAATCCGTGAAGCTACTTGCCCATTTTGAATATGTTTGATATGAATCCTTCATTAACATACATAATGTTTTTGGTTATTAATCGTCCACAAAACTGTGTTGGTGCAATTCCATGGTTTCTATTTTTATATTTTGGTTCTTAGATAGAACTATGATTGAAAACTACAATGTATAAATTCTATGAACTGCAAGTGTATATTAAACTAAATAAGCATATTCCGGCATGCTCACTCTTAATGCAATTACTGCCTCAGAATGCCAAGTTCTTCTTTATAGAGTTTAGAAGAGTTATGAGAGTTATTTCACAGATCAGTTGGGACCTGAAAGAAATGGACATGGACAGGTCAGCGAAAGAATGCTCTATAACACTATTTTTTTAGGGATGCAATATGCATGACTGATCTATGTATAGCAAGCTGCAAAGAATAAAAACTTCGCCTGAAACTACTTAAATGAATGGTCTTAACAATTTGGTGTCAATTAAATCAATTTTCTTTGCCAACAGCTTGTAGTAGAATAAGAATTTGAAGGAAGTAGTATGAAACACCACCTATGGTAGCATACTGCAACTTCTCAGTCCCTTCAATATCTGCAAAATCTCCATCTACTGAACGGTTGAATCCTCCAACCAACCATCCTAAATTCTTGTATCCTGCCCCATGAAGCTTCGAAACAGCCATCAATGACCTGCACATATCACAAAGAAGAACATTAACCCCGAGTACTAGTGAGATCAGTATATTCTCGGGAAGTACTGCTTGTGAGATCTGCTCAACAAAATATTATAACATAAGACTAGTAAGATCATTACCTTAAACCTTCTCCACAAGATACAAGAAGCTTACTATCCTTATCACCAACCAAGTCCTCAACTTGAGATAAAAACTGAGGATTAATCATAGTAAAATACTGACCAGTCCAAAGACCAATGTAACCAAAATGAACCCACTTCTTCAACAGAGTAACAATGCTATTATCCATGTCCTGAACAAAGAGTGGCACGTGCAATGACCCAGAAACACGTGCCTTGCCTCTCTCCCACTCTGGTCTTATATCCAACAACATGTACTCTTCATTTTTCATCACCATGCATGCTTCTTTGGGCTGCACTGCCCGGACCTTGCCGGACTGGATCAGTTCCTTGCCGGAAATTGCATGTACTCTTAAAGGTGATGACCGGAGATGAGTAGTGGGCCCATTGGTTCTGAGTTGATGGAGTGTAAATGGATGGAGATGGTTCACTTGAATTGCCATTATCTTTTTATTTCATGTTATCTTCATTCTCGTGGGGAAACTACATGCTCTCTCGGTCCGCCCAATTGTTTACATTTGTCACACAGGTTTAAAAAATTATATAAAATATATTGAAAAAAAAAGTAAAAGTGGATAAAAGAGAATGAAAAGTGGGTAAAGTGGTGGGATCAATTGATATTTAATCGATAAATTTGAAAAGGTAGAAGAAATTTTATAATATAAAATTTTATTATTTAGTTTGATAGATTTGAAATTAGTGCGTCAGAGTAAATTTTATAATATAAAAATTTATTATTTTTAGAAAATTTTAAAATGTAAAAAATTGGGTGGTACATTCAAAAAAAGAAAATGTAAAAAATTGGATGAGAGAGGGGGAGTATATTTTTGTTTCTTTGTGCAATGTATTAAAAATTCTTAAAATCATCAAAATAATAAGAAAATAAGTAAAATAAATTAAAGGCATGAATGATAAGTTTATATGAAAATGAGATATAAAAGAAATTATATATTTTTAAATATTATTTGCAATATCATTTTTATTAGAATACATGTTATTTATTATTATTATTTATTTATACTAGCGTATATCTTGTGCGATGTAGAGATCGAATTCTTTTAGTATTTTATTATTTTTATTTTAATATTTTTTTAATAATAATTTGAATTTTATTTAATATTATATATATATGTATTTTATATAATTTTTCATATACTTTATTTGTGTTTGTATTTTAATAAGATAATATTTATGTGTTTTATTTAGAATTTTTTTTAGTTGGGTGATTAATGTGAGATGTATTTTAGTTAAGAGTATTTGTATTTTAATATGATAACATTTGTGTGTTTTAGACTTTTAGTTAAGATATTAATGTTAAAAAAAGTTAGGCTCAATAATAACTATACGGCCGAAATACCGACCGACTACCAAATTTTTAATGTTTCGGCTTTAATAATATACTAACTTATATCCCGTGTGATGCACAGATCAAGTTTTTTTAATATTTTATTATTTTAATTTTAATATGTTCATTAATAATAATTTAAAATTTATTTAATGTTGTACATATGTATTTTATATAATTTTCATATACTTTATTTGTATTTCAATTTTAATAAGATAATATTTACGTGTTTTTGATATATTTTAGTTAAGAGTATTTGTATTTTAATAGAATAGTGTTTGTGTGTTTTGTTTATGGGTGTGTTTTAGTTAGAACACTTATGTGAGATATATTTTAGTCAAAAGATTAATGTTAAAAAAGTTATGCTCAATAATAACTATTCATCCCAAATAACGATTCACTACCAAACCGAATATCAAAATTTTAATGTTTCAGCTTTAATAATACTAAATTTTAACATGTACGATGCACAAATATTTTATTTTATTAATTAAATTATTTATTTTAAAATTAATAGTGTTTTTATAATTTTAAAAAGTCTTAATATATTATAATTATATTATTTTTTTAACTTATTTAAATTATATATTTTTAGATCAACAGAATTAAATATAAATAATAACATTATAAAATATTAAAAATAAATATGCACATCGCACAAAATATAATTTTATATTATTAATATATAAATATGTAAAATTTTGTGATTCGAAATATTATGAATATGATTTTTTAATATATCAAACATTTGTTTAGTATATTTAAAATTATACATATTAGATTAAAAAATATTTTTGATAAGATCTCTGTTATGTTTTATATAAAATTTAATAGATATTATGGTAAATGAGATACAAGATATATGTATATGTTAATAATATTATAATATAATTATTCATTTGAATCAGTTTTTTTATGTTATTAGATTTTCAGTAGTATAATATTAATTGTAATTTATAAATAATTATATAATATATAATTTAAACATTACATCGATAAATAATAGATGTTACTATAAACAATTACCATCATAATAATTTTTACATTCCACTTTTTCATAATAATATTTATTTTATTTAATTATCATCCAATGAAAAAATATATCGAATAATTATTCTATGATGAAAAAACCCGCCCGTTTTTGGGGGTCACATGCGCACTTTTCGATTCTTTTATTATTTTAAATGAAGTTTCAACTTTATGAGGTTTCAAGCATTAACAATTTGTGAGGTTTAATTTTTTATTATATGTATTCCTTTTTAAAATTCGAAAAAGTGTCGATCAATCGATTGTGTCGGAATTGACAGAAATTGACATTTGTCAATTGAACCAAATATAATTCTCAATATTAATACTTATGTGTAATAACATTATTTTAAAAATATAAATGATTTTTAATTATAAAAATAGTTAATAGTAGTTCTCAGTTATTAAAAATTAATTCAATATAATTTTCTCATATATAAATTGATTAAATTTTAAAAATGTATTAATATTTATTAATTTATATTATTTTAATTTTATTTATCAAATATCATGATTCAAAGTATGTGATAACGTGTTTTTGATATAGTATTATATATAATATAGTAACAAAATAGAATGCGTATTTAATATCTTAAGCTAAGATTGAAATTTTAGCCGAGAAACTCAAATAATTAATTTTTACAAGAAAAAACTAATTTCTTCAATTCGATCCAAATCAATGAATTAATAAGGTTTCTCAGTTCTCAATATAATAATTTCTTCTATAAGTGTAACTAATTCTCCGTATAAAGTTATCATAATATCTTATATGATATATATTAAATATTTTTATATAAAAAATTTGGATAAGAAAAATTTTAATATCATCGATCTCTCTCGCAAGGAAAATTCATATTAGACTCTAATATTATCTCAACCCTAACCAAATAATAATACATAATAATTTCTAATATATGATATGTCTCTATATAAATCTAATGTAAAAAATATTTTAATATTTCAAACCAATTATAAAGAGGTTTCCTAAAGAGAATATAAAAATTCTTAATTGTCTTTTCTGTATAGATTGTGACTTTCTCCGATTGGATTTTGAATGTTAAACCATTTCAGAATTAAAGATAATTTTGTAAGATTTGTGTGGGCTGTAAAATCGTTGAATTCTGACTTGTGAAACTAAAATATGACCTAAACAATGTCTATCGTGTAAGTAGCATAATAATTACAATTTTTTTAAATTTAACTCTAAAATATCTTTTTAAATTTAGATTTATATATTACTAAGATATGTAATAGAGTTTGAGTTATAATCTAAAGTGAGGTATGCAAAATTATAGTTGTTAAAAATCTTAATAATAATTATAATTTATAAATAATTAGTATATAATATTGTGTAGTTATTAATAATCGAACCTCTGACCTTTGATAGTATTTGGATAAGATTCCTCTCACTCTTATTATATATATGACATAATAGTATAGATTATAGATTATAAATTTATTGGTGTAGGTCAATATATTTTATACAAATTTCAATATATAATTTTTGCAATTATATAATTTAATAATTACATAAAATAATAAATTTATAAATTCATAGGGAAAGAAAATGTATCAAATATATGTGAAAACTTTAATGTAGTAAAAATTATTATTAACAAGCTTATAACCCGTGTTCGCACGGGATGAATGACTAATATTTAGGTAAATTTATTTTTTATATTATATTTTATTAAAATTTGCTATAAAATTTTATAACGTTAAGAATTTATGTAAATATAATATAATATTATCCGTGAGTAGTTGTATAAAAGGAGGACTATCGGAGGTTAGAGTTGTATGTTATTATATAATGATATTGTTGGGATTCGGGCACACACGCAACGGAAAAACGTGAAAAATAAATACAAAAAAAACGAATCCCAAACGCAGTATCTGTGTATAATAAGCAGATGATTATGGAGAATCGGATGTGTACCTTATTATAGCTTTCCTTATGATGATTATAGAGGTCCAGAAGAGATGAATCACAGCAGCCCTTCACAGAAATCTGCTCTCTATCGGTATCCACACGAACGTCGTATCGTCTAACGATCACCGGAGTTAGGTACTAGCCTGTTTCTGCCTCTTCGTCTCTCTCTTTCTCTAGCCTCTCAAATAACGTAGAGCTGCTAGGGTTTTATTAAAAACGAAATTATAAAACTGTTAACCCTAAATAATACATCTTTATGTATATATAGGGGAAAGAGGGACTTTGGCCAAAATCCTATTCTGATTGGACTTCTTAAAACCCATTCAGATTTCAGATTTATATTATTATTAAATTCGAATTCTAATATGTATATAATTAATCAAGTCTTACTTAATTAATTAAATAAATAAATTCAAATTAATAATAATAACAGTATTTAAATTCATAATTTAAATAACACTCCGTTTAAACGTTCTTTGTGTGTGACCCTTTAGGTAATTATTACGTTGGCAATAATTTTATTTTCTAATAATAAAATTATAAACAATGAGCGGCATCTAGTAATACATCATTGTTACCCAAGTAATAATAATAATTGGTGATTCAATTAAACTTTTCGTGAATAATGTACACTGTAATATAATCCCTTTAACCTTATATTATAGATCAAACTCGAGGCATGTATTGTGTCATCCTCTTCAACGTTTAATCCGGGTTTCCTTGATCAATGAGTAGACTATTAATCAAATCAATATTTGAGCATGTCCATGCATTTTATAGTCTCACTCAATCAAGAGGCCAATAATATCACTCCTAAAATAGGAAGGTTAAATCCTATATCTATCATTCATATTTCTTATACGATTCATAGCATACCCAATGTCCACCTTTATCATTACCCGGTTAAAGGTAACTTTGAGTGTAATCAAAGTATATTAATTCTCGTACAAAATATAATGATTTTAAGTCAAAGGATCATTACATCATTATCACAGTGAGAATTTCTTATGACACTTATTAACATGTAGATTCTCACAGCGGGTCTGTCCAGTGTCATGTATTGAGACATGCACTTATGTTCTTGACTTTAGTATCACTATACCTATGACCGATGAGATGTGGTCATCAGTCAACAAACATGCTAGTCTTATTGCATTATTATTGTCCTTAAATAATAATACTCGACTAGGGACTTTTAGGAATATAATACTGTTCATATAATCTCATTTTTAAGTCACATACTTAAAGATATATAATTCACATTAATATTCCAAGGACATTTATTATGCTTTCAATTTATAACGCAGTAAATAAAGACATAATAAATATTAATTAAATAATCAAGTAAACATAATCTTTAATTGTTTATCATAAAGTATTGTCTCTAAGACACTAGCACTAACAGATATTTATATATTAATATTCATAATGTAAATAAAAATTATAGGATAAGTAGAATTCTTAAAAATGAAAATATAGAATATAATTTAAATATAATATAATATTATCTGTGAGTAGTTGTATAAAAGGAGGACTGCCGGAGTTAAAGCTGTATGTATGATATATATTCTTTTTAAAATTAGATCTTATTAAAATTAAGATCGTTTCTATGGTTCATTTAACATTGGACAGTTATGATCTTTTCTATGGTTTACCTTGAACCAAAATTTTTAATTTTTCCGCTATAATAATATAATATAGATTTTACTCAAATTGTTGCATTTGGATCATTGTACACACTTTAGTTTATTTATGATATAAATTCAGTATTTCATGTAGTATTAAAAAATTCAGAATTTAACTTGAATTATCATATTTTAAATGAATAATAAATAAAATATATATTAATATTTAAAAGTATATAATATATCAATTCAATTAAATGAATATTTTGAATAATTCAAAAATTCAAATAAAAAATGATGAATAATAAACACCAAATTTAATATTTCAAATATATACATTCAATTTTTAGATATCCAACCAGATGCTCTCGACATGCCTTGCCAGTGTTCATGCCCCAGGCCCATACCAGAGTTCTTGGGCCGGGTACAGGCCCAAACTACTATCACCGAGATAATTACATATGCATATCATATCCCAGAACCAAGGTAGTTATAGATATGCATATTATGCACACAAAAATCTAGATAGATACAAATATATACAAACACTCTCCTACTCTTACCGGTACTTGTTAGCAATCTTCACAGTGGAGCAAAGAAAGAAAAAACGATTGAAAAAGTGCAATAACGAGATGGGGGTTGATTACTATAAGATTCTTGGGGTGGATCGAAGTGCTAAAGATGATGATCTCAAGAAAGCTTATCGAAAGCTTGCTATGAAGTGGCATCCTGATAAGAACCCAAACAACAAGAAAGATGCTGAAGCTAAATTCAAAACCATTTCTGAAGCTTATGATGTATGTAACTTCACCTTCCTTGTGTGTATATGTTTCCAAGTTTGCATCTTTTTAAACCTCAATTCGAAATTTTAGTTAATTGGTTGATTTTATCATAACCCTTTTATGTATATGTGTGTGCAAGTTCCCATCTTAAACCCCAATTGGATTTTTTAGTTAATTCGTTGATTTAATCATGTCCCCTTATATGTGTATGTGTGTGTGCAAGTTCATATATTTTTTAAGCCCCATTTACATTTGTAATTTATATCATTGATTTTATCATGACCTTCATATATATATGTATATAGTATATGTATGCAAGTTCACATTTTTTTAAAACCCCAATTCTGATAATATAGTTAATTGATTGATTTGATCATAATCTTTGTATATTATATGTATATATGTATGTGTATGTATGTATGTTTTTATTTTTTCAGGTTTTGAGTGATCCCCAGAAAAGAGCTGTATATGACCAATATGGCGAGGAAGGGTTGAAGGGTCAGGTGCCTCCGCCAGGCGCTCCTCCAGGCGCTGGTGGTGGGTTTTTTACTGGTGGTTCTGATGGGCCTAATATGTATCGCTTCAATCCTCGTAGTGCTGATGATATCTTCTCTGAGTTTTTTGGGTTTTCGAGCCCGTTTGGAGGAATGGGAGATATGGGAGGGGGTCGTGGCGGTCCAGGGTTTACGAGGAGTATGTTTGGGGATGAGCTATTTTCTTCTCTAAGGAATAGTGCCGGAGAGGGTTCTGCGAGTATGCCACCGCGAAAAGGGGCGGCGATAGAGCGGAAATTGCCTTGTAGTCTAGAGGATTTGTACAAGGGAACTACTAAGAAGATGAAGATTTCAAGGGATGCCACAGATTCTACTGGGTAAGATTTGTGATGATTGTTAATAAATCTTTTTTTATTGTATAGATATCTGCAATTATAGCAAGGTTAATTTTTCATAGTTACTATATGTTTGCATGATGGCATGAATATGTTTGTGGGAGTGAATTTGGCATCGATTTACATTGTTTGCTTATCGTTGCAATTGTGAATTTTTCTATGAGTTGACTTTCTCGTAGGTTTAAATGCTTTATTTGTTGGAATCAACAGTTAATCAATAAGTTCTTGATGCTTGTTAATCTGTTTCTATTTTAATGAATCAAATTGCTTTATGAGTTTTACATTTGAATATCTAGTTAGATATTTAAGTTGAGCTGCCTGAACAAAAAAGTAAACCAAATGTATCTGTATTTGTTACCTGCCATTTAATGATCAAATTGGTCTCTTGTTTTATATGCAAATATGTAGTTGGTGAAGTTGGAGCCTGTCGGAATGACAATGTTAGTGCGGTATAGTTGTGTCCATGCAACCACCTTTCTATCTGATACTTTATCAAAAGTTTGGCTGCTATGCGCTACGTCTCAACTCAACTATCTTTTTTTTTCTTTCTATTGTTAGTTTAGGTATTATTTCTTAGTATTCTTGTTGCTATTAAACTAACTAATTTCAGTATTCTGGTAGCTAGTCACCTCTTTATGTATTCGTCCCTCTATTTTTCGTGTGCTAAATGCTAATGGTAATTATTATTCCCTGTCTTCGTATCATCTTATAATTAGTTAATGTGCATATTAAATTTTACTCTAGTTGTGCATCTTCCTCTTAGAAGTATGAATCATACTGGGAAAGGTATGATTTTAGGCAATTGTGGGTATTTAGGAAGTATTAATAATTTAAGGTATATCTTATTATTTAGGATAATTTTATGGTATATTTGGTTGTTTTACTTTCCAAGCTAGGTTACGTTTTGTTTTTTATATAAGTATTTAATGGTCCACATATAAACACAGAGATTTCATGGAATATTGAGACATTCTCACTTTTTATCAGTTGCGATTTATGCCCTAACCCTAATTACCCCTGCCACCCCTCATCATTTAACGTCACCTGGTTAATTAGAATATACTGGAAGATTAGGCACTGGAAAAACCTATTAATATATTCTATCGAGTAAATAGCATTTCTTATTGGCGGCAACATCATCATTTAATATTAAGTTTCACCATCAGAACTTTTAACCGCTTTGCTCCCAAGTCCCAACTTTTACTAGTGAGAAGTGAGAACAATCAAAGAGGGAATTCGTTCAGTTCTCTAGCTCGTACAAGATCCATAGCTATTCAAGAATTGTTCAGTTCTCATGAATTATTTTTATTGGTGAAGGAGCATCAGTGTTTTGGACAGACGCAGTTGGTTTGTTAAAGGGGATCCCTTCAGCCCAGTAACATACCTCAATTTTTCATTTGTCTTGTTTACAACTTTACATATATAAATTAAATATATATGTAACTCATCTGTATAACTCTGTATTATAATTTGAATTATTATTACAAGAGTCTAGAGTTATATACATAGTCCCTTTTAAAATCATAAACATATATGTGTGGTTTGGAAAGCAGCTGGAAAACACTAAATTAATTGATAAATGAATGTACCCACTAAATGGTCCGGATAAATTATTGACTATTACTTAGATAGTCGTCTCCTTTTTAGGATAGCTATTCATCATCTTCTTCACTTTTTCCCTTTATGAAAACCCTTCTTCTTTCTCATTCTTCTGTATTTCTAATCATCTCTCATGTAATATATGAGTAACATCACCTCAATCTACCCCATATTTACTTTTATCTGCCGGTTCGTCACCATGGGCGTTGGAGATTGCGATCCCCCAACAATCTGGGACACATTCGTTCCGTATTCTGGAACGGATGATCTAGATCGCGAAACGGGTCCAGTCCATGTTCCTTGTCGCATTGATCTATATTTCCTTTTTTATTTTATCCTTCTTAAATTTCTAGAAATGAATTTGCTTTGGTGGATGGTTTTGGGTTTTGGGTTCTGGCACGAAATCAAAGTGATGAGGCGATTTCTTAGACAAGCTGTTCTCTCCTTCCTCATGTAACTGTTCAAAACCAATCTTGATGTTTCCGTGTCAACCGAAATTGATTTTGAAACTAGTTGTGGACTGACAGAACTGAGAACCCAAGAAATCTCCAAGGTTTTTAAATTTAAAATGTGGTCTGATCAAACCGATTCAAGCATGTAAGAAATCGCAAATATACACATCTTTGAGATCTTCATCTCTTTACATCGTTGAGATCTTAATCACCCCGCCATAGAACTCATCAGATTGAAGGTAGTGAAGAAAGTAACGATGAATTGGGTGTGGATGTTTCCGGCGAATAATTGAGTGAGGCACACAATGTAAAAGATCAGATATATAGCTTGCAAAAGGCACATGTATACTATATATACTATATTATTAAAGTTGATACTATATTATTCAAGTTGAAACATTAGAAGTTTGGTAGTCGGTCATTGCTTGTTGGTAGGTATTTGGGTGGGTTAGTTAATTGATGTTTGGGTTTAATTTTTAAACATTAGTCTTCTAACCAAAACACTTATCTAAACAAAACTCTAGCCTTGTCCACTTTAAACACAAATAAAAAATAAAACATTATTTAAACAAAACACTAGCCTTATCCACCGTAAACACAAAGTAAAACATATAAAAAAATCATATAAGAATATTTGAATTAAAAATATTACTGTAAAAATAAAATAAAAGTTAAAAATTAAAACATATATAATAAAATATTATTGAAAATCCGTGCGGGATGCAAACTAGTATATTATAAATAAAGAGTCAGCATTTCAGTTTTGAAGTACAACAACGATTATAGTATACAAAATAAGTTAGTCTCCCTCCCATATAAAGCAATATAAGTTCAGAGTAAATACAGTATAATTGGTACATGTGAACATAAGGAAGAAAGAAGTTGAGAATTAATTAACAAGTTTGAAGTATTTTTGTTTTTTAAAACATATTGAGCATAAATTAAATAAAAAATTATTTATTTAATGTTTTAAATTATTTAAATAACTGAATAATTATTTATATATATGAACAAATTTAATTAACTACTCCTTCCGTCCCCTTTTATTTGTCCACTTTGTTTTCTGTGCGGTCAAATTTACTCATCTTTGACTGTAATTTAAATATAATATATAATTGAAAAAAAATTAAAATTTTATATTGTTAAAAAGTACATATAATTTACTTTAAAATGTATTTTTTAGTTTTTGAAAATTATAAAAGAATAATTTTTAATTTGTAGTCAAAAGTTAGTCAATTTGACCAAAAAAAGTCAAAATGGACAACTATTTAGGGACAGAGGGAGTAATATTTATTTATCTATTTTATTTAGTCATTCATTTAATAACATAAATAATGATTGCATAAATAGAATATATAAATAAAACAAATGAATAAATTAGTAAAAGGAAAGAAAAATTGTTGTATTGCGCATCTCCCCTCTGTAGATGAGTCACGCGCCCCATCGAAAGGATGCGTCTCATGGTAGTCAAGGCAACTTGGGTGCACGTCTCATGCTAGTTAAGGTAACTTAGGTGCGCCTCGGCGCAATTTTGGCAACATAGATCAAAACTAGGTTTCAATCTATTATGTATAGTGTATGAATTATTATAATCTTTGCAAAAAGGCAGGTTTCAATCTATAATGTATAGTGTATGAATTATTATAATCTTTGCAAAAAGGTTGGAAGTTATAACTATAATTTTACTGTGAACCACAAATATATAGTTAATAAGAATGTTATCACATAATTGGTTTTTGAATTGTGTAATTTGGTATTGGTTTCTTTTTGTTGCATATCCCGGGAACATGTACAAACTATGTGAAGTTGTGTTACCGGGCTGGGCCTTGGGCTTTGGGTGGAATAGATAGACGGGGATTGTGCATTTTTGAAAGTATCTCGATCATTAATTATTAGGTGCAACAAAATAAGAGCATGTATATATAATTTTGGGTAACCTTCTCAAGGCCCGATAAATATCCAATCCAACCGGGTCCATTAGTAAAACCTTAATACATATATATACATTATGCTTCAGATGCTTAGTCAAATAGTCAAATGAATCTCATCCGCCTAATCAAAATCAATCAATGCAAGATATTGAGATTAGTTTGCATATATTCCCGGCCATATAATCTATCTCTGAAACCTCTCTATCTCGTTCCTTCCGACAACGCGAATAATTATTAGCTCCAATTATCTTCTCCAAAAAACAAAAAAGAAACTGAAGTAGATCTGAAAGTGAGGTGTCCGTTTTCCTGATGGTGGATCCGATCCGGATTCTGTGTCCTTATCCTGGTCGCGGGCTGAGATTTCCGGCGAGTCCAAGCATCACAGGTCTAAAGTATAGTATTTTTGTTAAACTAATAAAATAAAATATAATACATATGTAGTTGGACCCAACTGTAATCAATACACAAGAGAGACAAAATTCCATTCAGTGTGGGGTACAAAGCAACCCAAAAGGTATCATCTTCTTCACGACTACCTGCAGAAAGGCCCTCACAACTATGCCTGGTGTTCAAGGCAAACCAAAAGATACATCTTCTTTACGACTACGTGCAGAAATGCCCTGATTTTTCCCATATCTTCCTTTTCCGTTTCTAGTCAATATCTCTTATCATTTGTAATATATACACTCTACAACATTACCATCATCTGGTGACCCAACAATTTAGCGGTTTGTCCTCATAGACGATTGGGTTGCGATTCCTCGCGATTTGGGGAGTGTTTGGATCGTATTTCGGGATGGACGATCCGGATGGCAAAATGGTAGTCTAGCACGTGTTCCTTGTAAAATTGTGTGAAAGAACCACAACCCTAAGGCTTTCCTAACCGTGGAAGAGATAATAAAACTATGGATCGCAGCTACAGATGCACAAAAAATCCAAATCCAAAAAGCCCATCTAATCCGATTTGAAAAAAATCCGGAAAAAATCTGATCCGAAAAGCCCAATTCGGGCTCGATCCGCCCGCGGACTTGAACGGATCACATATTTTTCAGAAAAATCCGGCCCGATCTGATCCAGAATTTTGATTTAGGCTCGGCCCGAAAAAATTCAGATTTAGGCCCGATCTGGATAAAAATCCAGTCCGGCACGGATTAAACCCGATCTGGCCCGATTTTAGCCCGGTTTTTCCCGGATTTTATTTCGATATTTCAAAAAATCCGGATAAAATTTCGAATATATTTAAATTTTATCTATCTTAATAAAAATATTGAATTAAATATCGAATAAAAGTATACGTATTTCAAGAAATATTAAAAATACTTTCTAAAAATAATTCTTTTTTATTTATAAAATTTAAAAATATTATTATTTAAATATTAAAAAAAATCTGGTTGGCCCAGCCCGATCCGTGGGCCTAAAACGGGCCAACTATTTTCCTTCAAAATCCGTCCCGACCCGATTTTGACAAAAGTCCGGCCTGATCCGGTTAAAAAAAATCCGGATTTTTTATAATCCGATACGAATCCGGCCCGATCCGGTTTTTTTGCATCTCTAATCGCAGCCCATAAACAAGAGATTCAATAATCAAGTCTACTTTGGGGATTACAATACTTATATAGTGAATAGAATACCTAATGAGATAACCTAATGAATAATGAGGGCGTAACTACGGGCTTGTTATAACCTAAGAAGCATGAGTGCGGGGTGCGTGATACGGGGATACGAGAATTCGGCAAATCAAAATATATGGGAATACGGGTGCGGCGTAATTCGGAAAATTTTAAATTATTTTAAATATATTATATATATATATATATTTCAAGAGTAGCATTTATATTAAACTAAATAGTCATATAAATAAGTTTATTATCCTTAACTATTAATATAATAATTACTTAAAAACACAAGTGATGCATTATGAAGTGTTTAAGTGACTAAACAATTAACTAATTACTTAATTAATTGACCAATAAGAATCTCGAAGAATCCCCGAGAATCCCCAAGAAGGGGTGCGCAGTGCGGCGGGTCGCGGGTGAGGGAAGAATCCCCGCTTCCTAGGTTATAACCTAAATATTATAAACTACAAGTCTTACATATGAAGCATACAAGATAAGCATACTATTTTTCTCAACACTAAATACATATAAACTAATTAATAATAAATATATAAATTCTTTACTTCTGTTCCCCATCATTCTCCCTTTCCCCATCATTCTCCCTTTGTTAGAGAAAACTCGTGTAGAAAGAAAGAACGATGCAAGACTGACCAGGAATGGAAAAAAATCTATTGCACTTCTTTGAAAACAACAGAGACGTAAAGAACTCCGAAAAGGCGAAAACTGACTACAAGTGAAGGAGGTTTAATCAAGTATTTTGAAATGATAAAATTGATACGCTCAATTTCAATAGTATCATCAACCACTTGTGTTCCTTTTACAAGTGAAGTTACAATTGAAGTTAGTTCAACAATATCAACTATATCAATAACATCTTCACTCTCATGCTTCGTGCAACAAAGAATCCGGTACAACCACATTATCCTTGTTCAATTGATTTCCTATATTTGTGTATTCAACATGCTCGATTTTCGTTGCATTTTCATCCTCTTTTACTATTTTTCTCATTCTCCGAATGTGATGCATTATTTTTACAAAGAAGTTGAAGTTCGGATGTAAGAATTTCAAAAATCCTTTCTTCTCTCTCATTTTCATGTCTTTCACCTTCTTTACTCTATTCAATTTTTTGCCTTTGTCTCAAGTTTAAAAGTTCATGATATGACTCGTGTAACTCTTTCAATGTAAGACTGTATCCAAATAACTTTTTTCGTCAAGAACAATCGTAAATTTCGTAGTGTAATCAATTACATTCATCCTGAAGGAAATAAACGTTGTCTTTCATACTCTCAATTTGAGGTATAATGTAAGCGGACATGTCTTAAAACATGGAATAACAGCTGAAAATAAAGAATGCAGATAGGGGTTGGCTTTCTCAAATTCTGAAATTAAAGGGTTTGACCTGTTAGGATTTAGAAGTTGCAGGGACTAATCTGTTAAAATTCTGAAGTTCAGGGGCAGATCTGAAACTTGTACTTCCTGATTATCCACTTCATTTGATATCTATACTATATTATTATAGCCGAAAGATTAAAAGTTTTGGTCGGTCGGTCGGTACTGGCCACAGGCTTAAAAAATATACATGTATTAGATATAATTTTACTTATTATAATACGTGTCCTAACTATATACATATCTATATTAACTAAAATTTTACTTTTTAGGCCCAATTATATATTTATTATAGCACGGGTCCAAATTACAATATATTTATATTAAATAGAATAAATTTATATAAAATAAGAGAACATGTAATATTAACATAAATTCTTAATATTATAAAATTTTATATAAAGTATCAATAAAAATATAAATAAAAAATCAATTTACTTAAATATTAGCTACCCCGTGGTTCGCACGGGTTATAAATTTGTAATATTTTATTTCTTATATATTATTTATTTTACTTTAAGTTAATAATTTGTTTATTAATATAAATCTTAAAAATAATATTTTATTAAAATTAATTATTTAATTACTAACAAAGATCTTTCTTTTTTATATTTTTCATTGTAATTTATAAAATAAATATTATTCAAAAAGTTTCTTGGGTGAATTCTTTTGTTGTATTGTATTATCTCATAATTCTAAATAAATAAAATAGAAAATAATTCAAAAATGTTATTTATTTGAATGTGTATTATACTTATCCTAATTTTTCATTGTGTTTTTTGTTAAATTTATGAAATTTGTCATTATTAGTGTTGATTGCTTTTTTCTTTTTTAAATTGTTTTATTTATTTATAATTTTTCTTTTTCAATATAATTATGAGTTTCAATTTATCACTTTTTTGTAATGATCAATTTAAATATTTTTTTCGTTGTGATAATTTATTTTTATATTTATTAAATTTGTAATTATTACATGCATATTATAATATATTTTTTAATGACAATTCTGCTCATAATAAACATTATAAATCTTTTTAAAAAGTTTCATATATTATTTGATATTGGGTAAAAAATATGTGTTTTGTATACAGGAAGTGTGGATTACCAAGGGGGGAGTGGGTATCACTTCCTATGTTATATGAGTATTTTAACTTAGTGCGTAACTTCTACTTCCTATAATTTTGACAACCAAACAATTTCAGCAAATACTAATTCCTAGGAAGTTCAAATTCCTACTTAATAACTGCATACCAAACGACCTCCAAGGCAATAGAATAGAGGACAGAGCTTTTTCATTCATGCAGGGTCCGCTGTCAAGTATTATCACTTTCAAAATAATGAAATGGCATAACTTAATTACTTAAAAGATCACACCAATCATTTAATTACTAGTAGTTTATAGTGATTAATGAGTCTTTGATGCTTAATATTTGTTGATTATTAATAGAAAAATTAAACTGGAAATCTCTTAGCATACTTTTGAGATCAAAGTGATGAGGAACGGGGATAAACATGAAATGAATCTTTTATTTTCATTAGTTAATAGTTTAATTATATTTAGTAAAGAAATTAGTGATGTATTATTTATATGTTGTATATGTGGGGCTAGTGGATTGTTCAAAAAGTAATTTATTTATAATAATCCCAATTACTTATGGACTTTAGTCCATTAGGTTTTACCATTAGAGTTTTCTATTCCTATGTAAGTGATGTAATCCCCCACGTATTATGAATACGTGATTATTGTGATATTAGTGAATATTGAATTGAGCTTTGTTCTTTGGGGTGTGATCCACTGTTTTAGCCCTTTCGCGGTTGGGAATTTTTTTGGGTAGCAGGTTTTCTGAGGTTAATTCACCAAGGTTTATCAATTATTGTTTTTAGTTCGTATATTCATCATTTCCAAAGTTGTTCTGCTGTCACAAATGATATATATTTGTGTCATATCGGAACCATTGGCTTGGTTTTTCATATCAATTTGCATTTCTTTCCTATTTATATAAAATGAATTTTTTGATTTGCCATGTACATTATTGATGCAATTTTCTAACTCATTATTGTATTCAACATAATCATCTTTTGCGTCTTTTGTCATTATTTTCTATGCAGGAGACCAACTACAATGGAGGAAATCCTGACAATTGAGATTAAGCCCGGTTGGAAGAAGGGAACAAAAATCACTTTTCCAGAGAAAGGGAATGAGCAACGCGGTGTTATACCTTCCGACCTTGTATTCACTATTGATGAAAAGCCTCACAACGTCTTCAAGAGGGACGGCAATGATCTCATTGTCACCCAAAAGATCTCTCTGGCAGAAGCATTGACAGGTTACACTGCTCAGGTTACCAGCCTCGATGGCCGTAGCCTGACAGCACCCATTACTTCTGTCATTAGTCCCACCCATGAAGAAGTTATCAAAGGGGAAGGAATGCCCATACCTAAGGAACCTAATAGAAAAGGGAACATGAGAATCAAGTTCAACGTCAAGTTCCCTACGAGGCTCACTGCAGAGCAGAAAACTGGAATTAAGCTGTTATTGACATCTTGATGACTCCTGTAGAGCTCTCGGAAAACTCATGTATGCTAGAGTTCATCTATTTTCTTCTTCTTGATATATATTTTTTTTATTTCATATCGGGCACCTTCTAGAGAGGAAGTTACTGTGCCTGGTACATTTGGAAATCGTTATCTAGGTTCTTGACATTAAATTATCAGTGTTATACCTTGTGCTGCTTGCCTTGTCATTTCAGGTTTTATGTCTTTTCTAGAGTGAGATTTTGAACTACCAGGTTTGAGATGCAAATTTCTAGTGTTTGACAGACAAGTTCTCAATCCCTTTGTTTGAGTTATGGTGCCTTCGTGCATTATGTTTGTATTCTTAAATCTGTGATGGAACTCTTCCTTGTCAAAGGTCAATTTAGAGAAGTTTAGAGTTTCTCTTATGATAAAAGTTTTTGATATTTTATCTAATAGAAAAAGCCTTTTTAACACTTTAAACCATAAAATTTACTGTACATATAACCTCAAACATTGTAGAATTTGAACTTTAAAGTTTATATAAATGTATTCATATATACCCAAAAAAGTTCACATATACATATAACCTCAAAATTCATTCGATGAGATATTGATTCCCAATGACTTTAGTTAAATATCAACTAGCCTAATACGCTTGTTTTATTTATTTATTTTTATTTTTTGCCATAATACGCTTGTTTTATAAGCACAAATATATGTAATTATTTTAATGTTATTAGCAAGTATCTTTGAATTTATTGTATAGTGATTTGATAGTATTGCATATCATTTTCATCGATTAAACAACTTTTTAATACGACTACCTTTAACGAATTTGGATGAAATTTTCAGTTCTCGTAAATGGTTATGATGCATATCATATAATTACATTTAATAATTAAGATGCTAATTTAGTTTCAATGGTGTAATATAAATCAGGAGAAATTTAACAATTACGTACAACGTAAATAATAATTTTAATATAGTCCCATTCAAAAATAACTTTAATATAGTTGTTCGTTTAAACTTGGAGCATGTATCTCATCTAATCTATACTATACCTGTCAAATCGAGTGTGCAGTATACTTTCGTGCTTCGTGTATACGGAGAGCTGATACGAATCAAGCGTGTACATAAAATTTGGACACGACACAACATGAAATTAAGTCGTGTACACGAAACGAAACGAAACAAAAATAACACAAAATTTACATGAGCTCGTACACGAATTGTACACTGTAATTTTTTAAAATTTAAATTATATCTAAAAATTAACCATTCTTATACTTTTTATTGTTCTTTTTAAAATTAAAAATGTATAATATATATATATATATATATATAACACATAAAATTGCATATAAAATATTATATATATAATATTTAGACACGTTATACTGGTCGCCTAACTGACATACGTTAGACACGTTTTGGAGTATGCCCGGTGCGTACCAGTCGTGAAACTTTTCATTTCTCTCTTGAGAGCCGGGAATACGTGGACTGTAGTCATGGTGGTGTGAATTCTGGACCGCTATACCACATGGGTCAAGGCCTAGACCTTTGTCGTAACGTGGATTAGGCCTTGTGTTACTTTGTGCACTGTCAATCTATCGTATATAAATGCGTTTAAAATTAAAAATAAATAATAACAAATTAATTAAAATAAATAATATAATTAAAAATAAATTTAGTTTTACAACCCTCTTGATTGATCAACGCGAGTGAACTGTGCTTAGACGTTTTGTAAAACCTCCTACTAGAAGAGCGATTCCCTGGGACCAGAAGGGGAAAGATTCAATCTTGAAAGACTGAGCCCCCGGTTAGCAAGATCGGGAGGTTTAGTGTCCTCTTAAGAAAGAATACCCCAATTCTGGGGTTAGTTTCGATCACAAGGAGAGAAGAGCGGACCATTGAAAGTCTCAATTCCTATCCGCCTAAGCCTCCTCATGGAGAGCGGTAAGATACTGAAAGTTTAGCCGTGCTAGCGTTTGAAACGTGGCGGCGGTTATTAGGCCCAGTCCAAAAGGACTAGGGCGGTGATTTCCGGAGTAGACATGAACGCTCGAATAAGCTCTTTGCGCAAGAAAGGGATATGAGATAGATACCATCAATCGGTAAAAAAAATAGAGTCACTTGCTGATATCCCTGTCACTCTTGTGAAGATGCCTAAATCAAGGCCTTTCTAAAAAAGAAAGAGGTATGATGTGTCACTAGCCGAGTTAGAAGGCTAACCTTCAATAGACTCTTTCTGCAAGGAAATTACATAATTTCTTTCGAATTCTAATGACTCGATCAATTCGGGTCAGTCACTCGCCGTTTATTTTCATTGTTCAACTCTTTGAAATCACGAAAAAATGTTGTTGTTCCCGCTGTTAGGAGCTAATGAGTTAGAGTAGCTTCCTTGGCTACAAATACGCGTTGTCACCTTACTTGTTCATAATGGGATCAGAGGGGCTCTAAATTGAGAAGATTGCTACTGGTACCTTGAGAGGCTTTCAATTCACACCTCAATTTCCTGTGAGATCTCATATCAATACTTTTATTCTATTCGTCGGAGAGGGGACTCGCGCAATGGGCGTTTTTTATTCTCTTCCAACTGATAGCATACTCTTTCCATTGATAGATAAAAGGGCTCCCCCTTGAACAGACTCTTAAAGGTTACTACCTACTTATACGGAAGAGGTGTACTTTGTGCCGCCCGCAGGTCATATAGATCGGAATGACTGCTCCCTGTATGAGTTCAATCGAGTGTGCTCCAAGCTGATATAGGCTTTAAATAAAAAAAGAAGCTACAACTAAATGAAACCAAAGCTTGAAAGCTCAATTCCTAGTGTTCCTCGGCTAAGGACTTCTGCAAAACCTCTTCGGATTGCGTGAAGTGATCCTTGTAATGCCAGGATAGGGGCTCTCTCTTTTCTGAATCTCTCATCTTCTCTGGACTCTTACGGGGAGTCCCTTTGATCTTTCTCAAAAAGGCCTTTCTTTTTATTATTTTTCCTAGCAGATAGTAGAGCAACCTATATAAGGGAAAGACTCCCATAAGGATCTATACTCCTATATAAAAAGGATCTACTGTCCTAGGTTAGTGTTTTTTTATATAAGCAAGGTGAGATGACTAGTGTTATATTCTATGTTGTACTAGGGTACTCTACTTAAGTTATCTACCGTTAGTTACATTAAAGCCTAAATTACAGATATCGGCTAAAAAGAGAGTCCTCATATAACACTTCTTCCAATCCTGGATGGGGGATCACTTGTAGGAATGACATAACGCTAATCCATGTTCCACACGGCCAAAAAAGCTTCGATGATGTAGACCCTTTGTTCTAACTTTCTTGAAACTCCCTGGTTTGAAGACGAGGCTCGCTTGCGTCGAGTGCGAGTGAATGCTTCCAGTCAGCAGGAGACAGGAGACCCCTTCTGCTTCCGATCTTCTCTCTGTATTCCAAATTCAAAATAGAGTCTATATCGAATATTGTAAGCTTATAGATTGATAAAACTACAAAGGTCTGATGTCCCTGTCCTGTACAAGCTTTTATGCTAGTTCATATTTAAATATCGTCATAAAATTTACACAAAAAATAACATATACTATCATTAATACACACCGGTATTTATTTGGTAAGATTTATAAAAAATCGCTTATTCTTAGTATTTAAGTAGTTTATGCCTAATAGTCATTTAGCTCATTAACAACATCATACATAGGGGTGTGCATTCGGTTCGGTTAACCGAAAACCGAACCGATTAACCGAAATAATTTTGGTTCGGTTAACCATTTTTTAAATTTCGATTCGATTTTCGGTAGAGATTTTTTAAAATTTCAGTTATTCGGTAATTCAGTTTTTAACCGCGGTTAATCGAATAACCGATAATAATAACTGAATTTCTAAAATATTATAAATAAAATAATAATTAATAATATATTACGTATATTAATAGTCTATAATCTATATTACTAGTCACGTGTTATGATTCTTTTACTTTTCAATTTCCACTGTACTTGCAATTATAACTTATGATATAATTTTACATATGATTAGTTTTATTTATTTATATTTATGATGTAGCAGGATTATATATTTATTAAAATCGTGTACTACTATCCCTCTATCACCTCAAGTTTGGATTCCAGGAAAACAAAAAGGATATTTGATGTTAAACGGAAGAACTGAAAGGAGGAGCTGCAAAGTGTCATTACGTAGTCGATTAGTTTAATATGAATTTGGATGTATAATATGTAATGTAATTTCATTTTTTTTATTAAATTTCAGTTTTCGATATTAACCGAAATTATAAATTCGATTCGATTTAATATTTGAATTAATTTTGGTTCGGTTTTCGGTAGCGATTTTTTAAGAATTTCAGTTTCGGTCAACCGAAATAAAATTCGCTTTCGGTTTTGATTTCGGTTAACCGAATGCACACCCCTAATCATACATCATAAACAAGTTAAAGTCCAAAAGGCTAATTCGAATTTAGTCATGATAGACACATTAGAACGAGTTATCAAATAAAATCAAGAATAAAACTTTAACACAACTCATAAAATCGAAAAATAAATTAATCATAAACAATCGGAACTCAACAATCCACCTTTTCTTGAAAACAAACACTAGCTCATAAACCAATACAACAATAAATTAATATTGATGCTGCCTTATTTGAGGACATGAATAGCAGTGGTATGGGTATTATAGTTCGAGATTCAGAGGGGAAATTTATCATGGCTGCAAGTAGACGAAGAGAAGGATTAGTTCCACCTCGAGAAGCAAAGGCTTTGTGCTTAAAAGAAGCATTGTCATGGTTGAAAGATAAGGGGCTTGCAAATGTATCTTCGAGACTGATTCTCAAGTTTTAGCTCAGTCTTGCAAAGGAGTATGTGGGAAATCTTATTTTCATTCGATTGTTAGGGATTGTATTGAGTAATTTAAACACTTTGATGAAGTGTTAGTGTCTTTTGCACATATGTTTGCGAATGATATGACTCATGCATTAGCAAAGGTGGCTCGTTCTATGTCAGACTTTCGGAAATGACATGATAATGTCCCCTATTTTATTGATCATGTAATTGGTTATGAAGGTTTATAAACAATGCAAGTACATTATTCGTCAAAAAAAACCCCTACTTTTTTTTTGTCATAAATAATAATCCTACTTTTTCCTTGTCAGATAATAACCCTACTTTTAAATACAAACATATGTCGAGAATTGTTACAAAACAAATACTACTAGTCTACTCTGTAAATTTATGTAATTAAAAAAATACAAAAAAACCCTTTTAATCATAATTTAATGATAAAATACTCAAAATATCACATAATAAAATGACAACTTACTATCACAAATAAACGTGACTTATAGCACAGCTTTTTTGATCACACAATATATTTGTTGGGCTTGAATTAGATGTCGGTAGTGTACTGGGCTCTTCCGATAACATAATTACAAGTTGCTTTTTCATTTTTTTTTGAAAAATGCAAATTAAAAATGTGTTTTCAAAATTTTTTAATAATAAAAACATAATATTAACATGCGTTTTTAAAAAACTCGGGATAAAGTTGCGTACTTACATTAAGCGACAGAAATGACAATTTTTGAAAAAATGTGATATTTAGAATAATAATAAAAAATAAATAAATAATTACTGCTGATAGGCGATAGCAAGTCAAAAAGTAAAAACTAAAGTAAACTGAGAGAGACCTCGTCAAGTACATATCGTAATCTATGAAACCCCATCTCGATCTGTAAATACACACACGTATATACATACACACACATACAATTTATCCATCTTGATGGAAATGGCTTCAATTTCTTCAACCCCACGAAGTGTTGAAGAGATCTTTAAAGATTATAGCGGTCGTCGTGCTGGAATTGTTGGAGCTCTGACCCTTGGTACTATCTTTTATTACCAATCTTATGCATGCTTTCTTATAATCTCTACATTTTTTACTTATGTTTTGTGTTTTGATTTTTACTCAGATGTTGATCAATTCTATGCTATCTGTGATCCAGGTATAATTTACTTGTTCCATCTTTGTTGTTACTCTCAGATCAGTTTTTATTCTATGTTCAAATTTAAAGATATATATGTTTTGAGTGTTTTTGTCAGGGATGTAATGGTTAAAATGTAGTATTAAGTTTCTTTTTAGAGTAATTGGTTTAGTTCCACATTTTTTGTGACCCATGATTGTTTTTAAGTCTAGTTGTTTTTCGATGGAAATTGTGAGAAAAGTGTGAAGAATATAATTAAGGACTTTTAGGAGTTCTGCCCCTATCGTGTGGAAATTCAAATTTGAGAAGTAGATTTTAAGAAGTTAATGCGACACGGAGCTTCATTTATTTAATCACGGAGCTTCATTTATTTAATGGCAGTCATTTTTCATATTTTCTTTAAGCTGATGCTTCGAGCTGATAGGATAGACTGGTTTACCGCTGTTCATATAATCTCTCTCTCTCTCTCTCTCTGAGTAATTAAGCATTCCCAATAGATTTATCTACTTCAATTATCATTCTCTCTGTACTTTTTGAGGGGTTTAGAGAAGGAGAACCTTTGTCTTTACGGACATCCGAATGAAACCTGGGAAGTCAGTTTACCAGCTGAAGAAGTTCCTCCAGAGCTTCCTGAGCCAGCTCTTGGGATCAACTTTGCAAGAGATGGCATGAACCGTAAAGACTGGCTCTCGCTAGTTGCTGTGCACAGTGATTGTTGGCTGCTCTCTGTGGCTTTCTATCTTGGAGCTCGTCTTAATCGAAATGAAAGGTACTTCTGCTCAAATTTTATAAGTTCAGTTATTAGTTATTTTTCTCTTTTTGTAGAATAACTTTAGCTTATGGAGTTGCCTTCATTAGGATAAATAGGACATATATATGTTTTCGTAAGGGGCCCAGCCTTGTCTTCTGGAATAGTAATTTAAGCCTTTGTTTAACTAACTTCCCCTCATCATTCCTCCTACTATGCAAACTAATATTAACATGAGGAATCATGGTAATTATTTTTGGTACTTTAAACTTGTAAGAACATGTCCAATGCAATGTTTTTCTATACCTCATGCTATATCTATATATTCTATGCTATAAGTGATGCTATATCTATAATATGACACCAAAATTAAAAGTACCACTCCAATGCAATAAAATAACAAAATGCTATATTTGGTGTTAAACATAGAACCAAGTATAGATGTTTCTATTATCGCCACATAGGCATCCAAGTGGGAAAATGGAGGGAAATGAAGGAGTGAAGCAATGGAAAAATGGAGGGAAATGAATAAATAATGGTGACAAATATAATTGTGCATTTGAAGGTTAAGTTCCATTTTAAAACCATGCATTGGATAATAAGTTCCATTTTGGCATCAAAAAAATCTCTTTTTGATTTTATAATATAGAAATAGCTATCGTATTTTAGCACTAGTTTTTAGTTTTAGATACTATGATATTTATATTGATAGTCATGATGCTATTAGGTGACACGTGGAGGAGAAGACAAGTGTAAAAGGGATCGGGTAATCATAAATTAATCATCATCATCATCATCATCACTAGTAGTGTGTTAAAAGCATTCATGGGTCACATTCCCATCTGTAGGAAAAAACCCATTTAATTACTGGACATGAGGCTTTTGATTGTGTGCGTTTCTTGGTTGTGCGTGCGATAATCGGAACTGAAGCATACAGTTGCCCCGAAGCACCATAGACCCGAAGTCATAACGTGACAAAGCAAGAGCAGTAACTAAAAAAAGGCTAAGAAACAAAACTATGTTGATTAGTCCCAGAGTCCTCAAGCCATTGACAAAAGCAATGGAGTGAGAGACGGAACTAGAAAAGACAATGGGCTCATTTGTTTTTGACCAACTAAAGCTTATGAGCAACCAAAGCTGAACATACTTCATTGTATAATTTTTTTTTATTAAGGCTGTTAGTTACTTATCAATATGGTTCTTAGTTGGCGGGGACCTCAATTTTCATCCCCGCTCTATATGTATATATTTCCCATCCCCTTCCCACGGAGATATTAACGGTGTATATATTCCCCATCCCCTTCCCACGGAGATATTAACGGTGGAAGAAAGAAGTCACTTTGCAGAAACAAGCGAACGAAGAGAACAAAGATGTGGGGTTTGCTATATATCTCGCTTACAAATGAGACGATGAGCACGCTTACAAATGAGACGATGAGCGCAAGAGAGATAGACGATGGAGTCACTGGAGAAGTTACTCGACTCTTCGAAATTTTCGATCAAAGAAAAGATACCGTCATGATCGTGTTAAAGAATGATGATAAAAACTATATAAATGACATTTATAATATACCAACTTTGGAAAATAATATCATTAGTATTGTCCAACTTTTGGAGAAAGGATGTAATATTCAAATGCAAGACAACTCTCTCATAAGTTAGAAATCAAGATCGAGAATTGCTAACTAATGTTTAGATGACAAAGAACCGTTTATTCACAGTTGATATGGAGACGAAGGTGCCTGAGTGGTGTTTGAAGGTGGTCGTTTTAAAATGACTGGTGGGCTCTGTATACCCGTTTTCAACTATATCCCATTTATTGTGAAACCAGTAGCATTTTCATTTGGATAGTCCAGTTTTTGTAATTTGTACTTGGTCAATTTTGGAATTTGTGGGTGTATCATATTCGCCATTGTTTTTCTTTTTGCCTTCAATGGAATCTTATCTCTGATACCACTTGTTGGAATTGTAGTGGATTAGTGGGTTAATTCTATATATATATATTTTCTTTTTGTATGAATATATAAAAATTTATCACAAATAGAATACACAACTTGTATTAGAAATGTAGTGGGCCTTATTACATATGTATGTGTGCGCGCGCGTGCATGTCACGCATGTGTATGTGTGTGTATAATAATCTAATAATTTTATTACATATGAAATATGAATACACAAACTCTGTGCCCGTTACAGTGTCACCTTATTTTATCTTTTACTTTTGTTTTATTGCAACATATGACTACATCATATATGTTGTTATTATGGTGGAGGATGTCAGGTTCGTAGCTTTAAGTGATTAGTTACAAATATAATTTTTGTTTCTGGAAATTTTTTATTACCACAAAATACTCCATTTATTTTCTTCCACCAACACAATTTCACAAAGTGTTTGCTAACTTCTAACAGAAAAATTATTCCCCGTCTAGCAGTGTGTTGCTGTCCATTTAGGGCAGGTTAGGGGTGGGTTACCAATAAAGTGGGGTGTTTTTTGGAATGCCTTTATAATCACAAGATTACAACTACTGTAATATGTACCAAAGTAGCTAGTTGGATCGGCCTTAGATGGGTTGAATGATTCGGTACGCATTAGGCCTGTTGGCCCAAGTTGGTATGGTTAAATTATAAATGACCCATGAGGATAAAAAATAATGGTTGTCCTTACTGGTGATAATATGTGCAGGTTTCATGTTAATGAGACTGCAGATAGATTGCTTCAAAATTGTAGTCTATTAAGATTTTTATTCTTTCAGCATTGAGTTTCATGCCTGAAGTAGAGTCTGATGAAGTTGATCTAGCAATTTTTTTCCCCTTGGCGACCTTGTTTTCTGATGGATGCAATGAAGAAAATTATGCAATAATTAGTGGTTCTTGATGAATGACTTGTATTTTTTGTCAAAATTTTGAAAAGTGTCACATTCTTAAACTCCTTGATATGTAATAAATGTTAAATGGTGTCTCAACTCTCAAGTTAATCTGATATGCCACAATCACTACTGGGAAGCAGTATGGCTCATAATATATTCCATAGTTTAAAGTATGAATTTCGGCTCATGTTTTTTATTCTACCAAGAAGAATGCACAAAGAACTGGAAAAATTGTACTGACAGCTTGTTGGATTTAGGAATGACATCAGTAGTATTAATTTCTCCTTGTAATAGTTGCATTTCATCCAGTTGGAAAGTTTTAAGCGTGCTAAAGATATTGTACAGGTTGGAAACTGGATGCCAGATGCTTGGAACTATATTCTCAATATAATCCTTTATGGACATTATAGATTCTTTTTGGAGTTCTTATATTGGATTTCATTATGGTAGCTCTTCTAAAGCACCTCTTTTGTTTCTGCTGGACAGAAAGCGTCTGTTTAGCTTGATCAATGATCTGCCTACTGTATTTGAAGTTGTAACAGAAAGGAAGGCTGTAAAAGAGAAGCCCAGTGGGGATAGTGGAAGCAAATCTCGGGGTAGCACAAAGGTGATGAAGATATCTTCTGCTTTTGTTTTTCTTTGTTAAGATGAATACTGTATATGATTGGAGAGTGGAGAGATGTTTCAAGACAATACAAACTTTTATCAAGTATATAATGCACAGTGATAGCTTGCTTTGTTTAACAATTTTAAGTGACGCGAAACATGTGAAGAACATCAAATTCAATAATAAGCATAATGTTTTCTCAGCATCATGCTTTAGGATTCAACCTTGCCGTGTCCCTAACTCCCTTTGTGTATACAGCTGAACTATTATTGGTCCGAATGTAATCATTTTTAACATCTTTATTTGTAGAGGTCAAGTGATGGACAAGTGAAAAGCATCCCGAAAATGGCTGATGAAAATTTTGAGGAGGATGAAGATGAACATAGTGAAACCTTGTGTGGAAGCTGTGGTGGAAACTATAATGCAGATGAATTCTGGATTGGCTGTGACATATGCGAGAGGTGGTACCATGGGAAGTGTGTGAAAATAACACCTTTGAAAGCCGAGAGCATAAAACAATACAAATGCCCATCTTGCATGAAGCGTGGACGACAGTAGCGCTAGCAGTAAAAGCAGTACATGAGGGTTAATGGGTTCATATTTGTGGCTAACAAAGTAGTTTAGCTATATCACCTCTGAAATTTCTGTAATGAAATTGTTGTTACTATGTGTGTATGTAACATTTCTCCAAATGGACTGAAGTAATTTCTTCCCTATTGAATTACAGGTCTAGTGCTTGCTTATTTAGATGATTCCTTCAATTTACACTGGTGCTTATATTGTAGCCTTTATCATAACTAATTAATGAGTTTATATGATACAAATTGTTTACTGAATATCTTAGTTGAGAAAAGTTACACGGGGACTGCCTTTTTATTGGAGACTTTGGCGATTAGTAGTTAATTGTAGCGGATTGGATTAATTAATTTAGTTATTTGTAGTGGATTGAATTAATTGATTTGACTAATTATTTTGACTAACTGATTGGATTAATGTTTGAATAACCGTTAGTGTTAGCTAATACTCCCTCTGTCCCATTCAATTGTATACGTTTTTTTTTAACTGCCCGACACGCATTTTAAGGTAACTATAAAATATAGTTCCACAACATATTTTTAAAATTTTCTTTTTTTGTATAAAAATTTAACAATCCTATTTTTATACAAAAAAAGAAAATTTTAAAAATAAATTATGAATCTATGTTTAAAATGCACCTTAAAATGCGTGTCACGCCCCTGTCCCCCAATGTATACTACTCAATGGGACGGAGGGAGTAGTTATTTGAATATGTAAAATTACTAACAAGGACAAAATAACTTTTTGGTTATTAGAGTTTAACTTCTATCGAGGACAAAACAATAATTTTATTAAATTATCTCAATCCTCTAAATGAAAAACTTCAAAAAGTAGTTTTTTTTTTAAATTAGTGGATTTATCACAATCTACAATCTGTGCCAACTATCAAACACATATCAGAGCATTCACTAAATTTCTATTTTAATTGAATCCTCTAATTTTTTCTCAAATATATTTTGCAATCACTTTGTAAAAAGGCTGTGTTCAATATTCATATATCTTGCAATCTTCATTATGTGAGCCACTGAGGATCGGGAGTCATATTGATGACTCAATTTTAACTCGGGATTCGGATTGTAAACCTTATGTCTCTGATTTTTGCATACTCACATTTGTATACAACGTAGAGCATCTTGACCCAGCATTCCGGCTTGGTGCTTGCTTGCACTAGTTTTCCGCTTTTAATTCTTACCTAATTAACATGCAAGCAAGCCAGGAGGGTTTTGCCGTCCCAACATGGGTACTAGTCGCTCTGATGGTTCTGGAAAGGAGGGATTAATGTGGACTCATGAACTTCGTGTGTTCTTGATATATCTGAAAAAGAAGTCAATAAGCATTTTAATATTCACTGTCGATATGCCATCCAATGCAAGGTTTCAATAGATAAAATTCATGTGCATATAGTAGAGTACATATCTATGATTTTGTACATTCTGGTGCTTATTATCTATACAGGGTGCTCAGCTAAACAAAGCATAGCAGATGTAAATGGCAGTGCAAAGGCTGTTAAAGAATAATATAAGATCCATTTGGACCTCTCTCTAAAGGCCTCAATTTGCCATTGTAGCCGTACCGTATAAATGGGGCAATGCCTGCTCAGTAGAATTTCTATTGAACCCAAGGCCCACCTAAGAACCTGGTTAAGACGATCAGAAAGATTGATGGGAGCAGAACGCCAGAACCCTTAAAAGCTGGTCGTGGAGGCATACAGTATACTGAGATCCGCCCTCGAGCATGCATCTTAAACCCTGTCAAAATATCTTCCGTCACAGAACCATATATCCATCCAATCTCTTTGCCCCATTCAGACTTGTCCTCGTATCCACAGCTAATAACATCAATTGCTTCTTTTAATAGAGTTGCAGGATTTCTTGTTGGCGGAATGCCCCCCTGCTCCATAAAGGTGGCAGCAATGAAAACTCGAGATTGACCAAATCTTTTGAGACATAAGAAGTGACTTCTCATCATCATATCCTTCAACGCCCTCTTCAATGTCCTCCATATTAAAAATAGGGATTGTGGATTCAGTTCTTTTTGCTGCCCTCTTCTTATCAACATACTTGTTTGCATGCCTTCCTTTCTTCCTCGAGCCGCAACAACTCTTTACAATAATATTTGGTTCCAGATCAGCCTCTGTTAAGACTGGATCATATCCATACAGAGCTTGCCTATTAAAACAACATCCTGTTCCCACATAGACTGGACCTTGGATGCCGTCCAGCCTTTCAAGTTAATATCAAAGAACACAATATTGCCATTAGCATATCGATCGTGCAAATCAATCCCATCAAACCTCTGCGGAAATTGTACATAGCAGGTTTTCTTCCCATAAGCTGGATCCATCATGAAGCACATTGCCTCTTTAAGAGATTTACTGCTATTGAAGTAATGATCACAATCCACGTTCAGTGCCTTTCCCGACTTATCCAAGGCCCCGGGGCCAAAATGTTAAGTGTGCCCCAATTTTTTTCAAAACCATTATTAAGTAGTCATTTTTGAATACCTTAATTTTTATCTTTCATGTTACAACTGTTATCAAAACTTTCCTGTTATATTCTCAGTATTAGGGTCAAAAGATTTCAATATTAGTAACAATTTATTAAAAAGGTTCATCCGAGAAATATCGTTCACGTTTAATAATTCTTAAAAAATTCATCAATCTTTATGTACACACATTGCACAATATGTGTAATTTGTTCCTGATATTTGTGAACTAATTAAAAATAATAAAAAAATAGTTGACATGTTTGATTACCCTTAAAATAGAACCGACGTAGAATATAAATGTACAATAAACAAACGTTAATTCTTAAAAATATAAACGAATGACTTTTATACGAAAAATTCATAAACACGTGAAGTCTATAATGTAATCCTTGAATTCACATAGAAAAATAAAAGAAATCTCTTTAAGGATTTTTCTATTCAATCAACAATTAAACTTTTACAATACTTAGAGATAATATATATTATTTCTGATAAGGAAATATACTATTAATCAGTCAATATAATTTGGAAATTTTCTCACTTAACTTCTAAATATAGTATGATATAAGTAATTTTAATATAATTTAAACTTTCTCTTCTAAATTTTAGATACTAAAATTTCAGACCTCATGTCTTACTAAAATATTCTTTTTCTTATGTTACATAAAAAATTTAGACTATAATATATACTCCCTCCGTCCTTTTGATTTGTTAACATTTCAAAATGGGGTGTCTGGCACGCATTTTAAGGTGAATTTTAAGGATAGTTCCATAATTTATTTTTAAAATTTTCCTTTTTTGTATAAATATAGAACAATCCTATTTTTATACAAAAAAAGAAATTTTTAAAAATAAGTTATGAAACTATTCTTAAAATCCACATTAAAATGCGCGTCAGAAAGTGAAAAAAAGTGATAAGAATTGGTTGGAACGGAGGGAGTATACTACTAGCATGGATGCCGGCTGGCTAGATTTTTGTATTTTTTTACTTTTCAATTGGACTTTATTGAAAAACTGTCATTGTTGTCTTTCTTTAGTTTAATAAATATGAAAATATTTGATTTACAAATTATTAGAACTGAATTTGTTATTTATTTATTCTATCGCAGCATGATATAGAAAAATAAAATATAAGGTAAACACGTAATATTTAGTTTATGAACTTATTTATTAACATCAAAATATGAGTTAAATATTCTTTTAGAGTAAATTTTTTTTGGCCTTATTGTTGGATTGTTTTGCTGGGCTGTATTTGAAAATACAAAAAATTGCAACTAATTCTATGTTTTATATGTTTTTATATGATGAATTAGTATACAGTATTAATATTTATTTAAATTTTATTTTTAAATAATATTTATTAGTTTTGGAAAAAATAATTTTTTTAAAAATATTTTTTTTGTTTACATAGAGTTTTTGAGACATTATATATATTCATTTAAAAAAATATTAATCAGAAAATTCAAATTTTATTAGTAATCAAAAAACTTTTCACATGAAAACAATTATATAATAAATTTATAGAGTTATATGAAAATTTATGAAAAATATATATCTTCAATATAATTTAAAATTATATAAATATAATATTTTTATTAATAAAAATAATATTAATTTCTTGCAACTTATATTTAATATTTAATAACAACATTTCTCGACACCGCCTTTGGCGCCACCTCGAATCTTACACTTTATTAAAAATAAATTTGAAAATTGAATTTAAAAAAATAGATTTAATGCAAAATATAATATTTTTATTAATAAAAATAATATTATTTCATGTAATTTATATTTAATATTTAATAACAACACTTCTCGGCACCGCTTTTGTGGCATCTCGAATCTTAAACTTTATCAAAAATAAATTTAAAAATTTAATTTTAGAAAAATAATATTAATTTATTATAACTTATATTTAATATTTAATAATAACATAATTTAAGTTAAATATTATCAATCTTCAAACAAAATATAATTAGTATTACCTGTATTTATCAAATATTATCAATTTAAAATATTAAATGTAGTAATTTTAAAAATTATATTTTCAATTAATATAAATATTTTTCAATGTATCGATATTTTTATGTCCATGTTTTAAGTCTGATATTTAGGTAGTGCAATTTTATAAATAATATAGTTTTTACTCCTAACTATGCATGTTAAAAAGTCAAAAAATTATTAATTAGGATCGGAATCAATATATATTCATAAATAAATAATAATTAATAAGATACAAAAACTTCCTTAGTATCTCAATAAAAAGTATACAAATTATAAACGGTTTATGAACTACTCTATATTATTGCTATTATTAATCATCACTGGTGCTTGCTCTTGCTTTTTTATTATAACAATCAGATAACTTCTTATAGATTTGTATTTTACCGTCGTAATGAATTCCTACATTTCTTTATTCATATTGAGGCTTTTTTTGCAGGCAGACTACCGCATCAAGGTTGAGGCTATTCAGTGAATTGCTTCAGGTGATGGCATTATTTTGCGAGAACCCAAGTTAACACCCATGTGTATCTATCGTGCTCAATCTTCATCCTCACTAGTGAAAAGTGCCAGTAAACTTATTATGTTATATCACAGTGAACTAATATTAAAATTAACAAATCAACATACATGTATATATATGCGGACTAAGCAATATAGGATTTGTAATATCATTCCTTCTTAAAGATTTATTATAATGAATATCATACAAACTTACATTGGTGCTTTCTGCACCAATTTTTTTTACATAAAAAGTACTTTTAGTACAATATTGATTTATACATAAACATTAACAACAAACTTAAAACAAAAAAAACATGTACCCACGATGTCTGTATATATCTCTATCTATATATCTCTATTTATACATATGACTGACTATCCTCCAACTGCAAGGATCAACAAATGTAATATCCCAATTTTCCTGCACGTTGTGAGGGTCGGTGAAGTCATTTTTTATGTACATCAAGGCTACAACTGCATCAATATACCAACACACAGATATGAACATTCACGTCAAACAGGAATATAAAATCAAATTTATTGGAATCAAGATATTCACAACTACATTTATATTCACCTAACATGTAATCACCCTGTTTGAGTTATATATTTATTATCAAAACATACTCCGAAACTTTCCATATACCTTTCCATATGCCAGAAATATTTTTAGTAACCTTTCTGTAAATTGGAGTACTAATCCACACAAAGTAATCAACAGGATGTACTTTGAAATTTTTCACCTACAACAAACCATAATGTGTATGTCAGACGCTCAAAGGGTCCTGCCCAAGCAAAAATTATGATCCAAATTTGTGATAAACATAACCATCAATGTGCCAAGGAACTCTACAAAATGCACAATGGACAATATCAAAAATCTTACTCTAGAATGGCAATCTCTTGGTACCTATTAAAGCTGATATATCAGAGATTTCTCTTTCAAGTGTGAACTCCACTTCAGCTTCAATGCTCATCCTTTGTAGCAATTGACATGCTCATCCTTGTTAGCAAATTACATAGCAAGTAAATCTTCTTTCAAAAAAATAACCTCACAAACTGGGCATTCCACAACCAACATAAAAAATAACACAAATTTTTTTATCCCAAACAATATTTAAAATGACATATTAGTACACACATAATCAAAGCACACACAATTGACACAATCGGAACCTAAAATCAAGAAAGAAGCAATAAATAAATCAACAAAAATAGTACCTTTTATTGGAGAAAATGATAACGAAGGTAACGGATGTTTCAAAGATGATGATACTCGCCTTTCAAGAATTTAATCAAACATCTGGTGTGTGACAAACAATAAATACAAACATAATCAATTAAAACCCGTAACTTGATATCACGAAATAAATATTATTAAATGACTGATTGAAATTAATTAACACAAATAAAATTAGGGTAAAAATTTGAGAGGAAAACTGAAGGTATGAAATAAAGCTGAAGGAAAAAAGGAAAAAGAAATAAGAAGAATAAGATTTTTGAAATTTTAGGAGAAAGAGATGAAAGAAGAAGAGAATGAATTTTGAAATATCTACTTTGAATTTTGAATGAAGAGTAATCAAGCTTCGACTGTAAGCTTGTGAGCTTGTTGTATGAAGCTGCCGCTGGCACGTGGTAGAGAGCCTTTGCAGGAGTTAAAAAGTAGTGGCATAGGTAGTAATAGTAAACAACTTTAAGGGTAAAGACTTAAAATTGCACATTTACTATAGAAAAGAGGGAGTAGCAACTATAATATATACATAGATACATAGATTAACGATCAATGAAAAAAATATATTTCACACATAATTAAAACAAACATAAACCATACCGGTGTATAGGAATTTTAAATTTCTTCTCATGGCAAAGAATCACCAGAAATACAATTACTCTAGTCAAGTGATCAAATGTCATATTTGTCTTCATTCAAAAACCAAAACCTGCATATCCACTCTCCAATATTGCTTCTCAAACTCAGTTAGGTTTCAAAGTAATAAACTGAATCAAAGATCTTAGTATTTCATATTCTTCATAAATAATTATAATAAGACTTGTACAATCTAAATTTTATTAATAACAAATTCAAAATCACAAACTTATGAGTACAAAGACTACAAACATATCATTCTTCAACCTCATGCACACATATAATATCAAATATCCTCATAAAATATTAAATATGTTTAAGAGAAAAAGTTTATCTTAGAACTTTTATCAAACACATAAAAGACAAAAAAAGAAATTATAACAATACAAAGTAGTTAATTTGTAATTCACATAGTCAAGCAGTCAAGCAAAAGACTTACAGCAACAACCATGTTAAAGTAAATATGTAATCAATTGTGTATTGACATTTGAAGGTAAGATGATATGGCATAAATGTTTACCTGTTAACTTACAATGGAAAGATAGATTCAACTCAAATTCCTGTAAACAACCTTCTTAGTCTGATTGTAGTATTGAGACTGCATTGTGTCTTGCGATAAAAATGCCTTTCAAGGCTGAAAAAGTACATGAGATTGATTGCCGAGAATCCAGTCTAGATGATTTTTGGGAGTATAGTGCATCCCATGTTTATTTATTTTAACTTCAATATATTTATGATCACATCTACGACCATTAAAGTAGCACACTCAGTAAACAATTATACCTTTTCCACAGACCACAGCAAGCAACAGACTAAACTAACCTTTGCAACTCTTTTTCATATATTGAAGCTTCATCTGGAGACACTCTATAAACCACGAAAAATCATGATATAATTTAGTGACATGTCATATAATTCTACAAATTAGAAGGTTTAAATGATAAGAAAAGCTTAAAAAATATTTCATTTCTTGGCCTCTTGTACATATACGATGCACATAACCTAATCTCTTGCACATATATGATGCAATAACCTTAGAAAATACATATTGACCATTGCACATATACGATGCAATTATCTATTTTCTTGTGTGGATATAGAAATGAATAAAAAAATTATTGATATTAGTACCGAAATTATCCATTGACAACTGTCAACCTGAATAAATATAAAAAATTGTATTAGTGAGTATAACATATTGATTAAATTAAGGATGTACCTCAAACACAGAAAGTTGAATATCATTATGACATGCCAAGTTGTTGAAAATTATTTCTTCTGTTTCCTGCAAATAAAATGATTAAAAGAAGATTAGTTATCATGATATACTGCATTGACACGTCATACAATTCTACCAATTAGAAGATGTAAACGATAAAGGAAGCTTAGAAATTATATCATTTCTCTGCCTCTTGTACATATACGATGCACATAGCCCAGTCTCTTGCACATAGGTGATGCAATAACCTTAAAAAAACCACATTGACCATTGCACATATGGGATGTAATTTAAAAAGAGACAAATGCATCAAGATATACCAATCTTATTCTCACACACAAACTGTCAAACACTTGGCCTACAACTTTTAAATATAAAAAATATAAAAAATTAAAAGAGACAAATGCATCAAGATATATCAATCTTGTTCTCATGAACAAACTATTAAACACTTGGTCTACGATTAAAAAATTAAAAATTTAAAAGAGACAAAGACATCAAGATATATCAATCTTGTTTTCATAAACAAACAATCAAACACTCGGTGTACAACAATGATTTATAAAAAAGATCAAAACAAAAACATGTAAAAATCATTATATGGTATATACATTTATATAAAATCAGTTGAACAAAAAGATCCAATCATAAATATAATCTCATTATATCTAAGTCACAACAAGCAGAAAATGGTAACCTGTTAATTGAGATGAGTATGTTATTGAATATGGCTATAAAATCTTCAAAATTACATGTTTCCTTCTGAAAAAATTAAACAATAATTGTTAGTAACTAACTATGAAAAGATGAAAACAATTATAATACCATTATATAACATCAAACATGATAGAAACTAAAAATATAAAAAATAAAAGAGAAAAAAGTAGATATGAGAAAGGGAGAAGGTAAATGAATGAGAAAAAATTTGAATTTCAAATTTCCGATTGATTAGTATTTAAGAGAGAGAGTTTTGATAATAGCTTCTCTGAGAAGCTATATAAAACTTTCAAGCGGGCACCGATAATAACCTTCATTCATATCTTCCGAGCTAAATAAATGTAAAGATTTATCATTACCACCAACCTGTTAACATAAAAATAACACATCATAAGCTACTATTTTAGTACGATTTATATTTATTGATTAATAAAATAAAAACATATACCTTCTTCATTGAGCAATCTTCATTTATTGCTTTGTAAAAGCAAGAGAGTTTGTATGTTTCGGTTTAGAAAATATCTATTTTGAATTTGAATTAGGGAAGATGATGATGTAATTTTGATCAAAAGCAAAATATTATTACTATAATAATAAGATATTTAGTAACAAAGCTTACTGAGGAAGCTGGTGCTCCTGCTTGATGCGTCAAGGAGCTGCCATTCGTCAAGAGGTACGGTGCAACTTGGCAAAAAGCAGAAATTTCGTAATGGCATGGGATGTAATATTAACAAACTTGGGGGCAAAAACTTAATTTAGGAGAAACACTATTCAAATGAGACAATTATATACATAAATTTTTCTAAAAATTGTGCCCCTAATTTTTTTTTAGTCCTGGGCGTCGCACTCCTCAGACGGCCAGCCTGTCCGCGTTCAAAAGATATGCACCATTCGTGAGGATAGCTGAAACTCGAATCAAGGCATTCATTGCTCCTGCTTTCTTATGATGTTGGAATCCTGGACGCTTCTCACGAGAAACATAAACCAATCGCGGCAATTCATTGCCATCTGTATCCAGGCCACCACTATGCCCCAAGAAAACCTGGATCATTCCTGGATGATCCCTAGGGTTGTTACCGGGCCACGGGGTTCCATCTTGCATTGTCCAACCTTCTTCCGGCATTTTATGTGCTTTAGCAACAAGTGCATTGATTCGAACTTTAAACTCTTCGTACTCTCTCTTCATTGCCCTTCGCTCTTTCACAAAAGAAGGCTGTAACTTGTCTTTCAAGTAGTCTATCTTTTGAGCAAAATAAAACTCAGGAGCTCTAGGCTCAATTTGATGCTTCCTGCAAAACGGCACCCACTTCCTTGCAAACTCTGCCGTCTCAGATAACGATTCAAAGGTTAACATAGCCGAACCATCATCTGAAACATAACATGACACTTTGTCCACCGGGTAATCAACGGCAAGAATGGACAACACTGTGTTAGCAGTAACTAGAGGAGGCTCTTTCAGAGGATCCACTGTACTGACAAATACATCTATAGGTGCAAGCTGGGAAGGCTCTCCTTCCCTGTCATATCTTATCGCAAGCCTGTCAAGGTATGTCTCGCGGTTAATGGGATACCATTTTGGGAACTGATCCAGAAGCCAGGATACAGCAAACGAAATCTCACAGATAACAGAAACAAGCCACAAGGGATAGGCATCATTCACTGGACGAGTAACACGATATTGCAAAAAGAACCCCAAGATAATTAACCGCAGTATGATTACAACACGGTAAGGGGTAAGGTGTGTAGAAGAAATGGGCACTATGCGGCTCATGGTTGGCGAGCATCATCAGCCATTTGCAATTCTTCTCCATTTGATCCCGTGCCTTTGATATCAACCTCCTTTGCCTTCAGTGTATCTGTTTGTGACCTGCATTAGATTTGTTTCCTGTTTCAGTTTCCAGCCTTCTACTCTTTCCTTCCAGTCAACATTTCCGAGCCCATAAGAATTCAAGTCTTTTGAGAGGTCCACAATTCTAACAGGAACAGGAAGCCTTGGATCAAGGTATGGAAGTGAATGAACATGTTTGTCACCGGGGCCCAAGGGACCTGATGGTCCTGATGTACTCCTTATAGATTGGGTGTCCGGAGTAGCACTGGGAATATCACCAGATACTGATTGCCAGTTGGTGAGAAGGAGAATGGGTTGATGGGATTCATGCCTAGACGACGAAGAGAGCTCAATATCTTCTCCTTGCCACTTGCCTCTTTCTTGTTTGTTTCCTTGAGTATAATTAAACTCATTTTCCAGATCATCAACATCATCCTCGTCATCATCACCATCAACTCTCGGGCACCCTTTGAGCCTTTTATATCTGGTTTTGCACTGAGGGCAAGACTGATTTCCTTCTCGCCTCTCGTACTCATAGCAAGGCCTGCAAACTGGGAAGGCACACTCATCACAGGCAACAAATGGATCACCTGTGGCTGTAAGACCAACATCATCACTGCATATCTGACACAGCTTGCCATTCAAATTCTTGAGGGGCTTGTGCCCACTATCAGAATCATGCCTAATCCGAACCAATTGATTCCTATTGTGAGATCCAGCCACTAATCCATTACTAGCTTCCATCTCTTCCCACAAACCACTGTTAATTCACTGATAGATCTTGAAAATCACTTAAAAATCAAGAAATAATAATGGGGTTAGTAATAATTAACAAAATAGAAAATGCTAAGCATTCTCTCTTTGATTCTTCGCCCAAAATCAATCACCCATTACTCTCATAGTTTTTGTCTTCGTGTCCCTCATAAATTAAGAGAATATTGTGACCCCTGTCAACCTGAGTTCGGATACCATGTTGAGTAACCGACTCATCTTTAGAGAGAGACCCAAATTGATCTTATACTATTATTTAACAAAGGCGATTTGCTATCCTGTGTAAGAGAACCATGAATTAAATTCTGTTATGTTTCTGATTTTGATAAATGGAGTGCTTGAATCAATGATAAAATCAAAAGAAATTAAAAAAATAACAACTATGCATCTCTTCCCCAAAGGTTTAGAGCAATTTGAAAGTGACAATTGAAGCATGAGGAAGGTTCCTTAGCGAGAATTGCAGAGGTTTATAAAAACGTCCAAACATTGCAAAGCCTGCCAGGGTTTTCACTTCAATATCATTTCCATCACTGTGTAAGGGATTCGTGGCCCGGGGTCCGTCTGAGCCTAGTGTATAATATTTTGAATCCGATTTTTTGGCCAACGAAACATTGGGGTTCACCTCGAATTCCATAAGTTGAGAATTTTAATACGAGTAGTGAGTCTAATTTTGGTAGTAATTTTAATTGTTGAAATTTCCTATCAAATATATGAATTGTGGAAGAGTTATCCTAAATAGGATTTTCCAAGTAGATATCGAAGTAACCGTGTCGCCTCCTATGAGTATAGATGTTTGCAGGTTTTTAAGAAGCGATTACCAGATTACGGAAATCAACTTTCAGTGGAATGCTGCTGCTTACTGGGCCACCAAGCTTCATACAGTTCCTTTTAAAGTCACAGAATTTCTGTTGGACTTTAGGAGGATGTTGGGTGTTGAATGTGTTGATAAGAATTAAAACCTAATTAAACATATTAAATAAAGACTGCCGAACTTCATAAACCACCACAGGGATGTGTATTTTTGCCCAGTTATGGAGAATGGAATTGTCATTTACATGGCATGATAATAATAAACTGGTGGAGGCTGTCCATAAGTGGCATGTACAAATGTATAGTATGTCAAATGTTTTTTATGATCTCAGGAAAATCTCTCTCTATTCCCATCTGTGTGTGTTTTGACATAGTTGTTCGGAGTCACAAAAGAAGAAAATAGGGTAAAGTGAACTTTTTTTCAATAAGTTCAATTAATTTTTTTTTAAATACTCATGCGCATATTAGTCCGAAACATCTATATGCGAAATATAATGGCATAATGACCACCAACCATTATGTAAGCCAGAATAATCTATTGATAATGTGTTCGAGTTAGATACGAGGACATTGGCCCAGTTTGAAAAAAAATAAATTAGAAAGTTACAAGTGACCAAGGGAGGATATAAACGGCCCGATATGGGGTATTTATTCGATAGTTTGGTCATTTGCAACCAAGTTTTAAGCAACCCAGGGTTTTAATCGGACATGTGTCGATTATAAGAGTTTTTTTTACAACCGTTTTAATCGGCAGAATACACTGGGAAGAATATAACATTTTAAGATGCATCTTAAAAACATTTATTCGATTTTCATCTTACAGTACGCATATACCATGAACTAAAATTATTGAGGCGACTTGATTGATTCAACTGAAGTTTTTCCACATGGTCCTCTTGTCCTCATGAAAGTTCTGTATTCATTAAACGTCATGGGAAGATATTGTGCAGGAACATTGGCTGTGATTAGCTCTTTAGCGGGTTCTATAGTTTTGTCGCCCTTCGGATTGTAGAAGAAGGCCAATGAAACCCGTTCTGCACATGAATTTACAACCACACGATGCTCCACACTCTTGTAATTTCCATTGCTTAGCACCTATATTCATGAACAAACTATTTTCAGCGGACCCTCTGTTTTATATTCTGAAAATACTAATGGTTTCATGGTGTACTGTTACTATTAATCTGCTTGCTTGTTCTCGTGCAATATGGTTTCAAGTTCTTAACATTTTATCATTTGTCTTGTTATATGTGCACGCACAAAGGGTGACGTAAAGTTTGTTACGTCTAACAAGTTCATATTCTTCAACGTCTGTTACATTTGAAGTAAACCAAAAAACAATTTACACGTCTCAATGCGTTGTCCCCCGCTCAAACAACAAAAAAAAACTTTGCAGGCTTGATTAGTGTCATGATTTTGATGGGAGGAACCATAATTTATCTACTGTAATCAATCGCCAATCGGTTGACTTTTGTCAAGATTGACGACACGAAAGAGACAGAGTCAGATGAGGACAACATATATAGGCACGTGGTGTGATGTTTGAATATAATGTTTATGCAAGTAGTTATATACCTCTACTTGGTCACCAATGTTGACAATGAAGGCATTAGGGACAGGCTTAACTGTCACCCAATTGTCGTCTTTCCGGACTTGAAGACCCGAAACCTGATCATCAGCAAGTAGGATTGTCATGGCTCCAGGATCTGAGTGCGGCGACAACCCAAAAGTAAGTTCGGGTTGAGGGCATTTAGGATAATAATTCACCCGCAAAGATGCACCAATTTCATCTCCTCCTAAAGCTTGTTGAAGATGATTCTCTTGTAATCCAAGGTTGGTTGATAATATTTTCATCAACTCTCTGCATAGTTTAACCAATGCTTCATTGTATTCTCTAACTATTTCCCTACAAACACAAAGTTACAAAATCAAATATGTATAAATATCACATGCGTGATGCGTGCATAAATACTAGTAATTTATATGAGTTGAGTTGAAATTCATATCTTACTTGCACGAGAATGGAAAAGCAGGCCACTTGTGCTCATTCCTTTGGCACGTAGGAAGGTAATTAAGGAAAAAATAGTCACTCCAATCCAACTTGGCGGCTTTCTGGATGCCAAGACGGCTTCCATAACCTTCATAAGTTGTTGGACAATTCGCGTAAGCTTGCTTCTCCTCCACCGGAAGGTGGAAGAACTCACGCCACACTTGTTGAACACGCTCCATCAAATCGTTGCTAACACCATGGTTCACAACCTGAAAGAATCCCCACTCACGACAAGAGCCTGAAATGAGATCCAGGGTACTCTGCCGCACCATCAAGTCCTTGGACAACAAGTTTTCGAGATTAATCACAGGAATGTTAATGTCAATCTCCCGGGCAGCTGGTGGCTTAACTTTCAGACAAGGTTTCATCAACTCACGCTTAACATATCGTTCTGGAATCACTCTTATGCCACTGTCTGACAAAGATTGGACCCTGACTACTGGTTCAGGCCAACTCTGTATGCAGTTCATCATTTTGGAAGCCAGGGTGAGCTTTCACAGAGTATGTAATATTTCCAACGAGTAATGAGATGATAGAAATCGACATATCTGTAAATCTATATATAAACAAAAATGAAAGTGATATGATTGTAGTAACACTGTTGACGAGTTTCAACTACGGCGCCGTGATAAATTTGAGATCCTCATTGTCTGTTGGGCATTTGTCTGTTTGTTCCTAGTTCTTTACATTATTATACATAATCAAATCAAGTTGGTTTATACATGCTGTTAATAGGAGTATAGATGTTACTATTAATTTATTACAAAAAGTTGGCCGACATGCTTTTAAGATAATATTCCACACGTGCTAAAATTACACAGTACTTGTAGCACAAATAGCTAGAGTAGGCTCTGTTGGCCCTGTTCCATTAAGTTGCATTTTAAGCTTGTGGGTGTGTTTATCCCATGTAGATGGGATGTTTCAAAATGAATTTGTAAAGGATCAAAGCTTGTCGATTTGTGAAAGCATGAAGCAATGCATGCCGAGCCGCCGAGGGAATGGACAAGTAGAATACAAACAGCTTTAGCGAATGCGGAAGTTTTAGTGGAATATTTCGTGTTTATCCGATTGTTGAAATTTAAGATAATGGTTAGGGATCGCATGATAAATCTTACAAATGTTCTCCAGCAATACATGATGAATTTTAATTAATGGCATTCATATGAATATAGGAAGTCCATTCTATCCCGCAATATTCGGCCCATGTCTTAGAACTAAACACTGAAACCATCTTTTCCACATCTTAAACTCCTCAAGAAAAAGAAGCTTTCAATTATAAATTATAGCTCCAAGGGCCAAGTATAGCTCCCGGAGCTAACGTTGCATGACCCAAGTATAAATTACATCTCCCGGAACCAAGGTTGCAAGAGCCAAGTATAAATTATAGCTCCCGGAGCGAAGGTTGCAACAACCAAGTATAAATTATAGCTCCCGGAGCCAAGGTTGCAAGAGCCAAGTATAAATTATAGCTCCTGGAGCCAAGTATAAATTATAACTCCTGTAGCCAAGATTGCAAGAGCCAAGTTCAATTCTAGCTCCTCGAGCCAAGGGTTGTAAGAACCAAGTTCAAAATTTTAGCTCGAACGAAGGGCCAAAATCAAGTTTAAAAAAAAAAAAAAATCCCGGACCAAGCCTAGCCGACCTGGGCCACCCTGCCAAGGGAGGCCTCAGGCCGACCCGGGCCAGGAACAAGCCAGGCCGACCAAGGTGCCTGGGACCAAGTATGGTCCATTTAAGAGACCCATTAATGAGACTTAAAATCCTAATTAAATATTAATTTTATAATTAATATTAGGACTAATTGCACAACCCAAGAGAGGATTCCATGCCAAGGCCGTTGCTGGTAAACGGACATCCTGGGTCACCAAAACCTATATGGAAATTGATTTCCATGAAGAAAGATTTAGAATCACCGTCATAGAAGGCAACTGAAAGAGTAGTTGCCAAGACATCTCAGTCGACAAGAAAACATAATTCTATAAGAAAACGTTCACCAACTCATCAAGGAGGTAGCTTGCCCACCAAAATTTCTAAACCTAATCTAATTCTTAGAATCTCAACATCTATATAAAGGGTCTACCCCTCATTCTTAGAATTACGTTTTCTGACCGGATCATTTGCAATGGTGAAGGTATGTAGACATCTCGCGATGACCGATTGAGTCACGAAACACGAGAACAATTATTAAAATTCTGAAACTCACAAACCCTAGCATTAAATTCACCCTAGTTTTTATTCCATAACACAAACTTTTTTCTCAAAGCAATTTAAGACTTGCCTACGAAGAAGTCACATTCTTGTGTGAAAAGACTAAAAAAATGACTTTTTTTGAAATAGCTAAAAAGAAGATGTAGCTTATTATTCTGATAGTCCTCTTCATTTTCTTTGGAGCCATTAAAGCTAGCATTCAAAACTTAAAGAATCTTTTTTTGAAGAAACCAAAAAAACATTCATCTCTAGATTGTAGCTAGTGTTAATTATCACCTAGATCTAGCAACTTTTTTCAAGATTATAAACATATATATTTGAAAATGTTGCGGTCTTTGATTTCTTTAAAAAAAAATCAAGAACATGTATAGTACTCTTAGGAGCAAAAAATTATAATCGTAAAAAGAATAAGTATTTTATTCAAACTTTTCCGACAATATTTTGGAAATAACGCTTAAAGTCACTATTTAATACATAAACCATCACAACATGTAAGAATGGGCAATTGAGGAGAAGATTGCAAGTATACAATCATTGAAACATGAAAGTATTGCAGAATAAAGCTAGTTATAGTTTTAAAGGTATTATAATAATATGCTAGAAATATATGTTTAGTTATTTTGTAGTATATATAAATAAATGTGGATGTACTAAATATTATCTTGAATTATACAAATTTGCTCTCTATTCTCTCGGACTCCAATGCATAAATTTATAAAAGTTATCTTGGTATCAGAGCTGCAATAGTTGGGTCAGAACTGAGAAAGAAGAAAGTTAATATTATGAGTACCTGATTCATTCAAGATCAATTAAATTTCCAGAAAGTGCATCGATCGAGATTGGGGGAATGTTAGTCCCTATATAAGATTGTAGAAGAGGGGTTGAATACAATCTTAAGATTTTCTCGCGGATTATTCTTATTTAAAATAATATTTTAATTATCAAGAATAATTAAAATTATTTAAACAAGATTCAAGTTAAATACGTATATTAAACTTGAAATGGTGTTACAATATTCCGTAGAATATTTCTTAATTCCTTAGAACAAATTTGACATGAATTGTTCTACTTAAGGAATTAAGAATACAAACCAGCACTGAAAGTCTGTGAATATAACTTTGTAGACAAATTACTGAATTTGAATGTTTTCTAACTACTTGAATTATGAAGCCAAAGATCTCATATTTATAGAGGTGAAAGCTATCAAAACTTTTGAATAAAACTTATTAAAAAATCATAAAGACTTTATAATTTAGCCTTCAAGATTTTTTAAATAAGCTGGGCAAGACTTTTAAAACTCAGTAAAACTTTTAAAAAATTGGTAAGACTTTTTTTCTAAGGCCCAGCAAGACTTTTTGCACTTGAATTTTCGGTAAGACTTTTTCTAAAGTCTTAAGAAATTTTTAGTAAGACTTTTTAAATAGTCTTAAATAAAATTCGATAAGACTTTTGATTATGCATACTTTTTAAATTTTTTTTTCTTTTAATTGAACACGTGGCAGCCTTTGATTGGTTACTTTAAAAACATCACATGCCAATTTCAATTTGAAAAAGCAAAGGCTCTATTTCGTCATATTATAGACATGCTCCGTAGAAATGCTTTTAGACCCGCACAACTTATAATTTTTTATTAATAAATAATAAATTTAATTCAGAAATTATAAAAATAAATATCTAATATTATTTAAATATTTATAAATATAATTTTTTAAATAAATAAAATATTTATTAATATAAATAAATCCTTAAGGTCTAAGCTGCGGTCTCTGAATGTCTGAAACCGAACTTCTTTTGACTTGAAAATAATAAATCAATTTCAACCGAGGTTCCACTTTTACAAATATATGACTTTGCATTTCTTCCGTGTCAATTCTTTTTCAGTCTTATCTTCAAGTCAGTACCGTCAGGCCTGTTTAGCTGTATCTACAGTTGCAATTAGAAGTACATCTATTACTGAAATAATCTGAATTTTTAAACTAGACAATACTTCTTTTTACCACTGCATGTACCTAGTCAAATATTCAATATTGGATTCTGACTCTTGTACACTGTATTGCAAATAAACCTATATCCCTTTGAGTTTTCAGCTTCTGTCTTCTTCATTTTAAAATAATTCTAAATTAATTAATTTAAGAAATAAATTAATTATAAGTAAATTAATTTACTAATTAAATTAACTAATTAATTTAATTAAATAATAGAGAATTAAATTAAAGTCTTTACTGTAAGACCATTGTTGATGCAGATCAACCTTTTCTGTTCTTCAACAATAACCTTTCTAACCACTTGAACTTTTTGATGACGAATCTTCACTGACATTGTTGACACCATGTGCACTGGTCTGGTTCACGGATGACTAACTACAATTTTGATTCTCATTTCTGTTGCAGTGGTCTTTATATCTTGTCTTGTCCTGTCTTGTCTTCTTTTTATTTTTCCTCTATAATTTTATTCTTCTGAAATCTTTCTATAGTAGCACTTATAACCTTTTGTATCTTCTAAACTCCTTGAGATACCACTCTTTTATTTTACACAGATGCTTGAACATATAAATGAACTTCTTCCAGTGTTGAGTAGCAGTCTTGTCAGAATTCTTCTGATATTCTTATTCTTCGTGTCTAGTTGACATTCTTCGACTTGATTACTGTTATCACATTTATTATTTACTTCTCTTTCTTATTTGAGTTAAGTTGTCATCTAATTATTACAAATAGGCCTAATCATATGTCATTCAGGGAAGCCTTGTTTACTCTATGAGATTGAGTGAATCCTTGTTTACTCATTTGAGATTACGTGAAACCTTAATTAATCGTTGAGATTAGGTAGCCTTGATTACTCTTGAGATTTGGTAAGCCTTGATTACTCTGACTGAGATTAGGCAAACTTTGATTACTCTTGAGATTGGGTTAAAATTGAATATTTGAAAAATGATTTGAGTTAGGGACCTGCTCAAACGTATGGTCATAAAACCTTGATTACTCAAAAAAAAAGTATGAAGCAGTGATTACTCAAAATTATGCATGGAATTAATATGATTCTCTCTTGATGTATCTGAATTCTCTAAGATCTGTTGATGTAGGCTATTAGCCTTGAATAGCCTTGAAATCTCAGATTTTAATGGCGAATGGAAGGAGGTCGGTGGAGACTCAAATTAAAGTCATTGTTGGGTTTTCAAAACTAAATGTAAGTTTTGCTACATTTGTCAAATCTACACATATCTTCAGTTTTATGATTTTTCATGAAGATATTATTGTGTTGGATAATGTAGTTTTGAAAATTTATGGAAATTTTGGATTCATAGTGAGTGCACATTATATGTTTGATGATTTGTTTTGGAAAGATATGTTGTTCTTTACCCCAGAAAATGAACATGACACTCACTTTCAATTTGATCCCGGTGGTTATGTTTGTTGTCTATTCACTCCATCAACATGTTAAATTGAGCTTCTTTTCATGCCATTGAGCTCACTTCTCCCTTTTGTTTTGCTCACAAAATTAAAGATTGGATATTTAGCTATTACTATGTCGTTTCATTCCTCTACTAAGGTTCTTTTATTGCTTGTTAATCAATTGAGGAAGGATCTTGGTATCCCATGTGAGTTTTAGTAGTAAGAGTTTTGTATAAAAGAAAGCGATTGTTACTTTTTGAGGGTTTTTTTAGGTTTACATAGATGGGCTTAAGGTCTGTTTCAAAAGATTGGTTGAGAATTTGGTGAGTAAAGTGAAGGGTTTCAAGGCACAAACGCAGCGGAATAAACGCAAAAATAAATCAAAACGTAATATAAATTAAAACTCTTCTCAGGATCCATGCGAAAAGAAAAGATTTAATTCGGAGATAAAGAACAAATACCTTTAAAAGCTTTAACAGTTCATTAATGGAAGATTAATGGAGGTCCAAAACTTTTTTAATCACCACGTAACCTGCTCTCGTGATCTACGCTATAAGGTATTCACACGAACACTTTTCATAAGGGATTGATGTGTACTAGCACCCGAAAACTGTTTCTCTCTCTATCTTCCTCTTTTCTCAAAATAACTAGGATTTTAGTAAAATATGTCTCACTTATTAAATCAGTCCATAAAAAAATTATATAGAGAGGAATAAGTTTTCTAATTATAATCCAATTATAATTAATACTAATCCAAAATTCTAAATTATTTAATTAAGTCTCACTTAATTAATTAATTATTAATTTTAGAATTAGTTTAAGTATTTTATTTATATAATTAATTAAGTCATACTTAATTAATATCATAAATAAAATAAATTACTTATTTAATTTAAATTCATAATTTAAATTATTTCTCCTTCAATCGTTCTTTGTGTGTGACCATGTAGATTATTATTACGTTGGCAACAATTTTAATATCTAATTAAAATTGTTATTAAAATTGTAAACAATGAGCGGCATCTAGTAATACATCATTGCTACTCAAGTAATAATAATAAAATCGGTGATTCGATTAAGGCTTTCGTGAATAATGTTCCATGTAATATTATTCCTTTAATCTTGATATTATAGATTAAACTCAAGGCATGTCTCGTATCATCCTCTTCATAATTTAATCTTTATTTTCTTGATCGATGAGTAGACTATTAAAATCAAATCAACATTTGAACACAACCGTGTATTTCATAGTCTCACTCAAACAAAAAGCCAATAATATCACTCCTAAAATTAGGAGGATTAAATCTCATCTAGATCATTCATATTCCGCATACGATTCATAATATACCCAATGTCCATTTTTATCATCGCCCAATCAAAGGTAACTTTTAATGTAATCAAAGTATATTAATTCTCGTTGAGAAATATAATGATTTCAGGTCTAAGGATCATTACACCATTATCACAGTGATAATTATTTATGACACTTATTTAACATGTAAAATCTCACGGCGGGTCATTCTAGTGTCATGCATTGAGACATGCACTTATGTTCTTGAATGTAGTATCACCATACCTATGACCAATAAAATATGGTCATCTGTCAACAAACATACTAGTTTTTGTGCATTATTATTGTCCTTGAATAATAATACTCGACTAGGAAATTTTAGGAATAAGATACTATTCATGTAATCTCATTTTTTTAAGTCACATATTTAAAGATATATAATACGTATTAAAATTTCAAGGACATTTATTATGCTTTCAATTTATTACGCAGTAAATAAAACATAATAAATAAATAATAATCAATAAAATATAATCCTTAATAATAAAATATTTTCCTTAAAATATAAAAGTATTGTCTCTAGGGCACAATTAATAACATAAAGATGTTGTGATCAAGTCTTTGAGTGATGCTGATGTGAATATTAAATCAGAGGCTTGGAAGATTGTGATGGCTATGGTGTTGGGAGATAATGTGACGGAGATTTGGAAGGTTTTGATTAGTTATACTATTAAATCTGATCTTGAGTTTTGTAATGAGATTCTTGCATCAATTTGGTCGACTTGTGGTAGCAATGTGTACGAGTTGATTATTGATTTTAATTGGTATGTAATGCTGCTCGGAGAAATGGCTAGGATTCAGCATTGTGAAAAGGGAGAGAGAATTAAGAACCAATTAATAGATATTGCTATGAGGGTCAAAGATGTTAGACCAGAGCTTGTTCGCGTTGGTCGGGATCTACTTGTTGTTCCTGCTTACTTGGAACTCTTTTATTCATAGGATTTTATCTGTAGCTGCTTGTTTTTGTAGGGAATATGATCAGTTTTTGAGGAATTCTTTTGAAGTTATGGAAGCACTTTTACAGCCACGCAAAAATCTCTTTCCAGCATCAATATAAGTTGTTTACATTCATTATGCATTTAAGGTTTTGTTCTTCTGCCTTCATTCTCTTGCCAAGTGGAACTGCATCCTCTTGGGTGGATTCCGATGCTGAAGAAACATATTTACCTTCGGAAAGTGAAATTCTGGAAACTTCCAATTTATCAGCACTTTAGGATGATCAAATGTTTGAGCAAAGGGTTTCAAGTCGGGGAGAAGAAGCATCTTCCATAGAGAATGGTCTGCATACAAATGTTGTTCATGAACAGAGCACCTCGTCAATTTCTTTCATGAAAAACCTTTTCATAGAACAATCTATCAAAAACTTATTAGCTCTTGTTGAAACAACTTTGCGTCCATTATCCTGAAGTCATAAGGTGGGAATACGAGTGAGAGTTTGCAGCGTTCTTGGTTTGATTGAGCTAATGCAGAGAGAATTACCTAATTTTGTTGTCCGGGGGAAAAATCGAAAGCTCCCGATATTATGAAGCTAGTGCATAATGCCTTTTCAGAGGATTTTGGTCCGATTTCTTCAAGTGCTTAAAAGTTGTTTACGGTATATTCAAGCTTGTCCCTCTCAGCTTGATGGGGGAGTATCGGAGAATGAAGCTAGTTATAGTTTTAAGGGCATTATAGTAGTTGTCAACAGATCGCGCAGATGACAATAAGAGTGAGAGATCAAAAACTAATTCTAAGAAAACAGATAAAAGGCACTATAATAAAATATTGTATAAATCAATATGAGAAAATATGGAGTCATCAAATCCACTTAATCATATGACATAATCCACTCGTCATAACACCAAAAATCAAGATGCTGGGGGGGGGGGGGGGGGGGGGACCCTAAACTAATTCAGATCATGTTTCCATTTTCAAACAACTAGCTAGTCCCAACTTTGTATAAACATGTAATTCTCATTCCTCAATAAATCCACAGTTATAATGCCGCATGCTAGATCATTTACTTCTAATTAATAACTGAATTTCGTGTACTCTTGTTATTCATTGGTATAAGGTGATTAGTCTTATAAAATTTACACAAGCTAACCTAATCAACCAAGACTTCAGCAAACTTCACATATCGGTTATAAACCAACATTACGATTAACTTTCATCTAAATTCCATAATAAATTTAGCTACTCATTCTATTAATAAATAAATAAATAAATAATATAAACCATATGTAAAAGAAAATATGATACGTTAAAATTCAATAAAAACAAGAGTTGTAAGAGAACAATATTACTGAATTAAATCTCTAAAAAATGGAGTAGAAATTCAGTATTCAAAAGAGTACGCAAAAACCAAAGTAAATTAGATTGAGAGAGAGCCTCCACAATCTTACAATAAATTATGATAATAATAGTGCTTAATATACAAAACTGTGTATATTCCCAAAACCAAATAACAATTATTTTTAGGGGGTTTTTCAAAAATATCTAAGGATAAATTATTTTTTGCAAAAATACTGACTTTTTTAAAAATATTTTGCAAAAATATGATTTTTATAATTTTTTTGTAAAAATACGGTTTGCAACCATATTTACAACTACAATCAATCGAAATCAACCACAAATACAATTTTAAAATTTAGTAAAAATAATTATTTTTTGTTTGCATAATGCGTTGTACAAATTGCACGGTTAATATAAAAATGCAACCACAAATGCAACCAAAAACAATTTCAATTATTATTCAAAAAAATAGAAAAATAAGTTACATATGATTGCTTTTGGTTGGAAATTGTATTTTTGATTGGAAATTCATTTCACCATTTAACCAAACATATGTTACCAGGAATGATACTTTATACCCATACCATTTCAACCCGATTATTAATTTCAACCTGATACCATTTTATAAATCAAACGACCCCTTATAGAGTAACTTTCTTCATTACCAGAAAAGTTATGTGAAATTAGAATTTTTTTTTCATTTATTATTTTCTTCGTTAAAAAATTTAAGAGCACAAAGTAGGAATTTTTGAGATTTGACTCTTTTGTTGTTTCTTGACCTTTCCCAAACAATAATACGTATGGTATCCGAGCAAATTTAGTGAGTACAAAATAGTGTAGAAAAATATTTCCCAAATAACACGTAACAGATTTTGATTGATTATAGTTCTATTAAATATAATGAATCCCAATATATTCATACAAATATCATCAATTAAAAATTTTCAAATTAACACGCCACCTATGTCACACCATTTGAAACCAATTTTTTGTACCCTAGTATTCTCTTTGGTGATTTGTGTATTAGGCGATCATTTTGCGCAGTTTGGGACTCTTGAGTTAGCCGACGCCTTTTTGACCCATTCTATTTTTGGGCCAATTTTCCTTTCATATTATTAAAAACTTAAATTCTTACAAATTCAAGTTTGTTGTTTCAATTCATTTAGTACTTCATGTGATTTTGTCGCACAAAATATAAATCAACGAGCCTTTTAAATTAATATTTTTTGAAATTGAATTTATAGCTTCTTCAATAAATGTTAGTAGGATTGCAATTCGAAGCTTGAAGTCGATCAGTTTGGTTTCAACGTGAGTTGAGTTGGAACATAAATTTTAAACTCGATTCGACTCCATAAAAAACACTCAAACTTTAGAGAAATAATTAAGAAACTCGACACGACTCCGACCCATTTGGAATTATATACACTTCTAAAGGCCAGGCCGGTTCTTCAATCAAATTTCGAATGGCTTTCTGGTAAAATCATTGGTATGTTTATGTTATTTTCTTTCATTTTCATCCGCAACCTCCGATTTAAACTAGGGGCGGGTGTAAAGTTCCCATTAATATCTGTTGCGCTTGTGATTGTAGGGCAGTTCCTTTCTCAACGAGACAATTATAAATTCGCATTTTAATATATATGAGTTGTATAAAATACATATAGACCATAATAAAAACAAATAATTAATGTAGGACAAAATCTGAAACTGAAAGGCTTGTATAACAAGTTTACACAACTGTTAAACTTCGGAATGACCCCGACCCCACCACCAGTCTTTGCTTCTTGTTGCCAACTTCGTTGTAAGCCTGACGCCACTCGATCGCAATATGAACAAATGAAAATTAATTGATTTTAGCCTCATAAGTTATACACGTATATTAAATAATTATTTTTTTAACTTTAAATTTATTATAAAATCTAAATTTCTGTATCAAATAAAATTTTAAATATATTTTTATTTAATATGAAATTTTAAATTTTAAATTTAATATTAGTTTCCTCGTAGAAGGCTGAGAAATAGCTGGCTGTTAGATTCATTTTCTTGATACATGAACAAATAGCAAACAATACATTACATACATACTATTGAAACTTACACAAAAAAATAATAATTTTTCTTTCCCATTTATTCACACTCACTTTCACACCATATATCACACCATATATCTTCGTATAAATTTCTCTTTTTCCTTCTCAGCCATCTTTTTCTTTCAAATCCGATCAGATCGATCAACTTTTTATTTTATCATAGAAAATTTTATATGGATGCAGGGCAGCATCAGTATCACCATCTTCATCATCAACAAATGAGTGTTAATATCGATACGGGTGGGGATAGGTTTCCTCAATGGAGTATTCAAGAAACACTAGATTTGTTGATGATTCGAGCCGAACTCGACCCAAACTTTATGAAAACAAAAAGGAACAAGCCTTTGTGGGAAGTGATTGCAACCAATATGAAGGATAGAGGTTACAATCGTAGCGCTGAGCAGTGCAAGTGCAAGTGGAAGAATCTTGTTACTCGATACAAGGTACGATTTAATATATATTAATTGTTTAGTTTTAAATACGCGTTTTGTGTTCAAGATTATTTAGTAGTAACACACATTCATATCTTCTTCTTATTTGCATCAATTCAATCATTAAACTAGATATGTAGATTTAATTTATCAATCTGGTTATCAGTTTATCCTTTTTTCTTACTCCATATATGAACGTTCCAGTTCAGGTTAAACGGACCTGAATTCGAACGTTTTATATATAATTGCAAAATATAAGACTCTTAATTTGATGAAAAAAGAGATTTATAGAAATATTTTTGAATGGGATACAAGTAATGATTTACACAAATTGCTTAGATAAATAACTGAAATAAATGTTATCTAGCTAGCTTCGAATATGTGTATTATGATACTCTTTAGTCTTGTAGTTTAAAATCATGATTTAAATATAGGGATGTGAAACAATGGAGCCGGAAGGAGTGAAGCATCAGTTTCCATTTTACAATGAACTACAAGCAATTTTCGCAGCAAGGATGCAAAGAATGGTATGGAATGAAGCAGAAGGAAGCGGTGCAGGAGGTTCTAAGAAGAAAACTACACAATTATCATCCGATGATGAGGATGAGAACAATGAGGAGAGTGACGGAGATAAAAAAGGAACTACAACTACAACCGATAAGAAGAAGAGGAAGACAAACAAGACCAATCCGGGAAGTAGTAATATTAGTGGTGGGAATGTGAGTAGCAATGTTAGCAGCATGAAGCAGATGTTGGAAGATTTCATGAAGCAACAAGCTGAGATGGAAATGCAATGGATGAAATCGTACGAGGCGAGGGAAGAGGAGAGGAAATTGCAGGAGATGGAGTGGAGGCAAAGAATGGAAGCATTGGAGAATGAGAGGATAATGATGGAGAGGAGGTGGAAGGAGAGGGAAGAACAAAGAAACTTGAGGGAAGAAGCTCGAGCGGAGAAGAGAGATGCTTTGATAACTGCACTTCTCAATAAGCTTAGAAGGGAAGATAATTAATAGATAGAATTAAGATTTAGATGCTTTACATTATGTAGGAGTAGGACAATGTTTTCAATCTAGATCTAGCTTATGGAAGGGGAACCAAGGATTCATTTTGGGAGGTTTGTCTTTAAACTCTCTTGCTTTACAACTCTAGAATCTAGCGACAATTTTTTTTCTCTAATGCATGGTTATAAGATTTGAACTTAAATATTTTAGCATGGGTTTTTTTTAACAAGTTTATATATATAGTTCTTGTTGTCCACCAAATTCTACAAGTATACATGCGTGCTAGTTGGTCCCTCCATCCTAACATTTACGAGTCCCTTGCTTTCACATGCATTTCATTGAATGTTCTCAAATGGCGAACATGTAAATGATAAAAATTTTAATTTCTTTATTTTCTATAAAAATATAAACATTATATTTGATATAAAAAACACAAAAAATATCATTTCCACTAAAAATAAGTGACTTACATGGGGTGACCTGGTTACACGCATACAAGACTTGCTATATAGGGATATAAAACTTGTGTCTAAGACCCAAATGTTTGAGGCAAGGCTCCAAATTTTCATATTCCTTTATATATAAATATACTAAAAATGCATCATATATTTACATTAGGGTCCCGGAAACGGATTTTGATTAGGATTGCACTTCAATTCAGGGTCGGCCTCTGCTTATATATCTTGGAATATTGCATAGGACATCTGGGCATATGTCTGATGTATATCATTATATTGGTATCTTTGCGTGTATGCATAGTATGTCGGTGTAAAGCCTGTAATAATACACGTGGATAATAACGTCCTTATATTGCTTCAATATATTTTCGTCTCCTTTGTTGAGAATCTTTTCTCCGGATATATATGTAAGTTGTAACGGGGCGAGCCATGTTGGAGCCAGAACGGACCCTAACATACCGTGAGATTGCAAACAAAAACTTACATGTGTGTGTCAAAGAGTTTTAAAGTTAAGTTGGTTGAGTTGGTTTTCTTTTTTGTGTATGGCCTACCTCACTTGTGTATTCTGTTTGTTTTATATATGTGGATGAAAATACGTCGCGTTTTTTTATTTAGATCGGTCTGTCGGTCGGTTTTTTATGAAAATGATCAAATATAAATTATAATAGAAATTTAAAACCTTTTATTATCATTAATATTTTAAAATTTATTTTAATTTAAACCACACAAATCTTGTTCAACATTTACTATTTTCTTTCATTTTTTAATTATTGATTTTTGTAATATGATTTAATAATTTGAATTTAGATTTGATGATATTCATATATCATATTTAAAATTTAGATGTGATCATTTCTATTAAAAGAGATGGTTATTATAAGTCAGATTTATAGAACAGAGATAGAGATGAAAGAGCAAAGGAAGAAAGAGGGGTCGGAAGAGTTTGATGGTAAATGGATGGAGATAGTAGTAGCTCCAGCCTCCAAATTAGATATGTCTACAGCCCCGAATATTTTATAATTTTTGTATGGTCAACATTTTTTTAAAATATGTTATTATTGTTCTAATAGCTATTTTAATTTTATTTAATTAAAAAAAATATATTATTATATTCTTTGTTATATTAATTTATATAATAAAATTGGTTTAAATAATTTATATTAGTTAATATTATACATTTTTTGAATCATAATATTACTAATATATTATAATTATATAAATATTTATTCTACTGAATCTCTTAAATAAATGTAAAAATAATTTTTTATGCATTAATATAATACTTCTAGTAATATATATAGTCGGACAACTAAAATATTTATCTGACTGAAATTCTGAAATAAATGTAACAATAAATTTTTATTCATTAATATTATTCTTTAATTAATGTCAAATTATAAAAATAAAAAATATTACTAGATTGTACATAACGTAATTAAAAAAATTATAAGAAAAGTTCAACAATTTGTTTAGATATCTTGATAGTTAAAAGTTAGTCATGAAATAGAAATTCGAGTATCTAGATTATTAAAATTAATTTTTTTAATATTATATATCCTCAAATAAATAAGTAATATATCCTAGTTGATTTTGGAGTCGTGAAAAAATTTCCTTTCCATCCGGCAGTGCGCACGGGATAACGTTATGGGCAAGCAACCCTACAAAAAGATGGTAAATAATTGATTGATGGCCGGTTGGATTTATTGATTGAATAAATTAGTTTTCGCGAGTTCTATGGCCTGTACGTGCACACAAGAACAAAGATAAATGATTATGTAAACATTGCTGCTTCCGGAAAGAAAAAACCGGGGCTGTCACAAAACAACATAACTAAGTGTCAAAGGAGTTGAGAGAATTGCAGGGAGCTAATAGCAGAATAATTTAAAAAGGAAGATTATAATGTAAGCATTGCATCGGGAAACAGAAAACAAACAAGAAAACCTGGCTGGGCAGCTGCCGCAAACAAAAACAAAAATAATAGGGAACAGAGTTTAGTATTGCAGGGAGCAAATTAATAGCAGAATTAAAGAAAAAGGATCTTGGCAGTGGTACGTACTCACTTGGATTGACATGTCAGTAGAAAAGAGCACTGTAAAAAGCTTAGCATGGTTAAAAAAAAGAGAGAGAATTGCATACATTTCCAAACAGTCACTTGTAATTATGAAATCTGAACCTCAAATGAAAACGTTGGCAAAGAAATCTGAATATATTGTTCTGTCAAAGAAATCTGACTTATATAAGATGAAGAAACTATGTTCTGTCAACATAGTTCATCCACCACCTGTTGTACCAACATATCGAGAATATATTGTTCAAAGTCTAAGCATATATCTTCACTGTCATCAAACTTCATAGTCTCTGACTTTATCCATTGCCAATCATGAGACTTTTTTGTATCTTCTTCATTTAACCTACAGACTTCCACCAAATTCTTGACGTAAAAATCGATCTCTTCACTCTTCATTGAACCATCACTTCTTGTAATCTGATTTCCAGTTGTAACTTCTTGATCGCCACCAGCATTCGATCGTTTAAAGGAATTATTCAGAGGTGGATATTCAACCTTCTCAAGTTTTGGTATAGAATAATTCTTGGCATTTGAATTTAGACCTGTCTTCCTCCACTTTTCTGTAGAAAAACATATGATTTGTGCAGTGACAAGTCAACATTCATACTATAACACGAAAGCATGACATACGTACAATATTAAGCCCTTGAATACACATATCAATCTTAGGTTCTGTTCTAGTTTATACGACAGAGATTAATTTTATACTTTTAGGTTCTGTTCTGTTGATCGAATATCGTGTATGCTGAAAACGCTAACCTGATGTGGTGGACAATGAATCTGAGCTTGAACCAGTATTTGAGCTAGATTCAATCCATGCATGAGAGGTTGTCCTTCTATTTTCTCTCGTCCTTGCATGCTTTATTACACTAGAGACCTCTTCAAAATAACTATTTGGTGGCTTTGTTGGCCTTTTTTTCTTTAATCTTGGGCTTGATCTTATATAAACTTCATTTGATTTGTTGTAGTATGGCAATGAATTATTAGCTTTCAAAGAACTTCTCTTTGATTCAAGATTCCTTCTCTTGTTCAGTTGTTTTTCTTTCTTCTTCACTCTTTCCTTCATATTTTCACCAACATTTCTACTACTACGCTTTACATTCTTCGAATCTTGAAATCCCGCCACATTCTCTGGACTTGTGATCATCATCTTTAACCCCATTGCATTATTATTATCACTTTCGTCAAAACAAACCAGAAAAAGATCTTCATTTTGTTGATGCAAAAAGGTTGGAATCTCACGAAAAGAGACCGATGTTTTGACTCTTCGATGCTGTGATTCTTGTGATAACTGATCAAACTGAGGGAAATAATCTGCAGACCTCACTGACCTGCTTCGAAAATTAATTGCATTTTTTGGAATCCATTTGACATCGGGCAATGACTCAAGTCCCATTAGTCTTGCCACAACTCCCGGGGTACCCTGACCTTTACCTTGAATATTTTTCTTATCCGAAAATATAATGTCGGACTCAGGGACAACATCTGAATTGGATGGATGGGTGGGAAGGCTTCCGGTGCATAAAATCCGTCGAAGAATACCGGAGAAACACGATCTTGTGGAAGTCTCATTTTGTGAATCTCTGGTCATTGTATATCTGAATGTAAAATGTAACAAAACTAAGAAATGCAGAGCTACAAGAATAAGTTGTTGTGCAAATAAAGCTGTCACAAGTAGCAAGTTGTTTAGTGTTAAATAAACACAAGGGTGACAAAACTGAAAAATGGTCATGAAAGTACTTGTGTGGGGCATTGGAATTTGGAAGGTGTGAAATTGATGGGTTGAATTTTGTGAGGGAATGAATGGTGTGAAACTGATGGGGTTGAAATTGTGAGGGAACAAAGAATAAGATTGGTCATTGGATTCACACAACGGTGGATAAATTATTGTTGACCCACGTACGCGCAATTGGGTGTACTAATTAGACTAAACAAGTAAATACAAAGTCCTACTGTCAATTTCATTTGTGTGAACCAGCTACTATGTTATATGCATATCAAGACTCAAATCAGCATGCAATCAATTCATCTTTTATGTTTTATCTTAACATATTTTCCAACAAAGCTACCTAAGGAAATTTAAAGACATAATCAACCAATCGATCGTTGGAGCGCAGGGTTGGCAACGAGTGGGATTGGATTTGGATGAAATCCAAACTAAAGTTTGAAGCATTTTGAATCTAAAGTAATTGATTCGAATCCGATTCGATGAATTTTGGATCGAATTAGATATTAACTTGAAATATTAAAAGAGGTAAAATTTGAAACTTGAATCCCAAAAACTCAATACTGGCAAATTAAGTGTAAAAGAATATTTTTATAAAATATATATTTATATAACATATATTATATTTTGGGTTTAATGATCTTAAGGTTACTTTTAGATAACTATTTAAACTTAATATCTATTATAATACAATATCAAAGTTATTTTTGAAAATATAAGGGGGCAGATTCTATTATTACAAAAATGTTATCCATTTTTTACACTCAAAATACTAATAACTTTAGGTAAGTTATCAAAAGTTAACTTTAGATACATTTTCCCTTATATTTTATTATAATATTATATAAATAATGTATAACATATATTATTATATACTATAGTCTATATATAACATATATATTTATATTATATTATTAAATTCAAAATATTAAAAATTCTGTACTCACTTGTTAGTTGTTAAATTTAAAAAAAAATATTTTGAAAAAAATAGTTGGGCTAAAAAAAATTATAGTTCTTAATATATATATATATATATATATATATATATATATATATATATATATATATATATATATATATATATATATATATATATAGGGTCCTGCTCAAATAGAAAATAACTTAGAATAGAAATTAGAAAATAAGATCTACACCACATATTCAATCTAATCTAATGACAAGGGGGTGCATCCACACACAAATCAAATACACCCTCATACACCCAATCCCACATAATCCCTCCGTTTTTAATTTGATTTTTCCCGTTAATTAGTGAAGTTTTTTTCAAATCTAACTTCACCACATTTTTCTCCATCTCCCAACAATCAGTTTGCATACCATATGTGATATATTCCGGTGACTTTTATTTTTTCGGCGATTTTCATTATTTTTTGTGAACCCAGGATATATAATTTAGTGATTTCTGTAATACAAATTAGTGATTTCTATAATACAAATTAGTGATTTCTATAATATAATTTAGTGATTGAAGTTTGAATCTGATAAGTGACGATTTATTTTATTTATAAATTATATTTGCCGAAATATAGCACATATGGTATGAAAACTGATCGTTGGGAGATGAAAAAAAATGTGGTGAAATTAGATTTGAAAAAAACTTTGCCAATTGACGGGAAAAATCAAATTAAAAACGGAGGAGAATAGATGGGATTGTGTGTGTGAGGGTGTATATAATTTGTGTGTGGGTGCGGCAGGTATAATGATAAGGTTTTCTATTTCTCATTTAAGTTATTTTCTATTTGAGTAGGACCCTATATATATATATATAAATGTTTAAATAGAAACCAAGTCAAATGTAAAAACTGGAAATTAATCTAAACTACATGTTTAATATAATCTAATGGTCCCCTGTAAAAATACACCCTCGTATATATACAATTTCATCTAATACCCTCCATTTTTAATTTGATTTTTCCCATAAATTGGTGAATTTTTTTCCAAATTTAAATTCACCACATTTTTTCTCATTTCCCAACTATCAGTTTGCGTACTATATGTGCTATGTTCCGGCGACGTCCATTTTTCCGGTGATCTCCATATATATTTATTTAACAAAATTGGTAATTTTGGTGATTCTTATAATACAAATTAGTGATTTTTATAATACAAATTTGTGATTTATCTAATATAAATTAGTGATTGCATTTCTTTTAGTAACAAATGTAATATATATTTGTGATTAATTTTGAAGTCGTCGGAATATAGCACATATGATATGCAAATTGATCTTTGGGAGATAAAGAAAAATGTAGTGAAGTTAGATTTGAAAAAAAAAAATTCACCACCAATTGACGGGAAAAATCAAATTAGAAACGGGAATAAGGTTAGTTTCTAGTTTCTAATCAAAATTAGTTGCTAGTGGAGTAGCACTCTATACATATATAACTCGTGCGAAACACGGACAGATAAATATTTAAGTAAATTTATTTTTTATTTTTTATGTTATATTTTTATTTAAAAGAGTTATTTTGATAATAATTAAAAATTATATATAATAAATAAATCTTTATTTAATATAAATATGTATATTATTTGGGTTTATAAAAATTAAGTATGGTAAATATTATTCTATTTAATATAAATTTATTAAATAGAACTATTAACTAGTGGATGATAACTCCCTGTCGAGTAGGTCTGAGTATTCGGTCGGTTGGGTCCAAAATCGGACCTAACCGAATAAACCGAGAATCGAATAATCAATATTTTTGTGACCGAATCAAAATTTTATTACGGATCGGACAGTACCAAAATATTTCGGTCCTTTCGGTTCATTCTGTTCGATCCATATCTTTTTTTAAAAAAAATTGAAAATTAAATAAGATAAAGTTTTAAGGGAATATGAATATAAATATATAAATAAAACTAAATAGATTCATATATAGGTCAAATAATAAATCAATAATGCAAGAATGAAAGCAAAATTTCATTTATCAAACATATATTATATATCTAATAAAAATAAATAATATATAATTTGGACTATTCGATCCGGACCGAATTGTTTTACGGACCAGACCGTACCGAACTTTAATTCGGTCCGGATCGAAAAACCGAAGAGACCGAAATTTTGGAAAAAATGAAACCGAACCGAAATTACATTATTTGCTCACCCCTACCGCCGAGGATAACTCATGGAGTACGGAGTAAGGGTCTTCAACAATTAACCCTGGAGGCGGAGGGTCTTCAAATTAACACCGGATGCGGAGGGCCTTCAATAATAATAACAATAAACCACTCGAACAACTATACATTCAGCACAATAAATACTAGTCTGTCAAAAATAACAAATGTTGAAATTGGGCATAACAAATTAAACTAATAGTCACACTTATTCGATTAAATTTCATCCTAATCTGAAATCTTGAAACACTTATTTTATGCAGGAGGAAAAGAAAGTAGTATATATGTACCGATCAAGTCCCGATAATTTGACACGTGATACGTGAACACGATACGAAACGACATAAAAAATGGTTATGGATTTTGATTTTTGATTGATGTAGGACAAGAGTTAGTTCAGTTGGTTAAAGAGAGAAATATCATCCTCTTGGTCACAGGTTCGAATCCCACGGGAGAAGAATGTGTGATTATGACATCCTGGGTGAGAGCATGTCGCACTTGTGCAGTTTACCTGGTTCATGTGGTTTGTAGGCTATTGCGTGAACCCGTGAGTTTATCCAGTACGCACCCAAAAGGGTAATGGCTGCGGGTTCCCGCAGTAAAAAAATGTGACCCATTATTTTTTGTATTTAATATTTAGAAAATGAAAGTTCAAATCTTATTGAATTTACTTATATTATAATATATCTATATAAATTGGAACTTTCTTCACCTAACTTATATAGATATATTATAGTTAACGCAGGACTGAAGCGAAGGAAAAACAAACGTTAATCCTTAAAAGATAAATAAAGACTCTTACACGAGAAATCCTTAAACACCTTGAATCCACGAGGAAGAATTCTTGAATCCATAAGAAAAGAAGAGAAAACTCTCTGGGATTTTTATTTTAATCCATAATAATTTAATTCTCCTCCTTACAATATTCATAAATTATATATATATATATATATATATATATATATATTATCACCTCATATAGAAATATATGTTAGGAAGCAAACATTGATGGCTGTTAGAGAATAAAAGTCAGAGTTTAAATTGTTGACGTTATCAGAGTTTAAGGAACTGTCGGACAGAGTTTACTCTATCAGAGAATACTCAATCAGAGTTTACTCTAACAGAGAATGCTCTATCATAGAATAACAACCGACAAAGTTTATTATCAGAGTTTGTCAGGAAGCAATTCGAATCAGAGTCTGAATAGGAAAGTAAGAAGGAATCCAAATGAAAGACTATTTCCTTATGTAAAGTTATTATAATTCTAATCTGATTTGTAATTGAATTGTAACTGTGTCTATATAAACACAGACATAGGTTAACATTGAAGTATCGGTCAAGTCTTATTTTTCATAACCTAGCAGCTCTTAAGAACAAACAACTTCTTGAGAGAGTTTTGTAATCTATTTATAATCTTTAATACAAAACAGTATTCATCTTTTACATACTTGTGTTCTTAATCGATTTACTGGTACTATTACATTCAACCCACCTTCTGTAATAGTTTATTCATCTGGGCAAACAATATAAAATAAATCAACCCAATATAAATTGGAACTTTCTTCACCCAACTTATATAAATATATTATAATATAAGTAAGTTCGATATAATTTGAACTTTCCTTTTCTAAATATTAAATACTAAAAATAATGGGTCACTTGTCCTACATCATTGATACACGAAACACGAAAATATACGAACACAAAATTACACGATAAATTTAATATCGGATATGGGTTTTCATTTTGGGTACACGAAATATTTTATATATAATTTTTATTTTTTATAACATAACATATATTATATGCATAATATATATTTTTAAAACATATATTATAACAATTTCAAGGAGTGGGTAACTGGGCAAGTGGGAAGTCAATGATCAATATATATTATTTCAGGTTATTTCTTGTAAATGGAAAGTATACGAAATATTTCGTGTACTTTCGTTTCGAGTTGACACGAAATATTTTATTTCACATTCAACTTGATAAATAAGTACACAAAATGACTTCGGGTCATTTTTTATTTCAGTTACGAGTACACGAAAATACAAAAATATACGAAATGAAAGTACAGACTGATCGGTCTATGAACAAAATTTTTTTAAACTTGATTGTTTTCTGGGAAAACAATTACTCGTAGGGGTGAACATGGGTTGGTTCGGGTCGGGTTTTCGTCAAAACTTGACCCAACCTGATTAGTTCGGTTTTATAAAAAATCAACCCATTAATTGTAAAAAAAAATCGTAACTCAACCCAACCCAACCCAATTAGTTCGGTTTTTTATAATCGTAACCCAACCCAACCCAGAAATTTCTGTACTGTTGCAGAAATTTGTAAAAAATATTCTGCACTGTTGCAGAAATTTATATAGTGCAGAAATTTATATAGTGCAGAAATTTGTAGAAAATATTCTGTACTGTTGCAGAAAATTTATATAGTGCAGAAATTTGTAGAAAAAATTATGCACTGTTGCAGAAAATTCTGCTTATTGCAGAAAATGTTGCAAGAGCCGGAAAGTGTTGCAGAATGTGTTGCAAAAAAATTATATAATGCAGAAAATTTATATAGTGCAGAAATTTGTAGAAAATATGTAAAAAATATATAGAATATGCAGAAAATATGCAAAAAAATTCTGCATTTTATGTAATCGGTTCGGTTCGGGTTGGGTAAGGGTTAAAATTTGTTAAACCCTTACCCAACCCAATTAATTCGGGTTTTTTAAAAATTAATCCATTTATATTTCGGTTTCGGACGGTTCGGTTTATTCGGCCGAAAAAAGGGGCGGGTTGGTTCGGATTGGCGGTTTAATCGGATTTTTGTTCACCCCTAATTACTCGTATAGTATATCACATGGATGTGGGTTGGACTGTGGGAGTGTGGGACAACAATATTAAAATCACGTCCATGAAAAATACTGTAATTTTTAGGCTTGGTGTTAATTTGGTGAGCTCGTTGGCGAGTATTAATTAGTTGTACCATGAGTAAGATCTTTGTAGTTTGTTTTTGAGAATATTAAATATATTTTAAGTAATTACTCCATCCGTACCACCCAATTGTTTATATTTGGGTTGAGCACGTAGGTCAAAAAAATTATATAAAGTATTATGAAAAAGAAGAAAAAATGGATGGAAGAGAATGAAAAGTGGATAAAATGGTGGGATCAATTGATATTTAATTGATAAATTTAAAAAGATGAAGTAAAGTAATGCGTAAGAGTAAATTTTATAATATAAAAATTTACTATTTTTAAAAAATTTTGAAAGGTAAATAATTGGGTAGGACATCCATAAAAGAAAAGTCTAAATAATTGAATGTGACAGATTGAGTATTTTTTATTTATAGTGAAGTGATAAAATTGGTTTTATTTATTTTAATATATAATACTTTTTTATATGTATGTATTTAGAATTTTTTTCTAATTTTTGGTTAAACTATTGAGTGATGTAATTAAGGATAACATAGTAATGACTTGTGTCCATATAATTGGTGTACAAGAATTACACTGCAGCTGCCTTTGTCAAAACTTATCCTCATTTTTATTATTTTCTTATAAATATATCGTTGACGCCTCAAATAAAAAATCCTTAATTTCTTCTTGTTTTCGGGTAACAATTTCTTACCCAATCCAAAGCTCAACCCTGAAAAAATATGAATTTGGGTCAATAAATATTCAACCCGAAATAACCAGATATAATCAGACACAAACTCGAAAATTAATGAATTCTCTATTTATAACTCTACTCTTGAAATATTTTATGTTTAAAATAACTAAATTTAAATATAATAAATTAATTTTCACGTGCAACGATAAAAACTCGTTAGTTGATTCATAATTATTTAATAATAATAACAATATTTTATACATGATCCGTCCTTTTTTACACTTAACAAAATGAGTACAGTGAATATTATACATTTGAACTGTAACTTTCACGTGTAATTAAAGGGAAATGAACTATTTTAGCTTAAAATTTGTGCAAAAGCAAACAGTTCATATAAATCGGGACAGAGTAAGTATATAATATAGAAGTATATTTTCAATCGCTCTAAAAAATAGTAGAGATGGTGAAATCCCAAATGACCCGAAATCCGACACGAACCCGGTAGATACGTGTTAGAGTTAGGAAAAAATTAACCCGAAATAACTATTACAATTTGACCCAATACAAATCCGACCCAGAACCTGAAATTGACACCCTAGACCGTTTCTTGCTTCTCTCTCTAACCCTGTCGTCCTAACTCGGAGCTGCAACTGAGTCACCAGTCACCGCCGCCAAGAACTTAACCTTCTGAACCGGGTTCAAAATCCCCACAACTCGCTCCGCCGTCCGAGTCCTCAACACATCATCCACCGGAACCCTATCACCCACCGTAATCAACTCCGGCGCCGCCACACTTTCTTGAACCCTAGCCAGCTCAGAATTCAACTCTTTCTCCACAACCCTAATCTTCTTTTTAAGTTTATCAATGCCGCCATAGCCATAACCCTAAACGCTAGGTCAGGCTTGAAGCCAGCAATCCAAAAGAAGCTTTTCTCAAAAGGAGTGAACCAAGTAGGGTTAAAAGCTAAAAAGACATTGCGGCTACACATTGTTGATTCCTCTTCATAGTATTGTTTGTAGTGAGATAAAACCCTAGCACTCAAATCTTCTAAATCTTCATGTTTCGATTCTTCACATGTTTCGATGACGGACTGGTGTTCGTCTAATTAAGATAATGTTCTTGACGAACTAACCAACCTTGAAAGAAAGTTTCAAAAGATGAAGAAGAATCGGCAGCCAGTATATATATATATGTATTGACAAATTATTAGGAGATATAATCAAGAAAGATCGAGGTGGCAGTTATAGATATATGCCTTTTATAGTATAAATTAGCTTTTATTTCCAGCTGTGATGTAAAGGATCAATCTATTTTTAATATTTTTTATATGATTTAAATTTATTCTTATTCTTATAATAATAATTTTAATTTTATTTAATGTTATATGTATATATTTTTATATACTTTATTTACTTTTGTAATTGTATTTTAATAGAATAATGTTTCTGTGTTTTGTTTATAGATGTGCTTTAGTTAAAAAATTAATGTGAGATATGTTTTAATTAGAAGATTAATTTTAAAAATTAGGCTTAATAGTTAATCAATTACCTGGTTCAAATACAGATGGACCAACGATCTATTATTAAAATTTTAATATTTTAATTTTAATAATATAGTACCATAAATATGAGAATTAGAAAAGACAACTCCAATTCTACAATTTGAAATTTATTATTTAAAATAAATTATATATTTCCAAACATAATCTTATTTTAAGTACATTTTATAATATTTGTCAAGTATGTCAATACTTTTATTAATGGGTTAGGTTTGCTGAACGTGGGGAGGGATTGGATTTTTAACAGTATTTTTAAAAATTAATGTAAGTTAAATTTGTATTTTTTAAAAATTAAATTAAAATCTAATAAAAATGTATTTGAAATTTTATGATATATAGTTTAGACTATTTTTCTTTAAATTTAAATATAAATCATGCATAAATTTGGTTTTTGTTCAAGTTGGGTCAGGCGAATTATGAGCTGTGTGGCAAGTGTCTCTTTCTCATTTAAGATGAATGGGTGTGTTTTTGGGTCTCAAGGGGACCCTATTTCGCCATACTTATTCCTCCTTTGCGCTGATGCCTTTTCCACATTATTATCTAAAGCAGCAAGTGAGAGCCTTATACATGGTGCCCGTATTTGCAAGGGACCTCGGGTGTCTCATCTTTTCTTTGCTGATGACAGCATACTTTTTGCTAAAGCAAATCTGCAGGAATGCTCTAAGTAAGCTGATATTATCGGTATATATATATATATATATATGAGGGAGCATCTGGTCAAAAGGTGAATATAAACAAAACATAAATTGTTTTTAGCAAGGGTGTTGGCGCTGAGATGAGAAAAGAAATAGTGGATACACTAGGTGGCGTACGTGAAGTTGAGAAACATGAAATATCTAGGGTTGCCAACAATCATTGGCAAATCGAAAAAAGTAATTTTTGCAGGATTGAAGGAAAGAATATGGAAGAAGTTGCAAGGCTACAAAGAGAAGTTTCTATCTCGTCCTGGCAAGAAGATATTAATAAAAGCAGTTGCCCAAGCCATTCCGACATATATGATGAGTATCTTCCGTATCCCTGATGGTTTAATTGATGAGATACACTCTGTACTGGCTCGATTCTGGTGGGGAAAAAAGGGAACGGCTAATGCTATGCATTGGCATAGCTGGGATAAAACGTGTATATGCCCAAGACGATGGGAAGGATGGGGTTTTGAGATCTAAAATGTTTTAATACTGCATTGCTGGCAAAACAATATTGGAGATTAAGCCAAGAGCCTGACTCACTCCTTCATTATGTGCTTAAAGCTCGTTACTATAAAAATTTTGATTTCAGAGATGCACGTAGAGGATATGACCCTAGCTATACGTGGAGGAGTATTTGGGGTTTGAAATCTCTGTTGTTGGAAGGTATTCGTTGGCGTGTTGGGAATGGAACAAATATACGCGTTTGGGGTGATGTGTGGAAACCCGACACTAATTCAAATCATAGTCCGCTGCCAGACATTGAGTATGACTCAGAGTTAAGGGTGTCAGATTTGATTGATTTTCAGAATGGCAGGTGGAATGTGAGTTTAATCAACGAATTATTTTCAGACTCAATTTTGGACATTCCTCTTTCTCTACATTGGCCTGGGGACCGACTTTTTTTGGCTATACACCAAGACTGGAGAATACTCTGTCCGATCAGGTTACTGGTTAGCGCGTACCGGACACCTTCATTCTAGAGATGTTAATATTAGGGTGAGCGATGAGGTTGTGTGGAAGACTGTATGGGGGATAGACGGACCTCCAAAACTGAGTCATTTTTTATGGAGAGCATGTAAAGGGAGTATGGCTGTAATGGGAAGATTATTTCAACGATATATTGTACAAAGTTCGCAAGTCAGATTTGTGGTGCAACAGAAGAATCTATTATTCATGCACTATTTGAGTGTACTCACGCCCGAGAAGTTTGGAACGAAAGTCCCTTACTGGGTGCCCTTTCAGATGCTCCATCAACATCCCTAGCGGAAAGAATGGTCTGGGTTGCAAATAAAGTGTCAAAAGAGGAGGTACGCATTGTCGCTACATTAATGTGGGCAGCCTCGTCTTGTAGAAATACAAGGATATATGAGCAGATGAATACCAAGGCTACTCAGATTGCTGCTGGCTATATAAGGTTGGTAAATGATTATCGGGGATATGCAAAAAAAAGTGTTTGGATGCAATGATGGGTCTGGTTTGAAGTCTGCTACATCATGGACTTGTCCTCCTGCGGGTTCTCTGAAGATCAATACTGATGCACACATACGAGAAGGTCTATATGTTGGCATGAGAGTGGTCATTAGAAACTCAACAGGGCAGTTAACTGGGATGGCAGTTAGAAAACTAGGTGTACGTTAGAGTGCTGAGTTTGCAGAGGTAGCTGCTGCTTTGTTTGGATTGGAGGTAGCTCGTCGACTTGGATATAGGCATGTGATATTAGAATGTGATGCCATGAATGTGATATCAACCATCAAGAAGGAAGAAGCTGGATTCTCTCCTTTATTCTTATTTTACGAGGACATTAAAAGATTGAAGAGTTGGTTTCAAGTCTTTGATTGTGTTCATATTAGACGAGGAGGCAACACTGTGGCTCATCATACAGCTAGGTGGGATATAAATGTAGGAGATGAAATTCTTTGGACTAGTTCTTTCCCTGATTCTATAATTACTTTATCAAATATTGATTTAAGTTAATGGAATTTTCTGGTTTAAAAAAAATAAAATATATATATATATATATATAGGCATATATATAAATCATGATATTTTAAAATACTTCTCTCCAAATCATAATACAAAAAAACCACCGTTCTAATTTATGAGCAAAGGCTTATTGTGTCAGATTTAATACAAAAAATCTGTCCTTTAGCTTGTGATCGGGAACAGTCTGTCGCAAAAATGCCCTTGTCATAAGTTCATAGTTACAGGTCTTATATATTTTGTCGCAAGTTAATAGTGAACCCTGTTTCAAACAAAATATTAATTAAAAAAGGGGAAATAAATAGTGCGATATATGATTTCGTCGCAAAAATTCCACATGACGGATGTTGTCACAATATTTCATAAAATATATGACGGATTCCATCGTAATAATTCATATGATTTGCAGAAATGTGACAGGTTTCGTCACAATTTGGTCTATAAATAAACAGAATCGAAGTGAGTTTTGTGGGGTCAAACCAAGTTATATTTTTATTAAAACGAATTGAATTTTGACTCTAATACACAAGCCGGACATGAGTTAATTTATTCGCGAATAATCCGAATTGGGCCAAACTGATGAAGTCGAATTATTCACAAATAGATCGTATGTTTTTTTTTTAATTCATAAAACATAACTCACAAGTTTCACAATTTCATACTCAAATAGTCAAATCACACTTCACTGTACTCAAATCACACAAATTATATTAAAATGATTGTATAGTATATGTTTATTCTTTTTATACATATAATATTCTATATCAAGTTATAAACGTAATAAGTTTTATCTTAAATTTTTGAAAAAATACACTATTTTAAAAATTAAAACTTTTGTATTAAATTCTTTAAAAATGCACTATTTTAAAATTTTTATTATTTCGTTTACTTTTTGAATTTGTACTTTCAAAATTACTGGGAGGATAATCTAGATTTAAATTGTGTCAAATAATTTATTAGACTTTTTTATTTTTGACTTGAAGACTTGGCAAATAATTTTATTCCAAGCCCCATAAGTATAATACTACCAATCAGAGGAAGCGAAAGGAAGATGTGACCCTGATATTGAGATTCGATCTAGAAACCAATCAAGGAGAAGCAACTCAGGATCATAAAAAAACAGGGGATATTGTATCTCAACATCATATTGGAGACCGTGTATTTTTACTTTGGAGAAAATAATTTTTTTCCTTGGTCCAAGACTATTACTTTAAATAGATTTTTAAATTTGAATTTTGGATTGAATTTTAATTTAGCATGCCTAATATTGAAATTTAACGTCTTCGAAAGAGATATTCCCTCGATCGAATTTAATTGTCAAATCCTTGTACAATGCTTTAGATGAAGGATATATAACCAACATGAATTTTTCCACTCAACGAACTGTGGATATGGGACAGCAAATATCAATCCATCTGATTGATTAGTTGAACCTATACAACAAATTATTTCCCCTTTTAAGGTTCCTGTTATTGCAAGTCATACGGTACTGTACCGATCGAGGGAGCTGGATCTCGACTTGATTCAGCAAAAATTTACTTCACCTAATAAACACCCCTGTATATTATTCTTTCTGTTCCACCCATTTGTTTACGTTTTGGAGAGAGAGTCCGTCACACATTTTAAAGTGCATATAAAATATAGTTCCATAAGTTTTTTTATAATTTTTTGTTTTTGAATAAAAATTGAATGGTTAAATTTTTATTCGGAATTTTTAAAAAAAAATAAGTTATGGAACTATACTTTATATGAACCTTAAAATGCGTACCGAACCTTCTCTCCAAAATGTAAACAAATAGGTGGGACCGAGGAGTATTATTTTTGATAATTAAAAACACTCACACCACTATCTTAGTTTGATAAAATTCGAACTCTCATACGATAAAGAAAGCGAGAGAGATACCAACGAAATAAGAAACAAATGGTAGCTTTATAACTTAAACCACCCATGAAAGAATTCCGTATAATAACTATTTTTACATCTTCAGAAAGTTTCTATTTTATGCAACTACTTATTTTTGGACAAGTTGCAGGTACATTAGAAGTTCCTAAGATTTTAACCTTCCACCTTATTTTCATATGACAATTACACAAGATTAGTACACTTCAATATAAATTCTATAATGAGTATTTCTATATGTATAAGTAGTGATTATTAAAACCTAGCAGTACATACATGACTTTAGCTTCACTCCTACTCAAAAACCAATAAACAATGCCCAAAAACACAAATTCTCCAAGGTGCTCATTATTTGGTTGCTTTATTAATTTCACCATGCATAAGCTTTTCTTTTCTTCATTCATAAAATTTGGCTAACAACAACCCATCTTTTTTTATGGGCACATTAATCAAATCTCCTCTGTCAAAGCTTCCATTTTCCATTATTACAATCTCAATCTGTGCATTTGCCTTCATTGGTCTCTTGTACACAGAAAGAATCAGTTTTCTTTCTTCCAGCACCATTTTTACGGTTAGCCCTTGCGCGAAGCGTGTTCTTGTTACGTCTAAAGGTGCACAAAGTTTTTTTTTTACAGTTAAAAGAAAGGAGGTTTGGTTTATCAACATTATTTGCTACTAACTATGTTGGCATTATTATTTATGTAAATGTGCGACAGGTAAAAGTGCAGAGGATGATGAGGTGAACTACCTAGCTGATGATCGGTTTGAATTTGATCCTAATGAGTGTAGTGTTACTAGTGGAAAATGGAAGTTTAACAGCTCCATTGAGCCTCTATACACAGACAGAAGCTGCCCGTATCTTGATCGACAAGTATCTTGTGTTAAAAACGGCAGGCCAGACTTAGATTATCGTCACTGGGAGTGGCAGCCAGATGACTGTTACTTGCCTAGGTTGGAATTCAAGTCTGTCCCAAATTGAGCGTCCAATTCTAAACAATTTAAAATTGTCAGGCATATATCCCAAGACAGATTTAACATACATATGTACTGTATCTTGGTTGAATATTAAAAGGAGATTGTCAAAACTAATCTGCATGCATGTGATAATAGTACTTTTGGTTTAATTGTTATTTGATCATTGACATTTATATCTGGTCACGCAATGATTAGGTTTGATCCGAAAATTGCACTTGAGAAACTCAGAGGGAAGAGACTGATGTTTGTAGGGGATTCACTGCAAAGAGGACAATGGCAGTCTTTCGTTTGTCTAGTTGAGTCCATCATACCTGCAGATCAGAAGTCCATGCGCCGAGGCCGTGTTCATTCGACCTTCAGAGCAAAGGTACAGCGAGATTCGTCCCGGCTCTTGATTCACATTAGAGATGCACAAAAACTGGGTCGGATCGGATTCGGGCCGAGCTTTAAAAAATCCGGATTTTTTTAAATTGGGCCGGGTTGGGCTTTTTTAAAATCGGGTTGGGCCGGATTCATCTCAAAATAACTAGGCCCGTTTAGGCTCGAGGATCGGGTCGGGCCGGGCTTGGATCAGATTTTTTCACATAATTTTAATATTAATAATTTTAATTTATTTAAATAATAATGTATATATTTTAAATATTTTTGGATTATATTGAAAATTTTATACTTCTATTTATACATCCACACCCTTTATTATAATCAAATAATTCATACGTATATTAGTATAGTTTATAATTTAAAATGTATATATGTATACTCTATTCAATTTTATAATAAATATTGATAATAAATGAATTCAATCAAGTTTTTATTCGAATATTTATTATAAATTCATATAAAATCTGGGCTTTTATCAGGCCAAACCGGATCGAGCTTTAATCCAGATCGGATTTAATCCTGATTTTTTACCGGATCGGGCCGGGCCAGGCCGGATTTTTCCAAACAAATATATGGCACGTTTAGACCCGCGGACCGGACCGGACCGGATCGGGCCAAACTTTTTCCGGATCGGATTTTTTCCGGATCGGATCGGACAGGCTTTTTTGTGCATCTCTAATTCACATACTGCCCAAGTCCCCGTAGCAATGGTCTGAATATTGCATATTAAAATAACTAGATAAACACAATTTTCAAGGCAACTAAAATCTGATCAGAAGTTTAAGTATACTGGAAACCGTCAAGATGTATATATCTTTTGAGATGAAAGTATAAAATATTAGAATTTTACAAGACAATTATTTCCTTATGCACTGTGCAGGAATATAATGCTACAATTGAATTTTACTGGGCTCCGTTTTTAGTTGAGTCAAATTCTGATCTGAAAATAGTAGGAGATCCAAAACAGAGAATTTTAAAAGTTGATTCAGTTGCAAAGCATGCAAAACACTGGTTGGGAGTTGATATCCTTGTTTTCAACACTTATGTTTGGTGGATGAGTGGTCTAAAAATCAAGTCTCTGTAAGTTCTCTGCATTTCTTCAAACTCATTTTACTTTAAATCTAGAATCATTCCTTTCGCAGATACTATTACACATACGAATGTTGAGTGTGTCTTTCCTAGTGGTACAATGTACCACCCTCACCCCTCAATGGGAGGTCAAGGGTTTTAGACTTCCAAAGGCAGAGTAGGTGGTTGTGTTCAAATAACCAAAAAAATATGATGAACTCGAGTCCCTTCTACTATAATTTCCGACAATTATACAGAATTTGAAAACTCGGTTTTGGTATCAAATCATTCTTAACATGTTAAAAAGGTAGTTTTTTTTATTTGCACAGATGGGGTTCATTTGCCAATGGAGAAGATGGTTATGAAGAACTAGATGCTTCCGTTTCCTACAGAATAGGGTTGAGGACTTGGGCCAACTGGGTTGACACCACTATCGATACTAACAAAACAAGGGTGTTCTTTACTACTATGTCCCCTACACACCAGAGGTCTTTTCTCTGTCCATCAACTGTAAAATTATATACTTTTTTCACTTTCAGAAAGGGAGTCTTCATTTGGAATGTAATAATGTGTCTGTTTATATTAATTCTCAGGAGTGCAGACTGGAACAACAAAGGAGGGATAAAATGCTACAATGAAACAAAACCTGTAATGAAAAAGAGGCACTGGGGAACTGGCTCTGACAAGCGGATAATGAAGGTTGTTGCAGATGTTGTAGGAAAAATGAAAGTACCTGTTTCATTGATTAACATAACACAGTTATCAGAGTACAGAATTGATGCACATTCCTCAGTCTACACAGAGACGGGAGGCAAATTGTTAACTGATGAACAAAAGGCTGATCCACTACGCAATGCAGATTGTATACATTGGTGTTTGCCGGGGGTTCCAGATACATGGAATCAAATATTTTTTGCACATTTGTAGCTTTAAAATGTTATCGTTAATTATTGTCACTTGTGATGCCCAAGATGCCAATGATGCATATACTTTGTAAGGTTGAATTGATTCATTTAGTTCAAAGTTTATATTTCATTATAATCCATCAATATATGTTTGGGTGTATTGCTTACTGTTAGAATACAATATAAGATCCTGATAAGTCAGTCTCCTACACCTTAAGTTTTTAGGAGAACTGGTAACTTAACATGGTTTCAGAGCTCTGGTTGTAGGAGGTCTCGAGTTCGAATCCCTCTTACCCCCAATATTCTCATTTATTGAAAATATTGATGTTGTACTATGGTGAGCCCAAAAAGGGACGAGATCTCCACCTAGTAATTGAAATTTGACGGACACAAGGCCCAAAAAGGGACAAACCACCTTGTGATCCACTCTTCGACCCATAATGGGCTTTTGAACGAGGGGGATGTTAAATAATATGATCCTGCTAAGCCCGCTTCCTAACACCTTGATGTTTTAGGAGAATCGGTAACTTAACATGGTATCAGAGCTTTAGTTGGCGGGGATCACATGTTTGACTCTCTGTCACCCCCAATATTCTCATAATTAATTATAGACATGAAAGGCTTGTTATCAAGGTTTTAGGAAAACCGATAACTTAATATGATATCAGATCTTCAGTTGGTGGGGGTCACACGTTCGACTCCCTGTCACCCCCAATATTCTCATAATTAATTATGGACATGAAAGGCTTGTTATAGCCCTTAAGATGGGCACCCGTGATCCACTCTCGACCCATAAATGGGCTTTCGAGTGTGGGAGAATGTTAGAATACAATACAAGATCCTGATAAGTCTTAAGGTGTTTAGAACTGGTAAGAAACTAGATATAAACCAGAAGTTGTGCCAGGCCAAACCCATTTCAATACAGGAAACATGTTTATATGCTTGATATCTTCATTCTTCCGGGATAGAAACTAGATATAAACCAGAAGCTTAGGTGCAGGGTGCCACATGGTGCCAGGCCAGACCCAATTCAATACAGGGAAGAACTATCTTGACCATATTCTTTAAAGTGCAATGATCGTTGAGAAAAGACCCAAAATGACACAGTTTCACAACAGAATGCCCAATATGGCACTAACCGGGTGAATGACCCAAAATGGCACTCGTACACGCGAGATAATCTTGCGTTTTGTTTTTAAATAAAGCACACTACATCGTGTAGCATTTAGGGTAAAGATTAAATTCAATAATATATTCATTTAACATTTTAAGCAAGTTATATAAATTGTGCAACGAATTAGGACCTAAATCCTAAATCATAATTAAAGTTAGGACCATAGTTTAACCATTTTTAATATTCTAGGGTTCATTAATTCCTTAATTGAGTTTAGGTTTTAGCAATATTAAGTTTAAATTAAAAATTAAGTACTGAATTTATAAATCTGTAATAGAATGTTCAATATTTTAGGGTTTAGGTCCCTACACCTAAACCCTAATTAAAGTTAGAACACTAATTTAACCATTTTTAATATTTTAGGGTTCATTAATTCCCTAATTGGGTTTAGGTTTTAGAAATATTAAGCTTAAATTTTTTTAAAACTCAACATCAACTAGCATTTTTGCTTTTATTTTTTTAAATTTTTTTTGACAAAAACGTGGCATTATCCCACGTTTAGGGTGCCTAGACGTGACATCATCCTGTGTTTAGAGTGCATAGACTTTAAAACATCTAGCGTTTAGTGGTTAAACGCTAGACGATCTAGCGTTTTGGCAAAACGCAAGACGATCTAGCGTCTTTGAGTGCTATTTTGGACTATTTTCCATCCCTGTGTCATTTTAGATATTTTGTATACAAATTGTGCCACATAAGGCCAACACCGTGATCATTATCCATCATGTTTTTATGGTAAATACCCAAGTTCTCCTCGTGATAGTACAAGATAAATTTTCTTAAAACAACGGTCATATGCCTTTCATGTTGTTTAATTTTCTGTAACTAGTTCGCTTTCTAGTTACTTTGACCTAATTTAGCATTACATTTCGAGCTCAAACTATATATATATTGTAACATAAAAAAATTGCTTATTATATCTAATTTTTAATTATTATCAAACTAAATCTTCAAATTAATTTATTATCATTCACATTTTTAACAAATTTACAAAATATATATATATATATATATATATATATATATATAATATGTATTATCTAAACCCAAAATTAATATAAAATGTTTTATATCAAGGATCAATAAAACATAATATAAAAAATATATTTATTTGAATCTCAGTCAACTCATACATTTTACGTGTCATATTTCACCACTTATAACTCTAGAAATCACCTATTGCAATGGCGAGAAGTCTCTAAAACATAATATAAATATTTAAATCACCGATTACAAATTAATTGTAAAAATCTTCTCATAACACAATACAAAACACTAAAAATATAACATACATAAATCACCAATTACAACTATACAAATATGTTATATTTGACTTTATTTGTCAAATATTATAAAAGAAATAAACATATAAACAATGGATTTAGCAAATATGAATTACATATTCATTGTGTGATTATTATATTGGAGAGTTACAAATAAAGGTATAAATGATATTAATTTACAATTATGAGGAAGTTACATATGAAAGGGTGGAGGATGTATTGAAATGCCTATATATAATGGTGAAAATCAGAGAATAAAGCATACAATACTAAGAGGTTTGCTTGTTCATTATACAATCCGAAATCCTCTTCTATATCCATACAATCATATACTTATAATTTTACATATATAAAACTCTACATTGGTATCTGAGCTAGGTTATTTTTCCGGTGGACTAATTTTTCACTGCCTCGACGTTCATTTTTGTAGTTGCAAACCATGCATTTTTTTTCTTACTGATACAGCTGCTGAAATTTTCAACCGGTCTAATTCACAGATTTTCTTTTCAGCTTTTTAGTCTTCGATACATCTAACTCATTTGTTTGTTTTCATTCATATATGGTTTACAGGTTAAGTATGGTTTTATGTTTAAAATGGCACCTATTATTAATTATTTAAAAAATTGGAACACAGATTGGCATTCACAATTGTTCTTGAAAATCATGAGAATGTGTTCGATGAAAATTTTAGTGGCTCTCAGAACATAGAGTGGAAAGGAAAGGAAAATATTTCGAAAAATTTGAATATATATTGGCGTTCAAAATTGTCCTTGAAAATTATTGGTCCCTGATATTGTAGAAGGAAGGTTGAATACAATATCTGAATTTATCGTGAAATTTTGGATATAAAAATATTATTTTAATTAATCACGAAATATTAATTTTAATGAAATACTGTTCAAGTAGAAGATATAATTTTTAACTTGAAAAATATTACAAAATTAATATGATGAAAAGTGTATATAATTGATAAAATGTTCTAGAACAATTTCGACATGAATTGTTTGGGTTTAACAATTATATTCCAAACTAACACAGAAATATATGAATATTACAATGCATATAAATTTCTGAATTTGAATGTTTTCAATCTTTTTAAAATAATGAAGACGTGATCATCATATTTATAGAGGTTGAAACTAGTAAGACTTTTGAATAAAATTTATTTAAAAAATCATAAAGACTTTATAAATAAGCCTTCAAGACTTTTTAAAATAGTTGGGCAAAACCTTTTCTATTCGGTAAGACTTTTTAGAGCTCGGTAAGAATTTTGAAAAAGTCTTGCTGAGATAATTCGGTAAGACTTTTCAAAAAGTCTTGTCGAGACAATTCGGTAGGACTTTTAGAAAGTCTTGCCGAGTTAATTCGGTAAGACTTTTAATTAGTCTTATTGAATTAAATTTGGTAAGACTTTTAATAATAATGCAGCAAGACTTTCTTTAATTAAAAAATAAAATGCTCTTTTAATTTAATTAATTCTACCAATTTTTAATTAAATAATTTATAAATTAAATTAATTCAACGTGAATTAATTTAAGTAGATAAATTAAATAATTAATTAATTTTTTGATAGTAGAATTAAATTAGTTTCTTCACTGCACAACCACTGTAAATTTGACTTGAGTTTTCCTGTCTTCACTGTCTTCTGTCTTAAAATCACTTGAGCTAGGTGAAAAATATTTATTAATTTAGTTAACACACAAATGTACTGTCTGATTCATTTGTGTCATACTAAATAAATATTCTTCATCTTTTAACTTTAAAGTTATGATCTTCTGTCTTATTCTTGCTTCTAATTTTGACTTCAATATTTTCTTTTCTTGAAATCTTTCTGTAGTAGGCACTTGAAATATTCTGTATCTTCTGAACTCTTCTAAAATACTACTTCTTTATTTTTCGTCGACGCTTGAACATATTAATGAACGTCTTCCGGTGTAGAGTAGCATCTTCATTAGAACACTTCTGATATTAGGATTCTTTGTGTCTAGTTAACTTTTTTCGTCTTGATTCCTGTTATTATATTTATTATTTACTTCGTTTTCTTATTTGAGTTGAGTTTTCATCTAATTATTATAAATAGGTCTAGTCATATGCCTTTCGAAAATGATGATAATGCATTCGAAAAAAATTTAGTGCTCTCAGAATAGAGAGCGGAAAGGTAAAGAAAAAAAGAAAAAATGATTGTGTTTCATATTTTTGTTTGGTTATTGAAATAAGGAAACTTGTATTTGATTAAAACTATTTGTTTGCTGGAACCTGTTATTATACGTGGTATCAAGATAATTTATTTATTATCATAAAAAAATATTGAAATTTAAATATTAAAACTGCTCAGAATAAAGAGCACGTGAACTGAAAATGTCATAAATTCATATGGCATGGAATTTTAATATATATGATTTATTACATTTATAAATAATTGAAAGTGGTGTCGTAGAAAATTTCAAGGAATATAAAATTGTGATAGAGGATACATGACCTCTTATTGTTATTGTCATTGATAATGAATTTGACAATGAAGTTTATTTTGAAAATATTGAGAAATGTGTGGAAATGGTTCCAATCGAGAATAACGAATACATTATATGGTTGGAGATAAGAGATCAAGAGGTCCACCGACTATTATGTTTATAACAGTGAATTATCTTGTTGGTTGGTATATCTATACTATATTATTAAAGATGCAAGGCCAAACGTTTAGTCTGTCATCCGGTCTGGTCATTTTGTCTCCCACATATATGTCTTATACTCAATTTCAAACACACTCTTTTAATTAAAATATACAATTGTAATTACGATCTATTAACATGTTTCAATTTTTTCATTGCTTGGCTTCTTTAATTTATTTAAAATCATAATTTATGAATTAGATTTTATGAATATTTAAATAATATTATTATTTTATTTATATTAATTAAATTTTATTACTATGTTATATCTATATTATCTATACTTTTATAGTGGCAAATATTTGGTTGTTATAGTCTCTTTGTATCCCACTCAACTTCAAATACACTCTTTTAATTAAATTTTAATTAAAATATAGAGTTGTACTCATAATTTAATAATTAACATATTTTAATTTCATCATCGTTCAAATACTTTAATTTATTTAAAATTATAATTTAATAATTAAAATAATATCTATACTATAATACTCCTACTCAACTTTAAACACACTTTTTTAATTAAATTTTAATTAGAATATATTTTATCAAACATATATATTATACATACAGCTCTATTTAGAACATATATATTATAACTAAAACTTTATCATTAGTGGAGTTCTATTTCTTAAAAATAAAATTAAATAAATTATCATATTAAATTAAATATTTAAATCATATAAAATAATTATTTTATACAATATATTTATACTATATTATTAAAGCTGCAAAGGCAAATGTTTGGTTAGTCGTCGGTCTGGTCCTTTTGTGTATCACTCAACTTCAAATACACGTGTGTCTCCTACTCAATTTCAAAAACATTCATTTAATCAATAAACAATCATGTTTTAATTTTCTCATTAGTCAACCTCTTTAATTTATCTAATATCATAATTTATTAATTAAATTTTATGAATATTAAAATAATAATATTATTTTATTTATATTAATTAAATTTTATTATTGTACTTTATCTATATTATATATACTTTTATAGTATATTACTTTAAACGAATTTCTTTTTTAATTAGTACTCACATGCAATAGCATGTTTCAATTTTCTCAACGCTGAAACACTTTAATTTATTTAAAATTAAAATTTTATAATAAATATTTTAAATATTAAAATTATATTAAAATTATATATATATTAAAACATACTCTTTTATTTAAATTTTAATTAAAATATTTTCTAATATATTCAAAACTCTTTTTATTAATAAAAATTTATTAATATTTTGCATGGGGTATTAATATATGTTAATTAATATAAATATATAACAATATATTAATGAGAATTTAAACACATAGTATAAATATGATTCAAAAATAATTCATCACATGTACAATATTACATAAAAAATATTAATAATATAAATAATTAAATTAAATATTTAATTCATTAAAAATATATAATATATTATTTATTACTCTCCTCCCATGCTTTGCAAGGGTTATAAACTAGCATATATGTGTGTGTGTGTGTCTATATATCTATATATCTATATATATCTATATATATATATATATATTATACATCAACTTTATCACCGGTATAGTCCATTTTTTATACAACTATTCGCGTATAATATTATATTATATCTAAATTATAGAATATATTTTATTTATTATGAATAATGATACAATCCTCCTTTTTAATAATAAAATAAATAAATTATCACATTAACTTAAATATTAATATTATATAAAATAATTTAGGTCTACTATACATATTATACCTACAATTGTATCAACGGTGTAATACTCTTTTATACAATTATTCACGGGTAATATTATTTTATATTTAAATTATAAAATATAATTTCTATTTTATGAATAATATTATAATATAATTTTTATCTGATATAGTTGTATTAACATTTAACTCAATTTCAACACCTCTTTTTAATTTAATTAAAATTACAACATATTAATCATATCTCATGAATATTAAAATAAAAAATTAATATATCAAAATAATATATAATAAATAAATAATAATATAAATTATCATATTAAATTAAATAATCATATAAAGTAACTAATATATAATTTGTTAATATAGTTCGTGCTTTGCTATAAGCTAGTATGAATGTATGAGATCATGATGATATGACTTAACATGGTATTAATTAATTAAAATCACTCGATATCACTATCATTGTATTAAACATAACTAAGGAACAATGTCGCGCTACGCGCTGCTTATAAAATTATATTAAAATTTTATATTTGATAGTTATTAAAAATTACTTTAAATTTATTTTTTAAATTAATTGTGTTATTTATGTATATGCAAAAATTCCAACTAAATTTATAATTTTTAAAATAATAATAAAATAAATATTTATGCGAGTTAGTCGAATATGCATTTTCTATTATGACCTTAATAAGTGCATAATTATAAAATTATAAAATTTTCAAATTATCTTATTTACTTAATTAACTTTTATTATTTAAAAATATTTAGTAACCAATGTAATAGTTTAATTCAAAATTAATAATTAAAATTTTGAAAAATAATTATATAATTTATTACTTGGACATAACAATATCATTATATATATATATACAATTTGTAATAATTTTAAAAATAAAAAAGATGAAAATACAAATTACAATAGCATTGCAAATAAAAAATATTAAATATAATGAATTAACTCTCTTAAAAGTCGACGCCCCTCATAAATCGTATCGCTCTTAAAAGCCGATGTCCCTCTTAAATCATATTGGATTTGATAATAATGTAAAATTTTATTTCAATAAAATTTTATTTTATCTCAATACAATATATTATAATATCAAATATTCATAAATTATAATGTACATTAAAAAATCGTATAATTTCATGTCAGCTTACCAAAACGGGAGTGTACCTCCTTAATATTTGGTGTGATAAAAGCAAATATTCATGTCAAAAATAAAATTTTTATAAATATAAAAATTAAATATTTTAAAATAAAGAAAAGAGACGCGGTAAATTTATATTATTAAAATGAAAAATAGCAGTAAGTACTAATAATTAGTATTTTACAATTATTAATAAAAAGCCATGAAAAAATAATGGTAACATTAATAATCATATATATAAATATTACATATATATATAATTAAATTATCCATAAGTTAGAAAATAATGAAGTTTGAAAACACGTCAAAAGTAAAAATGTTTGGCATACTTTTCTCGGAATGAGCTCATGCAGAAAAATGTCATAGTTTAAATTTTATACAAAAATAATAATAATATATTAATTTCATTTTATTTCATTTCCTCAAAATAAAAAGATATTTAATTGATTGGTTTCCTAAAATAAAAATATTTAATTTAAATGCATAACAACAAATATTAGAAATATATACTTTACTAAGATATACTAATTAGTATGTTTATGTTGCATATATAACATACTCTCATGATTTCTTAAAAAAATACTATTCAGGACATGACAGAAAGGACATGATAAAATTGATTTACTATACAATGACTTAGGCGGCACGTATTTCAGAGTCATTTTTCTAAGAACGCAGTAAACTGCGGTTGAAAAATTCTAAGCATGCTACGTAACCGGTGATATCCCCTGCTTTTATCATCTGTTTCTACAATGACTTGGGCGGCACATATTTCAGAGTCATCTTTCTAAGAATGCAGAAAACTCCTTGAAAGATTCTAAGCATGCCACGTAACCGGTGCTATCCCCTGCTTTTATCATCTGTTTCTATATATAATATGCCAATATAAAGGCAAAATGAGCCCATTTTAAAACTAGATTTATATTATTACGAGGAATTGAATTTCTAACCACTTTTGTCAAATATAAGTTTATAACGAACGAGCTAACTGAATTTTTAATTTTAACTTCAAACGCTTATTACATAAGTCAGACCAACCATCAAATCTCATTTTATCACACACTTAGTTTTATTTTAACATTTAAATTAATTATAATTCAATTAAAATGTGATATTAAATATAAGATCAAATATATTTTATAAAATAGTTTGGTTAAAATATAGAATTAATATAACAATAATATGATTCGAAAATAAAATAGTTGATACTATAAGATGATGTTAGATATATTATATGACCAATTAGATGAAACCTAACTAAAGACTGTTACCGTATCTTACCTTTATAATTTTATTTTAGATTTTTTATTAAAATAATATAATATATAAAACAATTATAAGATCACATATATTATATAAAATAATTGGGTCAAAATATAGAATTAATATAACAATAATATGATTCGAAAACGAAATAGTTGATACTATAATTATAATGTCAGATGCATTATATGACCAATTAGATGAAATCTAAATAAGGTTGTTACCGTATTTTACCTTTATAATTTTATTTTATATTTTTTATAAAATAATATAAAACAAGATTAAAATAAAATATAGACTCAAGTTATAAATAAGATTAAATTTTAAACATAGGATCATATATAATATATAAATACATTATGTGTGTGTTGATGTGTGTATTAGTAAGTAAATATTTTTAAAATATTAAAAGTCTATTAAAATATATAGTCAAATCAAAAAAATAAAATTTCAAATATATATTGTTAAGAATTAGGAGTCCCAGAAGTTTACCGGGGGGGGGGGGGGGTGAATGTATACTTCAAAACTTTTACCCTCTTTTTGATTTAGAAAACTTTTATGAACTGTTTAATAGATTGAATCTTAAACTAGTGAAACAAGTTAAGTGTTTACAAGAACATATAACAGTCAGTATGGTAAACACATGATGCAACTTTCAATATAATTATATTAGAATGAATCTTTGCTACAATCTGAAATTCAACTTGAATTTCAGCTTCTTATTCAAGGAAGATTACAATGTAAATTCTCAGACATCTATCAAATGTGGTTGTGCATAAAATATATAGACAACATGTCCTATGCACATGCTCACATAAGATAGATTGGCTAAAACTAGAAATAGACAAGACATACTTTACATTTGACTAATATCTATTTCTAGCTAACACTGTTGTGACAGACTGCTACATCCAGCCTTATACCTTCTGCCACTTGTCTTGACTATCTTCCCAGCTTCATTGTAGACTTGTCTCTATCTTTGCAGGCTTGACTTATCCTGCAAAAACAGAGCTGCAAAATTATATGTCTTGTTCTGCAATTCTCCTATAAAATAGCTCCTTGGTGCAGTCGAGTACTCTGTTTAAATTGATTCAAGAAGTCATAGTGATTGACTTCTCGATTGAGTACTAGCTGTGACTTCTCGATTAGTCTTTGAATGATTGACTTCTCGAATGAATAGACTTCTCGATCGCATACTCTGTTTGATGACTTCTCGATTAGACTAGATTTCTCGAATGTAAACTTGAAACTGTGACTTCTCGAATGACTCAGCTTTACCACTTCTCGAATGCTCCTTTTGCTAACTTCTCGAATTGTTTTTCTGGACTTCTCGAATGATTCACATTTCACACTACTCGAATGACTTCAATACTTTGACTTCTCGAATGACTTACTTCTCAATCGAGTACTGAGCCTCTTGAGACTTCTCGACCAGTTACATAGTTTTGACTTCTCGAATGGGTGACTTCTCGACTGAGTAATTGCCTTAGTAGAATTCTCAAGTTGCTTTCCTTATTTCTCCAAAAAATCTTCTTTGTCTTGTTGCATGATTCAACTTGAATCTTCTAACAGGCTTTATTCTTGACTTTATTTACAACTGAAATACAATTTGAGTAGACTACTATCTACAATATTACATAAAGATATCTAAGTTACTACACTATTACAGAAGTACAAATTATGTTACAGCAAGACAAATAATTACATAGGCTAGGCTTGATTTGGGTCCAACACACACACACACACACACACATATATATAATATTATCAAAATTAAAAATATTATATTTATTAGGTCCCGAAATATTGTAGAAGGGGGGGTTGAATACGATACTCACTAAATTGAAAAATTCTTTCGAATCTTTTGCGGATAAATAATTTAGAGTTCAGTTAGTGGGTTCGAATTCATGATGTGAATAGTGTTTAGGAGGCTGCCTTATTAATTTTCTGTATTTATGAATAAAAATTAAAGTTCTAGAAAATTAGCAAGTAAATTAATGAGATAAGTTTCGGGGAACGTATCTTTCGTATGTAAACCCTGAGGTTGCTACACTAAGTTAAAAATATAACTGGTTCCCGAAGAACAAAATGAATTCTTCGCTACTAATACAAAAATATAAGGCTCAGTTCTTATACAAATATATCTAAATTAGTACAAGGAAAAACTGAGTCCGTAGGGAGTGATATCTAGGAGCCTTGAGCATTTTTCATTAAAGAACCGGGTCCTAATATCTGATCGGAAGCAAGGTATGGGTGTTTATAAATTTAAGTCTCTTGCTCCGGCCATGGCTGCTCTCTACATTTTTGTGTTGAAGAAGAAGACCCATTTTTAATGAGTGGTTTCATCTTCTTATCTGTGTAGACTTTAAATCAATAAAGTAAGCTGCTGTAATTTGATTGGCTGATGGTTATGTGGCGCTTGGATTGTTTTGTTACGCCAATGTATTTTTGTTGCGCCCTAAACATATAATACTCCGGGGAGGCGCAACATAGAAATGTAGTTGTATCAATTTAACCAAGTCAAGTGGCCCCACTTCAACATTTTGTTGTTCCTGAATTATTTTTTTGCGCTAGGAATTTTTGTGGCGCTAGGAACTTTTGTTGCGCTTCTTAATTTCATGGTCAAAGTGCAATTTGATCACTAAACTTTGACCTTCTTCTCATTCCTTGACTAAAGTTTACAAACTTTCATTTCTTGTACCAAAGTTTTGTCACATTACATCCTGTACCCTGAGCTGTTTCCGTTCTTTGACTGTAGTTCAGAAACTTTCACTTTTCATACCAAGGTTGTGACACTTTGCACCCTGCACCCTTTGAGCTGTTTAGCTGTTTGGTTGTAGCCTCTACAAATCACTTTTCGTACTTTAATAAATAATCGTTCTTTGCGAGTACGTTCTTCAACTTAATAATTCTTCTATAGATAATACTCAGATTTCTTTCACAAACCGCTGACGCCTAGTGCAACTGGTCTGGTTCACAGACGACTAACTTCGATCCAGGTCTTCGTATTATAGCATTACGTACATCGTTAAGTTTGTAGCAACTTCATTGTTTCGAACACTGACTGTCAATAAACATAGTACTTTCACTGGAACCTTTTCTGGTACTTAGACAATGTCTCCATTATTACCACAATATTGAATACATCATTCTGTTCTTCACTGATGCTTGAACATACAAATGAACTTATTTCAGTGAGTATAACTCCAAGACTGCAGTTGTCTTCTTAATCCTTTGTCTTTACCATGTCTTCAATCCTTCTAGATTCCTATGCTTCAAACACTGTCTATCTTCAATCAATACTAATACACTGAAATCTTGTAGTGACACTTTATATTGAATCTTCAACACTTCTGAAATCCTGAAAGTCTTTACACATTATTCTTCACTAAGGCTTGAACATATTAATGAACTTCTTTCAGTGACTTGTAATAGACTTCAAAACTTCTTCTAATGTCTTGATTCACTGTATTTGCTTTGTCTTCATTTCTTCCTGATTTCCGTGTAGACGTAATATTATTTACATGTCTTGTTCTAGTGTTGAGTTATCACGATTATTATTCATACAGTTTCGTAATCTCACCAGCAATATTAAATTAAATAATATGATAAGAAATACAATTTAAACTAGAGACTCGTGCCTTGCACGGGTTTCAGTGCTAGTTAAATGCAGTAAACTCATCTTGAATGATTGAGATGAAATTGATGATCTTAAAATTTTTTGAGTTTATACACATTGTTATATTACTTATCTATACTATATTATTAAAGACGAACATGCAAATGTTTGGTCGGTCATCTGGTCATAATATTTGTCTTCTACTCAACTACAAATGCAATTTTAATTAAATTTTAACTATAATACACTTTTATAAAAACTTTTTTATTCCTGACAAAAAAAAAGCTTTTTCAGTTAATGATAATATTTGTCTTCTACACAACTTCAAACATAATTTCCAATTTTGAATCTACCTTTATATAAACTCTTTTGTTTAATTAAAATTAAATAAAAAAATAAAATAGAATCTTATACAAACACATTTCATTAAGGTTTTTTCTAGTGTACGTGTGCCCATGTGAACGTTTTAACAACTACTTTTTGATGAATTGACTTGTTTTCATTGGTTCCCTTTTTATTAATGATAGTGGCTAGAGCTGACAATTTTGGGTTCTGGGTCGGGTTCGTATCGGGTCAGATTGTACCTGGTTGTTTCGGGTTGATTTTTTCCTAACCCTAACCTGTACCTACCGGGTTCGTGTTGGGTTTCGGGTTATTTCAAGTTTCATCCTCTCTACTTTTTTTTAGAGTGATTGAAAATATACTCCTATATTATATACTATCTCTCCTGATTTATATGGACGGATTACTTTTGCAAAATTTTTAAGAAAAAACAGTTCATTTCCCTTTGTTTGCGATTTATATATAGTTGGTCTTGTTTGTGATTTATATATAGTTGGTCTTGTTTGCGATTTATATATACACGAGCTATATTTGTTTCTGTTCTGGTATATATAAAGAGTGTAAGAAACTAACTCACATTTATAAAGTGAGTTTTTGTGTATAAGTCGAGGTACGACGTAAACATAAATACTCCTTCATTTATAAAGTGTAAGAAACTAACTCACATTCCCAGTCATATTTGTGAGTTTGTTTTGTGATTGTTTTAAGACCATAGTTTAGTAGTAGTGTTAAGGCCTTATAAACAAAGTAGTTAGAAAACGTACTTGATCACATTCAAGTCAAAATATATTTGGCCTATATCTTGACCTTATATATCCTATATGTATTATATATATATATATATATACTTTATGTTCTTGCATTGCATTCATACGCTTTACATATCGCAATTTACTTTAGCATACACACTTAATTTCTTGCATACACTTTAGCACACAACGTGTGGTTCGTCCTTTTGACTAAGTGACTTACCCTTTCGAGTGGTTCGTCCTTGTCTTTAGGTGACTTACCCCGACTCACATTTATATATACTGTTGCTTCAGCTATTTTATATATATTTATTTGTCACCTTGGTCTAGTACTGTAACATACTAGTCCACAACCTTTCTTTTCTAAACATGGATATTTAAGTCGTAGTACTGGTTGTCTAGACTTTGTTGTGAGGTAAAAGTGAAGTGAGGTGATATTTGTTCTAAGACCTAAGTCGTAGACACGCCGATGGAGAGTTGGGTGTCTTTGCACCGTGAGGAAAAAGAAAAACCCAAGACCTACATTGTTGTAGAGGAACATAGTCCACGCAGAGATTTTTACGTATCTTTGAGGAGGTAAAGGAGAAGTTACTCTCCAAGATAAGGTCGTAAGGGATACTACTTGCCTGTGAAGAGATAACATCTTGTAGGGGTACTACTTGTCTTTGAAGAGGTAACGAGGAGTTACGCTCTAAGACCAGCTTGTAGGGGTTCTACTTTGATTGTGAGGAGGTAACAGGGAATTACGCTATAAGATAAATCAAGTAGGTTTGCTATTGTATTTTGAGGGGTTAATAGGTAGTTAAGGTCCAAGATAGATACATAGTGTTGTAAAATGCTTCTCCGCCGCTATAAGGAGTACATCTTTTTATAGTGCAAAATCTCGAGTTCAGGGAGGAACTCGGGGACTGGACTAGGGGTGAGCGGATCCCTTAGGGGATTGTGTCATCGCAAACCAGGATAAAAATTCCATTGTGTACTCTATTTCTTTTCTCTGTTTTTATTCTCTTTTTATTCTCCGCACTTACATTACTAGTTGACTAATAATATTTTAAAAGGAGAAAAGAAAATTTTAAAATGTCAAGCTCAATTTTTAAAAGGGTATTAAGCTATTCAACCCCTCCTTATACCCCTCATTTCGGGCCTAACAGAACTCTATTTCAATTATATGTTCTTACTTATAATAAAATCCTCTTAATATTATAATATATTATTAATATTATAATTCAAAAATATATAATTGTAATCAAAATTATTTAAATCAATATATAGTATGTTATGAATCAAAATGTTTTTTATGATAACATAATACTTATAATCATAATTTTATTTGTTCATTGTAATTGGTCAATGAATACGTGTTTTTATAAATATTCATTGATTAGGAAACCAATTATCAGTTGAAGTAATATTTAATCAACTGATAATATGGATTAATACTTAGTATGTGTAACTAGTTTTAAAAGAGATTATTCATTGATAGACTTAAAGATATATAGATAATCCAAAAAGTGAATGGATGTTAATTATTCGATTGATAAAATTGTTCATCAATGGATGTGAATAATAGACTGTCAAAGTGTAAATATTTGAAGACATAAATTCTTTCAAGTGAAGGGTGATCAATGGATGGAGGATCGAGGGATGCTGAGAAGACTCAATGGATGTAGTTATTCGATGGATAAAATAGCCATCAATTGATACATCAATTAATAAGTCAAATATAAGTCAATGGCATCATATCAATCGATTGATGCAAAGAGCCATCGACTGCCAAGTTTAACATTAAGTTATTAATTGATAGTTACTTATCAATGGGGAATAAGACAAAATACCAGGAATCTTTGCAGACTCTGTTTAACTAGGAAGACAATCAAACTTGTTTGGCTGTGATGACGCTTGGAAGTAGAAGCAGGTCATCTCGGGGAATTAAGAAAACAAGAAGATTTCCTAAATTGCACAATGCAAAAGTAATGACAATGTGCAACAAGTTTCTAGTTTAAGATTATTTTGTAAGAACAAGAAGAATATATTCTTTGCAAAAACAGCAGTTATATCTAGGATTTAGAGAAATTGTTCAAGAACAATAAAAATACTTCTGGTGGATCTAACCAAGACCATCAGTAATTTTAAACATTTGTTCTTATTTAATTTCTATTCTTTACTTGTGTTTCTCTCTATTAACCCAATATAAATATAATACAACTATCCTACTTAAACTCAAAAAAATTTTGAGTTTGTATTCAACACCCCCTCATTCTCTACAAACTCATTGTAGTATAAATGGCATAAATAACATAATATAAATGTATTAATACAATTAATAATATAATAATTTTTTATATATTAAATAAAATTAAAATACATGTCCAAAAATAAGCACAAATATATAAAAAATATTGAAATCAAGTAATAATTTCAAAATATAAATATGCAATATAATAAATAACTTATTAATATGTTATGATTTTAAAATCTTTTTCTTACCATCTGCCGTTAACAACATCAATGTAGATGTAGGTCAAACATAACATTTGGCCTGTTTGGCCTGCCTTAAAATAAGTCATTTTGAACTTATTTTTGGGTAAAAATTTCATATTTTGATAAATGTTTTTTATACAAGTATTTAATGTATATTTGAGATTCTATAAGTTGCAAAAAAAAGTTAATTTTTTTCAGAAAAAAGTTAGGAATCTCTAACTTTGTCTTAAAATAAGTTGACTTATTCTGAAAAAAAGTTCCCCAAAACACCCGTTATATCTAAATAAGCTTTAGTAAAATTATGTGAAAATTGTGTGATATAAGCCCCGGCTCCTTTTTCTAAAGCCCTCGAAATCTTCTCCAAAACCCTCGAATCTCCTTCACCTTTCTATTCCAATTCGTGGGTATTCAAGTTTTTTAGTTTTTAGTTTTTTAGCAGCAGACATGAATTTTACAGGAGATGATTGTGGGCCCACCAACATCAAGATTAAGGTTTCTTATGGATCCAATTGGCTGGACCTCACTGTACCTTCTCATATCACTTTTGGTATTTTCTCCATTCTAAACTAAATTTAATCAATAAAGTTGGTTCTTTTTGCTTTCCCTTGTGTTTTCTTTGCTATTTCTGTTAATTTTGAGGGTGGTAACAAGAAAGTTTGATAATAATGTTTGTATGTAATCATAGTCATGTATCCCAGTATCTATATGTTGCAATATGTGTATTGTTTTGATGTTGAAATTGTTGTTGTATGTGTTTTTTATTTTTGTATGTAAAGGCTTATGTGAAGTTTGATTGATATTTTTTTAAGCAATTCTATGTGCTTGCCAAGATTTCTCTTTTTAGTTAAGATTGTTCGTGATTTGTGATTGAGATATTTTCTTTCCTCACCAAAGAAGAATAGAAAGTTGTTTCTTTCCTGTTTTCCAGTTCTTTTCTTTGCTATTACTGTTAACTATTAAGAAAACAATAATTTTTTTATCTTTTTAATTATGGTTGTATATATTTACTTTGAGAAGAAGTTGCTTCAGTCTTGAGGAGCGAAATCCTTTTCTATCTATTGCAATATGACCAGTATCTTATGTATCTAGTTTTGGGCCTCTTAGCAATTCTAAGTGCTTACAAGAGTTTTTTTTAAAATAATTTAGATGGTAGTGATTTCTTGAGGAGGACACAGAATTTTTCTTTCTTTTTTCGGGGTGGTGGTGGTCTGTCTTATACATATTTATATTTATATAAATTCAGATTTTACGCAAGAATGCATCAGCGACAAAAATAACATTAAAAACAGTTCTGTACTTGCAGAATATAATAATATAATGTAGGAGACATATCCCTTGTAGTTTTTGTGATGAATTTATCCATATTACAATAGTATAATAGCAGCTGAATTGATCCTGTAAAAACAACACAACAGACACTTAACAAAGCCTGAAAGATTATAACTGATTTATAGGAGGTCTAAAGGACCGCTTGATAAACCGGAAGCAAACAAATTGTTCTCAAAACTCATTTTCAGAATGTACTAATTTAATTTCATATACAATAATTTAATTAGTACTTAATTCTTAGTAGAGTACATAATTTTATTTTATTTTTAAAAATCAAATATCAAAATTTCTCCTTGTGCCCTAAATTCTAGATATAGAGGCTTTCTCTAAACATTAAAAAATCAAAATAAAAAACAAACTTCATGTTAGATTACTCTAGTATTTTAGTACAATAGGCAGCAGACTACTTTATACAACGCAAAATCCCCAAGTTCGTGCTATGTATGTAAAATTGTATATAGAGTTTTCAATTAAGTATCTAACTTTTCTCTACAAATTGCAAGCATGAGTGTAGCATGCTTGAACTTGACCCTTTGTCTCTTGAATGTTGTCTACTTGTCTTTACGAAGAATTACCATGACAAGAAAAGCTAAGAAGGAAGAAATTAGGGACTAGGGTACATAGGAGAGACTAGAGAGCAAATACAATTTCTTGTAGATGAGTTGTACTGAAATACAAACCCGTAAAAACCGGAGTTCTTTCATTCTAGAAAGTTTATCATCTAACTGAAGGGCATGCAAAGATGTCCCCAGACATTTAGATAATAAAAACATTCATGTCTGAAAAGTAGAACCATCGAGATGCTGTAAAAATCAACAAAAATTAGTCCTGGAACTTTAAACAATGTTACTAAAGTAAAAATCTAATCAAAGGAATTCTTTTGGTTAGATACCGATTAAACTCCCTTTAGTCATATAGAAACTGATTAAATCACTTAATTAATGAAATATCTATTTTATATAAATATTTTATGAGTTTGGCTTTTCTCTCCCTACCATTTGATTCCACACCTAATTGACAGAAGGGATCTCCCTACCAGTAAAGCATTTTCATCTGCATTATCATTTGAAAAGTCATAGACATGATACCTAACTTAATTCAATTCAGACAGGAATTAGGTTGAATGTTGTTGCGTAGGACTTAAAAATATGAGGTTTATACTTATAATTTCAACTTTGAGCCACTTCGGTGAGTTTATTTCCTCCCCATTTGATTTATATGTTTCTACTTTACATTTATTTCTTTTGCTACTATAGTAACTCGGAAGCAAAGCATATTTTATCCCTTCTACTTTCATATATTTGGAAGTTATGTATATTATGTACCATTTATTAACTTTTTGTCCTGTCAAATCAGTTTGTTTTCTACCATTATTTGTTTTGGTTCATTAATTTATTGAGAATTGACTGTACTATACGAACCGGTTTCCCAATGTAACAGTTTATACCACCTGGACCTTGATAAAATACACTTAATTCTTATCATACCCCCTACTAGGGGGTTTCTATGATACACGTTTCTATCAATTCAGGTAGGGATTCCCCATGGAACATTATGTGCTACAGACATTATCGCAATGTATAACACTTAATTTGTAGTTACTATTATCTGGTGATGATATCTGCACTCCATATTCGACTTGCGTATCATTTAAGGGAATCCTTATAAATTTTAGTTTCCAAGATATTGCATCCAACTATAAAGGGAGGACAAATCATATACTTACCTTGCCGTTTAAAAAACACACTTACAAATAATGCCAATAGAGCTTATAATATTTAAGGGGTCATGCCCTAAAAAAGGATAAAGTTTTGAAGTTTCATATGTATCATCTTCAATTTTTAAAGTGACTTTAAGTTTAAATTGAAGTTCACCAAAAAATTATGTAGGCCAAGACTTGAAATAATGTTCCTCTATTAAAAATTGTAATTATTGAACTTTGGGGGATGTGGCAATGTGTTATTATCATCAATCCATTCCGACATTTTTAAACCCATGCACTCCAAACCTGCTAGGTACTATACTACTATTTGAAATCTAAATCTTGTTAAATATCTTAGAACTTGAAAAATTCTCATGTGGTAGACTCCATCGGTCTGAACATGAAATATATGTCCACGAATGTTCTTTAACATTTTGGCTTATAGTATAAGATTGTCATTTTTATGATCCACTTCTTTCTTGTATTACTAACCTCAGGTATCGTTGTTCTAAAAGCATATTTCGTTATATTGTGAAAAGAATATTTTTTGGACATTGATGCTGGAAGTCAATTCATTGATGGATGATATTTAACAGTACCTTGACTTGTATCAAAAAATTCATCATCAAGTTGTATTTAAACCTCAGAGCTTTCTGGAACTAAGTATTAGATGAATTAGTGATAAAAATCAATTGGCATACCATTCTGTTTGTCTTTAATTGTAAGTATTGATGAACCTTTTTTGCTGAAGGTAATACATTGCGAGGCATCTTGACTTTCAGCTGACTGTTGGTTGTCAATTTAAAAAAAAATTAATTTATAGACATAGGTCCATTATATTTTCCTTTCTCCCTTTTTGTTCTTAAACATACCTTGTTTATCAATTTCTCATTATTTCCAACTGATGACCTGAATCTAGAACCTCAAGGTTTCGGTTTTCAGTGACAAAGACGTAAGAAAATGCTTTTCATTCTCAATGAATTGACATACAAACAAGCTCCTGTATTTATAGGTATATTAGAGCTAATTAGAGCTACAAATCAGTTAGCATACCCCATCATACCTGCCTAGAAATCAGCTTACAGTATCCCAAATATCAGCCTATCATATCACATAATATCAGCCTAAATTAAGCCTAATACAACTGGTACAAATCACAGATTTACAGCTAGTAAATAACATCTATAATACACAATAATGATAATTATATTGACATCCCCTCAAATTGATGCTGGTAAATCTAGCAGCATCAATTTGCCACTAAGAAACTTGTGTCATTTACGCCTCAAAGCTTTTGTGAAAACATCAGATGTTTGAAGATTAGTACTAACATGAGAAAGTTCAATAACACCACGAGTAAATACATCTCTAATATAATGGCAATCATCTTCGATGTGTTTTGTACGTTCATGATATACTGGATTGGAAGCGATTTGAATGACACTTTTGTTATCAGCATGAAGTGGAGTAAGATTAATTTCAGAAGCTCCTAGCTCGGAAAGAAGGCCACGTAACCATACAATTTCAGAACAAGCTGCAGACATGGCTCTATATTCAGCCTCCGTGGAAGATTTTGAGACATGATCTTGCTTTTTATACTTCCAAGAGATCAAGGCATCTCCAAGAAAAGTACACCATCCAGTTGTAGATTTTCTAGTATCCGGACATCCAACCCAATCAACATCACTGTATGCTGTCAAATGAAGATCAAAATTTGTAGAAAAAATAGACCACGCGTAGGTGACCCAATTAAATATCAAATAATAGCTTCACTGCAACAAGATGAAGGTGCTGAGGTGATTGCATAAATCTGCTAACTATATGGACATCATATGAGATATCAGGCCTTGTAAGAGTTAGGTAGATAAGGCTACCAACCAATTGTCTATATAAATAAGGATTAGGCAAAAGCTCCCCTTCATCTTTTCGGTATTTAACATTCACCTCCATTGGTGTATCAACAACAGTAGTCTCCTTTAAACCAGCCAACTCAATAAGATCTTTGACATATTTATGTTGATTTAAAAATACACCTTGATCTCGAGAATGAACTTCTAGACCCAAAAAATATTTAAGATCCCCAAGATCCTTCATTTGAAATGTACTATGCAACATATTTTTAAGTTTTGATATGAACACAGTGTCACTGCCCGTGATGATTATATCATCTACATAGACCAGAATAAAGACCATGCATGCTGGTGTCTTATGAAAGAAGAGAGATGAATCATATTGGTTTTGTGTAAAAGAGAAGTTGATGAGAGTACTTCTAAACTTATCAAACCATTCTCTAGGAGACTGTCTCAACCCATACAAAGTGCGCCGTAACTTGCAAACTTTATTTGGAGCTATCCATGCCATGTGGAAGTTTCATGTAAATTTTCTCTTTAAGATCCCCATTCAAGAAAGCATTTTTTACATCCATCTGATGTAAAGGCCAAGATTTAGAGAAAGAAACAACAAGAATGGTTCTTACAATGGTCATTTTAGCAACTGGTGCAAATGTCTCTTCATAGTTGATACCATATTCTTGTTTATTGCCAAGTGCAACCGGTCGAGCTTTGTATCGATCTAGTGAGCCATCAGACTTGAGTTTTAGACTGTAAACCCACTTACTTCCAATTGGCTTGACATTTGGAGGCAAGGAAACAATGTCCCAAGTATGATTTTCTGCAAAAGCTTGAAGTTCTGTTTCCATTGCTTGTGACATGGCTACTGGATTTGTAAAATCATACCTGTTGGGAGGTTTTGAATTTCTAGAGCTTCTTCGAACGGGAGGTGGATCATTGGAAGTTGGTAGAACAGGATCAGGTGCTTTCGAAAGAATCGTAGGAGCCATAGTGGGAGATGTGCGTCTATTATAAAAATGACCAGGTTTTAATCTTTGTGTTGGAGTTGATGTCTCGGGAAAATGAGGCAATATAGATATAGATGGGAGTTGTGAATTCATTTGTGTGCTAAAAAATGGTTGATTTTCAAAGAAAATTACATTTCTAGACACACGAATTCGACAGGTATTAGGATCATAGCAAAGAAAACCTTTTTGGGTGCCACTGTATCCTAAGAAAGCACACTTGATAGATTGTGCAGTAAGTTAATTCCTTTCATGTGGTTGAAGATGATCTAAACAAACACATCCGAAAATATGAAGATTAGAATAATCTAGTGCATCTTTGTACAAACGAAGGTATGGAGATTCATTGTTTAAGGTTGGAGATGGTAACCAGTTAATCAAATAAACAGAAGTAGACAAGGCTTCACACCAAAAATGAGATGGAACACCAGACTCGATGAGGAGGGTCTGAACAACATCAAGAAGATGGCGATTCTTTCTCTCGGCCACACCATTTTGTTGTGGAGTTGATGGACAAGAACGTTGTGATATGATTCCATGATTTTAAGGGAAAGATTGAAATTCATTTGATGTATACTCACCACCCGAATCAGATTGCAAAATTCTGATTTTTGCAGAAAATTGTGTTTCGATTAAAGCATGAAAAGTTTGAAATGCCTTAAAGACCTCGTTTGTAGATCGAAGAAAATATACCCAAGTATAATGAGTACAATCGTCTATAAAAGTAACAAAATATTTGTAGTGTTGATGAGATATTATTGGTGAAATACCCTATACATCAGTATGCACAAGTTCGAAAGCTTTGGTGGTGTGAGATTTATGCAAGGAAAAAGGAAGTGTTTTGCTTTTACCAAGTTTGCAAGATGCACAATCAATATTGTCTTTATTTGAATAATTCGAAACTTTATTCCCAAGCAAACCAGATTTAAGTAAAATACTAAGAACATGAGAATTTGGGTGTCCTAACCGTTTATGCCATACTTGATTATTACAATCAACGGCATTACAAGAAACATAATTTGACACTAGAGAAGGTGATGGGAGTAAAAGAAATAGACGTCCTACTTTAGGCCCCTTCGCGATCATCTTCCCCGACACTTGATCCCACAAAACAACCAGAATTTGAAAATTGAACGGTACTATTGTTATCAACTAATTGACCAACAGATATAAGATTAGTAGACAACTTTGGGGACACAAACTGTATTCAGAGAGGTTGAAATATCACCAACAGCAGTGATAGGTAAAGAGTTACCATCAGCTGTTTGAATATGAAGATTCCCTTGATATTTTTGAACATTATTTAGGGGTAATGTTGAGCTAGTCATGTGATTTGAAGCAGCGGAATCAAAATACCAAGGTTTATGAGCAGAATTTTTGTTACCTGAAATTCCTAAAGTTGAAAATGCATTAACTATCATATGTTGGATCATTTCAGGAGTAACAGAGGACTGACCAAAATTAGGAGTATTTGAGGATCCAACTAAGACATTGTAGGTAGTTTCAGATTTCTTTGGAGGCCGGATTTGACAATCTTTGATGATGTGCCCTGCTTTCTTGCAATAATTGCATAACTTTTTAGTACAATTAGTAGCAACATGACCAAATCCTTTGCAACTATAACATTGAATATTACTCATATCTCTTCCACCTCTATGCTTTCCTTGGGTAACATATGCAACAGGAATTGGAGAAGAGTTCTGTGATTTCCGATCGATGAAAGTTTGTGTCATGAGCCGTTGTTCTTCCTGAAAAAGCTCTCATATGCAAGTATCAATTGAAGGAACTGAATTTCTATTCATGAGGTTGGACCTGGCTGGTTTAAAATCTCCCTGTAATTTCATTAAAAATAGATCACGTTTGCTCGTCTCATGTACACTTTGGACAACAGTTAGTCCTTCAGAAGGCACACTCTCATACACAATATCAGTGTATTCATTCCATAAATTCTCTAAAGAAGAATAAAACTCTTGAATTGTCATGCTCCCTTGATTGAGTTGTCCCAACTCAAGCTCTAATTCAAAACGGCGGGCGGCATTGCTTTGGTTGTAAACTTTCTTCAAGTAACCCCACATATCTGTAGAAGTCTTGTAAGGCTTGAGATTGAGAATCATGGAGGGTTCAATACTCCCGAGAATCCAAAACATAATTTGAGAATCCGTCACCTTCCATTTCGCAAGTTGCTCCTTTTCCGTGGTGTTGGGTGCAGAAACTGTTCCATCAACATAACCCCATAATTCCTTTCCATTGACAAGAATTTCAAATTGGAAAGACCAAGCAAAGTAGTTCTTTCCATTAAAACGAACAAGGAAGTTATCAGATCGCTCCAAAGACATGATTTAAAAAAAGAAACAAGAACCAGGAGATTAATTCCAAGAAAGTCGGAGTAAAAAAACACTAAGATTTTGAAGCTGGACAAGAAATACAAGAACATATTTTTAAATAATCAGCTCTAATACCATGACAAAGATGTAAGAAAATGCTTTTCATTCTCAATGAATTGACATACAAACAAGCTCCTGTATTTATAGGTACAGTAGAGCTAATTAGAGCTACAAATCAGTTAGCATACTCCATCATATCTGCCTGGAAATCAGCCTACAGTATCACATGATATCAGCCTAAATTAAGCCTAATACAACTGGTACAAATCACAGATGTACAGTTAGTAAATAACATCTATAATACACAGTTAGGACTGACAAAAAAATTCGAAAAATCCGATATTCGTCCGAGATATCTGTATTCGTATCCGGAAAATAACGGATACTATCCATATCCGGAAGAAACCGGATATTATCCGTATCCGAAAGAAACCGAATATTATCCGTATCCGAATCCGAAGATTCCGGATACGGATATGGATATAGGCACATCCGTATCCGAAAATATTTGTATCCGAAATTAATTATATATAATATATATAAATATATTTTTTTAATATATATAATATATAATTATATATTTTTAAACTCATTTATAGTTATAAGCCTATTTATATATTTTTATACATACACTTGTAGTTATAAGCCCATTTAATTTGATTCAATTATATTTTTTAATTAGCTCAATTCTAATGTCTATTTTAATTTAATAAATTAATATATACACTATACATGGTTATACTTTAAAATCTATATTAAATATATATCAATTTATATTTCTATAGTATTTTATGTATTTTAAATCGTATCACATATATCACATAAATAATATATATATACAATTTAAAATTTATTCTATTAGTTTTGTAGTGTGTGTATATATATTCATTAAATAATATATTTATATAATTGTAAAAATATTATAGACATATATAAAAATATCATTTAAGTTTAATATTATTAAGATAACAAAATTAGATTGAAAAGATAAATAAAAATTAATTTTTTAAAAAATAAAATAGGCTTAAATCCCTTTAACTCTTAACTCAATTTAAAAAAATTAAATTAAATTTTTGATTTTTTTTTGCAATTTTTTTGAATTTTTAATATAAATTTAAAAAACTTATTAAAAATCGGATTCGGATCCGGATATTATCCGTATCCGGATACTATCCGTCGGATCCGGATTCGGATATTAACCTTTAAAAATTTTCGGATTCGGATACGGATACGGATACGGATTTTCGGATTCGGATTCGGATACGGATACAGATACAGACAGATCCGTATCCGAATTATCCGTTTGACACCCCTATACACAGTAATGATAATTATATTGACATTCAGTTCATAACCAGCTAATGGGGCTGGGGAAGCAATAGTTAGAATGCTTTTTCAAAGATATGTCAATCCTATTGATTTGTTTCAAAGAAGGGCCATGTTCCGTCCTTTTCAATTTTAAGTTTTGGCTCTTGTAATAATGTGCACATCCCTTTATTGTTATTTAAATGTGCTCTCATATAGTTTCACATTTATGGGATAAAAATAATGCATTATCTGTTCCTTCTATGTACTCATTAGTACTCTAAACATAAAATTTTAATAATTAATAGTCGATTTTTGAATCTCTGGCAGATACATGTTATCCTTTTCCTGAACCACATGATCCAATCTGTTTTGCATACACTGATGTGTTATTATCTCAGTAATTTAAGTTTGCAGTTTACCAAAGGCCTATATTGATATTACTCATCATGTAACTGTAGTTTATGCTATAAAATGAGAATTTGTTGTTGCAATTGTGCTCTGATTTCAATAATAATTTTTTGTATATGTTTCTCAACATTTCTGCATGTTTTAGTTTCACTGTTTTCTGGAAAGTACTTGTGATTATTCTCTTTTAGTCTGCAAGTATTTGTTTCTGGGGGGTTGTGGAAAGCTTCTGCTTTGTTTTCTCGTTCCTGACATTGATGATCGAGCTACTGATAAATGTAACAAGATTTGAGACATACAAAGAATACTACTCCCTCTATTCTCAAATATTTTCTTTTTAAGGTTGTTGCACACAGACCAATATCTCATTTATTATTCTAAATGTTGGTGTAGTTAATTTTTTGTTTACAAGAATACCCCTAATAGTCAAATCATTTAAATACAACATTTATTATTTTATAGGGATATAGTTGGAGTTATAGCATTAATTACACCTTGAAAATGAAACGAAAGCAAATATTTTGAAACAAGACTACTTTTCTAAAAAATCAGATATTCAAGAACAGAGTACTAAAGAGTCTCATTTTCAGCCAAGTTATAGCCTGTATCATTTTTGGAAATCAGTCAAATTTACTAAAATGTCATTTTGATTTAGGGGATCTGAAAGAGGTTATTGCCGAAAAAATTGGTTTGGAGCCTAATGTTCAAAGGTTGTTCTTCAGAGGTATTGAGAAAGAGGATCAAGTACAATTGGAAATGGCAGGATTGAAGAACAATTCAAAGCTGTTACTCAAGGAGAACTTGGCTAGTAATGTTGAGGTTGAAGAGGTCTCAGCTAGCAATGATAAGATTGAGGAGGTGGAGACCCAAATATCAAAAGGTTCTGAGCTTGTTGCAGAAGTCAAAGAAGATGTTGATAAGCTAGCAGAACAGGCAGATTTTTATGTTTCTTACTGAATGTTATCTTTACCTCTTAAAATTTTGTGATGCTCAATACAGTTTTTATTGCAGCTAAGGGCTTTAAAAAAGATAATATGTGAAGGACATAAGGTTCTTCAGAAAGATCTTATTTTCATAGTGGAGATGCTCGAAAGACAGTTGCTGAAATTGGATGGAATCAAGGCTGAAGGAGAAGGGAAAGTTCAGAGGAAGATGGAGGTGACTATGATAAATAAACCAGTTTACCTCATTTTCGATTTATTATTTGAATTAAACGTAACACAACCGTAAGGGCTCAATTGCCACCTTAAACTTTTTGATTTATATGTGGAGATTTTACTTTAGCCATACATTCTCCCTAAAAAGTTCCTTGGAGTCTTATATTCCATCAATACTGTTGCTCCAAGTTGCATATTGATAATACTAAACAATTTAAGTTCACTTGTCATGTCGACTTTAGGTGCAACGTGTTCAAAGCCTCTTGGACACAGCTGATGAGCTCAAGACAAGGAATTTGGGCCCAAAAGCCAAGAGCAGTGACACTGTACCAAAAACAACAAATAAGGAGACATCTGAATCTGATATTGGAAATCTTGATGCTCAACCTCCATCGCCGTCTTCTAACAAAGGGACTCATGACTGGGAAGTTTTTGAGTAGTCAGTGCATACCACTGCCTTCCCTAAAGTTTAGATATCAGAATATCAGGTTCGGGTAAGCCTTTTTGTAAGATACCCAAATATATATTTCAATTATGAATTTTTTTTGTCATGAATGTATGATAGCAGCAAACTAGCATACTTCAATTATGAATGCCTTTTGTCATGAATGTATGATGGCAGCAAACTAGCATACTTCAATTATGAATGCCTTTTGTCGTGAATGTATGATGGCAGCAAACTAGCATTATGTATTAATAAGATAACATTTTTTTAACATCTATATCTACATCTCTATATCTATATCTTTATTTTCATATAGGTCAGACTTCTATTTGCCATTACTTATTTTAGTTGCGACTAAAGTAGCTTTAACAATTTGGAGCTAAAACAGTTGTACAGTTTGAAATGTTACATGCAAAAAACCAATAGAATGGCACATTCCTAGAGCTCTTTAAAGCAGTGGATCACCCTTGACGCAAAAAGATCCTCCGTAAGTTAGTAATACTCCTCTAGAAGAAGCTATATCTATAACAAATGCTGGAAGTCTGGATTGCTCTGTTAATATTGATGCATTCTAGTTTCCATGTGTTGCTGAACCATATCTATCTCCATCCCCCCAAGTGCATATGCTTTTTCCGCGTGAACTATATGACTAAAGAATTATGAGCTCCTCATCAGGCATTCTTAAAGGTATGAACAGCTTTATGACTAAAGAATTATGGCTATACCGATTATAAACAATGCTTCTACCAATTGTTCTAGAAATTGGGCTATAACTTTTCAGCATAAGATGCACCCCTTCATGTGCTGCCTGTCCTGCAATAGTATGGGCCTGTTCCTGCCGTTGTATGAGCTTGATAGGTCTGGCTCAGTGGTCTGGATTCAAGGTCTTGTGAGTTGTTGTCACATGTATGAAACCATTTATTTTAAAATTTCTCAGTATGATAATCTTGTCTTATTAAGGATGTTGTCGACTCTATTCATGAATAAGTTTGAGCTTGTTCAACCAATCTAGGTTATAAACAATGGCTATACCGATTATAAACAATGCTTCTACCAATTGTTCTAGAAATTGGGCTATAACTTTTCAGCATAAGATGCACCCCTTCATGTGCTGCCTGTCCTGCAATAGTATGGGCCTGTTCCTGCCGTTGTATGAGCTTGATAGGTCTGGCTCAGTGGTCTGGATTCAAGGTCTTGTGAGTTGTTGTCACATGTATGAAACCATTTATTTTAAAATTTCTTAGTATGATAATCTTGTCTTATTAAGGCTGTTGTCGACTCTATTCATGAATAAGTTTGAGCTTGTTCAACCAATCTAGGTTATAAGCTCGTATACGAAGAGTTCAAGCTTGTGCAAGTACTACCATGCTCAACATGTACGATCTTAAATCCAAAAGCAAGTCTCCTTTCTATTTTAGGGTGTTGTGCATTAGCTTTTGAAGTACACAGGGAGGGGGAGGGGGGATTCGAACTTATGACTTTTGATCACAAGGAAAGAGAGGAGAAGGAGCCTTACTACTGGGCTATTGATAACTCCTCAAATTTGTGAAAAGGTTATTTGATTTACTTGAAGTTAGTTGGTGCAGTCTTGCTTACAGTTTCTGGTGACTGAGGTGACATACTATTCAGTTTAAACCATGTTTTTTTAAATCTTATTATACTATCAAGGCGTTTGGTTCATGATTAATGGGCCCGGGTAACGGGAATTGGACCTCAGTCCCATGTACTAGTGTTTGGATGACTAATTTGATTGATTGGAATTTCCATCAACTTGGTAGATCATCCCTTACATACATTTCCATTTCAAACCCTTCATTCCCATTCCCAGGTCACACTAACAATCCTAATGGCCTCTCTATTTCTCACCACTGTGTTCCCGGTACTCACAGGTACGAGGTACAAAGTGGTAGCCCTTTTCAGTTCCTATTCAGAACATATTTCTATAATAATAAAATTAATACAATTGCTTATAAATCTCATAACACTGCACTCATAAAGTTGTGACAACTTATATAAATGTTTTAAAGTTTTGTATTTACGGGAACCTTTGAGGCTATTTCTTCTAATGCATCCTAGTAGTACTAAAGGTTGTCATTTGGCCCATTCTTCTTAATGATATACACAACTACACTATTACAGCTCTGTATCCAACTTCAGCTACCTAGTCCCTTCTGAAAGTGTTTGTCCTAAATCCAATCATGTATGATGAGTTAGGAAGAACTTTCTTGTATTCTTATTTGATTTCATTAATATTAATAAAAGACTTATTTGTTTTATTACGGGCTTTATCTGTTTAAAGTGTCTTAAATAAGATGTTCCATAGTTTAGAGTGAAGCTTCTAGAATTATAATGAGATTATAATAGTGAGATCTAGAAGATGATGACTCTTGACTTAAACAGTTCCTGATCATAGGATAACTAATTGGAAGTTAGTGAATCCGCAAAGATTGGTACATACTATGCTTGCTCCTTTAAGGAGGATGTCTGTTCTCATAGGCATTTGTGTGGTGACACTATAGCTAGTATGTAGGTGCTTATTAAGGAATAAGTTCACTGAACGTGACTCGATAAATTGAACAACTAATGGAGTTTACTCATGTGTCAATAGTTGTTCACTAAGTGATAGTTGTGCAAGTATCCTTAGACTTGAGATCGTTAAAGTTATCTTGTATATAATGAACTATGTTTTGGTTTAGTCCTTAGTCTCAAGGACATCCATTAGGTCTATTCCGGGCATAGGGATTTGTGTATGAAGATAGTTAACGTCAATAGAGGATCCACCCCTTCCAGTATGGGAAGAGAATATCCTATGTTATTCTTAGTATGCGAGTTCTGGAATCTCTGGCCAGAGTGAATGAAATTAGAAAGGAGTTTCTAATTTATATTAATATGAACGTTGCACTATGAATAAGAAAACATATGATTAAATTTAATAGGCTTGACACGAGTTCCATGCCTTGTATTTAATCGGGATATTGTAGGGTGGAAGGAATTGATTGTGCGGTAACTAGTCACTGACAGGTTCTTGGCAGTGAATTCATATTATCCGGATAGTCGCGATATGTTGAGAAGCATCACTCACGATGTAGAATAAATATAATTAATCAGTTAATTATATTTAATGAATTATTAGAATTCATATAAATAATAAATAAAAAGTTTATTATTATTTATTTCTACTACCGGCTTAATATTGAACCTACATGGTCACACCATAAAAGAATATTTTCTTTGATGAAAAGATTTAAATTATGAGAGAGAGAATTATTTTCTAAATAGTTTAGAAATAATTATTAAAATAGTTTTAATTATTATTAAAGCATTTTATTAAAATATGGGGTTTAATATAATAATATATATTGATATATTATTTATGGAAAAACCCTAGGATAGTCCTATAAATAGAATGAGATGCATCATTCTAAAAACACTTCTTCTTTTAGAGAAAACACTAGCCTCCTCTCTCTCTCTCTCTCTCTCTTTTCTCTCTAAAATAAGTTTTAGAAATTATTTGAAGATCTTCATCAAAGGAAGAATTCTTGGTGGATACAGGTAGAGTACTTCACACTCTGAGAAGTAGCTGCTAGGATCTCTTGTTCACACACTTGGATCGCTTTAAAGGTAAGGTTTCGATTCCATCTCGGTTTTATATGATTATATGCGATCATATATATGGGTTTACGGTAAAAATTGTAATATCACGCTTCCGTACCTCCGTAAATTCCTTCAATGGTATCAGAGCCAGGTTATGCATATAGAGATTCATGTAAAAAATTTCAGATTTTTTGGAGCATGTATGGATTTATTATGATTTTTGCAAGTTTATTTAGATTTAATTATGAATTAATTCGAAATATTTTTTGCATGAGATTTTGACCACTGATCTGGATTCTACAAGTGTTGTGGATCATCTGGGTATTTTTTTCATAATTTTCTGATGTATAGATTATTTGTTATGAATTTTTTAAAATTGTTTTAATTAAAATTCATGTAATAATTATGCATGTTGAAAAATATGGATTAATATTTGCACTAGGACCCTTGGCTGATTTGGTTATTTTAATATGCTGTTGGATATCAAAAATGATGTTTTTATGTTTTTTTATTAATTTATTAATTAATAGTTAATTAATTTATTAATATTAAAATATAAAGATATTAATAATAGTTATTATAATAGTTAATATATATATAAAAACGGCTACAGGCGAAACGGCAGACTGTGTAACATTCAACGGTCCAATTTTTTTTTTATGTCAGCTGCTGTCACGCGCGCGTGGCGCACAGACGAGAATAAGGGGTGTTGCGCATTCAAGGAATGCGCAACAGGGTCAGTTACGCATTTATGAAATGCGTTACAGACGTTAACGCATACGACTCACGCGTTACACCGGAAAATTGGCTTTAATGGCTGTAACGCGTGTGATAAATGCGTTACGCCTCTCCTGTCCACATTAAATTTGATTTTTTGGAGTTCCGTAACTCCGATTTGGGCGTGCAATATATCGTTAGATTCGTTTTTCCGAGACGGATTTAATGGAGTGGTCAAATAATTTTAATATAAAGGTTTTGAACTGTCCATATTCCCTAAAGTGTTTTAAAGCATGTATTAATTGTTTTAATTGTTTTTTTTACTATAATAAATCCATACATCATTATATCATTGTATGACATGATATTTCTTGCATGCTTACTTGTTTATTTAATTTTATATATGAGATATATGCCTAGATTTACCATGCGATGATAGATTTAGGTGGACCTAAATCAACATAAGGCGTGCTCTAGAAAATCTAGAATAGAAATCGTTTCTTGCATTAACAATAATATTATATATATACAATCATGAGATTCTTGTGTTTACGAAACACGTAATTAAATATGAATTTTCAATATTGAGAGAAAGGATGATTCTGTCTAAGAAAGGGGTATTAAGTGACGCCTCTTGACAATGCTCCCCCCGATCTGGGAATTATCCGATTATCGATTATTGATTTGAAATATTTAATTTAAAAGGAAGAATCTCTTTATAATATGATTATGATTGTTAAATAATATTGTTTAATTAATAATAGTTGATAATTATTTATTTATGAAATAAATAATCAGTTAACAAATTTTATTAATTGATTAAATAAGATTTATTCGATTATAAAATAGTTAAGATGTGATCTTATTATTATTAATTATTGATTTAATTTAAGAAATTAAATTAAGGGAGATATTTATTTTCTAAAAGGGTTTAGAAATAGTATTAATAATTAAAAGAGTTTTGATTATTAATTAATTATTTGGTTAGTAATTGTAATACTTTATAGAAAACATTTAATTGAAATTTGTGTCTATAAAATATGTGTAATTATAAACCTTATAATAAAAATCCCTCTTAATTAAAAAATAATATCAAGTAGTAATTGACCAATGACACAACGGGCTTGTGTCGGTCATAGCCTTCCAACATGATAGAAAGTAGTTCTTATTTTTGAATCATTGTCGTTTCGTGCTACAGCCGAGGGCTTTGATTTCGAAATAAGAAATACTTGTCTATTACATAGAGATGTATACAATGAGTTAGAATCTAATAGTCGTTACGTGCCACAACCGTGGGCAGTTGGAGACTGATTCAGTTGTATGAAATGTTGGGTTAGACTTGACTTAGAATATTGAGTTTGTCGTGCCACAGCCGTGACTCAATTATTCAAGAGGCTAAAGTTTTAATTAGGGAATGACATGAGATGTTGTTGATAAGAGTTGTCTGCCTACTGAACATCACATGGCGTTTAGTGCTACAGCCGAGGTTGTGTGATGGAATGTAGGATCCCTATTCCCACTAGCATTATGAAAGCTTAATTTTTCACTTAGAGGGTTGTATAAATTAGATAAACTAGAGGGAGCCACTTATGAATAAAGACCCGATTCATATAGTGTTTTAATAATGAAATTGATTATTTGCTAAGTGTTGTTATGTGTTTGTCATTTACAGATCTTAGATATACATCATGTCTTCTGCACTATCACTACGAAGCATACTAGATGCTCACAAGTTGACTGGTCCAAACTTTGCTGATTGGCTTTGAAACCTGAGAATTGTTCTTAGGGCTGAGAAGTTGGACTATGTGCTGAACTCACCAGTACCCGATGCTCCTGCCGAAGATGCTCATGATGATGAGCATGTAACTTACAGGAAGTGGATGGATGAAGCAAATGTTGCTCAGTGCATCATACTGGCATCTATGAACTCTGAGCTGCAAAAACAGCAAGAGAACATGGATGCTCATACCATTCTAGTACGCCTACAAGAGTTGTATGATGTACAAAGCAGGACTGCTCGATATGAGATATCGAGGGAGCTATTCCGTTGTAGAATGGCGGAGGGATCATCTGTGAATGATCATGTGCTTAAGATAATCAATCTGATTGAGCGTCTTGGGCAACTTGGTTTTGTCATGGATGGGGAGTTGAGCCAAGACTTGGTCTTGCAATCACTCCCAGATTCGTTCTCGCAGTTTGTTGTGAACTTTCACATGAACAAATTGGATGTCAGCCTGCCTGAACTCCATAACATGTTGAAGACTGCTGAGTCGAACTTTCCCTCTAAGAAAGGTTCTGTTTTTCTGATTGGTGGTAGATAGAAAGGTTCTGTTTTTCTGATTGGTGGTAGATCCACTTCCAAGAAAAGGAAGTGGAATCCTCCCAAGAAGAAGAAAGTAGGTGAGAAGAAGCCAGTTCCACCAAAAGCTGAAGACCCCAAAAGCAAAGCTGTTTGCTTTCACTGTAACAAGGTGGGGCACTGGAAGAGGAACTGTAAGGTTTACCTTGCAGAACTGAAGAAGAAGAAGGGTAGTGAGACTGTCGCTTCTGGCTCAGGTATGTTTATGATTGAAGTAAACATGTCACTAAATCAAATTTCTACTTGGGTATTAGATACCGCCTGTGGTTCTCACATTTGCAATTCATTGCAGGGACTAAGGGATAGTAGGACTCTTGAGGAAGAGGAGGTTATTCTGCGGATGGGCAATGGAGCAAGAGTTGCTGCTGTATCTGTAGGATTATTTGATTTACATATGCCTACGGGCAAGACTATTGTTTTAAATAATTGTTATTTTGTTCCCTCGATTGTGAGGAATATTATTTCTATTCCCATGTTAGACAAGGCTGAATTTTCGTTTATTATTAAGAATAATGAATGTTCAATTCTTAGAGATAATGTTCTTTATGGTAGTGGTATTTTGAATAATGGTTTGTATGTATGTGACGTAGAGCATAGTTTACTACAAGTTGAACATACTAATAAAAGGAAAAGGGATGATGAAAATCTCACATATTTATGGCACTGCAGACTTGGTCATATTAGTGAAAATAGACTACGGACATTGCACAAGGAAGGGTTACTTGAACCTTTTGATTTTGAATCATATCCTACATGTGAGTCTTGTCTATTGGGAAAAATGACCAAATCTCCATTTAGTGGACATGGAGAAAGGGCTGCAGATTTGCTAGGATTGGTACACACAGATGTATGTGGACCGATGTCTACGCAAGCCATGGGTGGTTTTTCGTACTTCATTACTTTCACAGATGATCGATCTAGATTCGGATATGTGTATTTGATGAAACACAAATCTGAGCCTTTGAAAAGTTCAAAGAATATAAGTATGAAGTAGAGAAACAAACCAAACATAGTATTAAAACCCTTCGATCAGATCGAGGTGGTGAATACTTGAATGGAGAGTTTCTAGATTATCTCAAAGAAAATGGTATAGTCTCTCAATGGACTCCTCCATATACTCCACAGTTAAATGGAGTATCAGAAAGGAGAAATCGAACTTTGTTAGACATGGTTCGATCCATAATGAGCTATGCAGATCTTCCAGTATTCCTATGGGGTTATGCATTGGAAACCTCAGCATATTTACTGAATAAGGTGCCTTCCAAATCTGTTCCTCAAACTCCGTATGAGATATGGAAAGAAAGGAAACCGAGTCTTAAACACGTTAAGATATGGGGATGTCCAGCTTATGTCAAGAAAGTTGACCCTGATAAACTGGAATCTCGATCTGTAAAATGTAGATTTGTGGGATATCCTAAAGAGACTTTAGGGTATTACTTTTACACCGATCATAGGGTGTTTGTCTCCAGACATGCTACCTTCTTGGAAAAACAGTTTATCCTTGAAGGAAACAGTGGGAGCAAAATAGAACTTAATGAAGTTCAAGAAACACAAACTACTACAGTTCAAGAGGAAACACCTGTTCAGATTGAACAACCTTCTGTGGAACAGCCCATTCGTAGGTCAGAGAGAGTGTCTCGCCAACCTGAGAGGTATTATGGCCTTGTCATTGAGAATGACAATGAGTTAACAATCGTTAATGATGACGACCCAATGACCTATAATGAGGCTATAAGTAGTATTGACTCAGAGAAATGGCTAAGTGCCATGAAATCCGAAATGGATTCTATGTATACCAACCAAGTATGGACTTTGGTTGAAGCACCCAAGGATGTGAAACCTGTAGGGTGCAAATGGATATACAAAAGAAAGATTGGAGCGGAAGGCCAGGTGGAGACCTATAAGGCCAGGCTCGTGGCAAAA